>CM038796.1:65442783-66071017 GCA_021764765.1 Vicia sativa | reverse complement strand
ATTCTACCTGAAAGAACGCCAAGGAAACTGATAGATCTTCTCAAAGAATATGTTGATGTGTTCACTTGGTCCTACCAAGACATGCCGGGTTTAGATACCAGCATCATAGAGAATCACTTGCCATTAAAGCCGGAGTGTCCGCCAGTTAAAAAGAGACTGAGAAGAGTTCACCCTGATATGGCCGACAAAATAAAAAATGAGGTTCAAAAATAGCTCGACGCAGCTTTCCTAGTCACCTCTGAATATCCTCAATGGCTAGCCAACATAGTACCTGTCACAAAGAAAGACGGAAAGGTCAGAATGTGTGTTGACTACCGGGACTTGAACAAAGCAAGTCCAAAAGATGATTTCCCACTACCATATATCGACATGCTAGTGGATAGTACTGCAAAGTTCAACTTCTTTTCCTTCATGGACGGTTTCTCTGGCTACAATCAGATCAGAATGGCTCCCGAAGACATGGAGAAGACATCCTTCATCACGTGGCACCTTTTGGTACAAAGTAATGTCGCTTTGATTAAAGAATGCAGCGAACTTACCAAAGGGCTTACCTACTCACCTCTTCATGTCATGATGCACAAAGAGATCGAAGTCTACGTGATCATATGATAGCAAAGTTTGACATCAAGAAGAGCATATAGAATATCTCTCGAAGTTGTTTCATTGACTAAGGAAATTTCAGCTCATGAATCCTAACAAATGCACCTTGGGGTAAGATCCGAAAACTCCTAGGTTTCATCGTCATCAAAGAGGTATTGAAGTTGACCTCGAAAAAGTCAAGGCTATTCAAGAAATGCCTACACCACATACGAAAAAGCAAGAGGATTTTTGAATGTTGAATTACATCTCCGTGTTTATCTCTCAAATGACCGCTACTTATGGGCGATATTCAAGCTTCTCGCAAGAATCAAGAGGTTGTGTGGATGTAAGATTGCCAAAAGCATTTGACAAGATCAAGGAATACCCGTCTCGAACCTCCAATATTGATTCCTCCAATCGGGAAGACCATTAATCATGTACTTACCGATAGAAGATTCCATGGGTCTGTGACTTGGACAAAGAAGATGAAACCGAAGAAAGAGCATGTCATCTACTACTTGAGTAAAAAGTTCACGCATATGAAACCTGTTACTCCATGCTCGAGAAAACATGTTGTGCTTTTGGTGTTCAAAACGCCTACGCCAAGACACGATCAATCACACGACTTGTGAATCTCCAAAATAGATCCAATCAAGTACGCCTTTGAAAAGCCTCGCTATTGGTGAATAATTGCTCGATGGTAGATGCTATTATCCGAATATGACATCTAGTACCGCGGCTCAAAGCGTACAAAGGAAGCATTCTTGCCGATCACTTGGCTTATCAACCCATCAACGAATACCAATCTCTCAAGTTTGACTTCCCGACGAGGATGTTATGTACTTAAAGATGAAAGATTATGACGAACCGTTACTCCGAAGGTCCCGATCCGTAATCTAGATGGGGCTTAATCTTTGATGGAGCGATTAACGCTTTTGGCAATGGAATTAGGGCTCATCATTACTCCCGGTTTCTCACATCCTTGCCAGACATTTATTTGATCGCACCAACAACATCGCAGAATATGAAGCTTGTACATGGGTATCGAAGAAGCCATCGACTTGAGGATCAAGATCCTTGACATATATGGAGATTCGACCTTGTGATCAATCAAATCAAAGACAAGTATGAAACTCATCATCTTGGTTTGATTCTTACGTAGATTATGCAAGACGTTGTTGACTTTCTTCAACAAAGTTGAACCGCATCATATCCTCGAGATCGAATCGAATGGCGACGCCTGGCTACTTTATCTTCCATGTTCAAATTCAACAATTGGAACGATATGCCTAATATCCGTGATCGATGCCTTGAAAGACATGCATATGTGTTTGCAATCAAGCTTCGATGATAAACCGTGGTTCCACGACATCAACGCTTCCTTCAAACTCAGAGTACCTACGGCATCGCACAAAGATAGGAAAACTCTAAGGAGGCTTTCTAGAAATTTCTTCCGAATAAAGATGTGCTATACAAAAGAAACTTCGACATGGTCCCGCCGATGCATGGATGCATACGGCGGCATACATGATAGTTCACGAAGTGCATGAAGGGTCCTTTGGAACCCATTCAAATGGGCATGCAATGTCTAGAAAAATATTGAGAGCAGGATACTATTGGATAATAATGGAATCTGATTGTTGTAAACACGTGAAGAGATGTTACAAGTGCCAGATCTACGCAGATAAGATCCATGTGCCACCGACTCTACTCAACGTTCTCTCCTCTCCATGGCCTTTCTCCATGTGGGGCATCAACATGATCGGGATGATCGAACCAAAAGCGTCCAACGGACATCGCTTCATTCTAGTGGCTATTGATTATTTCACCAAATGGGTCGAGGCAGCATCTTACGCCAAGGTTACAAGACAAGTGGTTGTGAGGTTCATCAAGAACAACCTCATTTGCCGATATGGAGTTCCAAGTAAGATCATTACAGATAATGGATCAAACTTGAACAACAAAATGATGAAAGAACTGTGTGAGGAATTCAAGATTGAGCATCATAACTCATCTCCTTATCGACCAAAGATGAACGGCATCGTTGAAGCAGCCAACAAGAACATCAAAAAGATTTTCCAGAAGATGGTCATCACCTACAAAGACTGGCACGAAATGCTGCCACTTGCTCTGCATGGGTATCGACTTCAGTACGTATATCAACAGGGGCAATTCCCTTTTCTCTATTATACGGCATGGAAGCAGTGCTCCCCGTAGAAGTTGAAATTCCGTCAATGAGAGTTCTTATGGAAGCTAAATTATCTGAGGCCGAATGGTGTCAAAGCAGATACGACTAGCTGAACTTAATTGAAGAAAAGCGCCTGGCCGCTCTGTGTCATAGACAATTATATCAAAGAAGGATGAAGAAAGCCTTCGACAAAAAGGTTCGACCTCGTGAATTCCAAGAAGGCGACCTCGTGCTTAAAAAGATTATGTCTTTCCAACCGCATTCTAAGGCAAGTGGACTCCTAATTACGACGGCCCATACATCGTCAAGAAGCTTTTCCGCGTGCTATACACTCTCACAACCATGGATTGTGATGAACCGCCGATCTCAGAATGCTCGTGCTCAAGAAATACTTTGTCTAAAAAAAAGAACAACTCGGTAAGTCGAAAACCCGAAATGGGCGACTTAGGCAAAAAAGATCGTCTCGGTGGACTGAAAACCTGAAAAGGCGCTCCAGGCAAAAATTAGAGGCAATAAACAGAAATTATCCTGATAGATTGAAAACTTGAAAAGGCAATCCAGGCAAAAATTAAGGATAAAATGACAAAGTAATCGCATCACCATACATTAACCAAGAATCTTCCATCAACGGATCTTCAATCAAATCTTCTGAAGCAACAAGCACATTTGAAATTCAAAGTTGTTAGGGATAAAAGTGGTTATTACTTTAAATGTAGCCTTTTCCCAATAAATTATCATTTCCAACTCTTGTAAATAGTTCATGGAATCACGCCTTTGGCTGATTACCATTCTATCAATAAAATTTGAGCCTTGTGCCCATTTGTTTGCAATTCCTACTTTATTCTATTTTGCAAAATAACTTTTTATTGTGAAAATCACTTTTGAAACTAAAAAAAGTTTTAAATGAATTTTACTTCAAAATCTTGAAATAAAAGCGAAATTTTCCTTTGAATTATGAACACGTAAAAACTTCAACAGCTTTCTCCATGAGTGTTCAATCAAGGATAAAACAATCGCTAAAGAAGTTTTCCTCGTAAGAGATCATCAAAGGACGGTATTCTTATCCAAAAGAATCCCAACAAGGTTGCCATTGAAAATGCTTTTTCGTAAAAGTTTAAAGCATGCAACTCGGATTCATCATCAACGCTTCACACCATGATCGCAGATTTCTTTGAGTATTTGTTTGAACTGTGACGTAGTCCTTTTCCCAAATACCCCTTTTTGTTGTCTTGTCATGTATTGTTAGCATGCATATGACATTCATGACATTCATCATCCATACATAATAGCATCATTAATGCATTCTCGCATTTCTCAAATGTTTGCTTCAATATCACTTGTTTAGGTTGCATTTATTCCCAAAAACAAGGTGTAAAGGCCGTCTCGTTAGTAGATTATCCCCAAGTAGAAAAATATATCTTTTTCTATCATGTTCCCCAACTGAGATCATTCCTCATTGGGAACGAAGTCTTGATTGACCTTTTCTTTCCAGTTCATTCCTGGATAGAATCTCGTCTCTAATCAATTCAGGTCTAGATTTCACAAAAAATCTACTCGCAAAACAATAAGCAATAGCCTCATCATCCGAGCTACTTATTTTCCTTTTCATCTTGAAACTTGTCACAAAATTATTGTTCTTCTTATCAAGTTCAATCATGAAAATTCAAGAAAAATCTCCACAGTTGTCTTTCTGTCTAAAAGAAAACCTGTGTCTTTTCAATCAAAATGCCTGCATCTTCTCAAAAGAGATCCTGCAAGATAGTAGCTGGAAAATAGAAACTCATTTGAGATCTGCTTCCATCATTGTTTGTTATTCACAAAGTCAAGACTCAAGAAATTTCTTTAAAAAATTACCTTGTTATAGTTATCACTTTGTTGATAATTGGTAATATCTTTAGAACCCATTACCACAAACTATCACAAGGCTGATAATTGGTAATATCATTTTCACTTACCTTAAACATTGTCACAAGGCTGACAGAAGGTAATCTCCTCGTTTCCCAAAGCGAAACAGATATTCACTTACATTGTGAATCTATTTTCCCAATGAAATATATTGCTTGTTTCCCAACAAACAGGATCCTTCTTTCTTAGAAAGATTGAGTCATCCTCACAATCATTCCCCCGGTATATCAATCTTTGATACCTCATGGGTGAACTTTTTGCAATCATTTTGCATCATCCGCATTTTTTGGTATCTTAGGTCCAAAATTTGCGTATTCGGATATTTAAGTCTCTTCACACCTATCGAGACGAAGATATTCATCTTCTTATCTCAGGTTAAAGAAACTTAAATAGGGGCATCTTTCATACCCCAATTTTTGACCTAATATACCACCTCACATACGCATCACTGCATCACTAACAGTTAAGAATAGAATAGATCGTGCGTGGCTTCTAGAAGTCAAAGTCAGGGTTTCTTCAAATTTCATCTGTTCAAGATGTGATCAATTAGGGTTTGAGTTGCTACTCACCTCAAATGATCTATCTTAATCAATCATCAACATTTGATCCTCAGATGCCCAACTTTTTCTCATGATCTATCATGAATCGACCAATTAGGGTTTTTATCGAGGATAGTGAATCATTGACTTTCTACTCAATGAATGAACTATTTGCTTGGAGATTGATCTTAAAATCTTAAATGCAACATCTTGACCTAATTTCTTGATTAAAAACATCACAAAAGTCCATGTTTCTTCATCAGATAAATTCTGAATCATCTGATGAAAATTCATCTGCTCAGAAAAGTCAAACTTTGACTTTTGGTCAACTTTTTCAATCATAAAAACATTTCAAATGATCCATCATGATCATAAAAAATCAAGAAATGTGAAAAAGTCAACAAAAGTCAAGATTTGAAAATTTCTAACACTTAGAAATTTTTTTAGTGTTAAGAAACATGATTTTTTCCTACTTTCATGGACATTTTCATCTAGATCCATTTGGATTCGTAAAAACTCAAAACATGAAAGTTAGAGCCTGTTACAAGCTTTCCAAAATGTCAAAGATCTTGCAAAACATTTTGTCTAGCTATACGCTTGATTTTGAAACATAAAGCTCCAAACCTTGGAATTTCAAGTTCATGCTTCAAAATTAAGTCATTTTTGCAATTTCTCCTTCTAGAAGCCTTGTCACCATTGAGAGATAAGTTATAACCGATAAATATCGTTAGATATGATTGAGAGAAGGATTGGATCAAAGAAGAAATTTCTAACCATGGTTAGAAAGTAACTTTCGCATTAAATGCAAAAGATTCTTTCTTACCTCTTAAGCCAAGTTGCAAGCTCTCTCAATTATAACCTTGCCTTGTCATTCAGATTTCTTGGTGTATAAATAGAGGTAATTTCCTCATTTCCAAACTACACCAAAGCTATTATAATCAAGCTTTCACTCTTCCTTTCTTGAAATTCAAGTTTCTAAGTCATAAGAGGGAATTTTGCAAATCTCCAAATCTTGCAAAATTTGAGTGAAGTTAAGTTTCTAACATGTTCTAAATATCATTTAGAAGTAGTTTAAAACTTAAAAGCAACACAATAAGTGATCAAACTCATAAACATAATCAAAATACCAAAACTTGTAAAACGATGCCTTAACTTCCATCTCTTAATTTGCTCGTATAACTTTGATTTATCACAAACACCTTGCATATACTTCAGAAGTAATCTAGATCATCATCACCGACTTGTAACAACTCTAAACCGTAAATCAAAACTCACTTTAAGTGGCATCAAGTTGACTTGGTCAGAGAGTTCTAGCCATCCTCAGGACAAATTAAGGGTAGGAACATATCTGTGGAGGTTCAAGGAAGCTAAAGCAATTACTTTGAACTCCGAAGTTGTAGAACTTGAACTGGTTTTTCATACCAAGAGGTAAGTTTTTCAAACTTTGAATCCTCAATTCATGCACTTTTAGCTTTAAAATTGAAAAGCAAAATGTAGACATTCAATCACTAAAGCTATCTGGGTTGTTAATTGGAACTAAAAACAACTGAGTTTCAAGAATTAACAATTTTTTTAGTTAGGGTTCAAATTGGGATTGTTAAAATTCATGATAATCTTTGATTAATAATAACAACAAAACACATAATCATAATCGTGGCAAAAATCTAGATGAAATAGCATTTTACACTTTTAAAATTGATCAAGATTTGAAGAAATTCGAAATTCCCATGGCCATGGTGTTTTTTGCGCGAAATACAGTAAAGAGGAAGAAGAGGAAGTTCAAAAATTCAATTTCTGACTTTGGATTTAAAATATATATTTATGGTTTAAGTTAAATCAACGGATGTATTACCGCCCCAGCGGTTGCCAGCACGCTTTTCATGTTCCTTGCCATGCCATAAGGCCCAGTGGTCTCAACTCGACCTTTTTATTTTCCAAACTTCATTTTCACTTGTTTTTAAACTTTCAAAGACTTTTTAAATATAATTAATTGGAAGTGTGTAAATAATAAGATAAACACGCTCATGGTAAACTTTTCAATTCCAAGCCAAAGGTCATGGGTTCAAGCCTCCTTAGGACCAAAACCAAATTTGTATCACTTGTTTTCTTCACCTTTTCTATCAAACTTCAACATTTTCAAAAACCAATCAAAACTTTCATTTTGAGATGATTTTTGCACACTTGTCATTTAATATACCTATTTTATGATTATGTCAAAAATCCAAAAATATTTTCTTTGATTATATTTTCAATAAGTCAAAATGAGACATTTTTAAGTATTTCTTAATACTTTTCAAAGATGTTTTCTTTCAAAATTTCAAAACTCAAATCTTTTCAAAACTTCTTGTGAATATACTTCACTTTTCAAAACCTTTTCAAAACTTTTCATCAAACTTACACCTTTTCCATGATCGATCCGATTTGAAGATAAACTCAATGCTTTTTTTCCTAATTTAATTGATCATGGGCCTCCTCACGTGTAAGTCCCAATCCTTTATGTACATATTCAATTTTCCTTGTACATATACAATCATCTTTGTAAATATTCAAGCATAAATAAACTTCTTCGCTTGTTTATACACCATTCCATTGGTATTAAGAGAAGAATTATTCCCGGTGAAACTCCTCTTAAACCAATGGGCCTCCCTTACTGTGTAAGTCTCAACCCTCCTATGTACATATTCATTTCCTTGTACATAAATACCTCTTTGTGTACATATTCATTCCCTTGTACACATTCAAACTTGTAAATAATCAAGTTACACTTCCTTAAAACGCATGTTTTATACACTTGTTTATATTTCTTCATAAACTCCTCGTGAATACCTATCACACACTTGTTTATATAACTATTCAGTTATAACATAAAAACTAGTCTAACAACTAGGTTCCCTTTAGCCTCTGCTTAGGCTTCATATAAGAAAACTCGTTTACTGAGTTTAGCCTCCGCTTAGGCTTTATATAAGGCAACACTCCCCTACTGAGTTAGCCTCCTCTTGGGCTTCGTTCAAAAGAACTCCTCACCGAGTTTAGCCTCTCGGGCATCAAACATGAAGAGACCAGAAATCTCTTAATGCCTCCTCTTGGGCTTCCAATAAAAAGGATCACCCGCGCTAGGATAGAACCCTGAGAGGATGATTTCCCGGTGAAAGCACTCTTGAATCCTAAGAGGATGGTTTCCTGAAACCACTCTTAAAGCCAAAGCCGCCATACCCTATAGCTTCTCTTGAGCTTTACATAGGACCCTCGATGACCATCGAATTCTCTTACACAATACAAGGACCTCGATGACCCTCGAATGCCTCCTCTTGGGCTTACAATACAAGGACCCCCGGTTTCTTAAAAGCATCCCCTAATCCATAATCAATTTCTCCTAGATTTGGACATTTATCATCTCTATGGAAGAAGTATCCATCTATCACATCACATATAATCATAACTTTTCAAACTCTTTTAAAAAAAAACATCTTTCTTAACTCGTAGTGGTAACGCTTTGTACACTCAAGCAAAACACCCAATGCTTACAATTAAAATATTTAATCATTTTTCAAACATCTTTGTTAACTCGAAGTGGTAACGCCTTGTACACTCAAGCAAAACACCTATAACTTACATGACAAAGATTCAATTAATCAAACCTTTCAAAATGTATGTGATGAAATAGATTAGATACATTTTTCATTAAGATGACATTTGTCTTTGTCTCTTAATAACATCCCGCTGCTTCCACTAGCATAAGTGGAACTACGATTGTCTCGACTTTCTCAACATCCTTTGAGAATACGAGGCACAAGGTCTCATCCTTGAAGCAGCAAAAAACTTCTCCTCAAACCAAACAAAACCATAGATCCCTTTAGACCCGAGCTACAAATGCTGGATTCCCATTAAGGGATGTATGCAAGATCCCAATGATCTTATGAGCACAATAATAACAAAACCTTCTTAAAATCCAAAGGAGAAACTTTCCCAACAATAGAAATAGAAATTTAAAACACACAAACATATCAAACATATTCATATATAAAGCTATAGATAACTATATATATTTAGGGTGCCACATCTATTCCTTTATATAACAAACCCCTTGTCGGATTCCCTAATGCTACGCCTAGTTCGGCTAGTCGAATGCATATGATATCAATCGAGGGTATTGCGCCCCTTTTCATAATCATTTTTCTTGTGTTGGAAAAATAAAGCTTGATGCTCATGCATCTTTATAAACAAATCAAAAGAGTAAATTGTTTCGAGCTAGAGAATCCGAATTCAGATTCGATTCCCTCACACGTCACTTTTTAATGCGAACATTTCTTATCTTTGCTTGTTGCATCCAACCGGATATTCTTGATTCATCAGGAAGTTCTTGATATCATAATACTAGGGTTTATCACCCTTTTCCACATCCATAACGAATATATAAGTTGACCTCTCTGGGTGCTGAATGGTGATTTGAGGTACATTATTCCATTGGTTCACTTTGTACATGGAAGCCAAAGTAGCTAAGGCATCAGCCATCTGATTTTCATCCCATGGAATACGGTGAAGCTCTACTTTATTGAAGAAGGTCAACAATCTCCTCACATAATCGTTGTAAGGGATTAAGCCAGGGTGACGAGTCTCCCAATCTCCTTTTATCTTATTTATTACCAAAGTTAAATCACCATACACATCAAGAACTTTGATTTTGAGATCCATGGCTTCTTCAAGACCAATGATGCAAGCTTTATATTTTTCCATATTATTCGTAGAATCAAACATCAAGTTTTCCGTGAATGGAATGTGAGATCCTTGAGGAGTAGTGATTACAAGACCAATTCCTTTTCCATAAGTATTCGCAGCTCCATCAAACACCATTCCCCACCGGGATTTTGGGTCCAGACCTTCTTCAGGTAAAGGTTCATCACAATCTTCCATTGTCAAATACATCACATCTTCATTAAGGAAATCAAATTCAACAGATAGATCATCTTCGACCAGGTGATGAGCTAGGTATTCTGCCAACACACTACTTTTAATAGCTTTCTGGGAGTGGTATTCAATATCATATTCAGATAACAACATATGCCAACGAGCAATTCTTCCTGTAAGAGCAGGCTTTTCAAATATGTACATGATCGAATCCATTCGAGAAATTAACCAAGTAGTATGATTCAACATATGACGCTCGCGTTTCAAGCTAAAACACAACAAGTCTTTTCAAACATAGAATACGATCTAAGTTAGTGAATTTCTTGCTTAGGTAATAAACGACATACTCTTTTCTTCCTATTTCATCTTGTTGTCCTAAAATGAAATCCACGGAGCTATGCAACACAGTCAGATACAAAACCAATGGTTGTCCTTCAACATGAGGGAGCAGGATATGGGGCTCGAGCAAATACTATTTCATACTTTCAGATGCCCTTTGGAAATCATACTCCATATACAACCTTGATCTTCTTCAACAACTTAAATATTGGTTCACATGTCCCGACCATATGGGAACTGAACCTGGAAATGTAATTCAAATGTCCCAGGAAGCCTCTGACTTGATTCTTACTCTTTGGTGCAGGCATCTCTTGAATTGCCCTTACTTTATCAGGACAAACTTTAATTCCTTTCGGATGACAATGAAACCCAACAATTTCTCGGATTAGACACCAAATGTACACTTATTAGGATTCAAGTGAGACGATATCATATCAAAACAATTCCAACAAGTCTTCCAAATGATCTTCTTTAGTTTGGGACTTGGCAATCATATCATCAACATACACTTCAATTTCTTTATACATCAGATCATGGAATAGGATTGTCATGGCCCTCTGGTATGTTGCATGTTCTTCAACCCTGAGGCATCACTGTAATAGAATTTTCCTCGTGGTGTGATAAACGTTGTTTTTTCCATGTCTTCAGGAGCCATCTTAATTTTATTGTATCCGTAAAATCCATCCACGAACGAGAATAGTTTGCACTTTGTTGTATTGTCCACCAACATGTCAATGTATGGTAAAGGAAAAATCATATTTTGGACTAGCCTTGTTGAGATCTCTAGAATCAACATACATGCATCTTTCCATCTTTCTTTGCATCGAACAATATCTCGAATCCATTGCGGATAGACTGATGTCACCAAGAAACCAACATCAATCTTCTTTACAACTTCCTCTTTAATCTTCATTGCCATATCAGGATGAGTTCTTCTCAACTTTTACTTGATCGGTAGACACTGGGACTTCAACGGCAAGTGATGATCCACAATATCAGTATCTAAACCTGGCATATTGATATGACCAAGAAAATATATCTACATATTCCTTCAGCATCTCAATCAAACGAATCTTCACTTCAGGATGCAGTAATGCTCCAATCTTGACCTCTTTCACATCTTCCTCAGAACCCAAGTTAATAGCTTCCAACGGATCTTTGTACAACTGAATGGTGTTTTCCTCGCACTCAAGAAACCGTGAACCTCTTTAGGGATCTCATCAAATTCCTCTTCTTTGGATACATACACAGGATGTTCAAAGTTGGAAGAGGATGCAGGGTCATTGTTTTCAACGATTTTATCCATTAATCTGCACATATGATTATTATTGATTTTTGGAAACTGACACATGCGACAAGTGATTATGCAGATTCATTTCTGTTATTATTTATTTAGTTTTTGAAAGTTTTTTTTATTACCATTTTTCATGAAAAAGTAGAAAACAAAAGACACAATTTGGAATGAAAAACAAACTTTTATTAATGATCTTAAATTTCAAAACAACAAATTTTGCCCATACAACATCACTTTCACCTTAGGCACAGTGAAAAGATTGTTATTTGAAAATTTAAACAAACAAAAGTGAATTAGTTCGACATGTGAATGCAAGTAGGAATGTCAATAGCAGTCCAAATACAAACTCTGGCTCTATGCATCACAAAGTTGGGCATTTCGTGCTCTGGTCCATCTTCAACAATGGCATTGACTCTTGGGGTTGTTGGATCAAGATAACCAGCACTTCAGAAACATCCGAATACTTGACAACATCATACCTTGGCTTCAGCGCCTCCTTCCTATTATTCAGGGAAAAACCTATGCCAACGCCACTCTTGTTCACTTTTTGCTCAATAACTTGTCCCCAAGCATTGCTAGAACCTTTATGGACTACATTCCCGGCATCCTTCAATGAAGCAATAAAATCTTCACTCCTTCGAACACTATTAATAGATAAAGCTTGGAACTGAGTTCCAACAACAACTTCATCAGCTTCTACTATGGAGAAGGAAGATAAATGAGAAACTAACACAACTTTCTCCCCTTCCACAATAATCACAACACTTTCACGAACAAACTTCAATTTCTGATGGAGAATGGAAATCACAACACCTGCCTTGTGAATCTAGGATCGTCCCAACAAACAGGTATATCCAGGGAATATATCCATCACTTGGAAAATGATCTGAAACAAATGCGGGCCAATATGAATGGGTAAATCCACTTCCCCAATAACAGATTTACGAGAACCATCGAATTCCTTCACAATGATACCACTGGGACGCATCGGTGGACCTTGATATTTGAGATTTGAAAGGGTACTTTTGGGAATAACATTCAACGCAGAACCGTTGTCAATAAGCACATTGGATAATGCATCATTCTTGCAATTCATAGAGATGTGCAGAGCCATATTGTGATTCTTTCCTTCAGCGGACAATTACTCGTCAGTGAAACTTATATTATTGCAAGCCGTGATATTTCAAACCACACTATTGAAGGTTTCCATAGGTACATCGTAATCAACCATATCTTGATGTAAGATCTTCATTAGAGACTCTTTGTGAGCTGAATAATTCATTAGCAAAGCAAGGATTGAGATCTTCGATGGGGTCTGCAGCAATTGCTCCATGATCATATAATCGCTAATCTTTATAATATTCAACAAATTATCCATTTATTTCTCTTGAGCTATCCCACTAGTCTTCCATTCAACCTTGTTGGGTTCAGCACTAGTTTCCACAACCTTTTTACCATCATCTGTTGCTTTTGGAAATATAGTAAAAAACACACGACCACTTCAGGTCACTCGACTAGCTTTAACAATATTTTCCACATGAGACAACGATTGAATAGGGATCTCCATATTTCCTTCCAAAATGGTAGCATTATACTTGTATGGCATAGCTTTATTGGAACTATACAGGACAGGTCCAGGCAAGCTAATAACCAAAGGAGCAACGGGCGGTTTGATTTAGTAGCTTACTTCAACGGGGGTGGGAATATCAAAATTTGGTACAATGAGATTTACATCTGCTTCTTCAATCAACTCAGACTCATCAGTGGAGAAATATTCATCAGCAAAAACATATTAATCATCAGATTCTTCAAACAATTCATCAATCATATTGACGTCATTGTTGAAACCAACTCTACTCTCAACCACGACGATCTCTGCTAAATACGGGACAATCACTATAATTATATGCTTCTTGGCCTTCTAAGAAACAAAAGGAAGCATGCAAATTGACCAGGTCAGCATTAGTTTCATTCACATCACGAATTTGGACTTCTCTAGGAGGGCCATAAACAATGTTCACTTCATTATCAGGCCCATCTTTCAACCTGATAACCTGAATAAGAATACTGTTCATCATATCTTGAAGATCACTTGTTAGCTTATCACAACCACGAGTATCCTTGTTGCACACATTACAAGCAACATGATCATGAGTGGAATAACAAACTTTACAGAGAACGACATGCATCTGTAAAAGATCTCCAATGATCAAGTTCACATCATAAATCCTATTTTCTCCATCAACCATATTCATAGCATTTCCATTTTTGGGCAATAAATTTTCTTGCACATTAGGACCCATGTCCTTAAAAGACAAGAGACCCAATTTGACCATCTTTTGCACTTCTGACTTCAATGGATAACAATTCTCAACACTGGGTCCAGGAGCTCCTTAATGATAAGCACAAGTCTGATCAGCCTTGTAATATCAAGGCAAAGGATTTGGAACAGCAGAAGGAGCCCTTGGTTGCACCAAGTGCCTCTAAATCAAAGATGGTTATAACTCCGTTTAAGTCATTGGAATCAGATCAAACGGTTCTCTTTTTGGGCCTTGCCCTGGCTGAGATGCTTTGTGATAAGGTATTGTACTTGGAGAAACTTGTTGTTGATTTTGATGGCGTCTTCTAGGAAGGCTAGTTCTCTTTTCTTGAACAACAACACTAACATCTTCCTTCTTTTTGGAGAATCCAAAGGATGGCTTCTTGGCTCCACTCGATCCTTCTTCTTTCAACAAACGTCCCTCTCTGACAACTTCTTCTAGACGGAATCCCATGCTCACAATTTCAGCAAAGTCATTAGGTGCACTGGCTACCATCTTCAGATTATAGAAATGACCTATCATCTTCAAGAAACCTTTGTCATTTCCTGTTCACTTAATGGAGGAATAACTTGTGCAACAAGTTCACGCCATCGCTGAGCATACTCTTTTAATTACTCCATATCTTCCTAAACCATTTCCCTTAACTGATAATTGTTGTGCGCCATATACATGTCGTAGTTGTAATTTTTCACAAAAGCTTCACCTAAATCATTAAAGGTATGGATGTCACTACTATCTAGATTCATATACCACCTCAGAGCTGCACCAGTCAAGCTATCTTGAAAGAAGTGGATGAACAGACGTTGATCTTCAGTATGAGTGGACATCCTTCTCAAATACATCATTATATGATGATAGGGACAAGAATTTCCCTTGTACTTATCAAACTTCGAAACTTTGAATTTAGCAGGAACTTTCACATTTGGGACCTGGCACAAATCATTGGCATTGTCACCAAACAACTCTTTCCCTTTAAGGGCTTTCAGCTCTTTTCTGCATCTTGTCAAATTGTTCTTGGAAACCATTCATCCGATCATAGAAGTTCAAACATTTACTCAGATGAGGAAGAGGATTATCAAATTCTTTGTTGAAAATAGGAGTAGCATGCACCACAGGAGGTGCAGATGCCAAAGCATACATCACGTGAGGCGCAAAAACAATAGCAGGTTGGGCCAAGGAGGTCACTTAAGTAGTTGGGTTGTAACCTTCATGCATGAAATTATCTAGCATTTCCCAAGGATAACCAGGTGGCATACGGTGCTGGATGGCAGAAACCACTAGCATAGCAGAAACGTGAGCATCTAGAATTTCAGAAATAACAGTTTTCTGTTGAGGCTGAATGATACAAGGAGAAGGCGGAGTAGGAGGGGATGTCTGATTCTGAGCAACCACCAATTATTCCACCAAAGCAAACAAGTTGACCATACCGGTCCTCAAGGAAGTAACCTCTTTGCGCAACTCGTGTTTCTCTTGCTCTATATTTTCCATCGTTTTTTTATAGTTAGCTCGAGTGTTATACCGATGCAACAACTTGAAGACTGAACAAAGCAGAGAAATGGATAAGACACTTGGGAGAATACCAAAATGCAAGAATTTTTGTGTTATGATGCATGACATGCAATGTACATGATTTGGTTATTGTTCTTTTTATTATTCAAGGAACTTAATAAAGACAATTTAATTTGCAAATATCAAAGTATAACACAATTAAAATGCTGAACAACATCATATGATTAATAAAATATTTTGAGGATTATAACTCTTCAATACAAGTTTCAATAATCCTAGGCACAAGAGAGATTGAAATATAGAAACTACGAGCCATAAAGAGCCAAATCTGCAGAGGACCCTTCTTCAGATGAACGCTTCCTCTTGAGCTTCTGATCTCTTCCTTCATTTCCTCATTCTTCAACATGTACTTGTCAATAAAACCTTTGCAAGCATCGGACTCAGGAGGAATGTGAGCATAAACAGGAGCACTAAGAACTGGACGAACACTAGAAGGAGGTAACTCTTCTTGCTTCTCCATCATCTCTACGACACGACTCTCAAGAATCTCAATCAGATCATCCTTTTCCTTCAACTCTACTGCATGAGACATCTTCAAGGTATCATACTTGTTCTTCCAAGCATCCTTCTCTTGTTGCATCATAACCAAAGCAAGGTGAAGCTCCTCTATATTACCTTAATAATGAGTAGTAGTCAAGAACAAATAAGTGAAAGGCTCTTCACAAGTATATGACAACTTCAATTCAATAGCTCTTGCTTGTACCCATAGAAGATAAGGCTAAAATTCAACAACTCATCTCTTCCTTAGATTCTCTATTCCTTTCCTATGAATATGACGCCAAGCTTTATCTATGTCCTTCCTAGCTACTTTGTGGTCTTTGTAACACGGTGAACTGACTTTGTGGATTTTTGTATCGCAAATGTGCGGATAGCAAGAGTCGCCACCGACTTTTCTTTTATCCAATTAAGGGAAGGTAAAAGTATGAAAAAGACCTTCGTTAGATTCTCGAGTAAGGGAGAAGGTTATGAAAAGGGAAGGTATTAGCACCCTTTCCATCCGTAGTTATCCACGGCTCTTAGTTGCTCTTAGATAACTTTAAAATTGTGCTCTCGTGTTTGACAAAAATGGTTTGAAAAGGTATTTTTTTGACTTTGTAATGATTCCTGTAGGAATGTATACAAAGTCTTCTAAATGTTTCGCTTTGAAAAGAGTTTGAACTTTGACAAAAGTGTGAAGTGTGAAAAGTACTTTGATAGAGCAAGCAACTAAAAGTTTTATTACCTACTCGAATTGGTCGTTGTTGTTTTAATGCCTTTAGAATAGCGCTATCCATACCATTAGTTGGTAGGTAACTCCATTCGTTGGATGTGCGGACATTCAAGGGACATCGATGGTCATAGAAAGCAACTTAGAAAGTATTCTAGCACATTCAAGGGACTATCATCATTTTCGCTGGCAACAATCGAGGGTCAAGATCATGTATTCGAGGCGACATCGTGGGTCTATGATCTTGTATCAAGGGACTATGATGATTTGTTTATAAGGCAACGGTGCTAGGATACCTCTACGCTCGAGGGACTTGACCATTTGAAATCGAAGGCAACGAGAGAATTACCCTAAGGGTGCATGTGAAAGAGTGTGTTGAATCGATATATTATCTTGAAAATTAGTGGGCTATGTCCAATTTTTATCTTGCCATACACGCCTAATTAATAACAGTTTATAGGGTGCGGAAATTAAAATGCGGGAATGTAAAGTGGGGAAAGTAAATGTCCTACGCTATTACATGGCTTTGGGGCAGATACATAATTTAAAAAAAAAAAGCGGAAAATAAAAGTCCTAATTAAAACTATTACATCCCATAAGCAGTTACATTATTAATAAAAGAAAATAGTAAAAAGAAATCGTCCGAAACGGGATAACCTGTGAAAAGATGAGAAAATCGGAAAATACGAGGAAATCGAATAAGAGGAAAATGTTAGTAAAAATGCAAATTTTTGAATGAGAAAAATATTTCATGCTGGAAATAACATTAATATGCTAAAATAATTTTTTGGGATTTTCTGGATGCAATTTAATAATTAAAAACTAATTAAAAGTGATTTAAATGGTAAATTATGAATAAAACTAAATATGCATGAAAAATAATATTTTTTAATTTTATAAATTAAATAAACATTTCCTGAAAATAAATGCAAAAATAAAAAATATTTTTGATGATTTTCAATGCATGAGAAAAATTATTGAAAAGAAATAAAAATGCATGAAAATATTAAATAGAATAAAATATGAAAAATATGAAAAATATGAAATAAATGCAAACTTGTAAAAGTTGGAAAAACAAATGGTCCTGGTGGGAATCGAACCCAGGACCCTACTTTCACAATGCCATGCCTTGACCATCTGAACCAACGCGCCCACGTGTTTGAAAATTGGAGCGAATGGATTACAAGCACGCGTCGTCTCCTGGCTGCACCGATCTCGCGCCAAACTTCATCTTCCTCGTTTCAAATTTTTGAAAATTCAGCGTCGGCCTTTGTTCGACGCTACAACCCTGGCAAAATCGAAAATCATACACAAGTAATATAAATGAATTCTAAGACCATGGTTCGATTCAGGACATCATTCCGAATGCATTGGTAATGGTCTCGAGGTCAAATTTTTCCGTTTAAGGGAAACCCTAAATCGTGTTCAGGAACCCTAGTTATGGCATATCGAGTTCCAGGCCATGGAAATGCAATTAACCTACCCAGATCGCTTGCAAACTTCTCACTAATCACAAAAACAACAATAAAACATGTTAAAAATGCATGATAATTGAAATACGATTTTGAAATTTTCTTGAACAAACCGAATTCGGATTCTTTGATTCTGGATGGTTTTGAGCAATGTGAGGGTCTGGAATGCTTCCAGGGATGCCAAGCAATGTGTTTGAATACTTGGAATCAATTGAAACGACCTAAATCCAAGGCTGCTAGTTGCTTGTGTTGCACGGATTTCTTGAGCTTCAATAGGGTTTCTCCAGCCAGTTTTTCTACCCTAATTCGTGTGGCATGAGTTGTGTATATATAGTAGAAGGATTCAGAGTTGTTTTGAGAAAGAATCAATCATCAATCAATGCTAAACAAATTTGATTTTGTACAAAATCAAATTTTCTCTTTTTGATCAATTTTCAATCAAATCTTGCCATATCAATCCAAATTTCAAAATTTGCTGGCTTTATTGAGTTTCTTGGATCTCAAGAAAGAGAGAAAAATCAAATTTTCAATTAATTTTGATTTTATACTTTATTTTTGAATTTAATTTGTATTTAAATGAATAAATTCCAAATTAAATAGAAAAATAAAATAAATATTCGTGGCATTGGGCTTGGATATTCCTAATTGCATGAGGAAAAAGTTTGGATAAAGAAAAAGTAAGCCCATTTGCAAAAAAATTTATTTTTAGAAGTATTTCTCTTTGTGCATCTCTTCAAAATTGCCCAACTTGTGAATGGTGTATCTTGCTCAATTTCCCACATTTTTGAGTGTTCTTGGACTTTTTGGAAAGCTCTAAGTGTCCTCTAAACAACCTCTTTGGTTTCATCTCAATTGGAGTTTTCATGCTCAATATATCTTCAAAACAAAATGTTGACTTTTTGTTGACTTTTGAAAAGGACCTGTAATGTTTTGATCCATACCTCTCAAATGAAGCATTTTTTGAACATTCTTGTGAGACATGAAGTTGTAGAGAATTGAATTTCCTTCAAAACAAGAGGTGGTGGAAATATTTATGAGAAAGTATGAAGAAGTTATGATCAGTCAAAGTTTAGTTGACTTTTCACTAAGAAACCCTAATTTAGAAAGTTTGACTTTTGAGCAAATCTTGAGTTTTCTTGATGAATCATGATCAACCCTTGATCAAATGATGAATGTAACTTCAAAATGAGGGTGTTGACCAAAAATCATGAAGTTTGACTATATGTTGACCACAGTTGACTTTTTGTCCAATAGAACTAATTTTCAACCATCTGAGCAATTGTCTGAGGAAACTTGACATGGAGAACATTTGAAGCATATGAGGAAGCATTATGAACATTGGAGATGTTGGAAGTCCATTTTGATCTGAGAATTGCCAAACCCTGGTTTGGGTTGATTGTCTAGGAGAGGGTTTGTCTGATCAACCCTTGAGGAATCCTTGAGTATGGAGGTATGAAATACCTGAGAAGATGGAGGGTTTTGGGGTACGACACCGCCCTGCTCAATCTTCTTGTACCGAAGGGTTAGATTGGCATGTTCGCCTTTCGTGACTCGGAGGTAGAAGATGATTGAACACCGAGTACACCCGAAAATTTGCACTCATTGCGGATGCGGAATGGGCTTAGATGCCATTGGGGAAGGTAGAGACTTCACGGGAATGAGTCGATGCTAGACTCGAGAATGTCGCCTAAATAGGAAAATTGATGGGGATGGGCTTAAGATGCCATCCGAAAGATCGATGCTAGAGTGAGCCGACGCTAGTCTCTATAGATGTTCTTGATAGTGGAAAGAGCATGGAGATGGGCTTAAGATGCCATCCGAGGAGTCGACGTTAGACTTCGTGCTTATCTTTGAATGAAGTTATTGGCTTGTATTGGTTTTAACCAAATATGCAGATTCTCGAAGTGGAGAAATGTTGACAAGTAGCTCGGAGATGGGCTTAAGATGCCATCCAAGGCAACCGAGTCGTACGCCGCACTGAGTCGCTGCTGATAATAAGAATGAGTCGTAATAGTTCTTCGGCCGACTACCTGGGGAGGTAGTAGTTGGCAAATGCGGATATATTCCCCGTCAGCATCGGGTATTGATCCACCGCCATTATCGAGGATAACCGTGATCGCTCGGATAAGGTTTCCCCGCTTCGTATTAATCCCGGATCTGTTGTCGAGGACAACGAGGGCGGTCGCTCGATAGTTTTCCGCCCTCGATTCGGTCTTAATCTCGGACCATTGTTGGAGGACAACTAGGGCGGTCTTTCGATAGTTTTCCGTCTCGATTCGGGTCTTAACTCGACCGCTTATGCTTATGATTTTCACCTGCTTGGAGAAAACAAGAGAAACTTTGATAGAATATTGATTAGTCTTATGCAAAGTATGATGCATGACAAATGTGTATGAATGACATATGCACAAATTATGACTTTTATGAATAATGTATGAACGATAGATGTTGTGGTATTTCAAAACATATCCATCTTGAAGAAGATGCTAATGTTCGCTTTGAGATTTCGACTCGCTGGAGGATGAAGATCCCGAGAAGAAAGAAAACTTTGATTCCTCCAGTGCACTATCCGACCAAGTTTCAGTCTAGATATTGCCGGGGAAAAGGGAAATTGTCGAGAGATACTTTGTTGGGATAACTCCTCGCCGGGATGAAGTGTTATTGTCAAGATGGGTGTGGCTTGATTAAGTCGAGCGAATCACCGCTGAGGGATCCTCCTCTTCTTTGCTGGGGAAGGGTTTGTGGTGAGTGACACCTCCGCGGGGATCATGTTCTGTGGGGAAATGTTTTGGTGACTTTCGTCGTCATCTCAATTCCTGGAGCCTGTAGTAATCACCTTTGCATGTTCACTTTTCGCATGTTCGCGATTAGATTCTTATTGTTAGATGCATATAATCATTCAAAGAAAACATTGGACTTTATGCAAACGACAACAACAGTAAAAACTATAAAAAGAAAGAACTTGTATTTATTCAAAATGTGGCGTATGGCCGAGTAGTTTGTACACAAGAAAATAAAAGTAAAAAGCTATGCGGAAACAATCTCGTTAAGTTCCAACTATGCTAGTACTCATATATTTCAACTATCTCATCTCCTTGCTGTCAGTAGAAAGTGAGTGGATTGATCTTCGCCATTTGAATCTTGAATGCTGATAGTAGTCTGGAAGTAGATAGGTGATCTGAACGAGACATAGTCGTACGCTTAAATCCCTAACTTTTGCCTAGACCGCCTTTCTAAGTTTTCACCACCGATACCTTTTTGCCCAAGCCGCCTTTTCGTGTTTTAACTTGTCGGGTGTACATTTTTGTATATATCCTTAACTTTGCCCGAACCTTTGGTTCGCCAGATGCCCTTATTTTTGCCTAGGTCACCGACCTAGCGGTCTCTTTTATGCGTAGTATTTTTGACTATGTCTCGCTCATGGTGTGGGAAGTCTTCACCATCCATGGTGCTAAGTATCATAGCTCACGAAAATACTGCCTTGACTACAAACGGTCCCTCATAGGTGGGAGTCCATTTGCCCCTCGGATCGCCCGAAGAATGATGCGCTGACTACTAGATCACCGACTGGTAGACTCGGTGCTTGACCTTCTTGTTAAATGCTCCGATCATTCGCTCGTAGATCTATCCATGATGGATGCGAGTCGCTTCTCATCAATCAAATTAATCTGGTCAAGGCGAGTTCTGACCCAATCGCCTTCGCCTAACTCGCCTCCGGAGGACTCGTCGAGGGTATCTGAACCTTAATTGGTAGGACGGCTTCCATATCAGATACGAGAGAAGGGGTTCTGCTGATGTTCGCTAGAAAAGGATAACCATGAAGAGCAAATGGTAACATCTCATGCCAATCTTTGTAAGTCACTTTCATCTTCTGTATAATCTTCTTAATATTCTTGTTGGCGGCTTCCACTGCGCCATTCATCTTAGGCCGATATGGAGAAGATTTGTGATGCTTGATCTTGAACTGCGTGCAGAGTTCGGTGATCATTTTATTGTTGAGATTAGAGCCATTATCTGTGATAATCCTTTCGGGAGTGCCATACCGACAGATAAGATTATGTTTGATGAATCGAGCCACGACATTCTTGGTAACAGATGCAGACGAAGCTGCTTCTACCCACTTGGTAAAGTAGTCAATTGCCACAAGGATGAAACGATGTCCGTTGGAAGCGGTGGGCTTGATTTCTCCGATCATGTCAATGCCCCATATTGCAAAAGGCCAAGGAGTGTTAGAACATTCAGAGGTAATGGAGGTACGTGCACTTTGTCCCATAACCGCATTTGTGACAAGATCGAGCGTAGCGGTGACAATCGCCTCCATGGTGGACCAATAGTAACCTGTTCTCAAAATCTTCTTAGCCATCGATGTCCACCGAGTGGTACCAAATGCGCCTTCGTAATTCTTCCATGATACGACATTGTCTTTTCACATACGGAGTAAGCACAAATCATGGTTGCGCTTTGTATAAGATATGCCGAGGAAGAATTTGATGCAAATCTTCTCATGAACTTCTTATCATTGATGATGCCCTCTGGATATTCCCGAGTCTCAAGATACCTCTTCACGCCATAGTACCAAGGTTTCTCTTCTATCAAGCTCATAACAGTACGATGGTTCGTCAACTTCTCAATGATGATCCGGGAGCCTCGTTGTCCCATCTCGACCTTGAACATAGATGACATAGTAGCCAATGCGCCCGCCAACCGATTCTCTTCTCGTGGAATATGATTGAAAGTAATCTTCAAGTAGGGATCGACTGTAACATGCTCGATATGGAATAAGATTCGGATGCTCAGATCCCACTCGCCTTAATCTGACCGATCACCAAAGCCGAGTCTCCATACACTTGCAAGAACTTGATTCTTAAGTCAATAGCGCTTTTAATACCCATGATGCACGCTCATATTCGACCATGTTTTTAGTGCAACCGAAACACAATCAGGTGAAAGGCGCAGTCCATCATAGGGATGTAATGATGGCGCCAATGCCATTGCAAGTGAGTTTGAGGCTCCATCAAAGACCATGGTCCATCGATCCTTGTTCGTGTCCTTCGTCCGGCCTCGTTCTTCGCAATCAAGAATTAGTAAAACATCTTCGTCTGAAATTCGAACCGCATAGACTAATAGTCATCTACGGCTTGATGAGCCAAATGATCGGCTACACACCCTTTGATCGCTTCTCGAGAAGTATACTGATGTCATATTCGGTCAAGATCATCTGCCATCTTGCTATTCTTCCGAGAGAGCCGGTTTCTCAAATATGTATTTTATCGGATCCATCTTGAAATCAACAAGGTAGTGTGAGTCAACATATACTGCCTTAGTCGGCGAGCAGCCCAAGTTAAAGCGCTGTAAGTTTTCTCGAGCCGTGAGTATCTTGTTTCACAAATGTAAACTTTTGCTAAGGTAGTATATTGCATGCTCTTTTCGACCAAACTCGTCATGTTGCCCTAACACACACCCCATTGAGTTCTCTAATACTGTCAAGTACATGATAAGAGGTCTTCCTTCGTTGCATCGATAGGAGGATTCGCTGGTACTCCTTGATTGTCAAAAGCGATCCGCAATCGCTGCTCCACTCTACCACTTGATCTTTCTTAAGTAACTTGAAGATTGGCTAACAAGTAGCAGTTAGATGTGCAATGAATCTGACAATGTAGTTCAAACGCCCAAGAAACCTCCGACTTCTTTCTCAAGCGGGAGTGGCATCTTGAATGGCTTTTAACCTTGGCGAGGTCAACCTCAATACCTTTACCATCGACAACAAACCCTAGGAGTTTACCTGATCCGACTCAAAGGTGCACTTGTTAGATTAAGTCGCATCCAGATTTCTTCAATTTGTCAAATAGCTTCGAAATGATCAAGATGTTCTTCTTCACCAGGATCGAGCTATCATGTCGCCGACGAGACCTCTATCTCGTGATGAATCATGTCATGAAATAATGTCACCATAGCA
This sequence comes from Vicia sativa, assembly GCA_021764765.1. NCBI lineage: Eukaryota > Viridiplantae > Streptophyta > Magnoliopsida > Fabales > Fabaceae > Vicia > Vicia sativa. The sequence goes on along the minus strand of CM038796.1, from coordinate 66,046,743 downwards.
CGATAAGTGCGCGCGTTTTCATCAAACGGCATAACCTTGTAGCGAAAGTGCCCCATTGTGTAACAAAGTAGTCTTCTTCCATGTCTTCGTGAGCCATTTTAACTGATTGTAACCGAGAAACCATCCATAAAGGAGAAAACCTTATGCCGAGCGGTGTTGTCAACCGTAACATCAATATGAGGAAGTGGAAGGTACACATTCGCATCTTACCATCCTTCTTAGGTACAGTACCACATTAGCAACCCATCGTGGGTAGGAAGTAACGGCTAAGAAACCGCGTTGAATCGCTTCATTACTTCAGCTTTGATTTTCTAACATCTCGGACGCATGCGATTTAACCTTCGCTTTCACCGAGAAAACCTCTTTGCTGCAATCGGTGCACCACAATATCAATGTCTAAACCGGCATGTCTACATATGACCAAGCAAAACCTCAATATAGTCTCGTAGCATCCGAACCAATCTTTCTTTAACACCGCCTCAAGACCCGCCCTATCTTGATCTCTTTTCTGCCTTCGCAAGCACTCCAAATTCACAACCTCAACTTGCTCTTCATGTGGCTGTATAACTTGCTCTTCTTGCTATAGCAATCTGACAAGTTCTCCTGGCACTTCACAATCTTCCTCACTTTCGTCTTCGGCTTGGTATATCGGATTATCGAAGTCATATTTAGCAATAGCATAGCTTTTATCAATGAGATTCGGAGTGATTCTGCAGTGTACCACGTGGGTGTGTGTAAGAAACACATAGCTTTTGGAAGGGGTGATAAAGTAAAAGAAAACACAACAATTGAATGCAAAAGTCCAACGATTTTATTAAATGAAAATATGCAAATGACAGATAATAACCCTCACAAACGAGCCATGATGCCCCGGGTAAGGCACTAGGCTTTAGAGTTTATTGTAAAACATAAAGAAATACGAAAAGCAAAACAAAACAAGAGCAATTACTCCTGACTAAAGGAGATTGGTATGACGTCTTCAGTCTTCCAATTGCTGAGCCCATTGTCTGGAGTTGAGAAGATCCACTTGTCGATGTCAAGTCACCCGCTGTCTTCTATAGCATGGATTCCACTGCCATGCGAAAAGAAATGGGCGGTGCTTATGGCGATCATCTTCTAACCTTTGATGGTGAAGCCTAAACCGCCTTGTCAAATTTGAAAGGAAAATCGTGAGTCGACCCAAATAGCACTACCTCCTTCAAAGCAGCCTGAGCATCTTACAATGAGGCCATCCTAGGCGGAGCTTGTGTAACTTCAGAGTTGCAGGAGAGTCAACAGCATGACTGGGATTGTTTCAAAAGCTTGACAGGAGTCTCAAAGAATTCTCCTTCCATCTCGAGGTATCGGAATGATTTTAGATGACTGACCATATATTCTTCCTCACACACATCAGAATAATTTTCCTCTTACCGGCACTTCATCCGATGCAAGGTAGGTAATAAACAAGATGCCCCATGTATCCAAGGCCCAAGTAGGAAAGAATAGGCTGGACGGATGTCCATGACAAAGAAAGTAGAATCAAAAGTCCGGGAACCGACTTTAATAGGCGAGTGAGTTTCCAAGCATCGTCGCTTAGAACCATCAAAAGCTCTCACAATTATATCACTGGGTCTCAGAACCAGCCCTTCGATATCAAGCCAATCACAAGCAGTCTTCGGAAGGATATTTAGAGCGGAACCGGCATCCACCAAAACATGAGATAATGTAGTGCCCTTGCATTCAATGTAGATGCAAGGCTTTGTTGTGTTTCTTTCCTACAGAGTCAAATCAAGATCGAGAAGCCTAGGCCGTTGTTGGCGCCGTGCTAGCAATACAAACTTCAAATTGGTCATGGTAGTCTTGCATGCACGTGAGCACTCTTCAGAAATTTCACCAAGGCGTTAGCATGAGCCCCGGAGCACAAGAGCAGAGCAAGCATGGAGATCTTGGAAGGAGTCTGTCCTAACTGTTCCACCGCATTGTAGTCACTCTTCTTGATAATCTTCTAATTCCTCCATTTCTTGTTGGAGGTGTCTTCAAGAACTTCCTTTGGTACTTCGGCCGAGCAGATTTGAGTCATCGGGTTCTTCCTCTAGCTTGGGAATGGATTGAATAGTTGGAACGCGAATGGAGTCGCAATGTCTTTTGGAGGAGAGATTGAGAGAATATCCTTCCGCCTGGTCACCTTACTTGATCCTGATGTTGTCAATGTCGAATGGTAGCTTCAAATCAGAAGATCTTCAATGGTTGAGGTCTTGCTTGACGCCATGATAGTAAACATCACCCATAGTTCCAAGGGATAGCTTTGTCGAGGAATATGGAACTAGCCTGGAGAAGTGATAATGAGAGGCGCCACTCTAGGCACAGGATCAACAAAGGAAATTTTATAGTGTTAACATCAAGATAGTCTTCTGGAAATCGCCACCCCATCCGTCGCCTTTAACATCTTCAATAGGAATCTTGTAGCCAGAAAAGTACTTCACCATGTAATCATACTTTCCACTGCCGCCCCAAGGTATCCCACACGATGGTGCGCTTGCTCACATATTTGATCTTCACTTAGACATATCTTCACAGCTTCCATGTAAGGGTTTTAAATAGTATCTCACGGTTATCCATCATGCATCAACACGCCTTTCTACCCAAGCACAACCATCAAGTGATGGGCACCAACGACAATTCTCGGGCATCCTAGATTGACACCGGCTTGTAGCAAATTCTTCTTAATACCATCGAGGAATGGTCAAGTCATTTATGTTGAACACATAAGTATCTTCACCAACAAAGATTGGAATTCTTGTCATGGTTAGCATAGAGCTGATCACATCTCGAGTCTCAACAGAGGATCAAACTCAATCGCTTAGCTTCAATCATATCTTGAATTTTGTTCTTCAGAGCCCAACAATCATCAGTACTATGTGTCATACCCCAAAATTTACCCTCCATCTTCTCAAGATATTTCATACATCCATACTCAAGGATTCCTCAAGAGTCGATCGACAAACTCTCTCCTAGACAATCAACCCAAACTAGGGTTTGGCAATTCTCGTGTCAAGATGGACTCCCAACATCTCCAATGTCCTTCATGCCTCCTCATATGCTTCAAAGATTCTCCATGTCAAGTTTCATGCCCATGTCAAGTTTGCTCAAACAATTGCTCGATGGTTGAAAATCAACAGATTGACAAAAAGTCAACTGTGGTCAACATACAACAAACTTCATAATTTTTGGTCAACATCCTCATTTTGAAGTTACATTCATCATTTGATCAAGGGTTGATCATGATTCATCAAGAAAACTCAAGATTTGCTCAAAAGTCAAACTTTCTAAATTAGGGTTTCTAGGTGAAAAGTCAATCGAACTTTGATCGATCATAACTTCTTCATACTTTCTCGTAATTTTTCTACCACCTCTTGTTTTGAAGGAAATTCATTTCTACAACTTCATGTCTCACAAGAATGTCCAAAAATGCTTCATTTGAGAGGTATGGCTCAAAACATTACAGTCATTTTCAAAGTCAACAAAAGTCAACTTTTGTTTTGGAGTTATATTGAGCATGGAAACTCCAATTGAGATGAGACCAAAACTGTTGGTTAGAGGACTCAGCTTTCCAAAAATCCAAGAACACTCAAAATGTGGAAAATGAGCAAGATACACCATTCACAAGTTGGGCAATTTTGAAGGAATGCACAAAGAGAAATACTTTAAAAATCAAATTTTTGCAAACGGGCTTTTTTTCTTCATCCAAACTTATTCCTCATACAATTAGGAATATCCAAGCCCAATGCCACGAATTTTTATTTTATTTTTCTATTTAATTTGGAATTTATTCATTTAAATACAAATTAAATTTAAAAATAAAGTATAAAATCAAAATTAATTGCAAGATTGATTTTATTCCTTCCTTGAGACTCAAGCAACTCACAAAGGCCAGAAATTTCGAAATTTGATCAATATGGCAAGATTGGATTGAAATTAATCAATTTTGAAAAGTTGATTTTTACAAAATCAAATTTGATTTGCTTTGAATGTTGATTGATTCTCTTCCAAAACCATCCCAAATCCATCCAAGATAAATGTATGATGCATACCTATCAAGAGAGAACAAAAATTGGCTCAAGAACCCTAACCTAACTCAAAAATCAGGACCTTCAAGCTATTGGCAATCATACTTCCATTGCTTTCAATTGATTTTGAGGTGTTCAATATTCCTTGACATCTCCAATCGATCCACTCTTATATCATCCAAAACCATCAAGAATCTGCAAATACGATTTCGGTTTGTTCTTATTTTCCAAAATCGATCGCTTTTTATGCATTATTAACACTTTTGATTGTTTGTTCATGATCAGCCCAATTTGCTTTAGTGACCTCGAACAAAAATCAACATGGCTAGGTTTTCGTTTCAATTAGGGTTTCTTCAAACAGAAAATTGGACCAAACTAAGCATACCAGAGTGATCGGGATGAAACGAATTGATACATGTATTCACAATGCATTTATATTACGTGTATGTGGTTTTTGATTTTGCTGTGGCTCAGAAGGCCAAGAAAGACCGACGTTAACTTTGAAAATTCAAAATGAAGAAGACGATCGTTGCGAGACGAGGCAACGGGAAGGAGACGCGGCTTGTAACTTACCCGCCTCCGATTTCAAACACACTTGCACACATGGCGTAAAGGCGCACATGTGAAGGATGCTCAAGGGACTCCAGCTCGATCCTCGCCAGACCGTTTCCTCTTTTTCCAAAGTTGCACTATTTTCTATTTTTCATATTTTCTTATTTATTTAATATTTGCATCAATTTTAATTTTTTCATAATTTTATTTCTGCATTAAAAATATTCAAAATTATTTTTCTTTTACATTATTTTCATAAAATATTTATTTAATTTAATAAATTAAAAATATAATTTTGCATGCATATTTATTTTTATTCATAATTTTGCATTTAAATCACTTTAATTCATTTTAATTATCAAAATGCATCTAAAAATCCAAAAATTTATTTTAACATATTTATGTTATTTTCAAGATGTCATATTTTTTCCAATTAAAATTTGCATTTTTCTAACATTTTCTCTTATTCAATTTCATCATATTTTCCGATTTCTCTTATCGCTTCATGTGTTATTCCGCTTTCGTGACGCTTTTACCGCTTTCATTTTTTTTCCAATAATGTAACTCTATATGGGATGTAATAGTTTAAATTAGGCCTTATTTTCCGCATTTTAAATTATGTATCCGCCCCAAAGCCTTGTAATAGCGTAGGATTTACCTTTCCGCATCTTTACATTCTGCATTTTAACTTCCGCACCCTATAAATTGCTAGTAATTAGGCGGTATGGCAAGATAATAATCAACATAGCTCACTAATTTGCAAGATAAAATATTTGAATCAACACACTCTCTTCACACATGCACCCTTAGGGTAATTCTCTCTGCCTTAATCCACCATGGTCATGTCCTCGAACGAGGTATTCTAGCACCGCTTCCAAACAAGTCATCATAGTCCTTCGATACAAAGATCATAGACCCACGATGTCGCCTACGAATACATGATCTTGACCCCGATTGTTGCCTACGAAAAATGATGATAGTCCCTTCGAATGTGCTAGGATACTTCCTACAAGTTGCTTTCTATGACCATCCGATGTCCCTTCGAATGTCCCGCTTACATCTAACGAATGGAGTTACCTACCAACTAATGGTACGGCTAGCGCTATTCTAAAGGAACGTAGAAGCACGAAAACGACCAATTCTGAGTGGGTAATAAGACTTTTAGTTGCTCGCTCTACCAAATGCTTTTTCACACCTCACACTTTTGTCAAAGTTCAAACTCTTTTCAAAACGAAACATTTCCGAAGACTTTGTATACATTCCTACAGGAATCATTACAAAGTCAAAGCGAAATGCCTTTTCAAAACATTTTGTCAAACACACGTAGCACAATTTTAAGGTGATCTAAGAGTAACTAAGAGCCCAGATAACTACGGATGGAAAGGGTGCTAATACCTTCCTTTTCATAACCTTCTCCCTTACTCGTAATCTAACGAAGGTCTTTCTCCGTACTTTTACCTTCCTTAATTGATAAAATAAAAGTCGGTGGCGATCTTGCTATCCGCACATTTGCGATACAAAACTAAAAAGTCACCACCGTGTCACGTAATCCATGACTCACCGGGAGACACCCTAAAGAGAGAATACCTTAGGATTTCTAGATCACTTTATGCTTTCTCGTTTGACTTGCTTGCTTTATCTTTAAGGGTTGCTGGTATTATATTGTTGGGGATCCTACACCCGATCCGGTTTCCTTTTAGGTAAGTAGCAATAAATCGTCGCGACCGCTAGACGATATCAAAACGGTCAACATGATGGCTACGTTAGCGTGACAATTGGATGTCCCGATACTCTTCATTCCCAAGTTGAGGATAGTATTTGGCTTCGTGGTGTCATCAAGCGCTAACTAAACTTTTAGAACCTTAATTGACCCATCTTGGCCATTAGAAGGTAGTGAGATGGCTTTTGCATACCGAGGTTGGTTGATACCGATGCTACGCCATTGAGATCGACTTTGGGATATTTTCGGTCGACCACTTGGTAGTCGATTGAAATAAACGCCTACGAGAAAGATCAATGATGTGAGATTCCTAGAACCCGTTACTATTATAGGACAGATGAACCAACTCAAACTTTTGGGGTAATCACCTATACCTCATGCAAGCCTTAAACCTAGGCTCATTGTATGAATTGTTCGTGTGTGCCAAACATGACATCATGACATCATTCGCATTGCATATCATTTCTAACTATTTCAAGGACCTAGGATTTATCTTTGCTCTGCTTTGTAGGTATTATGGCTTCTAGAAAGACTATCCGAATCAACTTCATGGGTATACCTTCTCACCAAAGAATTGGTTTTAAATTCCCACCATGCTCGCCCATCAAAAGACATGGTTATCTACTTGATTTGGTTATCTCCGCTTTGAAGAAGATATGATGCATGTCCTATTCCAGCTTCTTTGATCCAAACACCATTGCTTTACATTCCTGATTATCGCTAGTTCCTACCTTGAAGAGTTCTCTAAGCTACTGGGATACCTATTCTTGACCAAATGCCATTCACCGTCTAGAAAAGGTTCCTAAGTACAAAGACATTTCAGCCTTACATCTAAGCACCTTTATATCAAGCCAATTGGGAAACTAGAAGCGGAGTTAAGGGTTTACTTTCTAAGTTCCCGATTAAGAAAGCCCGAGAATTCCTCAAAGTTATGAGTTTCCATGCATTCAAGACATTGTGGCCTTGCTAATCTATGGTTTGGTTCTATTCCTAATTGATCAATTCATAGATGTCAACGCCATCAAGTTGTTTCACCCGCAATCTAGTGCCTACTTTACTTGGAGACATTCTACATTCTCTCCACACTGCATTATCAAAAGACAAGGAACTCTCATGTGTTGCATACCGTTACTTTCGAGGTGGTTTATTTCGCACCTTCCTCCATCAGTTTTGAAGAACGAGCAAAGGATGAAGTGGTCTCAAAGATTGATGTCACTCTCTCATTCAGATATCCGTTGGAATCTTTTCTCTCAAAAGGATTTCACTTTCATCGAGCGCTGTGGAGAATTCCCTAATGTACCACTACTTGGTATAAGGGGAGGTATTACTTACAACCCTTCTTTAGCTCTACGCACTTGGTTTTGCTCAAGAGATGGTCCACATGATATGCTTCTCCAAGATATTGTGTTCGATTACAATCACGATCTCCGCATTACCGATTTAAGGTTTATACACGCTTGGGGCATGGTAAAGAAGACTGATACCAAGACTTTGGGGCACCAGAACTCCATTCCTTGAGAACCTTACCTCAAATGGGTGCGAGCTCGAGCTCAAAACCTCATGATGCAATTCACGCCTGCTCTACCCGTAATTATGGAACTCTGCTATAGGTGACGATCTTATAATCGCTCTCCATCCCGACATGCCTACTGATTTTGAAGATTTGAAGAGATCCTGGATTCAGCTTAAAGAAGAGAGGGATACCTTTGAAGCTCAGTGTTATACAAGTGAGAAGAAAGTGCTAGAGTTGACCAAGCTACTTCACGAGGAGCGAAACATCAACGCCTACATCGGCACCAAGAGGAAGCGCCCATGGGAGACTTAGAGATTTAGGATTTATTTGTTTTCTTTTATTGTTTTGAACTATCTCTTGTACTTAAAATAAAAAAGAATAAAAGGAGTACTAATAAATGTTTGTTCATTGCTTGTTTAACAAATTTAAATCTCTAAGGTCCTTGAAAACATTGCATTGCATTCGCATAAACATTGCATATCATAGCATAACACTGCATCACAGGTACATTGAAGATTGGTTTTCTCATTTGCTCGCTATTTATTTTAGCGTAAATGGCTCTGAACAATTGCAAAGATCTTCAAGCTCGTAATGCCTGCCCAATAGATGTTCACCAACTTGGTCCAAGGCCAAGAAGATCCAAGAAGCTCATCAATGTAAAGAAGAAGGTTGTTGGTCTTCTCAACATGGGTAGACGCTACAAAGGTGGTCCTAGAGTGGTTAGTCGAATTGAGCTCTCTCAAGGAAGTGTCAAGAAGGAAGATGAGCAAAGTAACAAGGTGATGGTGAAGGCCAACTGAACTTGAGAAGAACTATGATAATGGACAATACTCGATGAAGATGACAAGTACAAACAACTTGAAGACCGTCTGAATGCTATGGAAAACTCAAGATGTCCGGCTGAATTTTGATGATCCGAGTCTCACACCGTGTTGTGATTCCTCCCAAGTTCAAAGTTCCAAATTTTGCTAAGTATGACGGCATGTCTTCCTAAGTCGCATTTGAAGTCTTATGTTCAAGATCAATCCTCACACCGATGATGTAAAGTCAGGATGCACTATTTTCAAGAGAGTTTGTCCGAACTCACTGGAATGGTACTATCACCAGAGAATGACCGTATTCATTTGGAGTGACTTACGATGCTTTCTACGCATGATGAGTATAATGTCAATTGACACCCACTGCATGCAACTACAAAGCATGTCTATGGGTCGTGATGAGAAGTTCAAGGAGTATGCTCGAAATGGAGAGATCTAGCAGTGTAGTTCAACCACCCTTGTCCAATAGGGAGTTGGTTGATATGTTCATGGGAACACCGATGACCCATTCTTCAATCATCCGATTGGAACTCTTCACCGGATTCACCGAGTGATACTTTGCAGCGATTGAAGTCGGTATCAAGAGTGGAAAGATTCTGTAGAGACATCTTCAAATGTCGCAAGAGATCTTTGGTGGTAAGAAAGAAGCCAATGTCGTGTATGGTCGAAAAGCCGAGCCAAGACCGACCGTGCTCAACTGGGGGCAGGATTCCAATCCTACATCAAGACAACTCAACAGACACCAAAGTGAATTAACGCAACAAAGATAGCCATTTAAGATCAACATGCCTTTGTCGCAAGCCTTGAAACACATGTTGAAAGTGGAGTCGATTACTTGAGGGATCCTCCCGTAATGTCAACACCTCCTCTCCGAAATACAATCCTAATGCTAAGTGTGCTTACCATTCCAATAGCCTGTGGCACGACATCGACAATTATTGGGCTCAAGAACAAGATTCAAGATATGATCAAGCTAAGCAGATTGAGTTTGATCCTCCCTGAGACCAATGTGATCAACGCACCTATGCCTAATCATGACAAGAGTTCCAATGTGTTGGTGACGATACTTATGTTTTCAACATAGATGACTTGACCATTCCTCCGATGATCGTTAAGAAGAATTTGTTGCAAGCCTTGTCAACCTGTGATGCCTGAGAACTGTTGCTGGTGCCCATCCGCTACCGATGGTTGTGCTTGGTTGAGAAGACGTGTTCAAAGGTATGATGGATAACCGTGAGATACTATTTCGAAACCACCGTGCGTGTGTGAAGAAATGTCTAAGTTGAAGATTGACAATGCAAACGAAACTGTACCATCTGTGTGGGATACCTTGGGCAGCCAGTGGGAAGTATGATTACATGGTGAAGTACACTGCTCCGAGAGTTACAAGATTCCTATTGAAGATGTTAAGGCGACCGGATGGGGTGACGATTTCTAGAAGACTATGCCGATGTTAACACTATAAGAATTTCCTCACGATCCCTGTGCCTCAGAGTGGCACCTCTCATCATTACTTCTCCCAGCCGCCCATATTCCTCCGACAAAGCTATTCCTTGGAATTATGGAGTCGATGTTTACTATCATGGCGCAAGCAAGACCCTCCGACCATTGAAGATCTTACTGCTGAAGCTACCATTCTGACATTGACAACATCACCGATCTAGTAAGGTGACCGAACCGAAGGGTATTCTCCCGATATCTCTCCTCCAAAAGACACCGCACTCCAACTCGCATTCCAGCCTATTCAACCCATTCCCAAGCTAGAGGGAAAGAACCAAGGACTCATCCCGCTCAACCGAAGTACCAAAGGAAGTTATCAAGACACCTCCAAACAAGAAATGGAGAAAACTCAAGATTATCAAGAAGAGTGACTACAATGTTGTGGAATGCTTAGGATGACTACGCCCAAAATCTCCATGCTTACTCGCTCTTGTGCCCGAGGCTCATGCTAATGCCTTGGTGAAGTTTCTAAAGAATGCTCACGCACGCAAGACACTACCACCACCCTTTGAAGTTTGTATTGCTAGCCTGCTGCCAACAACGGCCTAGGCTCTCGACACTGATATGACCCGAAAGAAACAACAAAGCCTTGCACATCTCTCGTTGAATGCAAGGGTACTACACTATCTCATGTTTTGGTGGATACCGCCTCAATATCTTACCAAGACTCGCTTTTGATCGACTTGATGTCAAAGGTTGGTTCCGAGACCCAAGGACATTATCGTGAGAGCTTTTGATGGTTCTAAGCGAACAAAGATTGAGAGCATCACTGTCAAAGTCGGTTCCCGACTTTGACTCCACATTCTTTGTCATGGACATCGTCCGCCTTACTCTTGCCTACTTGGATGCCCTTGAATACATGGGGAAGGCGTACTCTACCTTACATCGAAGTTGAAGTACCCGTGAAAGGGAAGGTTGTTAAAGTGTGGTAAGAAGAGTATATGGTCACCATCTAATCATTCCGATATCTCGAGATGGAAGGCGATTCTTTGAGACCTCTCAAGCTTTTGAAACAATACCCGAGTCATGCATGTTGACTCTCGCCACCCGGTTGCTAAAGCTCCGCCTAGGATGGCTCACCGAAAGATGCTCGTCAAGAAGGAAAGAGTACTATTTGGGGTCGCTCCCCGATCTTCCTTTCAAATCCAACAAGACCGGTTTAGGCTTCACCATCAAGGGTCAAGATGATACCGCGAACGTGCCGCCAACTTCCTTTCTCTCAGCCGTAGTGGAATCCATGCTATAGAAGACGACGACAACGACTTCGACATCGAAGTGGATCTTCCCAACTCCGCATAAAGGGCTCAAGAATTGGAAGATCAAGACGCTATACCAATCTCCTTTAGCCAGAGTATTGCTCTTGTTTTGTTTTGCTTTTGATTTCTTTATGCTTTGAACAATAAACTTTGAAAGCCTAGTGCCTTGCCCGGCATGATGGCTCGCCAGGGTTATTATCTCTGTTTGCGCTGCTTTCATTCAATAAATTCTTGGACTTTTGCATTCAATTGTTTGTTTTCTTTACTTTATCACCCCTTCAAAAGCTATGTGTTTTACACACACCCACGTGATACACCGCAGTAATCACTCGAATCTCGTAATAACAAATATGCTATTGCTAAATATGACTTCGATAATCCGATCTACCAAGCCAAAGACGAAAGTGAGGAAGATTGTGGAGTGCCAGGAGAACTTGTCGATCACATACAAGAAGAAGAGCGAGTTATACCCACACGAAGAGCAAGTGAGGTTGTGAATTGGGTACCGACGAAGACGTAAAAGAGATCAAGATAGAGCGGGTCTTGAGAACAAGTGTTAAAGAAAGGTTGGTTCAGATGCTACGAGACTATATTGAGGTTTTTGCTTGGTCATACGAAGACATGCCGTGGTTGGACATTGATATTGTGGTACACCGACACAACAAAAGAAGGTTTTCCTTGAAACAGAAGATTCACGATGCCCCGAGATGTCGAGAAAATCAAAGCGAGGTTATGAAACAGCTCAACACCGGTTTTCTAGTCATACTTTTATCCGCAAAGGTTAATGTGGTGCCTATACCTAAGAAGGATGGCAAGGTACGAATGTGTGTGGATTATGTAGATCCGAGCAAAGCAAGTCCGAAAGACGATTTTCCACTTCCCATATTGATGTTTTGTTGACAACACCGCCAAAGATAAGGTTTTCTCCTTCATGGATGGTTTCTCCGGTTAATCGATCAAATGGCTCCTCAAGACATGGAGAAGACTACTTTGTTACATGCTGGGGCACTTTCGCTACAAGGTTATGCCGCTTGACTCAAGAACGCTGGTGCCACTTATCGCATATATGGTGACACTATTTCATGACATGATTCATCACGAGATAGAGGTCTACGCCGATTTACATGATAGCTCGATCAACGATCAAGAAGAATATCTTGATCATTTGGAAACTATTTGACAAAGTTAAAGAAGTACAAAGCTAAGACTTAATCCTAACAAGTGCACCTTGAGTCCGATCCCCTTCTTGGTAATGGATGAAGCCGGCCCGCCAATCAAGTTCGGGACCTCAACCGTAGTCCTCCAGACGCAGAGTTAGCGAAGATGATTGGGTCTAGACTCGCCGACTGATTAATTTGATTGATGAGAACGACTCGCCCATTTGCCATGGATGATCTACCGTGCGAATGATCGTAGCATTTAATAAGAAGGTCAAGCACCGAGTCTACCAAGTCGGCGATCTAGTAGTCAAGCGATCATTCTTCCACAAGGTGATCCTGTGGGCAAATGGACTCTACCCACGAGGGACCGTTTGTAGTCAAGACAAGATTTTCCCGTGGAGCTATGATACTTAGCACCATGGATGGTGAAGACTTCCCACACCCGTGAACGCAGACATAGTCAAAAAATACTACGATAAAGAGACCCGCTAGGTCGACCGACCTAGGCAAAATAAGGGCATCCCGGCGAGCCAAAAGGTTCTAAAAGTTAAGGATATATACAAAACATGTACACCCGCAAGTCGAAAACCCTAAAAGGCGTTTGGGCAAAAAGGGTATCCTGTAGATCAAAACCCGAAAGGGCGGTCTAGGCAAAAGTTAGGATTCAAGCGACGACTATGTCTCTTCCAGTATCACCTACTATCCTTCAAGATTCAAATCATCAATTATCACCTCTCAAGAGATAGATAAATATATTTAGTATAGTTGGAACTTAACGAGATTGTTTCACAGAGCTTTTACCTTCTTGTGTATAAACTACTTGGCCATACGCCTACATTTCAAATAAATACTCTTCTCTTTACACATTTTCACTTTTGTGGTTTGCATAAAGTCCAACGCTTGCTTTGAATGATTACACGATTTGACAATAAAATCTCTTGGCAAACATACGAAAAGTGAACATACAAAAGTAATCACGACGCCCAGAATTGAGATGACGATGAAGGTCACCAAAAGCATTCCCCCACGTAGCATGATCCCCACAATGTGTCACTCACAACAAGCCTCCCTCCAAATGTGAGTACGTTAATCCAAGCAAGGATTCCATTCAACCAAGCAAAGGATACATCGCCCCAAGCAAAGAACACTTCACCCTACCAAGGTATTTATCCCGAGCGGATATCTCTCGCCTCTTTCCCTTTTCCCCAGCCGGCAGATTCCACCAAACTTGGTCAGATAGTGCATCGGAGGAAACTACATCTTGATCCCCCAGCCATAGATTACAATGGGTTCCTGACTCTTCCAACCCGGTCTCCCTAGCTTATCAAGTGCTCTCAATGATCTACACCTGTAATCCCCAGTAGAGCACCTTGTCATACCCCAAAATTTTCCTCCATCTACTCAAGAGATTTCATACATCCATACTCAAGGATTCCTCAAGAGTCGATCGACAAACTCTCTCCTAGACAATCAACCCAAACTAGGTTTGGTATCTCTCAAGTCAAGATGGATTTCCAACATCTCCAATGGTCTTCATGCCTCCTCATATGCTTCAAATATTCTCCATGTCAAGTTTCAAGCCTCAAGTCAAGTTTCCTCGCAATTGCTCGATGGTCAAAATCGTGTATTGACAAAAAGTCAATCGTGGTCAACATATACCAAAACTTCATTTTGGTCAACATCCTCATTTTGAAGTTACATTCATCATTTGATCAAGGGTTGATCATGATTCATCAAGAAAACTCAAGATTTGCTCAAAAGTCAAACTTTCTAAATTAGGGTTTCTAGATGAAAAGTCAATCAACTTTGACCGATCATAACTTTCATACTTTCTCGTAAATTTTCCCACCAAAGCTCATTTTGAAGGAAATTCAATTTCTACAACTTCATGTCTCACAAGAATGTCCAAAAATGCTTCATTTGAGAGGTATAGCTCAAAACATTACGTGTCATTTTCAAAGTCAACAAAAGTCAACTTTTTGTTTTGAAGATATATTCAGCATGGTAACTCCAAATGAGATGAGACCAAATACATTGGTTAGAGGACTCTTAGAGCTTTCCAAAAAGTCCAAAAACACTCAAAATGTGGAAAATTGAGCAAGTTACACCATTCACAAGTTGGGCAATTTTGGAAGAATGCACAAAGAGAGATATACAAAAATCAAATCTTTTGCAAATGGGCCTACTTTTTCTTCATCCTAACTTGTTCCTCATGCAATTAGGAATGTCCAAGCCCAATGCCACGAATTTTTGATTTATTTTTCTATTTAATTTGTAATTTATTCATTTAAATGCAAATTAAATCTTAAAATAAATTATAAAATCAAAATTAATTGAAGATTGATTTTATTGCTTTTGTGATCCAATCAACCCATAAATGCCAGAATTTCAAATTAGATCAAATTTGGCAAGATTGGATTGAAATTGACAAGTTTGAAAATTTGATTTCATGAGAATATCAAATTTGATTTCCATTGAATATTGATTAATTCTTTTCAAATTAATCCCAAATCCATCAAAGATATATACTGATGCATCTCAATGCAAGGGACGAAAAATTTCTCTACAAACCCTATTCCAAAGTTCAAAATCCGTGTGTTCAAGCAACTGGTAACCCTAGTTTTGCTTCGATTCAACCCATTCCAAGCCGTCCATTACATTCTTGAGGTCTTTAGAGTCGATCCAGACTTACATCGCTCAAAACCATCAAGAATCAAGCAATCCTTTCGGTTTGTTCTTATTTTTCCAAATTCGATTATCAATATTCATGCATTGTTAACTTGTTTTGATTGTTGGTTTGTGTTTAGAATCGAGTTTGCAAGCTTTCTCGGGCAAGCTAATTAGATTTCCATGGCCTCGAATCGTGTTATGCCATGATTAGGGTTTCGTATCGAATTAGGGTTTCTATACAGAAAAATTGGCCAACAAGACCTATACCATTAAACTCGATGACTCGAGAATCGATCCATGGTCTTAGATATAATTTATATTATGTGTGCATTTTGATATTAGCGTGACATAGCGTCAAGGAAGGCCGACGCAGGATTTTGAAAATTCAAAAGGTTGAAGATGACTGGATGGCGAGTGAGGAGATCAAGAGGCGACGCTGTTATTTTCAAATCATTCCGCTTCCAAACAGTTGACACACTTGGCCTTTGGTCAACAGTTGTTTTCAAGGTTTGAGCATCATGTCCTGAGTTCGATCCACACTAAGACCAGTTTTGCTATTTTCTTTTCCAAGTTCATTATTTTTCATATTTTTAATTTCTAATATTTTCCATTCATTTTAATTTCTTTTCTATATTTTATTTCTGCATTAAAAAATCACCAAAACATTTTTTCTTTTTACATTATTTTCATAAAAATCTTTATTTAATTTAATAAATTAAAAAGTACCTTTTTGCATGCATATTTATTTTTATTTATATTTTTGCATTTAATTCCCTTTTAATTGCATTTTAATTATTAAATCTTTTCCAAAAAATCCCAAAAAAGTATTTTAACTTATTTATCTTATTTCCAGCATATATTAATTTTCTCATATTAAAATTTGCATTTTTCTAACATTTTTTCTCTTGTTCGATCCATATTGCATTTTCCGATTTTCTTATTCTTTCACTGTGTTGTTCGATTCTGACGCTTTCTTTTATCGCTTCATTTTTCCAATAATGTAATTGCTCATGGGTTGTAATAGCTTTAATTAGGATTTTATTTTTTGCATTTTAAATTATGTATCTACCCCAAAGCCTTGTAATCGCGTAGGTTTTACTTTCTGCACCTTTACATTTCTGCCTTTACATTCCGCATTTTACTTTCCGCACCCCTATTAATTGCTAGTAATTAGGCGTATGGCAAGATAAAATCAACATAGCCCATTAATTTTCAAGATAACATATCTCAAATCAACACACTTCTTTCACACACGCACCCTTAGGTAATTCTCTCGATGCCTTCGATTTCAAATGGTCATGTCCTCGAACGTAGAGGTATTCTAGCACCGCTGCCTTCCAAACAAATCATCATAGTCCCTTCGATACAAAGATCATAAGACCCACAATGTCGCCTCCGAATACATGATCTTGACCTCGATTGTCGCCACGAAAAATGATGATAGTCCTTCGAATGTGCTAGGATACTTCCTACAAGTTGCTTTCTATGACCATCCGATGTCCCTTCGAATGTCCCGCTTACATCCAACGAATGGAGCTACCTACTAACTAATGGTATGGCTAGCTATTCTAAAGGAACGTAGAAGTACAAAACGACCAATTTCGAGTGGGTAAATAAGTCTCTTAGTTGCTTGCTCTACCAAATGCTTTTCACACCACACACTCTTTTCAAAGTTCAAACTCTTTTCAAAACAAACATTTCCAACACTTTGTATACACTCCTACATGAGTCATTACAAAGTCAAAGTGAAATGCCTTTTCAAAACATTTTGTCAAACACATGTAAAGCAATTTTAAAAAGTGATCTAGAGCAACTAAGAGCCTGAGATAACTACGGATGGAAAGGGTGCTAATACCTTCCTTTTCATAACCATTCTCCCGAACTCGTAATCTAACGAAGGTCTTTTTCTCATACTTTTACCTTCCCTTAATTGATAAAATAAAAGTCGGTGGCGACTCTTGCTATCCGCACATTTGGATACAAAATCCTACAAAGTCGGGCTTCACCAGACATGTAATCGGCGACTACTGGGACAACCTAAAAGAGAGAATTGCCTTAGGGATTTCTAGATAATCTTTATTGCTTTTTGTTTGACTTGTATGCTTTATCTTTAAGGGTTGCTTGGGTATTATATTGTTGGGGATCCTACACCGGATCCGGTTTCCTTTAGGTAAGTGGCATTAGATCATCGCGACCGCTAGACGATAACTAAACGGTCAACATGATGGCTACGCTAGCGTGACACTTTGGTTGTCCCGATACTCTTCATTCCCAAGTCAAGATAGTATTTGGCTTCTTCTGGTGTCATCAAGCGCTAACTAAACTTTTAGAACCTTAATTGACCCATCTTAGCCATTGAAGGTAGTGAGATGGCGGCTTTGGTGTAGACCGAGGTTGGTTGATACTCGATGCTACACTCATTGAGATTAGACTTTGGGACATTTTCGATCGACCACTGGCCGTCAGATTGAAATAAGCGCCACGAAAGATCTGTGATGTGAGATTCCTAGAACCCGCTACTATTATAGGACAGATGAACCAACTCAAACTTTTGGTAGGGTAATCACCTATACCTCATGCAAGCCTTAAACATAGGCTCATTGTGTGAATTGTTTGTGTGTGCTAAACATGACATCATGACATCATTCGATTGCATATCATTTCTAACTATTTCAAGGACCTAGGATTTATCTTTGCCTGCTTTGTAGGGATTATGGCTTCTAGAAATACTATCCGAATCAACTTCATGGGTATCCTTCTCACTCAAAGAATTGGTTTCGTAAATTCCCACCATGCTCGCCCATCAAAAGACATGGTTATCTACTTGATTTGGTTATCTCCGGTTTTGAAGAAGATATGATGCATGTCCTATTCCAGTTCTTTGATCCGAAACACCATTGCTTTACATTTCCAGATTATCAGTTGGTTCCTACCTTAGAAGAGTTCTCTAAGCTACTTGGGATACTTATTCTTGACCAAATGCCATTCACCGGTTTGGAAAAGGTTCCAAGTACGAAGACATTGCATCAGCCTTACACCTTAAGCGCTCGACATCAAGCCAATTGGGAAAATAGAAGTGGAGTTAAGGGTTTACTTTCCAAGTTCTTAATTAAGAAAGCCCGAGAATTCCTCAAAGTTATGAGTTTCCATGCATTTGAAGACATTGTGGCCTTGCTAATTTATGGTTTGGTTCTATTTCCTAACTCGGATCAATTCATAGATGTCAACGCCATCAAGTTGTTCCTTACCCGTAATCCAGTGCCTACTTTACTTGGAGATATGCTACATTCTCTCCACACCCGTACTACTAAGCGACAAGGAACTCTCATGTGTTGTATACCGCTACTTTCAAGGTGGTTTATTTCGCACCTCCTCCATCGCTTTGAAGAATGAACAAAGGTTGAGATGGTCTCAAAGATTGATGTCACTCTCATTCCGATATTCGTTGGAATCTTTTCTCTCAAAAGGATTTCACATTCATCGAGCTGCCAGGAGAATTCCTAATGTACCACCTTGGTATAAGGGAGGTATTACTTACAACCCTCTAGCTCTACGCTTTGGTTTTGCTCAAGAGATGGTCCACATGATATGCTTCTCCAAGATATTGTGTTCGACACAATCACGATCTCCGAATTACCGATTTAAGGTTTATACATGCTGGGGCATGGTAAAGAAGACCGATACCAAACTTTGGGGCACCAACTCCATTCCTTGGGAAACTTACCTCAAATGGGTGAGAGCTCGAGCTCAAAACCTCATGATGCCATTCACTGCTTTACCAAGAATTATGGAACCTGCTATAGGTGACGTACTCTATGTCGCTCTCCATCCCGACATGCCTACCGATTTTGAAGACTTGAAGAGATCCCGGATTCATTAAAGAAGAAAGGGATACCTTGAAGCTCATGCAAGAGAAGAAAGTGTTAGAGTTGACAAAGCTACTTCACGAGGAGCAAGCATCAACGCCTACATCGGCACCAAGAGGAAGCGCCCATGGAGACTTAGAGCTTTAGGATGTTTATGTTTTCTTTTATTGTTTTGAACTATCTCTTGTACTTAAAAAGAAAAAAGATTAATGAGAAGTACTAATAAATGTTTGTTCATTGCTTGTTTAACAAATTTAAATCTTAGGTCCTTGAAAACATTGCATTGCATTCAGATAAACATTGCATAGCATAGCATAACATTGCATCACTGTACATTGAGATTGGTTTTCTCATTTGCTCGCTATTTATTTTAGCGTAAATGGCTCTTGAATGATCACAAAGATCTCCGTGCTCGTAATGCCTGGCCAGCAGATGTTCACCACCTTGGTCCAAGGCCAAGAAGATTTGAAGAAGCTCATCAACAAGAAGAAGAAGGTTGGTCCCTCAACATGGGTAGACGTCAAAGGGGTCCAAAAGTGGTCACGGATCGAGCCTCTCAAGGAAGTGTCCATACCGAGGGAGTACCAAGGGTGATGAATGTGATCAGGAGCCAAAGAAAGGAGGAGAGGACCACTGATTATAGCCAACACTGATGAAGATGACAAGTACAAGCAACTTGAAGACCGTCTCAATGTCGTGGAAAACCAAGATGTCCGGCTGAATTTTGATGATCTAAGTCTTGTTCCCGTGTGGTGATTCCTCCCAAGTTCAAAGTTCCAACTTTTGCTAAGTATGATGGCATGTCTTGCCCAAAGTCGCATTTGAAGTCCTATGTCCGTAAGATCAATCCCCACACTAATGATGTAAAGTCAGGATGCACTATTTTCAAGAGAGTTTGTCCGAACCCGCTTGGAATGGTACTATCACCAGAGAATGACCGTGATCCGTACTTGGAGTGACTTAGCCGATGCTTTCTGCAAGATGAGTAATAATGTCGAATTGACACCCACCGTATGCAACTACAAAGCATGTCTATGGGTCGTGACGAGAAGTTCAAAGAGTATGCTCAAGGAGAGATCTAGTAGCAGAGTTCAACCACCCTTGTCCAATAGGAGTTGGTTGATATGTTTATGGGAACACCGACAGTCCGCTCTTCAATCATCCGATTGGAAATTCTTCATCCGGATTCACCGAAATGATATTGACAAAGCAGCGATCAAGCCGGTATCAAGAGTGGAAGATTCATGTAGAGACATCTTCAACGTCGCTAAGAAATCTTTGGTGGTAAAAAAGAAGCTAACGCCGTATGGTCGAAAAGCCGAGCCAAGACCGACCGTGCTCAACTGGGGGCGTGATCTCTAATCCTACATCAAGACAACCTCAACGAGACGCACAGAACTTAACGCAGAACGAAGATGCTTTATTAAGATCAACATGCCTTTGTCGCAAGCCTTGCAACACATGTTGAACGCAGAGCTGATTGCTTGAGGATCCTCCTCGTAATGTCAACACTTCCTCTCCAAGTACAATCCTAATGCTAAGTGTGCTTACCATTCCAATAGCCCAGACATAATAATCGATGATTGTTGGGCTCAAGAACAAGATTCAAGATATGATCAAGCAAAGCGATTGAGTTTGATCCTCCGCCGAGACCAATGTGATCAATGCGCCTATGCCTAATCATGACAAGGGTTCCAATGTCTGGTGATGATACTTATGTCTTCAACATAGATGACTGACCATTCCTCCGATGACCGTTAAGAAGAATTTGTTGCAAGCCGTGTCAATCCAGATGCCCGTAGGATTGTCGCTGGTGCCCATCCGCCACCGATGGTTGTGCTTGGTCGAGAAGACGTGTTCAAAGGTATGATGGATAACCGTGAGATACTATTTCGAAACCACCGTGCGTAAGTTGTGTGAAGAAATGTCTAAGTTGAAGATTGACAATGCGAATGAAGCAGTACCATCTGTGTGGGATACCTTGGGGCAACCAAGTGGAAAATATGATTACATGGTGAAGTACACTGTCCCTGATAGTTACAAGATTCCTATTGAAGATGTTAATGACCGATGGGGTGACGATTTCCGTAAGACTATGCTGATAACACAATAAGGATCTCCTCTCTGATCCCGTGCCTAGAGTGGCACCTCTCATCATTACTTCTCCAAGGCCAGTTCCATATTCCTCTAACAAGGCTATCCCCTGGAATTATGGAGCTGATGTTTACTATCATGGTGTCAAGCAAGACCCTCTGACCATTGAAGACCTTACGCTAAAGCTACCATTCCCGACATTGACAACATCACCGGATCAAGTAAGGTGACCGAACCGGAAGGGTATTCTCCAGATCTCTCCTCCAAAAGACACTACGACTCCAAATGATTCCGCCTACTCCACCAATATCCCCACTAGAGGGAAGGAACCAGGGCCCATCCCGCCAACCGTAGTACCAAAGGAAGTTATCAAGACACCTCCAAGCAAGAAATGGAGGAAATTCAAGATAATCAAGAAGAGTGACTACAATGTTGTGGAACAGTTGGGATGACCCCAAGATTTCCATGCTCGCTTTGCTTCTTGTGCTCGAGGCTCATGCTAATGCCTTGGTGAAGTTTCAAGAATGCTCATGTGCCGCAAGACACTACTACCGATCAATTCAAGTTTTTATTGCTAGCCCGGCTTCCAACAACGGCCTAGGCTTCTCCGATGTCGATTTGACTCGCCAGAAAGAACACAATAAAGCCTTGCACATCTCTGAATGCAAGCATGCTACATTGACTCATGTTTTGGTGGATACCTGCTCGCCTCCAATATCCTACCAAGATCGCTTTTGATCGACTTGATGTCAAGGGTTGGTCTCGAGACCCAAAGGACATAATTGAGAGCTTTTGATGGTTCTAAGCGAACAAGATTGGAGAGCTCATCACTGCCAAAGTCGGTTCCTGCACTTTTGACTCCACCTTCTTTGTCATGGACATCCATCCACCTTTACTTGTCTACTGACGCCTCGATACACGGGGTGCACCTCTACCTTACATCGAAATTGAAGTACCCGTGAAAGGGAAGGTTGTTACAAGATGTGGTGAAGAGAATATATGGTCACCATCTCATTCCGATACCTTGAGATGGAAGGAGAATTCTTCGAGACTGCTTTTGAAACAATACCCAGTCATGCCTATTGACTCTCCAACACCCCGAAGATGCTAAAGTTCCGCCTAGGATGGCCTCACCGAAAGATGCCTGCCAAGCAAGGTAGTACTATTTGGGACGGCCTCGATCTTCCTTTCAACCGATAAGACCGGTTTAGGCTTCACCATCAAGGGTCAAGATGATACGCGAACGTGCCGCCAACTTCCTTTCCGCATCGCCGTGAGTGGAATCCATGCTATAGAAGACGACGACAACGACTTCAACATCGAAGTGGATCTTCCCAACCCGCATCATAGGCTCAAGAATTGGAAGATCAAGACGCTATACCAATCTCCTTTAAGTCGAGTAATTGTCTTGTTTTGTTTTACTTTTCGATTTCTTTATGTTTTGAACAATAAACTTTGAAAGCCCAGTGTCTTGCCCGGCATCATGGCTCGTTCATGAGGGTTATTATCCTCGCTTATGTATTTTCATTCAATAAATTCGCTGGACTTTTGCATTCAATTGTTTGTTTTCTTTCCTTTACTTTATCACCCCTTCAAAAGCTATGTGTTCTTACACACACCCACGTGATACACTCGTAATCACTCCGAATCTCATAATAAACTATGCTAGTGCTAAATATGACTTTGATAATCCGATCTACCAAGTCAAGACAAAAGTGAGGAAGATTGTGAAGTGCTGTGGAGAATCCTGCCGATCACAAGAAGAAGAGCGAGTTATACAACCACACGAAGAGCAAGTCGAGGTTGTGAATTTGGCGATGAAGATGTAAAAGAGATCAAGATAGGAGCGGTCTTGAGAAAGTTAAAGAAAAGTTGGTTCGTGCTACGAGACTATATTGAGGTTTTTGCTTGGTCATACGAAGACATGTCGGTTTAGACATTGATATTGTGGTACACCGACATCGATAAAAGAAGGTTTTCTCCCAAGGAAACAAGGTTCGCCGATGCACTCGAAATGTCGAGAAAATCAAAGCCAAGTTATGAAGCGCTTCAACGCTAGTTTCCTAGCAGCTACTTTATCCACAAGGTTGCAATGTGGTACCCGCATCTAAGAAGGATGGTAAGGTACGAATGTGTGTGGATTACGTAGATCCGAATAAAGCGAGTCCGAAAGATGATTTCCACTTCCTCATATTGATGTTCGTTGACAATACCGCCAAAGATAAGGTTTTCTCCTTCATGGATGGTTTCTCCTACATAATCGATTAAAATGGCCTCAAGACATGGAGAAGACTACTTTTGTTACACAAAGGGGCACTTTCATATAAGGTTATGCTGCTCGATCAAGAACGCGGCGCCACTTATCGCATGGTGACCTTGTTTCATGACATGATTCATCACGAGATAGAGGTCTACGCCGACGACATGAGAGCTCGATCACGCATCAAGAAGAACATCTTGATCATTTGCGTAAACTATTTGACAGATTGAAGAAGTATAGACTGAGACTTAATCCTAACAAGTGCACCTTTGGAGTCAGATCCGGAAAACTCCTAGGATTTGTTGTTAGTGGAAAAGGTATTGAGGTTGACCCCGCCAAAGTTAAAGCTATTCAAGAGATGCCAGCGCCCCGCACAGAGAAGGAAGTCAGAGGTTTCTTGGGCCGATTGAATTACATCGCCAGATTCATTGCACACCTAACTGCTACTTGCGAGCCAATCTTCAAGTTACTAAAGAAAGATCAAGTAGTGGAATGGAACGCGATTGTCGATCGCTTGACAAAATCAAGGAGTACCCATGTAATCCTCCTATACCGATGCCACCCGAAGGAAGACCTCTTATCATGTACTTGACGTTGTTAGAGAACTCAACGGGTGTGTGTCAACATGACGAGTCCGGTCGAAAAGAGCATGCAATATACTACCTTAGCAAAAGTTTACCGATCGTGAAACAAGATACCACACCGAGAAAACTTGCAACGCTTTTGGGCTGTCACGACTAAGACAAGATATGTTGACTCACACTACCTTGTTGATTTCAAGATGGATCCAATAAAATACATATTTGAGAAACCACCTCTCCTAAGAATAGAAAGATGGCAAATGATCTTGACCGAGTATGACATCCAAGACACTTCTCGTAAAGCGATCAAAGGAAGTGTAGTAGCCGATCATTTGCTCATCAAGTCGAGATGACTATCACCTATGCAGCTCGAATTTCCGCATCAAGATGTTTTACTAGTTACAGATTGCAAGAACTGTGCCCGCATTTAAGGACCCGAACAAGGATCCCGATGGACCATGGTCTTCGATGGAGCCTCAAACGACTTGGCAATGGCATTGGCGCCATCATTACATCCCCACAAGCGGACATACGCCTTTCACCGCCAGATTATGTTTCAGCTTGCAACAACAACATGGCCGAATATGAAGCGGCATCATGGGTATCAAAGTCGCTATTGACTTAAGAATCAAGTTCTTGCAAGTGTATGGAGACTCACTTTAGTGATCACGATAAAAGGCGTGGGATACGAAGCATCCGAATCTCATTCCAGATCGAGAGCATGTTCGAGTTTGATCCCCTCAAGAGATTACTTTTGATCACATTCCACGAGAAGAGAATCACCATGCACGATTAGCTACTATGTCATCTATGTTCAAGGTTAGATGGGACAACGAGGATCCCCAGATCATCATTTTATCTGTCGGTATGGCACCCCCGAAAGGATTATCATAGATAACGGTTCCAATCTCAACAATAAGATGATCACTGAACTCTGCACGCAATTCAAGATCTAGCATCACAATTCCTCTCCATATCGGCCTAAGATGAATGGCGCAGTGGAAGCCGCCAATAAGAACATTAAGAAGATTATACAAGATGACAAAGGACGCATAAGGATTGGCATGAGATGTTACCATTTGCTCTTCATGGTTATCGACTACAAAGACGAACGTCCACAGGGCAACCCCTCTCTTGGATACGGTATGGAAGCCGCCTTACCTATCGAGGTTCGGATACCTCAACCGTAGTCCTCCAGACGCAGAGTTAGTGAAGACGATTCGTCTGCACTCGGCTTGACCGCATCAACTTGATTGATGAGAAACGACTCATCCATCCGCCACGGATGATTTATCGTAAACGAATGACTGAGCATTTAACAAGAAGGTCAAGCACCGAGTCTATCAAGTTGGTGACCTAGTAGTCAAGCGATCATTCTTCCACAAGGTGATCCTGTGGGCAAATGGACTCCCACCCACGAGGGACCGTTTGTAGTCAAGACAAGATTTTCCGGAGCTATGCTACTTAGCACCATGGATGGTGAAGACTTCCCACACCTCGTGAATGCGCATATAGTCAAAAATACTACGATGAAGAGACCCGCTAGGTCGACCGCCTAGGCAAAAATAGATCCTGCGAACCAAAAGGTTCGGGCAAAAATAAAGGATATATACAAAACATGTACACCCGCAAGTCGAAAACCCAAAAGGCTTGGGCAAAAAGGGTATCCCAGAGACTAAAACCGAAAGGGAGGTCTAGGCAAAAGTTAGATTTAAATCGACTATGTCTCTTCCAGATCACCCGCCTGCACTACTATCAAGATTCAAGGTTCAAATGGCAAAGATCACTACTCACTTTCACGATGAAGGAGATGAGATAGTCGAAATATATGAGTACTAGCATAGTTGGAACTTAACGAGATTGTTTCCGCATAGCTTTTTACCTTTCTTGTGTACAAACTATTTGGCCATACAAATAAACGCAAATTTCTTTCTCTTTACAATTTTTGTTTTTGTTGTTGTCGTTTGCAATAAGTCCAACGTTTGCTTTGAATGATTATATGCATTTGACAATAAGAATCTAATCGCAAACATACGAAAGATGAACATACAAAAGTACTTACTACAGGTTCCAGGAATTGGGATGATGACGAAAGTCAACAAATAGTTCCCCACAGAGCATAAAGGTGTCACTCACAACACACCATCCCCATCGGGGTATATGTTAATCCACAAGCAGTGATTCCACTCAACCGAGAAGTGTTACATCAGTCTCCAAGCAGTAGCACCTCATCCCCAGTCAAGGTATTCATCCCCAGCGGACGTGTCTCAATCCTCCCCCTTCTCCCCGGCAGCTGTATCCAGACTCGAAACTTGGTCAGATAGTGCATCGGAGGAAACATACACCTTTTATTCCCCAGCCAGAGATTACAACGGACTGACCTTCTAGCCCGGTCTCAAGAACCATCAAATGCTCTCCAATGAGATCTACACTCGGAATCCCCAGTAGAGCGCTTCCTAAATTTCCTCAGCAGGGTCTACATACAAGGTCCCCAACAGATTGCCTCCCAGATTCTCCTCAACAATATCTAGGCCCGAGACTTGGTCAGATAGTGCATCGGAGGAATCCAGGATATCTTTCTTCTCTTTCAAAAGCGGGATTTCCACCTACACAATTTCCCTCAAAGTAACATCCGTGATCTTCTTCAAGATGGATATGTTTTGAAATATCACAACATCTATCATACATACATTACTCATAAAGTCATAATTCATGCATATGTCATTCATATACACTGTCATGCATCGTACTTCGCATAAAACTAACCAATATTCTATCAAAGTTTCTCTTGTTTTCTCCAAAATGTAATATACTTCGACGCAAACAGTCCAGATTAAGCCCCGAATCGACGGAAAACTATCGAAGACCGCCTTGGTTGTTTTCCGACAACAGTCCAGATTAAGCCCGAACCGACGGAAAACTATCCGAAGACCACCGGTTATCCACCGATAATGTGCAATGGATCAACACCGATGCACAACAGGAAGCTATCCACATTCTTGCCAACTACAATCTCCCTAGTAATCGACACGAAGATTTATTCGACAATGATCGCAGAGTCTAGCGACGACTCGCTTGCCTTGGATGGCATCTTAAGCCCATCTCCGACTACTTATCAATATTTCTTCACTTTCGAATGCATATATGGTTAAAAATCAATACAAACCAATAACCTTATTCAAAGTGAACACGAAGTCTAACGACGACTCTCTCGGATGGCATCTTAAGCCCATCTCCTCTCCGCTCCAAACATCTGAGTCTAACATACAACTCACTCCCAAAGATCGCCCTTTCCAGATGGCATCTTAAGCCCATCTCCGCGCTCTCCTATTAACAACCTCGAGTCTAGCGACGACTGCTCCCCAAATAAGTCTCCAACTTCTCCAGATGGCATCTTAAGCCCATTCCCGCATCATCCACCAACAATGAGTGCAAATTTTGTGTGTAGTGTTCAATCATCTTCACCTGTGTCGCGAAAGACAAGCATGTCAATCTAACCCTTCCAAGACAAGAAGATTGAACAGGCAGCTGTCATACCCCAAAATTTGCCCTCCATCTACTCAAGAGATTTCATACATCCATACTCAAGGATTCCTCAAGAGTCGATCGACAAACTCTCTCCTAGACAATCAACCCAAACTAGGGTTTGGTATCTCTCAAGTCAAGATGGATTTCCAACATCTCCAATGGTCTTCATGCCTCCTCATATGCTTCAAAGATTCTCCATGTCAAGTTTCAAGCCTCACAAGTCAAGTTTCCTCGCAATTGCTCGATGGTTGAAAATCGTGTGACAAAAGTCAACTGTGGTCAACATACAACAAAACTTCGATTTTGGTCAACATCCTCATTTTGAAGTTACATTCATCATTTTATCAAGGGTTGATCATGATTCATCAAGAAAACTCAAGATTTGCTCAAAAGTCAAACTTTCTAAATTAGGGTTTCTAGATGAAAAGTCAACTGAACTTTGACTGATCATAACTTTCTCATACTTTCTCAGAAATTTTCCCACCAAAGCTCATTTTGAAGGAAATTCAATTCTCTACAACTTCATGTCTCACAAGAATGTCCAAAAAATGCTTCATTTGAGAGGTATAGCTCAAAACATTACAGGTCATTTTCAAAGTCAACAAAAAGTCAACTTTTTGTTTTGAGGATATATTGAGAATGGTAACTCCAAATGAGATGAGACTAAAGACATTGGTTAGAGGACTCTTAGAGCTTTCCAAAAAGTCCAAAAACACTCAAAAATGTGGAAAATTGAGCAAGTTACACCATTCACAAGTTGGGCAATTTTGGAAGAATGCACAAAGAGAGATACTTCAAAAATCAAATCTTTGCAAATGGGCCTACTTTTTCTTCATCCTAACTTGTTCCTCATGCAATTAGGAATGTCCAAGCCCAATGCCACGAATTTTTGATTTATTTTTCTATTTAATTTGTAATTTATTCATTTAAATGCAAATTAAATCTTAAAATAAATTATAAAATCAAAATTAATTGAAGATTAATTTTATTGCTTTCTTGTGATCCAATCAACCCATAAATGCCAGCAATTTCAAATTAGATCAAATTTGGCAAGATTGGATTGAAATTGGACAAAGTTTGAAAATTTGATTTCATGAGAATATCAAATTTGATTTCCATTGAATATTGATTAATTCTTTCCAAATTCAATCCCAAATCCATCCAAGATATATACTTGATGCATCTCAATTGCAAGGGACGAAAAATTTCTCTACAAACCCTATTCCAAAGTTCAAAATCCGTGTGTTCAAGCAACTGGTAACCCTAGTTTTGCTTCGATTCAACCCATTCCAAGTCGTCCATTACATTCCTTGAGGTCTTTAGAGTCGATCCGACTTTACATCGCTCAAAACCATCAAGAATCAAGCAATCCCGTTTGGTTTGTTCTTATTTTTCCAAATTCGATTATCAATATTCATGCATTGTTAACTTGTTTTGATTGTTGGTTTGTGTTTAGAATCGAGTTTGCAAGCTTTCGGCAAGCTAATTAGATTTCCATGGCCTCGAATCGTGTTATGCCATGATTAGGGTTTTTGGTATCGAATTAGGGTTTCTCTATACAGGAAAAATTGGCCAACAAGACCTATACCATTAAACTCGGGATGACCTGAGGAATCGATCCATGGTCTTAGATATAATTTATATTATGTGTGCTGCATTTTTTATATTAGCCAGGGACATAGCGTCGAAGGAAGGCCGACGCAGGATTTTGAAAATTCAAAAGGTTGAAGATGACTGGATGGCGCGAGCGGGAGGAGATCAAGAGGCGACGCGTGTTATTTTCAAATCATTCCGTTTCCAAACAGTTGACACACTTGGCTCATTGGTCATTGGTTTTCAAGGTTTGAGCATCATGTCCTGAGTTCGATCCACACTGAGACCAGTTTTGCTATTTTCTTTTCCAAGTTCATTATTTTTCATATTTTTAATTTCTAATATTTTCCATTCATTTTAATTTCTTTTCTATATTTTATTTCTGCATTAAAAAATCACCAAAACATTTTTTCTTTTTACATTATTTTCATAAAAATCTTTATTTAATTTAATAAATTAAAAAGTACCTTTTTGCATGCATATTTATTTTTATTTATATTTTTGCATTTAATTCCCTTTTAATTGCATTTTAATTATTAAATCTTTTCCAAAAAATCCCAAAAAAGTATTTTAACTTATTTATCTTATTTCCAGCATATATTAATTTTCTCATATTAAAATTTGCATTTTTCTAACATTTTTTCTCTTGTTCGATCCATATTGCATTTTCCGATTTTCTTATTCTTTCACAGGTTGCTCCGATTCGGACGTTTTCTTTTATCGTTTCATTTTTCCAATAATGTAATTGCTCATGGGTTGTAATAGCTTTAATTAGGATTTTATTTTTCGCATTTTAAATTATGTATCTGCCCCAAAGCCTTGTAATAGCGTAGGTTTTACTTTCCGCACCTTTACATTTCTGCCTTTACATTCCGCATTTTACTTTCCGCACCCCTATTAATTGCTAGTAATTAGGCGTGTATGGCAAGACTAAAATCAACATAGCCCATTAATTTTCAAGATAACATATTCTGAAATCAACACACTTCTTTCACACACGCACCCCTTAGGGTAATTCTCTCTCGATGCCTTTCGATTTCAAATGGTCATGTCCCTCGAACGTAGAGGTATTCTAGCACCGTTGCCTTCCAAACAAATCATCATAGTCCCTTCGATACAAAGATCATAAGACCCATGATGTCGCCTCCGAATACATGATCTTGACCCTCGATTTTCGCCTACGAAAAATGATGATAGTCCCTTCGAATGTGCTAGGATACTTCCTACAAGTTGCTTTCTATGACCGTCCGATGTCCCTTCGAATGTCCCGCTTACATCCAACGAATGGAGCTACCTACTAACTAATGGTATGGCTAGCGCTATTCTAAAGGAACGTAGAAGTACAAAACGACCAATTCTGAGTGGGTAAATAAGTCTCTTAGTTGCTTGCTCTACCAAATGCTTTTCACACCACACACTCTTTTTCAAAATTCAAACTCTTTTCAAAACGAAACATTTCCGAACACTTTGTATACACTCCTACGTGAGTCATTACAAAGTCAAAGTGAAGTGCCTTTTCAAAACATTCTTTGTCAAACACACAGAAAGCAATTTTAAAAAGTGATCTAGAGCAACTAAGAGCCCGTAGATAACTACGGATGG
Source organism: Vicia sativa (assembly GCA_021764765.1). Taxonomy (NCBI): domain Eukaryota; kingdom Viridiplantae; phylum Streptophyta; class Magnoliopsida; order Fabales; family Fabaceae; genus Vicia; species Vicia sativa. The sequence continues at coordinate 66,015,984 of CM038796.1, read as the reverse complement.
AAAGGGGTGCTAATACCTTCCCTTTTCATAACCATTCTCCCGAACTCGTAATCTAACGAAGGTCTTTTTCTTTACTTTTACCTTCCTTAATTGGATAAAATTAAAAGTAAGTGAGAATCCTTCCAAAGCAGGATTCTCACTTACTCAATCCCCAAGCAGAAGTCAGAAATCTTCAAACAGAACATCTGCATCTTCTTCAAGATGGATATGTTTTGAAATACCACCATCTATCATTCATACATTTCTCATAAAATCATAATTCATGCATATGTCATTCATATACACTGTCATGCATCATACTTTGCATAAAACTAACAAATATTCTATCAAAGTTCCCTTGTTTTTCAAAACAGTAATACCACTCGACGCAAACAGTCCAGATTAAGCCCCGAATCGACGGGAAAACTATCTGAAAGACCGCCCTTGGTTGTTTTCCGACAACAGGTCCAGGATTAAGCCCCGAACCGACGGGAAAACTATCTGAAAGACCACCTCTGGTTATCCACCGATAACAGGCAATGGATCAACACCCGATGCACAACAGGGAAGCTATCCACATTCTTGCCAACTACAATCTCCCTCAGAGTAATCGACACGAAGATTTATTCGACAGCGACTGCAGAGTCTAGCGTACGACTCAGTTGCCTTGGATGGCATCTTAAGCCCATCTCCGACTACTTATCAATATTTCTTCACTTTCAGAATGCTGCATATATGGTTAAAAATCAATACAAACCAATAACCTTATTCAAAGTGAACACGAAGTCTAACGTACGACTCCCTTCGGATGGCATCTTAAGCCCATCTCCTCTCCGTTCCAGAAACATCTACAGAGTCTAACATACAACTCACTCCCCAGCATCGCCCTTTCCAGATGGCATCTTAAGCCCATCTCCGCCAGCTCTCCTATTAACAACCTCGAGTCTAGCGTACGACTGCTCCCCAAATAAGTCTCCAACTTCCGGATGGCATCCGAAGCCCATTCCCGCATCATCCACCAACAATGAGTGCAAATTTTCGGTGTACTGTGTTCAATCATCTTCACCTCCGTGTCGCGAAAGACAAGCATGTCAATCTAACCTTCCAGACAAGAAGATTGAACAGGGCAGCTGTCATACCCCAAAATTTCCCTCCATCTACTCAAGAGATTTCATACATCCATACTCAAGGATTCCTCAAGAGTTGATCGACAAACTCTCCTAGACAATCAACCCAAACTAGGGTTTGGTATCTCTCAAGTCAAGATGGATTTCCAACATCTCCAATGGTCTTCATGCCTCCTCATATGCTTCAAAGATTCTCCATGTCAAGTTTCAAGCCTCACAAGTCAAGTTTCTCGTGCAATTGCTCGATGGTTGAAAATCGTGTATTGGACAAAAAGTCAACTGTGGTCAACATACAGTCAAAACTTCTGATTTTTGGTCAACATCCTCATTTTGAAGTTACATTCATCATTTTATCAAGGGTTGATCATGATTCATCAAGAAAACTCAAGATTTGCTCAAAAGTCAAACTTTCTAAATTAGGGTTTCTAGATGAAAAGTCAATGAACTTTGACTCGATCATAACTTTCTCATACTTTCTCGTAAATTTTCCCACCAAAGCTCATTTTGAAGGAAATTCAATTCTCTACAACTTCATGTCTCACAAGAATGTCCAAAAAATGCTTCATTTGAGAGGTATAGCTCAAAACATTACAGGTCATTTTCAAAGTCAACAAAAAGTCAACTTTTTGTTTTGAGGATATATTGAGAATGGTAACTCCAAATGAGATGAGACTAAAGACATTGGTTAGAGGACTCTTAGAGCTTTCCAAAAAGTCCAAAAACACTCAAAAATGTGGAAAATTGAGCAAGTTACACCATTCACAAGTTGGGCAATTTTGGAAGAATGCACAAAGAGAGATACTTCAAAAAATCAAATCTTTTGCAAATGGGCCTACTTTTTCTTCATCCTAACTTGTTCCTCATGCAATTAGGAATGTCCAAGCCCAATGCCACGAATTTTTGATTTATTTTTCTATTTAATTTGTAATTTATTCATTTAAATGCAAATTAAATCTTAAAATAAATTATAAAATCAAAATTAATTGAAGATTGATTTTATTGCTTTCTTGTGATCCAATCAACCCATAAATGCCAGCAATTTCAAATTAGATCAAATTTGGCAAGATTGGATTGAAATTGGACAAAGTTTGAAAATTTGATTTCATGAGAATATCAAATTTGATTTCCATTGAATATTGATTAATTCTTTCCAAATTCAATCCCAAATCCATCCAAAGATATATACTGATGCATCTCAATTGCAAGGGACGAAAAATTTCTACAAACCCTATTCCAAAGTTCAAAATCCGTGTGTTTGAAGCAATGGTAACCCTAGTTTTGCTTCGATTCAACCCATTCCAAGCCGTCCATTACATTCCTTGAGGTCTTTAGAGTCGATCCAGACTCTTACATCGTTCAAAACCATCAAGAATCAAGCAATCCCAGTTTCGGTTTGTTCTTATTTTTCCAAATTCGATTATCAATATTCATGCATTGTTAACTTGTTTTGATTGTTGGTTTGTGTTTAGAATCGAGTTTGCAAGCTTTCTGGGCAAGCCAATTAGATTTCCATGGCCTGAATCGTGTTATGCCATGATTAGGGTTTTTGGTATCGAATTAGGGTTTCTCTATACAGGAAAAATTGGCCAACAAGACCTATACCATTAAACTCGGGATGACCTGAGGAATCGATCCATGGTCTTAGATATAATTTATATTATGTGTGCTGCATTTTTTATATTAGCCAGGGACATAGCGTCGAAGGAAGGCCGACGCAGGATTTTGAAAATTCAAAAGGTTGAAGATGACTGGATGGCGCGAAAGAGGAGATCAAGAGGCGACGCGTGTTATTTTCAAATCATTCCGTTTCCAAACAGTTGACACACTTGGCTCAGTTGGTCAGCGCGTTGGTTTTCAAGGTTTGAGCATCATGTCCTGAGTTCGATCCACACTGAGACCAGTTTTGCTATTTTCTTTTCCAAGTTCATTATTTTTCATATTTTTAATTTCTAATATTTTCCATTCATTTTAATTTCTTTTCTATATTTTATTTCTGCATTAAAAAATCACCAAAACATTTTTCCTTTTTACATTATTTTCATAAAAATCTTTATTTAATTTAATAAATTAAAAAGTACCTTTTTGCATGCATATTTATTTTTATTTATATTTTTGCATTTAATTCCCTTTTAATTGCATTTTAATTATTAAATCTTTTCCAAAAAATCCCAAAAAAGTATTTTAACTTATTTATCTTATTTCCAGCATATATTAATTTTCTCATATTAAAATTTGCATTTTTCTAACATTTTTTCTCTTGTTCGATCCATATTGCATTTTCCGATTTTCTTATTCTTTCACAGTTGTCCGATTCGGACGTTTTCTTTATCGTTTCATTTTTCCAATAATGTAATTGCTCATGGGTTGTAATAGCTTTAATTAGGATTTTATTTTTCGATTTTAAATTATGTATCTGCCCCAAAGCCTTGTAATAGCGTAGGTTTTACTTTCCTTTTGCCTTTACATTCCATTTTACCCCTATTAATTGCTAGTAATTAGGCGGTATGGCAAGACTAAAATCAACATAGCCCATTAATTTTCAAGATAACATATTCAAATCAACACACTTCTTTCACACACCCCTTAGGTAATTCTCTCGATGCCTTCGATTTCAAATGGTCATGTCCCTCGAACGTAGAGGTATTCTAGCACCGTTGCCTTCCAAACAAATCATCATAGTCCCTTCGATACGAAGATCATAAGACCCATGATGTCGCCTCCGAATACATGATCTTGACCCTCGATTTTTGCCTACGAAAAATGATGATAGTCCCTTCGAATGTGCTAGGATACTTCCTACAAGTTGCTTTCTATGACCGTCTGATGTCCCTTCGAATGTCCCGCTTACATCCAACGAATGGAGCTACCTACTAACTAATGGTATGGCTAGCGCTATTCTAAAGGAACGTAGAAGTACAAAACGACCAATTCTGAGTGGGTAAATAAGTCTCTTAGTTGCTTGCTCTACCAAATGCTTTTCACACCACACACTCTTTTTCAAAATTCAAACTCTTTTCAAAACGAAACATTTTCGAACACTTTGTATACACTCCTACGTGAGTCATTACAAAGTCAAAGCGAAGTGCCTTTTCAAAACATTCTTTGTCAAACACACAGAAAGCAATTTTAAAAAGTGATCTAGAGCAACTAAGAGCCCGTAGATAACTACGGATGGAAAGGGGTGCTAATACCTTCCCTTTTCATAACCATTCTCCCGAACTCAGAATCTAACGAAGGTCTTTTTCTGTTACTTTTACCTTCCCTTAATTGGATAAAAATAAAAGTAAGTGAGAATCCTTCCAAAGCAGGATTCTCACTTACTCAATCCCCAAGCAGAAGTCAGAAATCTTCAAACAGAACATCTGCATCTTCTTCAAGATGGATATGTTTTGAAATACCACCATCTATCATTCATACATTTCTCATAAAATCATAATTCATGCATATGTCATTCATATACACTGTCATGCATCATACTTTGCATAAAACTAACAAATATTCTATCAAAGTTCCCTTGTTTTTTCAAAGCAGTGTACACTCGACGCAAACAGTCCAGATTAAGCCCCGAATCGACGAGAAAACTATCGAAAGACCGCCTTGGTTGTCCTCCGATCGGGTCCAGATTAAGCCCCAAATCGACGGAAAACTATCTGAAAGGCCTTGGTTGTCCTCCGACAACGGTCCAGATTAAGCCCGAATCGACGGAAAACTATCGAAGACCGCCTGTTATCCTCCGATAATGTGCAATGGATCAACACCCGATGCACAACAGGGAAACTATCCACATTTTTGCCAACTACAACCTCCCTCAGAGTAATCAGCACGAAGATTTATTCTGATTCCCGATAATCAACAGCGACTAAAGAGTCTGGCGTACGACTCAGTTGCCTTGGGTGGCATCTTAAGCCCATCTCCGACTATTTGTCAACAGTGCTTCACTTTCAGAATGCTGCATATATGGTTAAAAATCAATACAAAACCAATAACTTCATTCAAAAAAAAAATGAACACGAAGTCTAACATACGACTCCCTCCGGATGGCATATTAAGCCCATCTCCATGCTCCTTCCAGAAACGTCTACAGAGTCTAGCGTACGGCTCACTTTCCAGCAATCCTCCTATCAATAATCTCGAGTCTAACGTACGACTCATTCCCCAGCTTCTCCAAATGGCATCTGTAAGCCCATTCCCGCATCATCAGCCAACCGCGAGTGCAAATTTTCAGGTGTATTCGAGTGTTCAATCATCTTCTACCTTCAGGTCACGAAAGACAGGCGTGTCAATCTAACCCTTCCCGTACAAGAAGATTGAACAGGGGCAGCTGTCATACCCCAAAATTTGCCCTCCATCTTCTCAAGATATTTAATACATCCATACTCAAGGATTCCTCAAGAGTTTATCAGACAAACTCTCTCCTAGACAATCAACCCAAACTAGGGTTTGGCAATTAACAGGTCAAGATGGACTCCCAACATCTCCAATGTCCTTCATGCCTCCTCATATGCTTCAAAGATTCTCCATGTCAAGTTTCATGCCTTACAAGTCAAGTTTGCTCAGACAATTGCTCGATGGTTGAAAATCAACAGATTGGACAAAAAGTCAACTGTGGTCAACATACAGTCAAACTTCATAATTTTTGGTCAACATCCTCATTTTGAAGTTACATTCATCATTTGATCAAGGTTTGATCATGATTCATCAAGAAAACTCAAGATTTTCTCAAAAGTCAAACTTTCTAAATTAGGGTTTCTAGGAGAAAAGTCAACTGAACTTTGACTGATCATAACTTCTTCATACTTTCTCAGAAATTTTTCTACCACCTCTTGTTTTGAAGGAAATTCAATTCTCTACAACTTCATGTCTCACAAGAATGTCCAAAAAATGCTTCATTTGAGAGGTATGGCTCAAAACATTACAGGTCATTTTCAAAGTCAACAAAAAGTCAAGTTTTTGTTTTGAAGATATATTGAGCATGGAAACTCCAATTGAGAAGAGACCAAAAGGGTTGTTTAGAGGACTCTTAGATCTTTCCAAAAAGTCCAAGAACACTCAAAAATGTGGAAAAATGAGCAAGATACACCATTCACAAGTTGGGCAATTTTGAAGGAATGCACAAAGAGAAATACTTCTAAAAATCAATTTTTTTGCAAATGGGCTTGCTTTTTGTTCATCCAAACTTATTCCTCATACAATTAGGAATATCCAAACCCAATGCCACGAATTTTTATTTTATTTTTCTATTTAATTTGGAATTTATTCATTTAAATACAAATTAAATTTAAAAATAAAGTATAAAATCAAAATTAATTGCAAGATTGATTTTTATTCCTTCATTGAGACTCAAGCAACTCACAAAGGCCAGCAAATTTCGAAATTTGATCAATATGGCAAGATTGGATTGGGAAATTAATCAAATTTCGAAAATTTGATTTTTTACAAAAAATCAAATTTGATTTCCTTTGAATGTTGATTGATTCTCTTCCAAAACCATCCCAAATCCATCCAGTATAAATGTATGATGCATACCTATCAAGAGAGAACGAAAAAATTGGCTCAAGAACCCTAACCTAACTCAAAAAATCTGTGACCTTCAAGCTATTGGCAATCATACTTCCAGCCGTTTTCAATTGATTTTGAGGTGTCCAATACATTCCTTGACATCTCCAGAATCGATCCAGACTCTTATATCATCCAAAACCATCAAGAATCGGGCAAATACGATTTCGGTTTGTTCTTATTTTTCCAAAATCGATTTCTGTTTTTTATGCATTATTAACACTTTTTGATTGTTTGTTCATGATCAGCATCAAGTTTGCAAGCTATCTGGGTAGCCTAATTGCGTTTTAGTGACCTGGAACGAAAATCACCATGGCTAGGTTTTCTGGTTTCGAATTAGGGTTTCTTCAAACAGGAAAAATTGGACCAAACTAAGCATACCAGAGTGATTAGGGGATGAAAACGAATTGATACATGTATTCACAATGCATTTATATTACGTGTATGTGGTTTTTGATTTTGCCAGGGCCTGTAGCGTCGAAGAAAGACCGACGTTAACTTTTGAAAATTCAAAATGAAGAAGACGATCCTTGGCGCGGAGACGAGGCAATGGGAAGGAGACGCGTGCTTGTAACTTACCCGCTCCGGATTTCAAACACACTTGCACACATGGCGTAGTGGTAAAGGCGCATACTGTTGAAGGATGCTCTCAAGGGACTCCAGTTCGATCCCTGCCAGGACCGGTTTCCCTTCTTTTTTCCAAAGCTTGCACTATTTTCTATTTTTCATATTTTCTTATTTATTTAATATTTGCATCAATTTTAATTCATTTCATAATTTTATTTCTGCATTAAAAAATATTCAAAAATTGTTTTTCTTTTTACATTATTTTCATAAAATCTTTATTTAATTTAATAAATTAAAAAATATAATTTTGCATGCATATTTATTTTTATTCATAATTTTGCATTTAAATCACTCTTAATTCATTTTTAATTATCAAAATGCATCTAAAAAATCCCAAAAATTTATTTTAACATATTTATGTTATTTTCAGCATGTCATATTTTTTCCAATTAAAAATTTGCACTTTTTCTAACATTTTCTCTTATTCAATTTCATCATATTTTCCGATTTCTCTTATCGTTTCACAGGTTATTCCGCTTCAGACGTTTCTTTACCGTTTTCATTTTTTTCCAATAATGTAACTGTATATGGGATGTAATAGTTTAAATTAGGCCTTTATCTTTCCGCATTTTAAATTATGTATCTGCCCCAAAGCCTTGTAATAGCGTAGGATTTACCTTTCCGCATCTTTACATTCCGCATTTTAACTTCCGCACCCTATAAATTGCTAGTAATTAGGCGTGTATGGCAAGATAATAATCAACATAGCTCACTAATTTGCAAGATAAAATATTTGAATCAACACTCTCTCTTCACACATGCACCCCTTAGGGTAATTCTCTCTCGTTGCCTTACGAATCCACCATGGTCATGTCCCTCGAACGTAGAGGTATTCTAGCACCGTTGCCTTCCAAACAAGTCATCATAGTCCCTTCGATACAAAGATCATAGACCCACGATGTCGCCTACGAATACATGATCTTGACCCTCGATTGTTGCCTATGAAAAATGATGATAGTCCATTCGAATGTGCTAGGATACTTCCTACAAGTTGCTTTCTATGACCATCCGATGTCCCTTCGAATGTCCCGCTTACATCCAACGAATGGAGTTACCTACCAACTAATGGTACGGCTAGCGCTATTCTAAAGGAACGTAGAAGCACGAAAACGACCAATTCTGAGTGGGTAATAAGACTTTTAGTTGCTCGCTCTACCAAATGCTTTTTCACACCTCACACTTTTGTCAAAGTTCAAACTCTTTTCAAAATGAAACATTTCCGAACACTTTGTATACATTCCTACAGGAATCATTACAAAGTCAAAGCGAAATGCCTTTTCAAAACATTTTTGTCAAACACACAGAAAGCACAATTTTTTAAGGTGATCTAAGAGCAACTAAGAGCCCGTAGATAACTACGGATGGAAAGGGGTGCTAATACCCCTTTCATAACCTTCTCCCTTACTCAGAATCTAACGAAGGTCTTTTTCTGTACTTTTACCTTCCCTTAATTGAATAAAAATAAAAGTCGGTGGCGACTCTTGCTATCCGCACATTTGCGATACAAAAACTAAAAAGTCAGTTCACCGTATTACACTATGTCCTGGGCTATTGGAATGGTAAGCACACTTAGCATTAGGATTGTATCTCGGAGAGGAAGTGTTGATGTTTGGAGGAAGATCCCTCAAGGTAATCAGCTATGCTTTCAACATATGTTGCAAGGCTTGCACAATGGCATGTTGATCTTCGAACTGCTTCGTGGCGCTCGTTACGCGCGTTGTCTCGCCGAGGTTGTCCGATGTAGGATTTGAGATCACAACTGCCCCCCCAGATTGAGTGCGGTCGGTCTTGGCTCGGCTTCTCTGACCATACACAGCATTAGCTTCTTTCTTACCACCAAAAGATCTCTTCGCAGCATTTGAAGATGTCTCTACCTGAATCTTCCCGCTCTTGATACCAGCTTCAATGGGTTCGCCTATCAATATCAGCTCGGTGAATCCGGCTGAAGAATTTCCAATCAGATGATTGAAGAACGGGCCTGTCAGTGTTCCCATAAACATATCAACCAACTCCCTATTGGACAAGCGTGGCTGAACTCTGCCAGCTAGATCTCTCCACTTTTGAGCATACTCCTTGAACTTCTCATCACGACCCATAGACACACTTTGTAGTTGCATGCGAGTGGGTGTCAATTCAGCATTGTACTCATACGTCTCTAGAAAGCATCTGCTAAGTCACTCCAAGTACGGATACGGTCATTCTCTAGCTGATAGTGACAATTCCAACTGGGTTCCGGACAAACTCTCTTGAAAATAGTGCATCCACAACTTTCTGTCATCAGTGTGGGGACTGATCTTCTGGACATAGGATTTCAAATGCAGCTTAGGACAAGACATGCCATCGTACTTAGCAAAAGTTGGAACTTTGAACTTGGGAGGAATCACAACACCAGGGACAAGACTCAGATCATCAAAATTTAGCCCTGACATCTTCAGGTTTTCCACAGCATTCAGACGGTCCTCAAGTTGCTTGTACTTGTCATCTTCATCAGAGTATTGGCCATTATCATAGTCTTTCTCAGGCTCATGCTGACTACCTTCGCCATCACCCTTGTCACTTTGCTCATCCTCCTTCTTGACACTTCCTTCAGAGAGCTCAATTCGACTAACCACTTTAGGACCACCTTTGTAGCGTCTACCCATGTTGAGAAGACCAACAACCTTCTTCTTCCTGTTGATGAGCTTATTCAGATCTTCTTGGCCTTGGACCAAGCTGGTAAACATCTGCTGAAACTGAGCATTTTGAGCCTGAAGATCTTTGACGGATTGTTCAAGAGCCATTTCTGCTAAAATAAATAACGAGCAAATGAGAAAACCAATCTTCGATGTACCTGTGATGCAATGTTATGCTATGATATGCAATGTTTATGCGAATGCAATGCAATGTTTTCAAGGACCTTAGAGATTTAAATTTGTTAAACAAGCAATGAACAAACATTTATTAGTACTATTTTTATTATTCTTTTTCTTTTTAAGTACAAAAGATAGTTCAAAACAATAAAAGAAAAACATATAAAATCTAGAAGCTCTAAGTCTCCCATGGGCGCTTCCTCTTGATACCGAGGTAGGCGTTGATGTTCCGCTCCTCGTGAAGTAGCTTTGTCAACTCTAGTACCTTCTTCTCGCTTGCGTAACACTGAGCTTCAAAGGTATCCCTTTCTTCTTTAAGCTGAATCCAGGATCTCTTTAAGTCTTCAAAATTAGTAGGCATGTCAGAGGATGGAGAACAGTATAGGGGTACGTCACCTATAACAACAGGTTCCATAATTACTGGTAGAACAGGCGTGAATGGCATCATGAGGTTTTGAGCTCGAGCTCTCACCCATTTGAGGTAAATTTCCCAAGGAATGGAGTTTTGGTGCCCTAAAGTCTTGGTATCGGTCTTCTTTACCATGCCCTAAGCGTGTATGAACCTTCGTCGGTAATTCTGGAGATCGTGATTGTAGTCGAACACAATATCTTGGAGAAGCATATCATGTGGGCCATCTCTTCGGGAAAAACCAAACTGACGTAAAGCTAGAGAAGGGTTGTAAGTAATACCTCCCCTTATACCAAGTAGTGGTACATTAGGGAATTCTCCACAACGCTCAATGAATGTGAAGTCTTTTTGAGAGAAAAGACTCCAACGGATATCTGAATGAGAGAGTGACATTAACCTCTGAGACCATCTCAACCTTTGTTCAATCTTCAAAACTGATGGAGGAAGGTGCGAAATAAACCACCTAGAAAGTAACGGTATGCAACACATGAGAGTTCCTTGTCTTTTGATGGTACGAGTGTGGAGAGAATGTAGAATATCTCCAAGTAAAGTAGGCACTGGATTACGAGTGAGGAATAACTTGATGGCGTTGACATCTATAAATTGATCCGAATTAGGAAATAGAACCAAACCATAAATTAGCAAGGCCACAATGTCTTCGAATGCATGGAAACTCATAACCTTGAGGAATTCTCGGGCTTTCTTAATTAAGAACTTGGAAATTAAACCCTTAACTCCACTTCTGGTTTCCCAATTGGCTTCAATGTCTGAGCGCTTAAGATGTAAGGCTGATGCAATGTCTTCGTACTTAGGAACCTTTTCCAAACCGGTGAATGGCATTTGGTCAAGAATAGGTATCCCAAGTAGCTTAGAGAACTCTTCCAAGGTAGGAACCAACTGATAATCTAGGAATGTAAAGCAATGGTGTTTCGGATCAAAGAATTGGAAAATGACATGCATCATATCTTCTTCAAAACCGGAGATAACCAAATCAAGTAGATAACCATCTCTTTTGACAAACTGAGCATGGTCGGGAATCTCTGAAACCAATTCTTTGAGCTGAGAAGGTATACCCATGAAGTTGATTCGGATAGTATTTCTAGAAGCCATAATTCCCTACAAAACAAAGCAAAGATAAATCCCTAGGTCCTTGAAATAGTTAGAAATGAGATGCAATGCAAATGATGTCATGTTTGGCACACACAAACAATTCATACAATGAGCCTAGGTTTAAGGCTTGCATGAGGTATAGGTGATTACCCCACCAAAAGTTTGAGTTGGTTCATCCTGTCCTATAATAGTAACCGGGTTCTAGGAATCTCACATCATTGATCTTTCTCGTAGGCGTTTATTTCAATACGACTACCAAGTGGTCGACCGAAAATATCCCAAAAGTCTAATCTTAATGAGCGTAGCATCGAGTATCAACCATCCTTAGTCTGCCCCAAAGCCGGCCATCTCACTACCTTCTAATGGCCAAGATGGGTCAATTAAGGTTCTAAAAGTTTAGTTAGTGCTTGATGACACCACACAGAATCCAAATACTATCCTCAACTTGGAAATGAAGAGTATCAGGACATCCAAAATGTCACACTAACGTAGCCATCATGTTGACCGTTTCGATATACGTCTAACGGTCGCGACGATTTATTGCTACTTACCTAAAAGGAAACCCGGATCCGGGTGTAGGATCCCCCACAAATATAATACCCAAGCAACCCTTAAAGATAAAGCAAGCAAGTCAAACAAAAAGCAGTAAAGATGATCTAAAAAATCCCTAAGGCATTCTCTCTTTAGGGTGTCTCCCAGTAGTCGCTCATACGGTGAACTGACTTTGTGGATTTTTGTATCGCAATGTGCGAATAGCAAGAGTCGCCACCGACTTTTCTTTTATCCAATTAAGGAAGGTAAAAGTACGAAAAAGACCTTCGTTAGATTCGAGTAAGGGAGAAGGTTATGAAAAGGGAAGGTATTAGCACCCTTTCCATCCGTAGTTATCTACGGTTCTTAGTTGCTCTTAGATCACTTTAAAACTGTGCTTTCGTGTGTTTGACAAAAATGTTTTGAAAAGGCATTTCGCTTTGACTTTGTAATGATTCATGTAGGAATGTATACAAAGTGTTCTAAATGTTTCGCTTTGAAAAGAGTTTGAACTTTGACAAAAGTGTGAAGTGTGAAAAGTACTTTGATAGAGCAAGCAACTAAAAGTCTTATTACCTACTCGAATTGGTCGTTCGTGTTGTTTTACGCCCTTTAGAATAGCGCTATCCATACCATTAGTTGGTAGGTAACCCATTGCTGGATGTAAGCGGGACATTCAAGGGACATCGATGGTCATAGAAAGCAACTGTAGGAAGTATTCTAGCACATTCAAGGGACTATCATCATTTTCGTTGGCAACAATTGAGGGTCAAGATCATGTATTCGGAGGCGACATCATGGGTCTATGATCTTTGTATCGAAGGGACTATGATGATTTGTTTTGAAGGCAACAGTGCTAGGATACCTCTACGTTCGAGGGACTTGACCATTTGAAATCGAAAGGCAACGAGAGAATTACCCTAAGGGGTGCATGTGTGAAAGAGTGTGTTGAATTCAGATATATTATCTTGAAAATTAGTGGGCTATGTCCAATTTTTATCTTGCCATACACGCCTAATTACTAACAGTTTATAGGGTGCGGAAATTAAAATGCGGGAATGTAAAGTGCGGAAAGTAAATGTCCTACGCTATTACATGGCTTTGGGGCAGATACATAATTTAAAAAAAAATGCGGAAAATAAAAGTCCTAATTAAAACTATTACATCCCATAAGCAGTTACATTATTAAAAAAAGAAAACAGTAAAAAGAAATCGTCCGAAACGGGATAACCTGTGAAAAGATGAGAAAATCGGAAAATACGAGGAAATCGAATAAGAGGAAAATGTTAGTAAAAATGCAAATTTTTGAATGAGAAAAATATTTCATGCTGGAAATAACATTAATATGCTAAAATAATTTTATGGGATTTTTTGGATGCAATTTAATAATTAAAAACTAATTAAAAGTGATTTAAATGGTAAATTATGAATAAAATTAAATATGCATGCAAAATAATACTTTTTAATTTTATAAATTAAATAAACATTTCCTGAAAATAAATGCAAAAGGAAAAAATATTTTTGATGATTTTTAATGCATGAGAAAAATTATTGAAAAGAAATAAAAATGCATGAAAATATTAAATAGAATAAAATATGAAAAATATGAAAAAAATGCAAACTTGTAAAAGTTGGAAAAACAAATGGTCCTGGTGGGAATCGAACCCAGGACCCTACTTTCACAATGCCATGCCTTGACCATCTGAACCAACGCGCCCACGTGTTTGAAAATTGGAGCGAATGGATTACAAGCACGCGTCGTCTCCTGGCTGCACCGATCTCGTGCCAAACTTCATCTTCCTCGTTTCAAATTTTTGAAAATTCAGCGTCGGCCTTTGTTCGACGCTACAACCCTGGCAAAATCGAAAATCATACACAAGTAATATAAATGAATTCTAAGACCATGGTTCGATTCAGGACATCATTCTGAATGCATTGGTAATGGTCTCGAGGTCCAATTTTTCCGTTTCAGGGAAACCCTAAATCGTGTTCAGGAACCCTAGTTATGGCATATCGAGTTCCAGGCCATGGAAATGCAATTAACCTACCCAGATCGCTTGCAAACTTCTCACTAATCACAAAAACAACAATAAAACATGTTAAAAATGCATGATAATTGAAATACGATTTTGAAATTTTCTTGAACAAACCGAATTCGGATTCTTTGATTCTGGATGGTTTTGAGCAATGTGAGGGTCTGGAATGCTTCCAGGGATGCCAAGCAATGTGTTTGAATACTTGGAATCAATTGAAACGACCTAAATCCAAGGCTGCTAGTTGCTTGTGTTGCACGGATTTCTTGAGCTTCAATAGGGTTTCTCCAGCCAGTTTTTCTACCCTAATTCGTGTGGCATGAGTTGTGTATATATAGTAGAAGGATTCAGAGTTGTTTTGAGAAAGAATCAATCATCAATCAATGCTAAACAAATTTGATTTTGTACAAAATCAAATTTTCTCTTTTTGATCAATTTTCAATCAAATCTTGCCATATCAATCCAAATTTCGAAATTTGCTGGCTTTATTGAGTTGCTTGGATCTCAAGAAAGAGAGAAAAATCAAATTTGCAATTAATTTTGATTTTATACTTTACTTTTGAATTTAATTTGTAGTTAAATGAATAAATTCCAAATTAAATAGAAAAATAAAATACAAATTTGTGGCATTGGGCTTGGATATTCCTAATTGCATGAGGAACAAGTTTGGATAAAGAAAAAGTAAGCCCATTTGCAAAAAATTTGATTTTTAGAAGTATTTCTCTTTGTGCATCTCTTCAAAATTGACCAACTTGTGAATGGTGTATCTTGCTCAATTTTCAACATTTTTTAGTGTTCTTGGACTCTTTGGAAAGATTTAAGTGTCCTCTAAACAACCTATTTGGTTTCATCTCAATTGGAGTTTTCATGCTCAATATATCTTCAAAACAAAATGTTGACTTTTTTGACTTTGAAAAGGACCGAATGTTTTGATCCATACCTCAAATGAAGCATTTTTTGAACATTCTTGTGAGACATGAAGTTGTAGAGAATTGAATTTCCTTCAAAACAAGAGGTGGTGGAAAAATTTCTGAGAAAGTATGAAGAAGTTATGATCAGTCAAAGTTCAATTGACTTTTCACTGAGAAACCCTAATTTAGAAAGTTTGACTTTTAGGCAAATCTTGAGTTTTCTTGATAAATCATGATCAACCCTTGATCAAATGATGAATGTAACTTCAAAATGAGGGTGTTGACAAAAAATCATGAAGTTTGACTATATGTTGACCACAGTTGACTTTTTGTCCAATACAACTGATTTTCAACCATCTGAGCAATTGTCTGAGGAAACTTGACTTGTGAAGCTTGAAACTTGACATGGAGAACATTTGAAGCATATGAGGAAGCAAGATGAACATTGGAGATGTTGGAAGTCCATTTTGATCTGAGAATTTCCAAACCCTGGTTTGGGTTGATTGTCTAGGAGAGGGTTTGTCTGATCAACCCTTGAGGAATCCTTGAGTATGGAGGTATGAAATACCTTGAGAAGATGGAGGGCAAATTTTGGGGTATGACAGTCTTCAACCTCTTTAAGAAAGAAGCTACACACATGAATTCCCTTTAGTTTTTCCCTCATCGGATAACCAAGTGAACGACGCGCAAGAATAGGATTGTAGCTACTGCATCCTTTTGTACCAAGAAGAGGCACATTGGGAAAGCTACCACAACCGTCGATAATCTCTATATCATAGTAAGCCTGGTGATAGCATACAATAACGGAATGAGTAAGAGCCATAATCTTTGGTGCCCAACTAGGTTCCCTCCTAGGATCCCAAAAAGCATCAGATCGAGGCATGTGAGAAACAAACCAACGATATAGCAATGGTGAACAATAGATGATCTATCCTTCTCGACGAATGTTTCGAAGATGAATAGAATAATAAGTCTCAATAAGAATCGTGGGAATTGGATTCCCAATCATAAAGATCCTGGTAGCATTAACGTCAACAAGGTTGTTAACATTGGGAAATAAGAACAAACCATAGGCAAGAAAAGAAAATATGGCTTCAAAAGTATCCATACTCTTCATATCAGCAAAGTAACAAGCTTTCTTAAACATAAATGCAACTGGTAATCCTCTGATACACCCCTCGGTAGTCATATTATCTTCAATCTCTAACCTCTTCAGATGGGTAATGGCAGCGATATCATGAGACCAAGGCTCCTCCAAAGGAAAGGAAAACACTAGTAATAGGTCAACCAAACAAATAATAATACTCCTCCAAGATAGGAACTAACTTGATAATCGGGAAAGGTGAAGCAATGGTACAATGAATCATAGAACTGGACCAATGTATAAAGAAGACCATTCTTCATCTTCAGCTTCATCAAAGATATAATAGTCCCATACTTCTTCCGGAAATCCTCTGGACTCTCAATCTCATCAATCAAGCTCATCAACTCCTCAATTTTAAGATCGTTGAAACTGTACTTTTGAGTGCTCCTTTGTCCATAATCCATGGTCAAAGTACACATGAGATATTTGCAAAGGTCAGTCTTAGGTTCCTTGAACCTTTTGTTTGAAAGAAAGCGTATGGATGCATGAATGCATGATGCAACAATCACACACAAGATCACAAACATGGGGTCCATTGGTTCGACCTCAGGAGCATGGATTCAGAGGGTACTACCCATAAGGTATACTAAGCATTGTCACCTATATATCAAGGTTCTAAAAGGAATCCCCGAAATTTTCATTCCTCAATCAAATACTAATAACTTCCCGATGTACTCGTTAATTAGCAATATCGTTAGGTGAAACTCGTCTAAGTGCAGTATCGCGTAGCAACTACTTCCGGATAACTTTGAAATAGTTCCCACACTACCCCTAAATAGGTCATGATGGGTTAAGGGTTTTACGGCTGCTCAGCTTCAGGGACTCTCAGGTCGAAAGCAGTCATGTCTTCCCGATCGCTCGGTAAACAAAATACCACAATAAAGGAGGTCTCCGCTGAGTGGGGTATCTCATGTCTCCTTTTCCGAGATTACTCCATAAAAGTTAACATGACTATACTGCCCGTCCTAACTTAAGTTTTCCCGAGTCCGGATATAGGACTCAAAAAGAAGATCACCAAGCACCCTTGAAAACCAGAAAATTCCAGACAAACAAGTATACAATATATACAAAAATATAGCACACGTATACAAATAAAAAAAATAGGGTTAACCCACTTAAAGATGGTCCAACAGTAGGTCAAACATCCCCAGCAGAGTCGCCACTTTTCTATAGCGGCAAAAAACTACGAGTTTAAGCCATTGAATTGACTCAGCTTGAAAAAATAATAACATAGTCGACAACTTTTTTTTTATTCAAAGGACTAGGAAAAAGAGCGAATAAAATCCTAAAAAAATACTAGAGATCTAGGATCAAGGGTTAGTTATGCAAAGGGAATATGTTAGGGATCCAAAGCATCAAAGGTACTCCATAGAAACCTTTTTTAAAATTTTTATATGTGTCCTAGAAAGGGTAAGTGTACAAAATGGATGGTGGGGTGAGAAAAGAAGTATTTTTGTACAATTTTTTATTTGATGGGTCTTCTAATGAATTCCAAGCCTACATACCAATATTGTGCAATATTGAAATCAAAACCCAATGTAGTTCGGGTAAAAAAGACTAAAATTGTGTGTTGGTTGATTTTAAGAAAATGGTTTTTCAAGAAAAGCCACAAAGGGCTCAAAATTTTTGAATGAGGTTATGTGTTTTTTAGTCTTAACAAAAAGTGGTCATAGTATTATTAAATTAATTAAAAGTTTATTAAGAAAAGAAGTTTGAAAATGCATGGACATAAGTCCATGTTTTTTATGAAAGTGGTGCAAGTTTGAAAACAAAAATCCTTTGAAAAAGAATGAAGATTTTTAAAATTAAAGAATATGGGACGAGATGAACAGACTAACCTAAATGCATAAAGTAAAAGGTAAGGGTAAGGAAAGATCTAGCCCGGTGAGAAAGCTAGTACTTGACATCAAAAAGCCAATACCATATCCTATCCTTTAGATTTCCATACAAGCAACAAATAACCATACAAAAAAACAAGCTTCAGATAAATCAATGCCTCTACTGAATTCATGTCTCAAGAAAAACGGGCAGAGTAACAATTGTATTTTGAGGAAATCCACTCATGATTGAGTATAAAAGGAAAAATGTGCATACAAATATGATAACCAAGCGAGACAAAATAACACAAAGATCACAAAACTCTCCGAACTAAGGTAGAGGTCCTAATCCTAAGTCCAAAGGTCAAACTCCGAGCATAGGGGTAGTAACCAAGTCCAATTAAAAGTTTTTTATGTTTAAGTTTGAGTTATTAGGTATTTTAGAAAAGAAAATAAAGCTCAAGTGAGCAAATTCAAAATGACAAGAAAATAAAATGCTCAAGTGAGCAAAGAAAAAATGACATGAAATGTAAATACTAAAAGTAAAGTGCATAAAGTAAAGAGCATAAAAATAAAAGCGAAAAGTAAAGAGTGGAAAATAAAAAGGCAATTAGTAAAGCTTAGCAAGATGACCATCTTGAAACTTGTCAAGTACATCATGGAATTTTTAATAGTTATTCGTCAGCAAGATGACCATCTTGAAGTTTACGCCTGAAGACTTGCCAGAAGCTTGATTAAAAGATCATAGCGACCATGCGACAAGTTTTAATTGCTTTTGTCAAGTATATCATTGCTTTTGTCAAGTCATCTTATGGTGCTTTTGTTTGAACGTTAAAGCTCATGCCACCAATTGATCACTTTTCCGATTCGGGACCAATAAAAAGATGGAGAAGAGGGGACAAACTTCAAAGTCAACAATGCATCAGATAAATTTATCCGGCCTAACTTTGTCTAAATCAACCAACTATCTTGGGGAAGTCTATGACTCCAAATAAACCCAAAATCAGCAAAGTAAAAAAAAAAGAAATAAAGCAATTAAAATACCAAATAAAATATAATTTGAAATTAGATTATATAATTGGATTTTATTGACGAAATACATAAATAGTATTCATACATTAAAATAAAATTCCAAGAAAATCATCTAAAGTCAAACCAAGGTCAACAAGTGTAGACAAAAATTTCCAGAAATTTTAAAACTCTGAAACTATTTTTTTTAAAATAAGGTAAATGATAAAACAAACCAAAAATTACTAAAAATAGCAAAATCAAAAATAAAAATCAAGTGAGGTCAATAATATCTGCCAAATGACTATTGGATCCTTCCATAATTTTTTTCAGAATTTTTAAATGTCAAAAAGTAATTTAAAACATTTAAAAAATCAAATAAAAGCGAAAAATCATAAAAAATATCAAATTTGAAAATAAAATTATGAAAAAATAAAAATTAGAAAGAGAATATTTCAAAATATTTTTGTGAATTTTTTCATAATTTTTGAGTCAATAACAAATTTTCTATGTATTTTTGGAGTTTAAAACATTTAAAATATAAAATCATAAAATAAAATATAAGTAAAAAAAATGTAGGCCATTAGATCACTGTCAAAACACGTTAGTAAGCTAATCCAATGGATCAGACTCGCTATTCTTGATATCGACCTCCATGGTTTTCACACCGGATTACAAAATTAAATTAAATTAAAAAAAAACACAAGAAATGATATCACGTGTTGGATCGAGTCTGACTCACTAAAGTAGTGAGATCTAAGGGCTCCTATAACGCTTGCACGATAAAGGCAACACACGGGACCAGGTTTGAAAAAATTACATGGCGTGTTATCATTGGTTGAAGACGTCCAGGTCATCGTCTTCAACCTCCGGCCTCTCCAAAATTGGAGTTCCACCAACTATAAAATAAATTCCCCAGACCGGTACCATTGGATTCGTCTCTTCAAGACGATTGTAATGGTACCATCGCGAAAAATTTATTTGACCTGTACAAAGAACAATTTGGGAAAAAGCAAGAAATTAACGAGCACTTGTTTTTGCAATTAGACAGTCAATTCTCAATGAAAATTAAAATGGTGAAGATCGCGAGGATCAGGGAGATGAGGAAAACAAAATAGTGCTTGGTTTGAAACGATTTGGTCACGAATCCTGCCTGAACGAAGTTCACTTTCAGAGCTCTGAAACTTGACTTGGATAGCATGATTCAAGGGACCTCAAGCCACGATTCTTGTTCTGTTAGCTTCAGTGAAGTTCGATGAAGAAGAAAGAATGGTTAATTTCAAACTGGAATGACTTTAAGAGTGAAAACGAATTTGCAAAAATATGAGGTTTAGAGTGAGTTTGGCAGCGATTTTCTGGCTCTCAAATCTTGTGGAAATGAGTGGAATGACTTGCTTATTTATATGATAAGTGAATGGGCTCGAAAGGGAGGGTGAATGATGCAATTTGGAGCGAAATCGTGCACACCCGTGTTCATGAAGAAAGTGTGATTTCATGTGCGCAAAACTCAATCATTCCTTGCGTTTTGATGTGCTAATTAATCTGGGAAAGTTTCTAAAAATGATTAGTCACAAAATCAAAGCTTCATTTGGCTTAAAAATAAGTGGTAGCGCAAAATGCACAAACTGGTGGCGTGCTTGAAACAGATTTCGACACGATTTTCACACCAAGGCTAAGTCAAATTCACTCGTGTGTTTTCCAATATTCCTTGAGCCAAATGAAGTCCTCAAATAGTAGACCACAATGAAAAAAGAATCAACCCTTATGGATGCTTGAGCTGAAAGATATAGCCTTTAGGATTTGTGAAGAAACACTGATTTTCAGGCCAGGCCTTGGGCAAGCATGCCATACTTTCTAAAATTGACCTATAATATTTTCTCTTCAAACATGCACTTCCACACAAAATTTGATCTTGACCGTCAAAGATGAAATGAAATAGACCTCTTGAATGGTATTTTGCAAAATGAAGCAACCAAAAAAACCAAAAATTTATAGAGTTATGCGCTTGTGGAGTTGATGAAAAATTATGAAATGACCTATAATCTTTTGACTTCTTCAAGCAACTTCCAAACACTTTCAATCCTTAAAACATAAAATGGAGATAAAGTTCACATTTGCAAAATGAACCAACCAAAAAATCCAAAAACTGAGAGTTATGGCCTTGTGAAGTTCACATCTTTTTTACTTATGGAGCACACACTCAAGATGAGAGACCATAGTAGATGGCAACATTTCTAAACATTGAGAAATAGGGAGAGAAGGCATGAAAATAAACTCATGAACCTTTTGACTTCTTGAATAAGAAACTCTTACATCATCCACCTCATAACAAAGACACCAACACATATGGTAGGATCGCTTCCCCGGATCCTGAAGGCACAGTTGACCAAGACTTCTTCTTGGACAACCCTAAATCCAAGAACCAAGTCGTCGAACACGTCGTTCCTCTATCCTCGACTTCATTATCGACCAACACGGGTCCAGCACTTGCTGCCATTCTTTCCGCCTTCAATCAAACCAACAGTCTCCTCCTCTAGCAATGCCAATGCATCGAGGCTTTGGAAAGAAACCTTCCTTCGTCTCCACCTCAGAGACCCGAGGAAGTTAATTCCCGAAGTCCCTCGCCGAGGAAACTTGCCCGAAAGGAGGACCACCCCGATTGCCAAGTTCTAAAAAATAGGGGACATACCCCTCCTCGTGTGAACCGAACGTCGCAATCCCATAAAAGGACGAAGAATGAGTCTCATCACCCACGCGATCGTTCTCCATCGCCAAGATCAAAGGAGGAAAGAAAACCTTCCCCCCATTTCAAAAGATACAATCGATCCGTCTCTTTTTCTCCCGACCAGAGTGATGAAGACGAACATCACAGACCATTTTGCCTGGCCATCATGGATATTCCTATCCCATCTAGGATGGATAAACCCTCTCGTTTAGGCCAATACGACGGTACTATCGACCCTGACGAGCATATAAAAAACATCAACCCTTTGCTCGACTACAAAGGAGTCTATGGGGCCATCAAATGCCGCCCATTCCCTACAACTCTAAGGAAAGGGGAAATTGCATGGTACAAGATTTTGCCTGAGGGGTCCGTCACTTCCTGGAAGCACTTGGGGTGACTGTTCTTCGGGCACTTCACCGCCTCTTGGCGCCATCCAAAATCCAAAGCGTACCTGGAAGTTATCCTCCAAGGGAAAGAAGAATCTCTCCGAGCATATATCGAGAGATTCAATAAAGAGGCCGTCCAAGTTTTCACCATAGACGACATGAAGAAATATCTCCTCGAAAGAGGACTACGCCCTCGCAGCGACTTCACGAAGGTAGTAGGCATTGAGACACCTCCCACATTGGATGCCTTCCTCCTAAAGGCTCAGGCCTACATCCAATATAAGGAGAAAAGGGCTGCAAATTCTGCTCGTGAGACCTGACACCAGGAGAATGTCAGGAGCTCCAAGAATGAGGAACCCTCGACATCCCATCGAGGAGGGGAGTGAAGGCGGGAGGACAATCCCCGCGATTCAAGAGATAGCAAGGGGCCGTGGGTCGATTCAGCGACTATACCCCCCTCACCACTTCTAGGGAGTGCATCCTGACACATTGTGCGAACTCCAAGTTCAAGCAAGGAGGAGTGTGACTCCCCCGTCAAACCGCGACCAAACCAAGGGTGGATAAAAGAAAACACTGTAGATTCCAATGAAGTCATGACCATGTGACAGAAGACTGCATCCATATCATATCCGATGGAGGATTCACCAAAAACTCCATCGGATCAATCAATGAAAGGTTTGATGATCTCTTCAGAATGAG
This sequence comes from Vicia sativa, assembly GCA_021764765.1. Lineage (NCBI taxonomy): Eukaryota > Viridiplantae > Streptophyta > Magnoliopsida > Fabales > Fabaceae > Vicia > Vicia sativa. The sequence continues at coordinate 65,993,073 of CM038796.1, read as the reverse complement.
CTCGGATCTAGGTGCCACCCTGGAAAAAACTAGGGCCAGTCTCATCCGCTCACATTCTACAAGGAGGAATTTCCAGGGGGTTCCCCCAATTCCAACATTCCCTTATTAGTGCGCGCCCGGATGGCCAACTTTGACTTCATGCGCATACTCGTCGACCAAGGAAGTTCGGTAGACATCATGTACACACAACTGTTCAAAAACTTGTAGCTCAACGAAACCCACCTAACTCCCTACCTCGGTTCAGACCAACAGGGATTCAACGGTTCGACAGCCAAGCCGTGGGGGTATGTCGAGCTGATTGTCACATTTGGATTTGGTGAAACTGGAAGGTCGATCAAAACACAATTCCTCATCGTGGATTTCCCATCCCTGTACCAATGTATCTTTGCTCGACCCTCTTGCCGAGCTGATAGTTGTGCCCTCCACCATGCATTTGAAAATGAAGTACTATACCGACAACAGGAAGGTGGCAACATTGCATGGAGACATCCAAGCGGCTAGAATATGTTTTGAGGCATCAGCGAAGGGCCTAGATTCCATCAATCTCTAACCCCTGGCCAAGGAGAAGGTCAAACTTCTGGAAAGCTCTCATAAAACCAAGCCTCTCCCTCGAGTCGACGCTATTGATCTTGATAGACGTCTCCAGCCAGAGGATCTGGCCGAAAGAAGAAGGAAGGGAAAAGCCCCTATGGTCTAGGAAGAACAATCTGATGGCGAGACTTCAGGAGCATCTTCTAGACAACAAATGCGCCCAATACCAGATGGAGAATTCGAACTAGTACCATTGGGCAACGACCCTGGCAAAGGCGTGAAGATCAGAGCGGACCTCCCAGATTTATCTCGAGAACAACTTAAGGCGTGCCTCAAATATAATGCCGACCTCTTTGCGTGAAGCGCTGCTGAAATGCCCAGACTCGACCCCAAGATTTCCTGCCATCACCTCGCTATTGATCTGTCCCTTAGGGCAGTAGCACAGTGTAGGAGGAAGCAGTCCCCGGAGAAAACCGAGGCTGCTGAGCAGGCTATTAGAGACCTCCGAGAGGAAAATTTTGTAACGGAAGCCTGATACACTACATGGCTCTCCAACCCTGTAATAGTTAAGAAAAATAATGAAAAATGGCGAATGTGCATTGATTATTCTTATCTTAATAAGGCATGCCCTAAGGACGCCTACCCCCTACCCAGCATCGACAAACTCATCGTTAATTCTGCTGGTTTTAAACTACTATCATTTATGGACGCCTATTCAGGCTATAATCAAATCCCAATGGCTAAAACAGACAAATCCTATACGGCCTTCATGACCGAATCGGACAATCATCACTACAACGTGATGCCCTTCGGTCTGAAAAACACCGGCGCAACATACCAACGAATGATGAACAATGTTTTTAAAGGGGAAATCGGGGACATGCTTGAAGTATACATGGACGACATGATCGTGAAATCCCAAGAGGAGGTCGATCATGCTCGACATCTCAGAAAAGTCTTCGATCGAGCAAGAAGTGTCAAAATGAGGTTTAACCCAGAGGAGTGCACCTTCGGGGCTAGAGAAGGAAAATTCCTCGGCTTCTACCTAACCGAGTGTGGAATAGAAGCTAACCCCGACAAACGTCGGGCGTTTTCAGAGTTCCCCACTCCAAAGTCCAAAAAATAAATCCAAATCCTTAACGGGATGTTAACCTCCCTGTCCCGGTTCGTTGCAAAGTCAGCCTAACACGCACTTCTTTTCTTCAGGCTTTTGAGAAAGGAAGTTGTGTTCGAATTGATCGAGTAATGCGAGCAAGCCATAAACCAATTAAAGCAGACGCTATCCCAGCCGCCCGTGTTATCCCAACCAAGTAGGGAAGAAACATTATACTTGTATCCGTCTTTAACTGTTGAGCCTGTTAGCGCCGTGCTCGTCCGAGAAATGCAAGAGGGGAAAGAATCTGTCTACTTCCCGAGGAAAGCCTTAGAGGGCCCAGAGCTAAGATATCAGCAAATCGAGAAAACTGCCTTGCGTTGGTCAAAGCTGCCAAAAGACTCCGCCATTACTTTTTGGCCCACACGGTGGTGATTTAAACAGATCAACCATCAAACAACTGCTACGTCGACCAGATATGGCCGACAGGATGCTCAAATGGCGTTAGAGTTATCCGAGTTCAACATCAGGTACGAAATCAGAAAGGCCCTCCAAGCACAAGTTCTAGCGGACTTTGTGGCCGAAATGAATTTCCCGGCATCACAGGAAGGAACCAACTGATGGACCATATACGTCGATGGTGCTTCTAGCTTGTCAGGAAGTGGGGAAGGGATGATTATGGAAAACAAAGATGGAATCATCATCGAGGTATCCCTTGCCCTATCCTTTCCGACATCAAAAAATCAGGCAGAATAGGAAGCTTTCCTCGCCGGCCTTCGGCTCGCCGGAGACATGGGAGCAAGAGAGGTCAAAATTCTCACAGATTCACAGCTCGTAGCCTTTCAAGTTCGAGGAAAATATCAGGTAAAAGACGAACAGTTAGCCGTATACTGGACCGTCGTCCAGGACCATCTGAAGAAGGTCACTTCGGTGGATATACAGCACATTCCTCGGGAGCATAACGCCCGCGTAGACGTCCTATCCAAACTTGCCAGCATGAGGACTACGGGAGGAAATAAGTCGGTAATACAGGAAATACTCCCTCGATCGTGGTCATAACTGTTGCACCCCAAAATATACCCTATTGATTTAGGCTCATGTTTCATCATAAACATCATATTGCATTGCATTCATACATTATGATAGGATTAAAGTTCTTTGGGTTCTCAAGTCCTCTACAAGCTAAGGAGGTTGATTGTGTTAGCATACTCTCTTGAAAGAATCTCAAGTTCTCATATCTGTGAATCGTTCAAGTCACAAGATGTATTATACCTCAAGACATCTCATTTGTCTCATTGATTCCTCAAGAGTTTGTGAGGAATTCATCTGTGTCATTCATCTGATGAAATCAGGGTTTTGACCCATTGTGAAGTTTGAAGTTTGGATGAGTCAATTTCTTGAAGTGTCACCTTCTTATTATCATCTGAGTTATCATGGTTCAAAGAATTGCTCAACACATTTAGAAGATTTGAGGCTTTGAAGCTTGATTGGCGATCTCCTAACACAAGGTGCAAAATTAGGGTTTTGGGTATAATCAGGATTTCTCCAGATTTTTCACTCAAATTTGATTCCATTTGTTTTTATATGTTGTTGGACATCCATGGTTGAAATATTGATGCTAAATTTTGAGTAGAAGCAAGTCAATTGATCACAAGGGGCAAAATGGTCATTTTGGTCAAAATCAGTCAAAACCAGGAGTTGACCAAGTGGACTTTTGGTCAACCATCAATTCAAATATCATATTTTCATATGTCATGGTCAAATTCACCATTGAACCAAGAAAGTTGAAGAAATTAGGGTTAACTTGTTTTTGAAGTTATCTAAAGATAAAAAAATTTCTAAGTGTCCACCCTATGAAACTTTGACATGTCATAACTTTCTCAATTTTTATCCAATGGATGCATACCATACATTTTTGGAAATCTGGGAAAAAATCCTACAAGTTTGTCAATGTGTAAAATTTCTCAAAAATGCACCATTTGAGAGATATTTGTGATCATGCATAAATTTCCCAGCCGAGATATAAGACCAGAGGAGGGTTTGTAGGCATCCGGGATGGATCTCGGACTGTGGTGTGAGACCCTTATCCGGCCTGATACCCGGAATTGGGATAGGAGAACGGGTCAGCCCCAGGAAGAAACCTATAGTCGGTAACCGGTGAGCTCTCAGCGAAACCCCGAGGTCGGACTAGCTCCGTACGTTATTCATGGAGCGATTCGGACGTTACGAATCATTAACTAGCGGTTTCAAGTATTAAATGGACGGTTATGCCATTATGATCATTAGTGGCAGCTATGCTATAAAAGAGGCCTCAGGGCCATGAAAAGAACACACTCTCATTCCCTCTCTAAACTACACACTAAAGAGGAGGTATCTACTCCATCTATAAGGGCTCCCAACAGCGGGGTAAGCTAGACCGGTAGCTTGGAGGCCATGCGTCCTTCGTATGAGCCTCCGAATCCCTTAAGATCATATATATAGTTTTTCCTGCAAGAACATTACGCCACCGTGGGGCCCCGGTAAAACTATGCCCGCGCCACACTCAATTCACCTAAAGTGCAATTCTACTATTGCACACGAGATAAAACAAAGATAACGGTGACAGAGGTACCATTTCCTGCCATCGTTCTTTCTACATGGTGGCATTGTGTTAACATTTGGATTCAATTGAAGATAGTAGAGTCTTGTCAAACAACTCTACAGCCACATCCATGAAACGTCATCATAGCCACATCGGCCATTACCAATCAACGACGATCGTTGTCATGAGGTCACCGACGGATCGGTGCCGAAACTATAAAGGTAATCCGTCTGAATGATCGACGCCATCCATAAATCCTCGTATTCAGCTGGAGAGGTTCGAAGGCCATCGATGTCCTAGAACACGCTGGTCCAAAGTTAGAATTGCCGTAAGTCCGGTAAGAATACGTGATCACCAGCAGTTAACCGGTTGCAGCATGTGTTTGACGGACATCATGAGCATCATCGCATTATCTTTACACTTTGCATTGACCGCACCGCTAAAAGATAAGTGACCGTTCCTTGATAAGTGATTCATTGAAGGAGCCCGATCTTGTTAGACGCCATTCGCTGTCGACTCCCAAAGTATGATGGTGATACGACAACCGATCGATTGAGCACGCCAACGAATCGGTCACATGCAAGTGCGGTGAAGGTAGATGGGTCATGGATGTAATGACGTACCTAGGCCGATACCTACAGATCAACCATATCGCCACCATATCGTCAACGGAAAGAACGGCCTAGAACGAGGTGACTAGCTACGCAGAAGACGGAGGAAGGTCAACGGGCGGATGAAAGCGTAGTCGGCATCATTGCTGAAACCAACATTAAGAGATAAGTAACATACGCTTATTTTAGTTGGGTAATGATTGGACTCCTTACAGACTACTCGGCTATGCATATTAAAATCTATTTTAATTATCGCCTTAAATAGTTTATGTTTTCGATCAAACATCTAGTGCATTAACATTACGTGAGGACTATCATAGCTTAACGTCGCGAAAGTTGGTGTGATGCTCTTCGGAAGTAATATAGTTGAAATCATGTTACAGGCCACGCTTAGTGCCAATGTCATCGATGAATATTCAAGTGACTTAGGCGTTATGTGCTTTGAATGATCAAAGTCTAACGTGGAGGAATGTACAAAGAGAGCTCGTAGCCACCTTTACAACAACACCAAAAGATAAGTTATCTTATGTAATTTATGGACCATAATTGATTGTTGCTTATTAGTAACTCCCATCTTTATTGCCGCAAATGTTACGGTTAAGATGTTAATTGTCGTTAAGATGTTTTCTACATTGATTATTGATGCTTTCTGTTACATATAATGTGTTTAAAAGGTGTTGGAAATTATTTACTGCTTTAATAAATGTCATGTGTAAAATGATTATGGCTACAAGATAACATCTTTAGCATGATTTGTGCTAAGACAACATCGTAAGTGGGAGATGAGGCCGAGTAAACGGAATCGGCTTATGTGTCTAACGCTTGTTCCATTGTTTGAGTTGTTGACTTTACAAGATCCCAGAATGGTATCGTCAGACGATCACTTCTATACAATTTGTAGAAAAGCATCATGTGTAAATGACCTCAAGCTCACAAACACGCGTTACATTGTCAACACGACGGATGGCCACCATAAAAGAGTGGCATATATACAAACACCAAATCAATTGCTAATGTCGACACGAAGTCGGTTTTCGTTGTGAGACGGAAAGAAACCCATCCACGGCTCACATCCTCGAATTATTAGCAACATAAAGATAAGTCACCAGACTCGGTACTTAGATATTATCACTAAAGTTATGCTTAACCCGAGTGCCTGTCGCAGTAATAGATGGATTTTGCTGAATATCGATCGTGGATAGGCTTTTCTTGATTAAAACGCTTGTTAAAATTGCATAACTATCTCATATCTTATCAAGACAATATCAATTTGGATTTATTAGTCACAATATTTGTGAACGTGCATCACTATGTGTTTTGTTGTAAGCTTTGGCCTATGCGTCGTGCTAATCATCAAGCGGTTTTGCGACTTGGTGGCAAACAAAGTTAGATAGCATGACAAAGGAGCTCGGCAAATCCATTAGAAATGCAAATGACCAGCCATGGAAATAATCACGGTGCAACATCACCGTTAGTGGGTATGACGCCTAGAATCGGCGAGGCACATGTTGACGCCGTCATGATACAAAGCCACCGCATCGACATGATACCGTGATCGGCGATGTTACCGAGATAAGTATTACAAGATGCCGAGCTACAACAATGATAGCACCGAGGCCAATGTCGACAACCAAAGAGGTGAAAATTTAGAAGAGAAACAAACACTCAAGTGCATGTTGCAAACCAGCTTGGAGCTTTTGTCAACGCATTGACAGTCGTCGATAAGGCGTAGATCAATGTGCCGATATCACCAATAAAGATAAGTTATTATGTGTAATTTCGTTGATTCATCGTTATTATCAAAATGCTTGACATGTGAGGGTTTTCGTTTTCTCAAATTAACATGGGTATTCATTGTTATAAAACGCATTCAATAAAATAAACCGGGTTAGTATGGGATTTCCGTTATAGTTTGACACTATTGATAACCGTACTCGTCGCTAATTGAAAACCGATGAACCGAAAGGAAATGTTGTAGCAGTGACTGATGCCACCAATCCATGAAATCTTGTTGCATCCGAGTACCTCACGACGAAGAAGATCTCGATCTTGTCGGCATAATTTTTGTTCGACAGTGATTATTACTCAATAAAGCATAAGTGGGAGTAGCCGGGTCTGAATTAAGGAGTAGTTGTGTAGTAGCAATGGCAACGTCTTCATCGTCCTGGACCCGAGGTATCCGCCCGATGGATGTTGGAGTGTCATGCGACATGTTTTTAGGAAGTGCTTACGACATTTCGAGTTGAAATCAATATGGAGTCACAAAGAGGATGATTCTCGGAAGTGGATTACTTAAGTCGACCAAAGATAAGTGATTCTTTACAGTCTATGATTAATTAGTGTCATCCTATTTTTAACACTGTTAGTCTTCATGTCTTCTTAATTAACATAAATAGGAAAACAAACTGAAATCTCAATAATGCACTCGTCATAATCGGGTAATATTTGGATTGTAGTGGCAAAAGGTCTGAAAAACCTCTGCTTTGAGATAATGACGAATCGAGTAGCGGTTGGCATCGTTAATAATCATCATTGGCGACCAAGCAGCGCAACACATGCCGCTACTATTAGGAGCTGTTATTGAACAAGAAAAGCCATTGATGGTTATGCAGCTCGACAGGCATGAACCCGGACCATGTGGATGGCTACGTGGCACAAAGTCTTAAAATTTCCGATGGCGATGCCCAAGTTATACCCGTCATACTAATTCTCGACGACCGTGTATTGGCCATTCCAGTTCACGAAAGTTAAGTAGCTCATTCACAATACTTATGATATAATAAGAGTCACAATATGTTTTATAATCGATATCTATGGTATGGGCTATGTGACAAACAACATATATTTCTATATGATATTTTCTTATCAAAATGGAATGAAACTTTGTGATATACTTTAGAAAAGACATAAATTCATTCGTGAGTTTATTATTGCATATGGACAAATTTTACGCATGCTTATCAATTTGACATAGCAAAAGTGTAGGTGGCTATGATAAATTGGACTCATGATTGAATGCACAAGATGAGTTCAAGCATGAGCAAAGAGAGACATCTAAATCAAAATACGCCGAAAGATAAGTGACATACCTTTTCTTTCTCATTTTCCACTTAAATTGAATTCTGATGTCCATCGGTCATGATTTGGGCTGCATCATGATTTTTGGACTACGAGCTTGGTTTCATTGTTTTTATTTATATCATGACATGGTAGCTTTTATAAATCATGAGTGTTACAGTTGATGAGAACATACGAATGGATTTAAATAATTTTGGATCTTGATAAACCATAATGGAAAACTATGAAAATGCTCGTTTATTGGAAAACTATAAACCATTTGGTTTTTCAAAACAAGCTAGTGATATTGATCTTATTACTTTCCAACATAAGAGGAAATAACACACGTATTTCATTACTATTACGCTAATTGTTGGTTGGTGGCCTATTACTTAATTATGCTAACCTAAAGGCAACCAACAGCGAGTCATTTCTTGCTTATGAAATTTTTATTTATGTCTTAAAAATATATTTCATATAATCTGTTTTGATTTTACGTCAAGTATCTCTTGGCTATCCAAACAATACAAATACATGTGAAGCCAATATTACTGACTGTAATTATAGTCGGGGTAAACATGAAAAATTTCCTATCACTATTATCGCTCGGTTTATTGTTATTAGCAGGTCTCATGAAATCAAAGGTTGAATGGTCAAAACAATTTTTGAAGAAATCGGACGAAAGCACTTCACCTTGTTCAAAACTAAGCTTCACGCTTGGGGGGCTCATATAACCATCCCAATCAAGAATGGTAGAAGAGAAGACAGCGAAAAGCCGGGTAGTTTGAACTGTGGAAATTTTGTAAAAAATTACAATATTGTTTAAAATACCATTATGTAAAGGTGTCGTCTTACCCTCCTGTGTGAGGGAAGAGGCATCTTGGAATTAATTATAGTTTGTAAAAACTACATAGGATGTAACGGATAAAAGTGCTCCGTACCTCAAGACTCGGATATGGCGACGTACTGCTAAGCTCGGTCTATGATCGTCTTTCAGTCACGGAAAGGCTCTGTTCCTATGCGGAATACTCCTTGGTCAACCTCGCTTGAGGCTCTGAACCCATTGGCGACTTACTGCTAAGCTCGGTCTATGATCGTCTTTCAGTCACGGAAAGGCTCTGTTCCTATGCGGAATACTCCTTGGTCAACCTCGCTTGAGGCTCTGAACCCATTGGCGACGTACTTCTAAGCTCGGTCTATGATCGTCTTTCAGTCACGGAAAGGCTCTGTTCCTATGCGGAATACTCCTTGGTCAACCTCGCTTGAGGCTCTGAACCCATTGGCGGCGTGCTGCTAAGCTCGGTCTATGATCGTCTTTCAGTCACGGAAAGGCTCTGTTCCTATGCGGAATACTCCTTGGTCAACCTCGCTTGAGGCTCTGAACCCATTGGCGACGTACTGCTAAGCTCGGTCTATGATCGCTTTCGATCACGGAAAGGCTCGTTCCTATCGGAATACTCCTTGGTCAACCTCGCTTGAGGCTCGAACCCATTGGCGACGTCGCTAAGCTCGGTCTATGATCGTCTTTCGATCACGGAAGGCTCTGTTCCTCGGAATACTCCTTGGTCAACCTCGCTTGAGGCTCGAACCCATTAGCGACGTCGCTAAGCTCGGTCTATGATCGTCTTTCGCCACGGAAGGCTCTGTCCTATGCGGAATACTCCTTGGTCAACCTCGCTTGAGGCTCGAACCCATTGGCGGCGTCGCTAAGCTCGGTCTATGATCGTCTTTCAGTCACGGAAAGGCTCTGTTCCTATGCGGAATACTCCTTGGTCAACCTCGCTTGAGGCTCTGAACCCATTGGCGACGTACTGCTAAGCTCGGTCTATGATCGCCTTTCAGTCACGGAAAGGCTCTGTTCCTATGCGGAATACCCTCTGGTCAACCTCGGTTGGGCTCTGAATCCGTCTCGGATCATCCCCATAGAGGCTCTGAACCTCAAAAGGCTTTGTTCCTACTCGGGACAACCTTCAAAAACGGTGTTCCTATTCGGAACAACCTTCAAAGGTTTCAAACCTCGCTTGGACTATGATTCCGTCTCGGATCAAACTCCTAAGTGGCGGTTATACCTATAATTTCTGGCAAGTCACATAGCTCTGGTCCTATCTCGGATCAACTCTTAGTGGCGTTGAAGCCTCAGGTGAGCTACCAAGAGCACTAAATCCGTCTCAGATCAACTCTTAGCGGTAGTGATACCTCCAACTTCAGGTGAGTCACGGAGCTCTGGTCTTATCTCGGATCAACTTAGTGGCGTTGAACCTCTAAATTCAGCCAACCCGCTTGGGGGCTCTGTATCTAACGCGTTAAAGCGGTAAAAAACTGAAGTAGTGTCATGAACAGTTGTTATATGCTTGGAAAAAGCCAGCATAGTCTGCTTGATACATCATGTGACTCGGGGGCTGGTCTAGTTAAAGCTAAGTCTTACCACCAATAGCCGACAAAGTTCGAGCCCATTTCGGACTAAGAATGAGCGTTATGGTTAAACTGGAGTATCGATTCAGCGACGAGGATAGGAATACATTGGCGTTGTGAACAAAGTGTTACGTACTCATCCAAGCCATCAGGGTAGTTGTTTGCTACACCCTATGGCTTGGGGGCTAGTAGCATAACATAAAATTGTTCACGAGCAACCTTAAAAGCTCTGTTTGTACCAGGCATATAAAGCGAAGGACCTTAATTGGATTCCGTCAAAACATTTTCATCAAAGCCTTGACTCAAGATACTCGGGGGCTAGTCTGTCTATATATCTTACTGCTCCGAGCCGAGATGTGAGGTCGAAAGGAATTTTTTATCCCGGCCATGCGTCCTGGGATCCGGCCCGGGCTAAAAACAAGCGTTACGCTGGAGTGTCGATTCCAGCGACGTGCGTAACATTTAAAAACCTCAAAAAGCGAAGAATGGTAAACCACTGTGTGTAAATTCACACTAAAGCACAGGTTGGTATTGGAGGACCGGCCTGGGTCAAAGTTTATGTTTCTATTAAAAACGAGCATAAGGCTTCAAGGTCTAGAAACCATATGCTCGGGGGGCTTATGATCATGCATAAATTTCCCAGCCGAGATATAAGACCGGAGGAGGGTTTGTAGGCATCCGGGATGGATCTCGGACTGTGGTGTGAGACCCTTATCCGGCCTGATACCCGGAATTGGGATAGGAGAACGGGTCAGCCCCAGGAAGAAACCTATAGTCGGTAACCGGTGAGCTCCTCGGCGAAACCCCGAGGTCGGACTAGCTTCCGTTACGTTATTCATGGAGCAGTTACGGACGTTACGAATCATTAAGTAGCGGTTTCAAGTATTAAATGGACGGTTATGCCATTATGATCATTAGTGGCAGCTATGCTATAAAAGAGGCCTCAGGGCCATGAAAAGAACACACTCTCATTCCCTCTCTAAACTACATACTAAAGAGGAGGTATCTACTCCATCTATAAGGGCTCCCAACAGCGGGGTGAGCTAGACCGGTAGCTTGGAGGCCATGCGTCCTTCGTATGAGCCTCCGAATCCCTTAAGATCATATATATAGTTTTTCCTGCAAGAACAATTTGAGTTAGAAGTTTCATGCACAAGTTTTGACCAAGGCTGGGCAAGCATGCAATTTCTGGGCATTTTCTGCGCGTAATTTTCACAAACAGATGGAATTTGAAAAATCTACTTCGTGCATTTTGAAGTAGGCCATGAGACCTTTAATTGGAACTTTGAACCACAACATTTGGTTCAAAATTGAGTAAGTTACAAAGCTCACAAGTGAAGGTCATGAAGCTGACTCCATGCACGACCATGCAAGCCAGAACGCGCGCGTAGGTGCCCAGAAAATTTCCTTGTTTATGCATAACTTCCAACAACCATATCTCATTCATTTCAACTCGATTTTCAGTGAACCAAAGCTCATTTTAATCCTCATTCCAAGAGCTATTGATAGGCCTCAAAAAGCCAAGAAACGCATGAGCCATTTGTGAGAAAATTGGAAGTGAAAAAGGTGATGCAAGGCTATTTGTGAAGAGGTATGTTTGCATTGTTTTTGTGTTGGTTTTGAGATTTGTTTTGAAGCAAGCAAGCTAGGATTCGAAGCAAGCATGCCGGCATACATTTTTCCATAAAAAGCCAAACAGTTTGAGCATTTTCTCTCACACTCATGCCATGCAGCATTTTACTTTTTTCTATATCAAGTAAGGTTTACGAATGGATCACGTGAGCTTCCTATGCTACTTAGCCAGCTCATGAAAACTCAGCCAAGGAAGGTGTGAGGAGCATCAAAATGCAAGCTGACCTCATAATGCATTTTTACCATTTTTTTGCTCTAACGGATTTGTGAAGAAAAAAAACCAATGTGCCCTTGCTACACTCACACATTATAAGTAGGAAGCTTACTATTTTCTCAGGAGCTCTCTCTCTCTCTCTCTCTCTCCCTCTCTCTCGTTTCTAGATCAAAACCAACTTTGCATTTTTCAACTTTTTCTCATGTTTTGAAGTGGCTGCAAATCGTATTTGTGAGGGATTTTCTTCATCATTCTAGCTTCATTGAAGTCTCAAGAGCAAGCAGGGGAAGTTTTCTCTTCAATTTCAGAGGCATATTTGGATTTATTTTCCAAATCAAAAGGTAACTTCCAAACTTTAAATCTGGATTTCTAGCTTGCAATTGATGAGTATGAGCTTATACATGAGTGGTTAGCTGGCCAAACAATAGGTTTGATGTATAATTGCATCTTTTTTTTGAAGAATATTGCATAGCATGATGTTCTGAAAATCCATATTTGGATGATTTTTGTGATTTTCTCGTGCTGATTTCTTGATGTATGTTGGATCATTTGATTTTTTACAAGTTGTGTGTTGTAGCTTGCCATGTGAACTTTAATCTGAGCTTTGAATCACTTGATTTGGTTGAGAAATGAGATAGTTATGAGTGTTAGAAGTAGCTTGCATGAAACTAACCATACACGCGTTTTAGGGTTGGCTGAAGGTTGAAGATGATGCGTGGCATCATCTGATTGGTTGTTTGCATTTTGAATTTTCATTTAATTAATTTTGTAATTAGCATCTTTGATCAATTTATTTTGCATCCAAAAATTACAAAAAAAAATACCACAGACTCATGTTGACCTCAAATATTTTGTGGAATTTTTCCAAATTTTTAAAAATGTTTTGACCAATTAAATGAATTTTGAGATTAATTAATTGTGTTTCAATTGAAAAATTTATAAAAAAATACTTTCTCATGTTGAAAAATTCCATAAAAAATATTTTGAACCCTCTAAGGGATTTATTTTGCATAATTAAATAATGTCATGCATTATATTACACTTCATGCATATTTAAATTATTTAAAATACTTTTATGAATAAAAAAAATACATAAAAAATGTTTTAGTCCATTTAAATCATGAATCACACATTTCTGATTTTTATTTTATAATTTTTTCATTTTTGCATAATTAAATCAATTTTTGCATTAAATACATGATTTGCATTATACATCTTGCATTTTTATTGCTTTTCTCATTTTTTCCTTGAAAATAAAAAATGACAAAAATAGTTTTGATCATGTTTGGGATGTTAGGTTACTATTTCTAATTTTTGTGGATTTTTATTTCTGACTTTTGTATTTTTTACAAATTTTCTCTTGTTTATTGGTCATATAAGCATAGATGTTGAACTAGTGTTGACTTCTTGATTTTATTTTGACCTTTCCATGGACTTTTGAATTGAGCAAGGATATGTCTCTGACATGTAAGAGATTTGAGCTTATTAGTTCATTATTTCTTGGATTTTATATATCATTTTTATTTTTTGTGGAATTTCTAAGGTGAATATACCTTTTGGCCTAATGTAATTGAGTCTAGCTTCAATTTGAAGTTTGTGGACATGATTTAAGGCCAAGCTTTGGGAATGTGATGATCATTTGAATGCTCTATTGATGTGTAAATATGTTTTCATTCATTGAAAATTCCATGTTGATCATTTGGTTTCTACCTTAGGCATAAAGTTTGTGTGTTTCCCAAAACCCTACTTTGTTGGTGTCTTGATTCTTAGACCATGTTCTTGTAAAAATTGTATTTCTAATTGATGTTTAAGGGGATGATAACCTCAAGGATAGTCTTCTAAATACTTGAGAGACATTTGATCTCATGGGATCATCTTGATCCTTTAACTAGAAGATGTTTGATCTTTGTTTCACTTGTTGCATTCTTGTGCATGGATTATGGGGTGAGGAATGCATTCATTCAATTCTTTAGGAATTTACTTCTCATTTCCTTACTTCATCCTTATAGCATATTTAGGGTCTTGATTCCAGTTTGATTGACTCATTTAAGCCCCTAATTTTCTCAAGTTCATGTTAACTTTGTTGTTAGAATGTCACCACTTTATTGTTATGGTTGTAATACTTGTGTTATGTGCATCATGCATGGTTTTAGAGGTCCAATTCCAATTGGATCCTTGATCTTCACTTCTGAACTTGTGAATTATGTCATCAATAATTAAATTCTCTTTGATTCATTGACTTGCACTAAATTGTAATGTCATCATGATGATCTAGAAGAGCTAGATCTTCCTTTTCTTCTATTGTTTGATTGGATAATACCTTAAGGGATTATAGGTTCATGATGTTTGAGGTATGTAACTTCAATTGACCTTACCTTGAGATCATGACAAGCATCTTGTGAGGGTTCTATCATCACCCTATGCCATACAAGACATCATTCCCTTCCTATAAATCTTAATCAATGTCGTTTGATCTAAGATAGGTGGTATTTACTTTAGATGACTTTGTTCATCAAATAGGTGATTTGTTTGTGTATTGAAGTTTCATCTTCTACATTTGGTTTCTCATGAATCATATCTTGAGTTAAACTTATGACACAAGTCACACATGGTTTTAATTCTCTAAGTAACACTATTTTGTTTAATCTTTCTTAAGTGTCATGTTTAACTAGTTTAGATGCTTTCAAACCTTAATTCAATGTACTTGTGTATGTAAGCTTTTTACTTTGTTTGAATTGATTATGTTTGTAGTTTACTTAGGTCTTAAGCTACTGACTGTCACATTACTTTCTCATCTTTCCTCTTCACCATGATTGACTCTTTAACTTGTATGCTTACTTAAAACTAACTCTAGGGTTTAGAATCTCTCCTTTCCATGGCTAATCTTTGCACCATGAATGATTGTAAGGAATGATAATTGATAATTGTTTTGTGTTTGTGTGAGCATCATGTTTATGTTCTATTACTCATCTCACTTGAATATAACACTTGACACAAGCATGTTTGAATACACACATAATCACTTCTCACCACACATTTTTAGGATGCGCATTCATGTTCTCCTATTGAAAGTTTATCATTAAAAGATTATGATGGTTGTGTATATGACATGAGTGCATCTATACCATGATAACTACTTACTTCTATCATTTTCCATCATCTAAATGTCATACCTTTTCACCTATGCCATGCCATGTTTTATTTGACCCCTAGGTGCATGTTTAGGACAAATCCTCGACTTGTTCTTCTTGCATTAACTTTTGCTTTCTTTTCTTTTAAGATGAATGTAATTTGTTTGTGTCTAACATGTATTTAATATCTATATTTCCACCACTGACTTCACTCAAAAAATGACACCACAAGGAATGTTCACAATCACACATCTATGCACATTTTCACCACACACTTTTAGATGCATACTTAGGTCTTCCTAGCTTCCTTTGTTTGTGAATCTTCATGATGGTCATGTGTATGATGATACTGCATTCTTACCATGCTAGATACTGCCTTCCATATATTTTAATGCTATGAGATTCATTCTTTTCCATTCATGCATTAATCATGCTTCCTCCCATCCCTAGTTGCATTCTAGGTCAAGTCTTTAACTAGTTTTTGTGTAGATGTTGTATATGTGCAAGTTGAAGCATCTTTTGACTTGATAGTGTATAACTTGAGTGGTTCTTCATTGTATGTTTCTTCTGATCCCACTACTATTTGACACTAAGCACATGTATGCACAAACCCACACACATGCATACACATGTTTACCCGCACTTGCACAAATCGAATGCATTTCTCTTAAGTGTTTTGCTTGTGAATTCTTTGAATGCATGTTTAGAGGATCTTGTTGATGAAATAATATGTTTTCTACTGTAACTTGTTTATTTTAACATTTCTTGATTAATTTCCCTTCATCTTTGCCTTTCCATGGCTTCTTTTAGCTTGTGAACACTTCCTAGGTTAAGCATTTCGATTAGTTTCCGCACTAATGTTGTAATTGCATCTTCATGACGTTTCTTTTATGATTTAATTATTAATTCATTCATATGATGTTAGTACTGTAATATCTTCATCTTGACACCTTCTTTGCATGTTATAAGTCCCACACACTTAGAAGCACTTCACTACACGCGTTTGTTGCATGTTTGTGCGCTCTTTGGTAGATTTTTGCTCTTGAATCTTTGTGGTTTATTTGTGTGATGTACATGAACATTAGCATGATTAGTTACTGAGTTTTATGTCATTTATTCTTTAATAGACAATTAACTTCATCCAAGTCTAACGCTTCGCAGAATTAGCTCTTTGTATGCTTTTAGGACTAGTTTCGACCTAGTTTGAGAATTAACTTTGTATGTGTATGTTTATAATAATGTTTGGTGTTTGTTAACTGTTTGTATAAACTTTTTAAATGAATGTTGTGTCTACTGACCTCACTTCACATGACACTTTGTATGAACATCATTCACTCAAATTCCACTATATCTTCTTCTTCTTCTTCTTCTTCTTCTTTCCTTTTTAGCACTTGTTAGTGCTTAGTTTTTGTGCTTTTTTCCAAAGCATTTTACTTGATTCTACCCCCTTTCTCACTTGGTTTTCTAACCAAGATGATTGATTTTATAGATCCCCCTTAGTTTTGCTCAATTAGTTTAGTTATCGAGTTTAGATATTAAGTTAGGCATCCATGTATGATAATTTTAGGTAGATTCTTCCCTTTGCTTATATCCATAACTTAGGATCAACTTTGTATGATAACATTAGGATTAGAAGTAGGTTAGTTTCTCTAAGCCATTTTTCCTTTATCCTTTTGCATTCTTAAGACTAAAATCTTGTTTTGTCAAGTGCATTAAAACAATCTAATAATTTGAAACTTTTTCCAAAGTAAAAGATACAAACCAATTAGTTTTAGGATGTTTCGTCGTCCTGTTTGCTGATGTTTCGCCATCTCATCCTTTGATGTTTCGCCATCTCATCCTTTGATGTTTCGCCATCTCCTCCTTTGATGTCTCGTCATCCCGTTTGCTGATGTTTCGTTATCTCGTCTTCTGATGTTTGGTCATCCCGTTTGTAGCTGATGTTTCGTCATCATGGAGGTGTTTCGTCATCGTTTGTTGTTTCGTCTGTTAATTTAAAAAACACCAACCAACCAAAACTAGTGAGCCGAACTACGGCGCTATGACTTTACCAATGCACAAGGGAATACGTAGGCATCCTGTCGCGGGGCTAGATCAAGAAACCTTTGTGAATATTTCCTTCTTTTCCCCGTGTTTTCTTTTTTTAGTCATTTTGTTTTCTTTTTCTTATCTTTTTTGCATGCATTATACCATATACAAATATAGATAGACCTTTAGACCCATTAGATAGAAAGTAAAAGCGGATACTGTAGAGTACTACAGGCGCGTGGGGTGCTAATCCCTTCCCCTCGCGTAACAAACTTCCTTACCCGATCTCTCAGTCGCAAGACCGTGATTTCTTCGTTTCAGGTTTACTCGATGCTTACCTTTCCCTCTTTGCGGGATAAAAAAACGTTCGATGGCGACTTCATTGATATATAATTATATCCTTTGATTTTTCGGCTGGGTGTTTCAACAACATCTTTTTCATCGAAGAAAACATTTCCTGGATGACCCCCGTCTACAAATATCTGGTCGAGGGGACCATCCCCGACGACCCCAAGGAAGCAGTCGTCGTCAGACAAAGAGCATGCTCATACGTCGTAGTCGAGAATAAACTCTACAGGAGAGGGTTCTCTATCCCCTCCTCAAATGGCTCGAAGAAACCATAGTACCGCACATACTCAAGGAAATACACGAAGGCTTAAGCGCCCAACACCTAGGAGGCAAATCACTCGCTCGCAAAGCTCTTCGAGCTGGCTAGTATTGGCCAACCATGCAGAATGATGCCAAGGAGCACGTCAAGAAATGTGATAAATGCTAGTGACACGGGCACATGCATCTGGCGCCGCCAAGCGAGCTCAAGTCCCTATCTTCCCCATAGCCATTCTCCTGGTGAGGGCTCGACATCCTCAGACCATTCGTTCTGGGGGCCTACCAAAACAAATACCTAATAGTAGGTGTCGACTTCTTCACCAAATGGGTAGAGGCCGAAGCGCTGGCCAGAATAAACGTCCAAAACATCCTGCGTTTCTACAAGAGGAACATATTAGCCCGATTCGGCATCCCACAAGCCATCGTTACTGATAATGGGACACAATTCACGGACAAAAGTTTCCTAGACTTCATGACCCATCTGGGAACTATGCAACACTTCGCCTCGATCGAACACCCTCAAACAATCGGGCAGGCCGAATCGGGCAATAGGGTCATACTGTGCAGACTAAGAAGAAGGTTGGACGAATCAAAAAAGAAATGGGTCGAGGAATTGCACAACGTGCTCTGGGCCTATCGGTCAACTCCACACTCGTCCACCAGGGAAACCCCTTTTCGGCTCGCATACGGGACCGAAGTTGTCATTCCAATTGAGTTGACCGAACCATCACGAAGAATTGAATCTCCCCGCGACGTGGAAATGAACGACCAATCCTTAAGAGAAGAGATCGACTTGGTCGAGGAAATAAGAAAGGGGGCTTCCCTTAGAGAAGCCTCACTCAAACAAAGAATAGCCCTTTGGTATGAAGCGAGAGTCATTCCTCGGGAATTCAACGTCGGAAGCTTAGCCCTTAAGCGAAACCTTAAGAGCTCCACCAAAGGGAAGCTCGCAACAAACTGGGAAGGCCCTTACCGTGTCTGTGCCAAAACAGGGACAGGGGCGTACTACCTGGAAAACCTACAAGGGGAACAACTCACTCGATCATGGAACGCTGAAAAACTTAAGCAATACTATAGTTAAAGTACTAACCGTCAACACATTTCGGAAAATCACTTCCTTACACCTAAAGCTCGACACCACACGCTCGCCTCGGTACCAACATTGCATGAAAGCATGGCGCATAAAGGGACACTAGGTCCGTCATAACAATCCAGGTCCTCGCCCCGGCGCGGGGGACTCGAACGAGCACCGCTATCTAAGTAACTCGCCCAGTAGAACACCCAGCTCGCAATGGGACGTTCACACCACCGATCTTAGACTTCTAATCAAAGCCTGAGTTCCAGACCAAGCCCAACGAATAGCTGGCCCTTTTTTGCTAGTATCCCCACAGTCAAAAAACCATGCACAAAATAAATAAGCGTTCCTTCCGAAAATAACTAGCAAAACATACAAGCATAAATAAGCAACACCTCTTATAATAAACTACTGTCATGAAGACCAAAATTGTCTAGGAGTTAAAACGGGGGCTCCACCCCAACAAAGAAAATTAATCAGAAAAACGACCAAAATAGGTCGAGGAATATCATTACATAAATGGGTCTCGCCCAGACAAACATATAAAGAACAAAAGTCAGATTCCCTCAGTAGGTTGACCATAAGCATTCCCAAGGGTTGGCTGCGGAGGAGTCTCGTCGACAACCATGTCGTCCATGAGGAAGTCGGGCTTCCTTATCTCGTCCCCATCAATGAAGTAGTAGACCCCTAGTACGCCCGTCCTCAATTCCACTCCAGGGTTCAAGACGCGAATCTGCGACACAGCATTGTCGAAACTAGCCGTAGAGGCGACCACAACATCATCATAAGCCTAATGAACCCAACTTATGAACTCTGCCCGATTCCTCACATCTGAAAACTCCACTGGCTCACCTTCTCCTGGGGCCATCTATTTCTACAAACGGGTGAGCTCCTCCTTGGCTTCATGACCATCTTTCACGACCGCTTCATATCGGTCGACCATTGCCCCGCGCTCCTCCGACCATCTCTTCTAATCCTCCTCTGCCTTTCTCTCAACTTCCTTCAGCTTGGTCCTCAGCTGAAGTAACTCAGCATCTAAGACTTGATTCTTTTCAGAAAAAGCAGCTACCATTTCGAGGATCCTCATCAGCGCACCGGGGTCCTCAGCCAATGCAGCCCTTTTAGACGGGCGATCTATGGCCTCGAGCATAAGCTTCTCAGCGTGAGGAAGCACTACACTAGAGGCTTTGAAGTAACTCCTGTCATGCCGGTAGGGAGGAAAAAAATATCTCCCTTCTCCTTTTCTTTGGTTAGATCTATTTCAGCCCTTGTCCTCTTTATTAAAGACGACACCGACGGGGGAGATAAAGTCCCCACTGCCAGACCAGAGGATGATTTACTGGATCCGGTCGCACCGATCGATCCCGGTTCCGTCGGGGAGGTGCCCTCCTTCCCCTTTTTCCCCCCTTTTCCCATGCGACGAACGCGGGGGAAACCCGCAACAAACGAGGATAACCTCTCAAAACTGGCCAAGTCCTCAACACTTAGCTTACTCCGAGCCCACACGTAAAAATCCGGGGTCTTGTCAAAATGTTTTTCGACCACCAGAGCTTGAACTTCTAGACGAGCGCATACTTCTGCTCTCCTCGCTCATTATAGCACAGGGTCCCATCTCTCCGCAGCCCCGGTACTGCCTCAAAAACATTACAAATCACTCGTTCAGATACCGGACATTAAGCATGAATCTATCCTTAAACAAGCGGACAGACTCTTGGAACGCCTTAAAGAGCATCCCATTTTGATGCTTCAACGACACAAGGCCCAATCGGACTTTCCCGTCCACCTTCGTCGAGCTTCTCTGAAGGCAGAAAATATAGAAGAATAACTCATGAGTGACACCCACTTCCAAGTATTCGCACACGATCTTGAATGCTCGGATGAATTCTATGGCATTCGGATGAAGCTGTGACGTAGCCAATCGAAGATGACGGAAGATGCCCACTTGGAAATCGGTAAAAGGTATCCTAAAACCCAGCTCCCGAAGCCATACGTCATAGACTGGTATGAAGCGAGCCTCATATCTCGAGCATATTCGACCATCTTTGGCCTGTATATGTACGGACCAATCTTCAACGGCCACCTCCTCGGAGTCCCCGGGCGAAGCATACGAGCTCACCTGGGAGAACACCCCACTTGGATTACTCATAAATTGAGTAGCACGTTTCACCATGTCAGAAGAGGCCCAGACCTCTGGATCATCCTCATCGACTTCCATCGCTGGGGGGCTCTCATCGACTTCTGGCACGAGTAGACTATCGCTACTCTGTTCGATAGAGGTGGATCCAAAAGGGGACTGCCCCGAATTTGGAGAGCCCTCGCGGATATCCTCGGTATCGCTCATAGTAGCACCTGAAAAGTAGAAGGAACATGTGAGCTTGACATCAACGTCAAAACCACCCTTCAACCACTTATCAAGTGAAAGGGCTTTAATGAACAAGGATTATGTCCCCGACCAAAATCCCTTCCTATGATGAGGAACACTTAGACCTAGATCACCAAGAACATATAGCTTCTCCGGTGGCATAAACCGCCAATAGGAGGTAGAACAACCGTTTACCACCAAAAAAACGCTATAAAACGCAAACCCTAACTGTATGTATCTCTACATGCATGATTCAAACAAGCGAGATTCTTACAAAGAAGTCATAAAACGTACCGTTTACAAGTAAAACAGGCGGGAAATTTGAACAAGATGAAGGATCTGGTAAGCAGAGGATAATGTCGATCATAGTGAGAGTTTCCCTCGCATTAATGCATAATCAAGCCGAGAAAAAGCAAGCACAAATAATGCACTGGTGTAAAAATCAAAAAGTTATAAATGATGTTAACTTTCGGCTTTTATAAGCCCCTTGTGTACGCATGGATCTGGGCCTTGGCAGGGACCTAAGGAAGCCATCATTATGCCCTAGTCCCTAGGTCTTCCAGCCGTCCCTTGATGCGCCTCAAGGCCACATAAGCAAAATGCTACAAATTCTAAACTCTTCGCTTCCTCGATACCCCCTCGCTTCCTCGAGCATAACGACATCGAATCTTCTTTCGACATCAAGTCATCACGTTTACGAGCAAACGCAACGACCTGGGGGGCTACTGTTCTGGACCGCCCGAGAGCATTCGGGCAGGTGGTCCATCCCCTGAAGTACTGCGACCGATTCGACCCGACAACGTCATCATATCGGCCTTGCGTACATTTCAGATATGATATCCTCGACATGCATCGAGCCAGGCGATGATATCAATTATCACCCCGAGTTCCTGTCAATCACTATGTGCCTGACATAACGGCTAGTTACGATCATATCTGCCCGGTTTTGGCCTAGTCAGCTCGGATGACTATATTTGTGGATCCGCATATTTTGGCTCAAATATAGTAACTAATGAGAATCCTCCTATGTCATTATATAAACCCTCATGTCTTTGAGGGAAAGGTATCACTTTCTTACACCCAAAAACTTTAACATTTTCTTATCTTCTCATTCGATCACTTGCTTACTTTGGCATCAGAGGATCATCAACAGCTCGATTATCTCCAATTCCGATCAATTGTCCAAATCACATATCAAGAACATGTGTTGAGTCTGATCCCTTACTTCTAAGAAATTACTTTTGAGCATATTCCATGAGAAGAGAACCAGTTGGTAGACGCATTAACTACTATGTCATCTATGTTTAAAGTCAGATGGGACAACAAAGCTCCACAAATTACTATTGAAAGTTTAAACGAACCGGCATATTATTGTGAACTTGATACTGAAAGAGTAGAAGAGAAGCTTTGGTTTTAAGAAGTGAACAGGTATCGCGAGGATCAAGAATACCTTGAGGGGGAAACTGTGAACGATAAGAAGTTTGTAAGAAGATTCTTCGCCAAATTCTTTATAAGTAACGGTGTTCTATACAAACGCAACCATGATTTTGCATTACTTTGATGTTAATCATAAATTCAAATATGGCTTTAATTAAGGAGAAAAATCATCATGAACCTATGTCTTGCAACTGTTTGACAAATATGCAAGGCTGGCACACGTGTTGACTGGTCATGCTTGGCAACTTCAACTCTCTTAATTCTAACTTCAATATATTTCTCCATAGTGCACTAAATGGAACAAAGTTTGAAGAAAAATTAAAGAGGGAAGTCCAAACATCACTTCTGATGTTTATCACTTTTCAAAATGATGTGTGATTCAATGAGAAAAATATCCATGAACATGTGCCCCCCAACTGTTTGATGAAATTCTAGGCCTGTCACGCGTGCTTACTAGCAATTTGCTAGCTCGAGGATTCAAAATCTAATCATCATAACTTTCTCCACAGTGCACCAAATGCCAAGATCCTTGAATGAAAATTAGAGATGAGGAATCAAAATTTAATTTTGATGTTGCTCAATTTTGTATTTGATCTAAAATGGACATTCAAAAATAACCATGAAGAATTAAGCTTTTTGGTATATGACTTGATAAATACTAAGTGTCAAGAAAATTCTAAACCGCATAAATCTCTCTCCTTTCATTTTTGTGACTTGGGAACATAAGTACAAAGTTGAAGAACTTTTTCTCCTCTTTCCAGCCTTAAGTCTTCACATTTTCAATAAAAAATGAAGAAGTTATGACCATTCAAAGTTTAGTACTATGAAGAACTCAAAAACTCAAATAACTTCTTTGACAAGTTATCTCCAATTTAATATTTTCTATTTATTTTATGCCACAATTGATCATGGAATATGAAAATGGGAATGTTGAATTGTGTGTTGACCAAACGTCAACTTGGTCAATGGTCAAATTTAGTTGACTTTTGCTCACACGAGTGTTTTACCCCCAGTTGATCAGTTGAACTACTTCTAATCAAAATTGGTGGTCAATCCTTCAACCATAAGTTCTTAGAAGCATGTTGAGAAGATGGAATCAAGTCTTGATTACAAAGTTAAAGAAATTTTTGTTAAATCAAAAACCCTAGTTTTTGCCCCTTGTCTTAGGAGATGATGATCAAAGCTCAAAACCCTAATTCTTTTAGGCATGTTGGGAAATTTATTGAACAAAGATGTCTCATAGGAAAATTAGAGGATAATACCTCAAGGAAAAGGCTTATACAAGCATCAAACACCTCAAATAGCCAAAACCCTAATCTCAAGAGATGAATTGGAGAACAGTGATTCACTTCAATAAATCTGGGATTTTCAAACTTCTCATGAACTAAAGAGACAAATGAGATGTCTTGAAGTATGCGAAATCTTTGTATATTTATTGGCTTAAAGATTGAGGGTATGAGACCCGGTTTTGAAAATTATGAGTTTCTTATCACGTGTTTAAGCTAAAATGTGCCTTGTACGGTCTTAAACAAGCCCATAGGGCATGATATGACCGACTTAGGAAATATTTGCTAGAACAATTGTTAGTTATATTGATTGGTGGCAATTTTGGTAAAACATTCATCTAATAAAATGCCATGAAAAATACTGAAGTAGCAGATGTCACAACAGATGTCCTGATATGTGAAACTGACAGAATTGGTTTAACTTCAGAATTTTTAGGAAGTCAGTTTGTTTGTTTTTGTATGCTTCGATTAAGGAAGCTTTCATAACGACTTCAGCAATATACTTGGAGATCTTATGTCATGCTTTCATGGAGAAATGATAGGAAGCGCTGAAGATCTATGAGTAAAGCAACCCTAGCTCTTATTACTCTATTTAAGGAATACAAACCTTGTTTTGCAGCTTGGTCATTCCAGAAGATTTAGAACTTAGAAGTTTATATTGTTGGTTGTTCATTATGTTGGTTGTTAATTGTGAGCATCTCTTATATTCATTGATACTTGAGTAGAACATTTTTTGAGTTGTAATTTTTGAATCACCATAAGCTTTGAAGCGAGTGTAGTTGCGTGTCTTTGAAGGGTATCTTCAGTTTCACTAGTTCATGTTGAGTGTCACCGCCTGTGACTTAGGGAGTGAGTGGAGGTTCTCATATCTAAGATAGGTTTCTTATGTAGAAGGTTCATTGGGTAGGGATTAAGTGAGGAGTGTAAACAGGGAGGTTTAGCTCTGAATTAATATTTCTAATAGTGGACTTCATCTCTGGCATGGAAGCCCCCAGACGTAGGTTGGTTGGAACCGAACTGGGTAAACAATTCACTGTATTGTTCGCGTTAAAAAGCGTCGCGCTAGCGAATCGAATATGAATTCAGATCCTTTGGCTCGAAACGATTTAATCTTTTGATTTGTTTATAAAGATGCCGCGAGCATCAAGCTTTATTATTTTCAACACAAGAATAGATGATTTAATGATTATGAAAAAGGGGAAAACTGTTAATACCCTCAATTGATTTTGATATGCGTAATGACTAGCGCAAACTAGACGCAACGTATTGCGGAGATTCTGAGTAAGGGAGTTTGTTATATAAAGGGAATAGATGGAGCACCCTAAATATATATAGTTATCTATAGCTTTATATATGAATATGTTTGATATGTTTGTGTGTTTTAATTGCTATTTCTATGATTGGGAAAGTTTCTCCTTTGGGATTTTAAGAAGGATAGATTATGTGGGATCCTAGTGTTTGTTATTATTGTGCTCGCAAAGATCTTTGGATCTTCTGCATACATATCCCCTAGTGGGAATCAGAGCATTTGTAGCTCGGATCTATAGGGATCTATGGTTTGTTTGGTCTGAGGGAGAAAGAAATTTTCTCGGCAAGGATGAGACCTTGTGCCTACGTATTCTCAAAAGGATGTTGAGAAAGTCAGAGCAATCGTAGTTCCCACTTATGGTAGTGGAAAGCAAAGGGATGTTAGTAAGAGACCCAGACGATTGTCATCTTCATGAAAAATGTATCTAATCTATTTCATCACATACATTTTGAAAAATTTGACTGACTGAATCTTTCGTCGTAAGTTATAGGTGTTTTGCTTGAGTGTACAAGCGTTACCACTTACATGTTTAAGAAAGATGTTTGAAAAATATGGTTGAATCTTTTAACTGTAAGCATTAGGTGCTTTGCTCGAATGTACAAGTGTTACCACTTACAGATTAAGAGATGTTTTTGTTTGAAAAAAAGTTTGAAAAGTTTTTGATTGTATGTGATGTGATACATGAGATACTTCTTCCATAGAGATGATAGATGTCTAAATCTCGAGGAGAAATTGATTGGATTAAAGGGATGCTTTTAAGAAGCCCATGGGTCCTTGTATTGTTAGCCCAAGAGAAGGCATTTCGAGGGTCATCGAGGGTCCTTGTATGAAGCTCAAGAGGAAGCTATAGGGTATGGCTGGCTTTGTCTTTAAAAGGGATTTCATCGGGAAACCATCCTTTTGGAATTAAGAGCAATTTCACCGAGAAATTATACTCTCAGGGTTCTATCTTAGCGCGGGTGATTCTTTGTATTGGAAGCCCAATAGGAGGCTGTTAAGAGATTTTCTGTCTCTTTCATTGTATGATGCCCAAGAGAAGGCTAAACTCAATGAGGAGTTCTTTTGAACGAAGCCCAAGAGGAGGCTGACTCAACAGGGGAGTGTTGTCTTATATGAAGCCTAAGCGGAGGCTAAACTCAGATGAATGAGTTTTCTTATATGAAGCCTAAGAGGAGGCTAGCTCCGTGGGGAGAGTTATCTTGTATAAAGCCCAAGAGGAGGCTAACTGTGGGGAACCTATTGGTTAGACTAGTTGTTATGTCATAACTAGACAGTTGTATAAACAAATGTGTGTGTGTGATATGTATTCACAGGAGTTTATGAAGGAAATATAAACAATGCATGATGTTTATTTACAAAAGTTTATGAAGTAAATATAAACAAGTGTCTGTGAAACGAACGTTTAAAACGAGCGTACTTGATTATTTACAAGTTTGAATTGTGTACAAGGAAGTAAATATGTACACGAACGAGTATTTTATGTACTGGAGAATGTGGATGTACATAGGAGGGTTGGGACTTACACCATAAGGGTGGCCCATTGGTTTAAAAGCAGTTTCACAGGGAATAATGCTCCTTTCAATACCAATGGTATTCATTGTATATACAGACGAAACGGAAAACAAACGATCGAAGTTTATCCGTGTTTGAGTAAAAAGTATCTGTATTATGTACAGATAAAAATTTGTATGTATATGAGCAAAAATTTGATATGTACAAAGAAATAATTATGTACATAAAATAATGTTGGTTTGGGACTTACACCGTAAGGGAGGCCCATGATCGATTAAGAAAAACGAGAAAAGAGGAATTCGGTTTTATCGTTTAATCGGATCGATCATGGAAAAAAAGATGCAAGTTTGATGAAAAGTTTTGAAAAATGTTATTGAAAGTGTTTTTGAAATGTAAAGTTCACTTGTAAGAAGTTTTGAAAAGAATCGGGACTCGAAAGTTTGAAAAATTCACCTTTTAAAGTGGTTTTGAAAAGTGCTCAAAGCGTCGTTTTTGGCTCGATTGAAATATAATCAGATGAAAGTTTTTTCTGAAAATTTTTGCACTATCATAAAATAGATGTATTTATTGACAAGTGTAAAAAAAATTACCTCAAAATGAGGAGTTTTGATTGGTTAAAAAAAATGCCAAAGTTTGTAAAAAATATGAAGAAAAAATGAAAAGTTTGAAAAAAATTGGTCCATGGGGGGCTTAAACCCAGGACCTGATGGGTGGATACGTGGCACAGAGACTTAAGAGTGAGCTGGCAACCATTGGGGCGGCAATACATCCGTGTATTGTGTTTAAACTATGAAATTATATTTTAAACATGGATATTTGAATTCAAAAAACGCGCGCAGCTCATCTTCATCTTCCCCAATCTTCAATCAACCATAGATTTCGTGTTTCTTGATGAAATTGAATGAAATAAACATGGAAGTTGATCGTTTTTTAACAAGGAACATGATGGTATTACTTAATTTCATTTATTTTAAGTTAATCATGGTTGAATTTCCAGAAATCACGAAGAACCCTAGAATTGAAAATCCTAATTGAAATGGCGTATGATGGATGATTTTTCCAATTGATTGAGGGTTAATGGTCGTGTAGGGTGCAGAAAACAAATGGCCAAGAGTTTTTTCAAAATGAATCAAAGAATCATGGAGTTGAAGTTCGAGCTCTTACCTGTTGAAGCTGGAATCGAATTCAATGGAGGAGTGTTTCCAGTTGAGTTCTAATGATTGTTTGAGCATCAACGGCCTATGTGGAAGGTGTATGAGTGGTCTGCTCACTTCGAATCACCCTGGATCAATCCAACCAAGTCAACCTGCATACAGCTCAAATGGAAACTCGAATTCTGGGTTAGAGGTGTTATAGGTTGTTGTTCATGATCTGCATCATCTCTATGATGTATATGGATGAAGTTTGAATGATTAAAACTCAAGATGCTCGAGCAAAACTATGAATTCGAATGATAAGGCAGTTTTGGCAAGAATGATGAACATGGCATGTAATTCTGAGGTTTAGCTTGATTTGTGTTAATCTTAAGCTTCAAAAAAGTTTCAAACGGACATTAAAACATATTAGACACCAATTTGATCAGAGTTTTTCATTAGTTTTTTAAAATGCAAGTTTTCATCACTTTGAACTATAATTTATGAAATTTTAGAAAGTGGAAGGAAAGCATGTACTTGCATGGCTTTGGTGTAGTTTCAAATTGAAAATGATACCTCTATTTATAGGTCAAGGTTTTTGAAATGTTAGGCACAAAGAATGGCTTTTGGTAAATCAAACTTGCCTTAGAGGGCAAGGAAGTCTTTTTGCCTTAAAAGGAAAATTCCTTTTTTAACCATGTGTGAAAATCCAATCTTGATCTTATCTTTTCACAATTATCTTCAACTGATATTTATCTGTTCTAATCTTCAATTGGCAAGGTGGCATTGCTTCTAGAGGAAGAAATTCAAAAATGACCTATAATTTTGAAGTTTTGACCTTGAAATCCATGGTTATGGAGCCTTATGTTTCAATTTCAAAAGTATAGCTAGACTCCATGGATTTGAGAGTTCTTGGACATTTTGAAAAGCTTGTTTCAAGGGCTACAAATTTCATGTTTTGAGTTTTTCCCAAATCAAAGTGGAACTATATGAAAAAATGCCATGAAGTTTGGAAAAATTAAGAAATTTCAACACTTGAAAATTTTTCTAAGTGTTGGAAATTTTGACTTTTTGTTGACTTTTCCAAATTCTTTGATTTTTTATGATCATGATGGATTATTTGAAGTATTTTGATGTTGGAAAAAGTTTTGTTTTGAAAAAGTTGACTAAAAGTCAAAGTTTGACTTTTCTGTGCAGATGAAATTTCATCAAATATTTCAGAAATTGACTGATGAAGTCTGTGAACTTCTGTGATGTTTTGAATCCAGAAATTAGGTCAACATGTTGTATCTAAGATATAATGATCAATCTCTAGCCAAAAAAGTCATTCATTGCTCAAAAAATCAGAGAATACTCATCCTCGATCAAAACCCTAATTGGTCGATCCTCGATTGATCAATGAGAAAAGTTGGATATCTGAGGATCAAAGGTTGATGTTTTGATCAAGATAGGTCAAATGAAGTGAGTAAAACTCAAAACCTAGTTGGTTGCCTCTTGAATCAGATGAAAATTTGATGAAACCCTAATTTTGACCTGTGAATGCTACACCCGATTAATTTTACGAATCGTTAGTGATGCAATGATGCAAATGTAAGGTGGTATATTAGGTCAAAAATTGGGGTATGACAGATCCCCCTATTTAAGTTTCTTTAACCTGAGATATGAAGATGAATATCTTCATTTTGATAGGTGTGAAGAGACTTAAATATCAGAATACGCAAATTTTTGACCTAAGATACCAAAAGATGCGAGTGATGCAAAATGATTGTAAAAAGTTTCACCCAGATGATATCAAAGAAATGACATGGTGGGGAAAAATTTGTGAGGATGATTCGATCTGTTTAAGAAAAGAGGATCCTGTTTGTTGGGAAACAAGCAATATGTCTCGCTGGGGAAAAAGAGATTCACAAAACATGTGAATATCTGTTTCATTTTGGGAAACAAAGAGATTACCTTCTGTCAGCCTTGTGAGAATGTTTAAGGTGAGTGAAAATGATATTACCAATTATCAGCCTGGTGATAGTTCATGGTAATGAATTCTGAAGATATTACCAATTATCAGCGAAGTGATAACTATAACAAGGTAAATCTTTTGAGAAAATTGTTGCGTATTCAGCCTTGTGAATAATAGACAAATGATAGAAACTGATTTCAAACGAGTTTTGAAGATATTACCAATTATCAGCAAAGTGATAATTATAACAAGGTAAATCTTTGAAAAGTTTTCTGAGTATTCAGCCTCGTGAATATCAGACAAAGATGGAAACTTATCTCAAACGAGTTTTGAAGATATTACCAATTATCAGCAAAGTGATAACTATAACAAGGTAAATCTTTGAAAAGTTTTCTGAGTATTCAGCCTCGTGAATATCAGACAAAGATGGAAACTTATCTCAAACGAGTTTTGAAGATATTACCAATTATCAGCAAAGTGATAACTATAACAAGGTAAATCTTCTCGAGAAAATTGTTGATTATTCAGCCTTGTGAATAACAAACAATGAGAGAAACAGAACTCAAATGAGTTTTTAAGATATTACCAATTATCAGCAAAGTGATAACTATAACAAGGTAAATCTTGGAGATATATTACTGAGTATTCAGCCTTGTGAATAACAGCCAGTGAGAGAAAACTCAAATGAGTTTCTATTTTCTTGGATACAATCTTGCCGAGGATCTCTCTTTTGAGAAGACGCGGGCATTTTGATTGGAAGACACAGGTTTTCTTTTAGACAGAAAGACAAATGCTGGGGAATTTCTCGTACAGTCGTGATTTTGACCTTGTTGAGAAGAATAAACTTTCATGACAAGTTTAGGAATGAAAAGAAAAATAAGCGGCTCAAATGATGAGGCTATTGCTTATTGCTTTGTTGATTATAAACATGGTTCTATCCAGGAATGAACTGGAAAGAAAGGGTCAATCAAGACTTTGTTCCCAATGAGGAATAATCTTAGCTGGGGAATAGGAGAGAGAAAAGATGTATTTCTCTGCTTGGGGATAATCTACTAGGGATATGATCAAAACTACATGAATAAGTGTGATTTAAACCAGTGATATGGAAGCAAACATTTTGAGGAATGCAAAATGCATAAATGATGCTATTATGTATGAATGTCATGAATGTTATGAATGTCATGTGCATGCTGACAATACTTGACAGAACACTAAAGAGGTATTTGGGAAAAGGACCACGTCACAGTTCGAACAAATACTTAGCAATAACCGCAACAATGGTGTAGACGTTGCTGATGAAGGATCTGAGTTGCATGCTTTAAACTTTCGGAGAAAGGCATTTCATTGGCAACTTTGCTGGGAATTCTTTTCGGATAAGAATACCATCCTTTGATAATTTCTACCGAGGAGAAGACTTCTGTAGCAGCCATTCTATCCTTCGGAGATCGAATCACTTATGGAGAAAACTGTTGAAGTTCTTTCTGCGTTCAGAGTTCAAAGAAAAATTTCGCTTTTGTTTCAAAATTTTGAAGTAAAAATTCATTTAAAACCTTTTTAGTTTCAAAAAGTGACTTTCACAATAAAAAGCGTTACTTTGCAAAACAGAATAAAGCAGGAATTGCAAACAAAAGGCACAAGGCTCAAATTTTATTGATAGAATGGTAATCAGCCAAAGGCGTGATTCCATGAGCTATTAACAAGAGTTGGAAATGACAATTTATTGGGAAAATGCTACATTGAAAGAAAATAACCGCTATTATCCCTAACAACTTTGAATTCCAAACTGTGCTTGTTGCTTCAGAGGATTTGATTGAAGATCCGTTGATGGAAAATTCTTGATTGAAAGCACGGATGATTGCGATTACTTTGTCATTTTTGTATCCTTATTTTTGCCTAGATTGCCTTTTCAGGTTTTTTAATCTATCAGGATAATTTCTGTTTATTGTCTCTAATTTTTGCCTGGACCGCCTTTTCAGGTTTTCAATCCACCGAGACGCTCTTTTTTGCCTAAGCCGCCCTTTTCGGGTTTTCGACTTACCGAGCTGTTCTTTTGTTGTTTTTTAGACAAAGTATTTCTTGACTGCATCAGCATTCACAGGATGCGGGAGTTCATCACCGTCCATGGTTGTGAGAGTCATAGCACCGCCAGAAAAGCTTCTTTTGACGATGTACGGGCCTTCGTAATTAGGAGTCCATTTGCCCCTAGAATCTGGTTGAAAAGATAGAATCTTTTTAAGCACGAGGTCGCCTTCTCGGAATTCACGAGGTCGGACCTTTTTGTCGAAAGCTTTCTTCATTCTTCTTTGATATAGTTGTCCGTGACACAGAGCGGTCAGGCGCTTTTCTTCGATCAAGTTTAGCTAGTCGTATCTGCTTTGACACCATTCAGCCTCAGATAATTTGGTTTCCATGAGAACTCTCATTGACGGAATCTCAACTTCTACGGGGAGCACTGCTTCCATGCCGTATACTAGAGAAAAAGGAGTTGCCCCTGTTGAAGTGTGTACTGAAGTACGATACCCATGCAGAGCAAATGGAAGCATTTCGTGCCAGTCTTTGTAAGTGATGACCATTTTCTGGACGATCTTCTTGATGTTCTTGTTGGCAGCTTCAACGACGCCGTTCATCTTTGGCCTGTAAGGAGATGAGTTATGATGCTCGATCTTGAATTCCTCACACAGTTCTTTCATCATTTTGTTGTTCAAGTTTGATCCATTGTATGTAATGATCTTGCTTGGAACTCCATATCGGCAAATGAGGTTGTTCTTGATGAACCTCACAACCACTTGTCTTGTAACATTGGCGTAAGATGCTGCTTCGACCCATTTGGTGAAGTAATCAATAGCTACTAGAATGAAGCGATGTCCATTGGACGCTTTTGGTTCGATCATTCCGATCATGTCAATGCCCCACATGGAGAAAGGCCACGGAGAAGAGAGAACGTTGAGTAGAGTCGGTGGCTCTGACAGGTATTCCTTGATACTGTCGAATGCTTTTTGGCAATCTTCTATCCACACAACCTCTTGATTTTTGCGGAGAAGCTTGAATATTGGCCCGCAGGTAGCAGTCATTTGAGAGATGAATCTGGATATGTAATTCAATCGTCCAAGAATCCTCTTACTTGCTTTTCCGTATGTGGCGTAGGCATTTCTTGAATAGCCTTGACTTTGTCAAGGTCAACTTCAATACCTCTTTGACTGATGATGAAACCTAGGAGTTTTCCCGATCTTACCCCAAAGGTGCATTTGTTAGGATTCAGGCGAAGCTGAAATTTCCTTAGTCGTTGAAACAACTTTAAGAGATACTCTATATGCTCTTCTTCAGTATCTGACTTGGCTATCATGTCGTCCACGTAGACTTCGATCTCCTTGTGCATCATGTCATGAAAGAGAGTAGTCATTGCCCTTTGGTAAGTTGCGCCTGCATTCTTTAATCCAAACGACATTACTTTGTAGCAAAACGTGCCCCATGGCGTGATGAAAGATGTCTTCTCCATGTCTTCGGGAGCCACTCTGATCTGATTATAACCAGAGAAACCGTCCATGAAGGAAAAGACGTTGAATTTTGCAGTGCTATCCACTAGCATGTCGATATGCGGAAGTGGGAAATCGTCTTTTGGACTTGCCTTGTTCAAGTTCCGGTAGTCAACACACATTCTGACCTTTCCGTCTTTCTTTGCGACAAGTACTATGTTGGCTAGCCATTGAGGATATTCAGAAGTGACGAGGAAACCTGCGTCGAGCTGTTTTTGAACTTCCTTTTTGATTTTATCAGCCATTTCAGGGTGAACTCTCCTTAGTTTCTGTTTAACTGGTGGACACTCTGGCTTTAATGGCAAGTGATGCTCCACAATGCTGGTATCTAAACCCGGCATGTCCTGGTAGGACCAAGCGAACACATCAACATATTCTTTGAGAAGATCTATCAGTTTTCCCTTGACGTTGCTGTCAAGTGAAGCTCCGATATTTACTTCTTTTTTGTCTTCTTCAGAACCCAAGTTGATTGCTTCCAGAGGTTCTTTGTGAGGTTGAATGACCCTTTCCTCGTGCTTAAGCAGTCGAGAAATCTCTTCTGGGATATCTTCTTCAACTTCTTCCTCAGAGACTTCACAGGGGATTTTAAAGTTGGGAGAGAGCATATAGTTATTGCTTTCAATGGATTTGTCCGTCTGTTTAATCTGCATATTTGATTTATGTTTGATTAATTAATTTTTCATCATTTTTTTTTGAAAAGTTAATGTGAAAGTGAATGCAGATTAATTGATTTTTTTTTTAGATTTTTATTGTGTTTTTTTTTTTTAGGATTATCATTTCCAAGAAAGGGTAAAATGAAAAATAAACACAAAGTGTGGAAACAAAATAACGCGTTTTATTTATGATTCACAATATGAAACAGGGCCCTAAAATACAAACTCATTTGTCTTGGGCAAGACAAAGAGAAATTATTTAAAAGCTAAACCCTATAAAACATCTCTTCACTTTGGGCGGAGTGAGAGTTCAAAACAAAAGCAAAGATAAACTACTTAGAACTAGGAGCGTTAGTCCGAACTTCAACAGGTTTCCAGTAGTGGCGAACTCCTTGGAAGTCGAGGTACTCGGGTAATTTTCCACTTGGTTTAACCCTTG
This sequence comes from Vicia sativa, assembly GCA_021764765.1. Taxonomy (NCBI): domain Eukaryota; kingdom Viridiplantae; phylum Streptophyta; class Magnoliopsida; order Fabales; family Fabaceae; genus Vicia; species Vicia sativa. The sequence continues at coordinate 65,958,484 of CM038796.1, read as the reverse complement.
AATAGACTTTGGTCGTTGGTCGAGCAGGTTTTGAAGATTCTGGACGACGGACCTTGCTTTTTGTACTGCTAAAGCAGTCTTCTTCAGCTTGATGAACAGATCGGGAAGTATGGGATGCAGCATATGTGCTTTCTGTCGGTCTCTGTATTGAATTCTGGGGATGTACCCTCCAATCTTCTGAGTGAAGAGACTCGTTGTCGGCGACACTCTCCACTTTGTATCCTGAATCGTACCCCCGATCTTCAGTGATTACGTTGATGTAGTGGTAATCAGGATCTGATTTAACAGACTCTACTGGCACGTTAAAGCAGAAGTCTTCGTTGGGAACTTCGATTTGTTGATGAGATCGAGAAGATGTATATTCTTCCTCTGGTTGACTAGGATACTCAAAAGAATCACCCCATCCAGTGGGCTGGATATCTTCGATTCTAATTTTCGAGCTTTCTGGCGCAGTGTATTTTACCATGTAATCAAATTTGTCGCTTGGTTCTCCCAAGGTATCCCAAACTTCAGAAGGGACAAGTGAATTTTCATGCTTTTGCAGGGACATGTCTTTGAATTGATCAGTCGGAGCGTACAATTCCTCTTGAGACACATATTCAAGGCTGTTTAAATAAGTGCTCCACTCTTCAGAACTAGAGGGATCATCTTCATCATCTTCAATGGTAACAATGTTAACCTCTTGGAGGACGGGGTTTAAGAAACCCCCACTGTGGAATATTTTTTTAATTGGACGAAGTGCTTCATCCTTTTGCTTGTCTTTGGAGAATACGGGTGTGAACCCGAGTCCGGCTTTCGTCTCGTTCTTAACGGGTTTAATTACTTGTCCCCATCCTTCAGCATTTCCATCTTTTACTATCTGTGCTGCTTCGTTGTACGAAGAAATAGATGATCTATTTTTGCTGGTAGATTCATCTTCTAACGGATGTTCGGGGAAGTGTATTCCTTCAACGTCGTTAGCTGTGATGAAAGAAAAACTGGAAAAATGGCTTATGAGCAAAGCTTGTTCACCGAGGATGCTTATTAGTTTTGCATTTACTGTGAATTTCAGCTTCTGATGGAGAGTGGAAGTCATTGCTCCTGCTTCGTGGATCCACGGTCTTCCTAGTAGACAATTGTAAGCAGCTGGCACATCCATGACCTGGAAAGTGATTTGGAAAGTATGCGGACCAATGGTCATCGGGAGATCGACTTCCCCAATAACTGACTTCCGTGACCCGTCAAAGGCTCTTACTACTATGTCATTGAACTTCATTGGTGCCCCTTTGTAAGCCAAACGAGCGAGTGTCGTCTTTGGCATTACGTTCAAAGATGAACCAGTATCTACCAATACATTGGACAGGAAATCTGATTGACAAATCATCCAGATGTGCAGGGCCAAGTTGTGATCTTTCCCTTCTTCTGGAAGTTCTTCATCACTGAAACTTAGATTATTACAAGCTGTTATGTTGGCGACAATACCTCCAAATTGGTCTGTAGTCACATCGTGGTCTACATAAGCTTGGTCTATTACCTTCATTAAAGCCTCTCGGTGAGCTTCGGAGTTGAGGAGTAGAGAAAGTATTGAAATCTTGGAGGGAGTCTGCATCAACTGATCTACGACTCTGTACTCGCTTTTCTTGATTAACATTACGACTCTGTATCTCATCAAAATCTGTGTTGACGTTGGTTCTATCAGGAGGACCAACATTTGTGCTTGGATTAACATCGAGAATCATTGTGGGATTCTCGGGAGATATGTTAACTAGATTTCGTCTAGCAATAGGAACTGCAGGCGGTTTTGGTGGTAATGGAGCATGTACTCGTCCACTTCAGGTTACTCGTCCTATCTCGGTTATATTGACATTAGCTGGAAGAGTTGGCATGGGTTTCTCCTTCCCATCCTCTATCAGAGTTGCATTGTATTGGTAAGGAATTGCTTTGGTAGAACTGTATGAAATAGGACCGGGTAGGCAAATCACCAAAGGAGACCCTGGAACGTTGGAACCGTTGTATTCAATCTCCACCGGCTTGGGTACATTGAAACGGGGGATGATAACGTTTACTTCGGGATTTTCTGAGTTGATATCTGAGACTAAAAGCTCATGCGGAAAATGCCCTACTGTATTTACGTCATGGTCATCTCTGTTTCTGTAGATCTGTAGGTCACCGATATCTAACAATCGTTGAATGTCTGCTCTTATGGTGGGACATCCTTGAAGATCCTTGAAGATGATATTGCAAGCTAAGTAATCGTGCTTAGTGAAGGCGCCTATGCCATGGAGATGCACCAAGTTTCCTCTCGATCGTTTATCACGGACGCGATGTCCATCGATTTATTGTATGTCCATTGTGACGGAGCGGATTGGCTTCACGCTCCTAGATCTCACTAACTCAATGCTATGCAATGCTGGTGGTGCCCTTGGTGAAAAGGGCAAGATCGCCTTGTACCACCACGGAAATTTTTCGGGAACCGGAGGTGGTGACCTTGTCTGTATTAGATTCTTTTCTATTAGCGCAGGGTATAGTTTTGTGTACGTCATTGGAATTGGGTCGAATTGCATGACCCGAGGCGCACGGTTTTGATTGCTGAACTGCTGATCCTGTTGACGAGGCTGTTGAGTTTATTGAATTTGCTGGAACTGCGGAGCAATTCCTGTATTTGGATTTGTGTTAACGATGGGTGCTATGGCAGCTACCTGTCGTTGTTGACTGACATTCTTTCATGGTTTCCCTCGGGATACGATTCCTATGTCATGTTCCTTTTTCTTTGGGAAACTGGTACCAACCTTTCTAGTTCCACTAGAAGATCCTGCTTCCTTGGTTAGGCGTCCGGTTTGAACCCGCTCTTCTAATTGCATTCCCATGCTTACCATCTCAGTGAAATCTCCGGGAGCGCTAGCGATCATTCGCTCGTAGTAGAATGAGCCAAGAGTGTTTAAGAATACTTTAGTCATCTCTTTCTCTTCCAGTGGTGGGTTGACTTGGGCAACAATTTCCCTCCATCGTTGAGCGTATTCTTTAAATGTCTCTCTTTCTTTTTGAGACATGGAGCGCAGTTGATCCTGATCGGGAGCCATATCCAAGTTGAACTTATATTGTTGTACAAAGGCTTCACCTAAGTCATTGAAGGTTTGGATACTTGTGTTGTCTAATCTCATGTACCACTTCAGTGCGGCACCGTTAAGACTGTCTTAGAAGTAATGGATTAACAACTGGTGATCGTCGTTGTATGTAAACATTTTCCTGGCATACATCGTGAGATGACTTTGTGGACAGGAGTATCCCTTGTACTTTTCAAAGTCAGGGACTTTGAATTTTGCAGGTATCCTTACGCGAGGAACTAAGCACAGATCCTGGGCGTTTTTCCCAAACAGTTCTTTTCCATGAATTGTTTTTATCTCAAGCTGCATTTTGAGGAGTTGTTCCTGGAGATTCTCCATCGAGCCACGGGAATTCGTGTTATTGCCTGGAGTATGGTGAACTTCTTCGTCTATGGTAGTGTGCACTATGGAAGCTGAGTTCGTCATGATCGGTTGAGAAACCGTCATTGTTACTTGTGGAAGAGTTACTCCATGTTGCAGAGTAAATGTAGAGTTTTGCTGCAAAGTAGGTATTTCAAGCGTGGTTGTTTGCACTTGAGAAGTCGGTTGGCAAAATCCGATGCCAAAGTTGAAAGGCATGCCCCATGGATAGCCTTCTGGCATCCTGAAAGGTGAACTACTGGCTGCGATAGCTGAAATTGGAGTAGTAGTATCCTCTGAAATCGCTGCTTGGTTTTGACTGCTCGATGTTGCTTGTTGACTTTGTGTTGCGGCGAATGAATTGACCAAAGACATGAGTCTCTCCACCTCTTCTTGCAATGTTGTTATCGTGCTATGAAGTTCAACATTCTCTGGCTCAAATCCTTCCATTACTTTTCTTCTTTTTGAATGTGTATTGTATGTTCGAGTTGGCTGTGGACGCGGTCGAGAAACTCTAAAACGCGACAGCTTGGCGATCTTTTCCTATCTGTTGAAACTGTTGAAAGATCAGACTCTAGACAATAGACTCAGAATGCAAAGTATGATGCATGATTATGAATGTAAAGACAAGGAATTTCCAAAGAATTTACACTACAAGAGAAATTTCTGGCAAATATTTGGATGGAAAACACTTTTTTTTTTATTATTGAAAGAAGATTACAACAATTATGTTTTTTTTTGGAGCATTGCTCACACAAATGATTAAAAAAAATTATAATCTAAACTAATTAATCGTCCTCGTCGGATGAAGATCCAAAGGCTTGATGTGGCTTCAACTTCAGGATTTCCTTTCCATAGTGAGCTTTCAGTTCAACTTTCTCGGCTTTTAGCTTTCTAATGACTTTCTTCCACTCGTAGGGAGCAGGATCGCTGGTTGTCATTTCCTCAAGCTTTCTTTTCCTTTCTTTAATGTATCTCTTGATTGCGTTATCTTTCTGGCGAATCTTCTCATCTTTCTCCATGAGCCATTCATCCTGGAAGTAAAGCGTCTTTTCATGATCTTTGACCTGCTTCTTGAGCTTTTCATTCTCGAGATCAGTCTTAAGGAATTTATTTTCCAAAGCTTCTTTCTCAAGCCTCATCTTGGTCAAAGCTTCTTGGTATTCTCCCATAGTTTCGACGGGAAAAATTGTTGATTTGGAAGCGATTGAGAACATGAGTTCTTCATAAGCATAAGGCATTTGAGATTTCCTTCGCTCTTTTCTTTACCCAAGCAGTGTAGGTTTCCATGGCTACACAATTCTTTGACTTACCTTTTTCTTTACTTCGGATGTGATGCCAAGCTCTGATCATTCTGGCTTTCAACCCTTGGGAATCCTCTCCTTCATGATAGAAGTAACTCTCTACTGTAAAACCAAGAGGTTTACTAGAATTTGCGTATCCCAGTTGACGTCTCGCCAAGAATGGGTTGTAGTTGACTCCTCCTTTTGTACCAATGAGAGGTACGTTGGCAAATTCTCCACAGCTCTCAATGATTTCCATCTCATTGTCTGCTAAGGTATACCAGTGGATATCGTCGTTTGTAAGAGACATGAGTCTTCGAGACCAATGCCATTCATCTTTGTTTCCGCGGAAGATAGGAGATTTAGGCAGGTGTGAGACAATCCATTCGAAAAACAGAGGTACACAACACACGATAGTTTCGTCTCCTTGACGATTCCTATGATGAATAAAGAAGTACGTGTTACCAAGCAGAGTGGGAACGGGATTTCCAATCAGAAAGATTCTTATGGCGTTGATATCAACGAAATTTGGGACGTTGGGAAACAACACCAATCCATAGAGAAGTAAAGCTAAAATAGCTTTAAAGGCTACCATACTATCGGCTTCAGAGAATTTAAGAGCCTTCTCCATTAGGAACTTTGAAGTTAGTCCTAAGAGTTTTCCTCTGGTAGTTAGGTTTTTGTCTATCTCAGATTTCTTTAAGTGAGTCATCGTGGCAATGGCTGGTGACTTAGGAATGGCTTCCAAACCATTGAAAGGCACTTTGTCTGATACTGAGATACCTAGTATGTGCGTGTACACTTCCAAAGTAGGCATCAACTGATAATCAGGGAAAGTGAAACAGCGATAGACTGGATCGTAGAACTGAATGAAAGTTTTGAGAAGTCCTTCATCAACGTTAGTGTTCAGAATAGTTAAAAAAGTTCCATAGCGTATTCTAAAATCCGAGGGATCTTATACCAAGGATGCCAACTCTTTTAACTTTCCTACGTCAGGAATTCTAAAACTGTATCTCTTGGTGAATATTCCTCTAACGTCCATCTGTAACAAGGTGAACTGACTTTGTAGGTTTTTGTATTATTTTAGTTTCCTTTAGAATAGCGCTATCCATACCATTAGTTGGTAGGTAACCCTATTCGTTGGATGTAAGTGGGACATTCGAAGGGACATCGGATGGTCATAGAAAGCAACTTGTAGGAAGTATCCTAGCACATTCGAAGGGACTATCATCATTTTTCGTAGGCGACAATCGAGGGTCAAGATCATGTATTCGGAGGCGACATCGTGGGTCTTATGATCTTTGTATCGAAGGGACTATGATGATTTGTTTGAAGGCAACGGTGCTAGATGTCATACCCCAAAATTTTCCCTCCATCTTCTCAAGAGATTTCACATATATACTGATTCCTCAGTTGATCGACAAACTCTCCTAGACATCAACCCAAACTAGGGTTTGGCATTTCTCGATCAAGATGGACTCCAACATCTCCATGGCCATGCCTCCTCATATGTTTCAAAGATTCTCCATGTCAAGCCTCGCCTTAAAACAAGCCGCACATTGCTTAGATGGTTGAAAATCATTGTATTGACAAAGTCAACGGTCAACATGATTTTTGTCATCCTCATTTGAAGTTACATTCATCATTTGATCAAGGGTTTATCATGATTCATCAAGAAAATCTGAAAGTCAAACTTTCTAAATTAGGTTTTAGGTGAAAGTCAATCGAACGATCATAATCCTTCCACCACCTCTTGTTTTGAAGGAAATTCCTTCACAACTTCATGTCTCACAAAAATGCTTCATTTGAGAGGTAACATTACAGTCATTGTCAACAAAGTCATCTTTTGTTTGAAGATACATTGAGCATGGAAACTCCAATTGAGATGAGACCAAAAGGTTGGTTAGAGGACTCTTAGAGCTTTTCAAAAGTCCAAGAACACTCAATAAAGCCAAGGACTCTTAGAGTGTTCTTGGACTTTTGGAAAGCTCTAAGAGTCCTCTAACCAACCTTTTAGTCTCATCTCAATTGAGTTTCCATGCTCAAAATATCTTCAAAACAAAATGTTGACTTTTGTTGACTTTGAAAAGGACTCAGAATGTTTTGATCCATACCTCCAAATGAAGCATTTTGAACATTCTTGTGAGACATAAAGTTGTAGAGAATTGAATTTACTTCAAAACAAGAGGTGGTGGAAAATTTCGAGAAAGTATGAAGAAGTGATCACCAAAGTTCGCTTGACTTTTCTCGAGAAACCCTAATTTAGAAAGTTTGACTTTGAGCAAATCTTGGTTTTCTTGATGAATCATGATCAAACCTTGATCAAATGATGAATGTAACTTCAAAATGAGGATGTTGACCAAAAATCATGAAGTTTGAGTATGTTGACCATGACGCTTTGTCCATACAACCGATTTTCAACCATCCGAGCAATTGTCCGAGGAAACTTGACTGAAGCTTGAAACTTGACATGGAGAACATTTGAAGCATATGAGGAGGCATGATGAACATTGGAGATGTTGGAAATCCATTTTGGTCTGAGAATCACCAAACCCTAGTTTGGATTGATTGTCTAGGAGAGGGTTTGTCTGATCAACCCTTGAGGAATCCTTGAGTATGGATGTATGGAATGCCTTGAGAAGATGGAGGGCAAATTTTGGGGTATGACACCATCACTCTAACCTAAAATATTTTACAAAGAAAAATCTCTAAATTCTTTGGAAATGGGAAGAGAAAAATGAAGTTTTTGAATGAATGCATGAATGCAGCAAACATGGTTAGTAGTTATACACACGGTCAAGCGTTCGAAGTCACGAGCATGAGGCCAACGATAAGAATCAAACGTAGGTAAGTTCTAAGGGCTTATTCATCTGTGAAATGGGTTCTACTGATAATACAGGCTCAACACTCCTCTTTGAAATATTATCGGATTTCTTGAATACTCGATGGTCCAATAATATTTTTCAAGAGAAACTCGCCTGATCGTAGTCTCGCATGAAAATTATTCTAGGATTACGCCCGAATAATCTCTGCACTACATCCTAAATGGCCAGGATGGGTTATGTGTTCTACAGCCACTCAGCTTCGCAAGTTCCCTTGAAAGCAAAATGTCTTCGCAAATACTTGCTAAACACAAATACCCCCAAGACAACCTCCACTGAGAGAGGGATCTCAAATTAACTCCGTAAGTACTGAGACTTCTCACAAGTTAATAGGACTATACCCCCACCTAGATCTTAAAATGTTTCTTAAATCCGGGTTAGGATTTCTTTCCATCAGATAAAATCGCGAAAACACACAATAAAGAAAAACAAACATATGCATATATGAAAGCTTAACCCCTTTTTTTTCTTTTTGAAAAAAAAAGCTTGGTGCTCTTGAGCAGAGTCACATTTTTTTTTTGAAAATCAAAGTTTTAGCGTACTCCCCAGCAGAGTCGCCATTTTTCCTGTTCGCGTTAAAAAGCGTCGCGCTAGCGAATCGAATATGAATTCAGATCCTTTGGCTCGAAACGATTTAATCTTTTGATTTGTTTATAAAGATGCCGCGAGCATCAAGCTTTATTATTTTCAACACAAGAATAGATGATTTAATGATTATGAAAAAGGGGAAAACTGTTAATACCCTCAATTGATTTTGATATGCGTAATGACTAGCGCAAACTAGACGCAACGCATTGCGGAGATTCTGAGTAAGGGAGTTTGTTATATAAAGGGAATAGATGGAGCACCCTAAATATATATAGTTATCTATAGCTTTATATATGAATATGTTTGATATGTTTGTGTGTTTTAATTGCTATTTCTATGATTGGGAAAGTTTCTCCTTTGGGATTTTAAGAAGGATAGATTATGTGGGATCCTAGTGTTTGTTATTATTGTATTCGCAAAGATCTTTGGATCTTCTGCATACATATCCCCTAGTGGGAATCAGAGCATTTGTAGCTCGGATCTATAGGGATCTACGGTTTGTTTGGTCTGAGGGAGAAAGAAATTTGCTCGGCAAGGATGAGACCTTGTGCATACGTATTCTCAAAAGGACGTTGAGAAAGTCAGAGCAATCGTAGTTCCCACTTATGCTAGTGGAAAGCAAAGGGATGTTAGTAAGAGACACAGACGAATGTCATCTTCATGAAAAATGTATCTAATCTATTTCATCATATACATTTTGAAAAATTTGACTGACTGAATCTTTCGTCGTAAGTTATAGGTGTTTTGCTTGAGTGTACAAGCGTTACCACTTACATGTTTAAGAAAGATGTTTGAAAAAGATAGTTGAATCTTTTAACTGTAAGCATTAGGTGCTTTGCTCGAATGTACAAGCGTTACCACTTACAGATTAAGAGATGTTTTTGTTTGAAAAAAAGTTTGAAAAGTTTTTGATTGTATGTGATGTGATAGATGAGATACTTCTTCCATAGAGATGATAGATGTCTAAATCTCGAGGAGAAATTGATTGGATTAAAGGGATGCTTTTAAGAAGCCCATGGGTCCTTGTATTGTTAGCCCAAGAGAAGGCATTTCGAGTGTCATCGAGGGTCATCGAGGGTCCTTGTATGAAGCTCAAGAGGAAGCTATAGGGTATGGCTGGCTGTGTCTTTAAAAGGGATTTCACCGGGAAACCATCCTTTTGGAATTAAGAGCAATTTCACCGAGAAATTATACTCTCAGGGTTCTATCTTAGCGCGGGTGATTCTTTGTATTGGAAGCCCAATAGGAGGCTGTTAAGAGATTTCCTGTCTCTTTCATTGTATGATGCCCAAGAGAAGGCTAAACTCAATGAGGAGTTCTTTTGAACGAAGCCCAAGAGGAGGCTGACTCAACAGGGGAGTGTTGTCTTATATGAAGCCTAAGTAGAGGATAAACTCAGATGAATGAGTTTTCTTATATGAAGCCTAAGAGGAGGCTAGCTCCGTGGGGAGAGTTATCTTGTATAAAGCCCAAGAGGAGGCTAACTGTGGGGAACCTATTGGTTAGACTAGTTGTTATGTCATAACTAGACAGTTGTATAAACAAATGTGTGTGTGTGATATGTATTCACAGGAGTTTATGAAGGAAATATAAACAATGCATGATGTTTATTTACAAAAGTTTATGAAGTAAATATAAACAAGTGTCTGTGAAACGAACGTTTAAAACAAGCGTACTTGATTATTTACAAGTTTGAATTGTGTACAAGGAAGTAAATATGTACACGAACGAGTATTTTATGTACAGGAGAATGTGGATGTACATAGGAGTGTTGGGACTTACACCATAAGGGGGGCCCATTGGTTTAAAAGCAGTTTCATAGGGAATAATGCTCCTTTCAATACCAATGGTATTCAGTGTATATACAGACGAAACGGAAAACAAACGATCGAAGTTTATCCGTGTTTGAGTAAAAAGTATCTGTATTATGTACAGATAAAAATTTGTATGTATATGAGAAAAAATTTGATATGTACAAAGAAATAATTATGTACATAAAAGAATGTCGGTTTGGGCCTTAGACCGTAAGGGAGGCCCATGATCGATTAAGAAAAACGAGAGAAAACGAATTCGGTTTTATCGTTTAATCGGATCGATCATGGAAAAAAAGATGCAAGTTTGATGAAAAGTTTTGAAAAATGTTATTGAAAGTGTTTTTGAAATGTAAAGTTCACTTGTAAGAAGTTTTGAAAAGAATCGGGACTCGAAAGTTTGAAAAATTCACCTTTTAAAGTGGTTTTGAAAAGTGCTCAAAGCGTCGTTTTTGGCTCGATTGAAATATAATCAGATGAAAGTTTTTTCTGAAAATTTTTGCACTATCATAAAATAGATGTATTTATTGACAAGTGTACAAAAAATCACCTCAAAATGAGGAGTTTTGATTGGTTAAAAAAAATGCCAAAGTTTGTAAAAAATATGAAGAAAAAATGAAAAGTTTGAAAAAAATTGGTCCATGGGGGGCTTGAACCCAGAACCTGATGGGTGGATACTGTCATACCCCAAAATTTGCCCTCCATCTTCTCAAGACATCCCATACATCCATACTCAACGATTCCTCAAGAGTTGGTCAGACAAACTCTCTCCTAGACAATCAACCCAAACTAGGGTTTGGCAATTCTCAGCTCCAGATGGACTTCCAACATCTCCAATGGTCTTCATGCCTCCTCATATGCTTCAAAGATTATCCATGTCAAGTTTCAAGTCTTACAAGTCAAGTTTCCTCAGACAATTGCTCAGATGGTTGAAAATCAGTTGTATTGGACAAAAAGTCAACTGTGGTCAACATACAGTCAAACTTCATGATTTTTGGTCAACATTCTCATTAGAAGTCACATTCATCATTTGATCAAGGGTTGATCATGATTCATCAAGAAAACTCAAGATTTGCTCAAAAGTCAAACTTTCTAAATTAGGGTTTCTAGATGAAAAGTCAACTGAACTTTGACTGATCATAACTTCCTCATACTTTCCCAGAAATTTTTCCACCACCTCTTGTTTTGAAGGAAATTAAATTCTCTACAACTTCCTGTCTCACAAGAATGTCCAAAAAATGCTTCATTTGAGAGGTATGGCTCAAAACATTACAGGTCATTTTCAAAGTCAACAAAAAGTCAACATTTTGTTTTGAAGATATATTGAGCATGGAAACTTCAATTGAGATGAAACCAAAAATGTTGGTTAGAGGACTCTTAGAGCTTTCCAAAAAGTCCAAGAACACTCAAAAATGTGGAAAAATGAGCAAGATACACTATTCAGAAGTTGAGCAATTTTGGACAATTGCACAAAAGGACATTTTGGTCAAAATGCAAAATTTTCCAAATGGGCCTAAAATCTTTTGGTCCAAACTTGTTCATGACATTATTTTTGACCCATAAATGCTTGGCCATGGTAATTTTCTATTTTTATGATTTATCTTTGAATTTTAAAACATTTAATTCAAAATTAAATCATATAAAATATGAAAATAAGATATTTTTCAAATGGATTGGATTTATATCTTACTTGAGGTCCAAGATAGCCCACCAAGCATACCAATTTCGTGATAGCATGCATATGGAAAGAAAAAATCAAATTTTTAAGGAAATTTGATTTTATTTGAATGAGAAATATTGCACATTGATTAACCAATCTTTTTTCACTCTTTTTTCTCTCTCAAATCCCTTTATAAATACTCAGCCTATTGCCAAGCACAAGGGACGAAACCCTGGCCCTTACAACAACCCTTATTTTGCCAAATTTTTTCAAGAATTGCCCAAAATCGTGTTTGAGTTTTCAGCCACTTTCAGCCCTCAAAAATCATTCCATCGTGCTCAGAGGGTAAGTTTGAGTAAGAATACATTATTGTCATTGATCAAACCATCCAGAATCGATGCATATACATACATACATATTCAAAACTTTTGATTTTTGCATTTTATTATCCTGCGTGCTTTAATCGTTTCTAATAGTTTGAATGTGCTCATGAGGTTCTACTTGACTAATCTGGGCAATCGTTTGAGATGTTGAACGTCAAAATCGTGCATTGCCATGTTTAGGGTTTTCAAGTCAGAAGCTCGAACCGCCTGTACAGCCGATTCACCAAAACCGATGCCACCAATGGATTCGAAGGTCCGATTTAGGTGGACAAGGTCTTCCTTTTCCTTTATTCGCTATTTTGCGGTGGTTGAGAATCACGTGGGAGAAGACGACCGGAGCCCTAGCTCCGGCGTGGACTCAGGTGAAGACCGGCAGCAAGCGTGCGTGGCATTTCTGGGCGATTCGATTGGCTCTCTCATTCAACCCGGGGTCCACCAGCTGACTGGGCTTTGACTCCTCCAAACGGCGACGCGTGTACACTCATGACCTCACGTTTTCGTTCCATGACAACAAGTGCAAGCTGGCGTAGTGGTAAAGGCTCTCACTGTGCAAGGATACTCTCCCATTACCTGAGTTCGATCCTCACTGGCACCGGTTCTATCTTTCTTTTTCAGAAACTTCATATTTTTCTATTTTCCATATTTTCATATTTATTTAATATTTGCATCAATTTTAATTCTTTTCATATTTTTATTTCATGCATTAAAAATCATCAAAATATTTTTTCCTTTTGCATTTATTTTCAGAAAATACTTATTTAATTTAAAAAATTAAAAAATATAATTTTGCATGCATATTTATTTTTATTCATAATTTTGCATTTAAATCACTTTTAATTCATTTTTAATTATTAAATTGCATCCAAAAAATCCCAAAAAATTATTTTAGCATATTTATGTTATTTCCAGCATGTCATACTTTTCTCATTCAAAAATTTGCATTTTTACTAATATTTTCCTCTTATTCGATTTCATCATATTTTCCGATTTTCTTATCTTTTCACAGGTTATTCCGCTTTTAGAGCTTTTATCGCTTTTCTTTTTCCAATAATGTAATGCTCATGGGATGTAATAGTTTAAATTAGGTTTTTATTTTCTGCAAGTTTAAATTATGTATCTGCCCCAAAGCCATGTAATAGCGTAGGACATTTACCTTTCCGCATCTTTACATTCCGCATTTTAATTTCCGCACCCTATAAACTGCTAGTAACTAGGCGTGTATGGCAAGACTAAAATCAACATAGCCCACTAATTTTCAAAGATAAAATATCTGAATCAACACACTCTTTTCACACATGCACCCCTTAGGGTAATTCTCTCTCGTTGCCTTTACGAATTCAAAATGGTCATGTCCCTCGAACGTAGAGGTATTCTAGCACCGTTGCCTTCAAACAAATCATCATAGTCCCTTCGATACAAAGATCATAAGATCCACGATGTCGCCTCCGAAACATGATCTTGACCTCGATTGTCGCCACGAAAATGATGATAGTCCCTTCGAATGTGCTAGGATACTTCCTACAAGTTGCTTTCTATGACCATCCGATGTCCCTTCGAATGTCCCGCTTACATCCAACAAATAGGGTTACCTACCAACTAATGGTATGGATAGCACTATTCTAAAGGAACGTAAAACAACACGAAAACGACCAATTCTGAGTAGGTAATAAGACTTTTAGTTGCTTGCTCGATCAAATACTTTTCACACCTCACACTTTTGTCAAAGTTCAAACTCTTTTCAAAACGAAACATTTCCAAACACTTTGTATACATTCCTACATGAATCATTACAAAGTCAAAGCGAAATGTCTTTTCAAAACATCTTTTCAAACACACAGAAAGCAGTTTTAAAGTGATCTAAGAGCAACTAAGAGCCCGTAGATAACTACGGATGGAAAGGGGTGCTAATACCTTCCCTTTTCATAACCTTCTCCCTTACTCAGAATCTAACGAAGGTCTTTTTCTGCCTTTACCTTCCCTTAATTGATAAAATAAAAGTCGGTGGCGACTCTTGCTATCGCACATTTGCGATACAAAAACACTAAAAAGTCTTTACCGTGTTACGAATCGGCGACTACTGCTGGGGACACACCCAAAAGAGAGAATTACCTTAGGGATTTCTAAATCACCTTTATTGCTTTCTTTGACTTGCTTGCTTTATCTTTAAGGGTTGCTTGGGTATTATATTGTTGGGGATCCTACACCGGATCCGGTTTCTTTTAGGTAAGTAGCAATAAATCGTCATGACTGCTATATATATCAAACGGTCAACATGATGGCTACGTTAGTGTGACACTTTGGATGTCCCGATACTCTTCATTTCCAAGTTGAGGATAGTATTTGGCTTCGCGTGGTGTCATCAAGCACTAACTAAACTTTTAGAACCTTAATTGACCCATCTTGGCCATTAGAAGGTAGTGATATGTTCGGCTTTGGTGTAGACCGAGGTTGGTTGATACTCGATGTTACGCTCATTGAGATCAGACTTTTGGGATATTTTCGGTCGACCACTTGGTAGTCGTATTGAAATAAACACCTACGAGAAAGATCAATGATGTGAGATTCCTAGAACCCTACTATTATAGGACAGGATGAACCAACTCAAACTTTTGGTGGGGTAATCACCTATACCTCATGCAAGCCTTAACCCTAGGCTCATTGTGTGAATTGTTTGTGTGTGCCAAACATGACATCATGACATCATTTGCATTGCATATCATTTCTAACTATTTCAAGGACCTAGGATTTATCTTTTGCTTGGTTTTGTAGGGAATTATGGCTTCTAGAAAGACTATCCGAATCAACTTCATTGGTATACCTTCTCAACTCAAAGAATTGGTTTATGAAATTCCCGACCATGCTCAGTTCATCAAAAGACATGGTTATCTGCTTGATTTGGTTATCTCCGGTTTTGAAGAAGATATGATGCATGTTCAATTTCATTTTTGATCCAAGCACCATTGCTTTACATTCCATTATCGCTTGGTTCCTACTTTGAAGAGTTCTCTAAGCTACTTGGGATACCTATTCTTGACTAAATGCCATTCACCGGTCTAGAAAAGGTTCCTAGGTACGAAGACATTGCATCGCCTTTACATCTTTACATTGAAGCCAATTGGGAAACCGTATGGAGTTAAGGGTTTACTTTCTAAGTTCTTGATTAAGAAAGCCCGAGAATTCCTCAAGGTTATGAGTTTCCATGCATTCGAAGACATTGTAGCCTTGCTAATCTACGGTTTGGTTCTATTTCCTAACTTGGATCAATTCATAGATGTCAACGCCATCAAGTTATTCCTTACCCGCAATCCAAAGGCCTACTTTACTTGGAGACATTCTACATTCTCCACACTGCACTACTAAGAGACAAGGAACTCTCATGTGTTGCATCGTTACTTTCGAGGTGGTTTATTTCGCACCTCCTCCATCGCTTTGAAGAACGAACAAAGGTTGAGATGGTCTCAAAGACTAATGTCACTCTCTCATTCAGATATCCGTTGGAATCTTTTCTCTCAAAAGGACTTCACATTCATTGAACGTTGTGGAGAATTCCCTAATGTACCACTACTTGGTATAAGGGGAGGTATTACTTACAACCCTTCTTTAGCTCTACGCCGCTTGGTTTTGCTCAAGAGATGGTCCGCATGATATGCTTCTCCAAGACATTGTGTTCGACTACAATCACGATCTCCGCATTACCGAAGGTTCATACACGCTTGGGGCATGGTAAAGAAGACTGACACCAAGACTTTGGGGCACCAAAACTCCATTCCTTGGGAACCTTACCTCAAATGGGTGAGAGCTCGAGCTCAAAACCTCATGATGCCATTCACGTCTGTTCTACCAGTAATTATGGAACTTGCTATAGGTGGCGACTATACGCTCTCCATCCTGACATGCCTACTGATTTTGAAGACTTGAAGATATCCTGGATTCAGCTCAAGGAAGAGAGGGATACCTTTGAAGCTCAGTGTTATGCAAGTGAGAAGAAAGTGCTAGAGTTGACCAAGCTACTTCACGAGGAGCGAAACATCAACGCCTATCTCGGCACCAAGAGGAAGCGCCCATGGGAGACTTAGAGCTTCAGGATTTATATGTGTTCTTTTATTGTTTTGAACTATCTTTTGTACTTAAAAAGAAAAATAATAAAAAGAGAACTAATAAATGTTTGTTCATTGCTTGTTTAACAAATTTAAATCTCTAGGGTCCTTGAAAACATTGCATTGCATCCGCATAAACATTGCATATCATAGCATAACATTGCATCACAGGTACGTTGAAGATTGGTTTTCTCATTTGCTCGCTATTCATTTTAGCAGAAATGGCTCTTGAACAACAAAGATCTCCGTGCTCGTAATGCCTGGGCCAAGAGATGTTTACCAGCTTGGTCAAGGGCCAAGAAGATCTGAAGAAGCTCACCAACAGAAAGAAGAAGGTTGTTGGTCTCCTCAACATGGATAGACGCTACAAAGGGGGTCCTAAGAGGGTCAGTCGGATAGAGCTCTCTGAAGGAAGTGTCAAGAAGGAGGATGAGCAATGTAACAAGGGTGATGGTGAAGATAGTCAACATGAGCCTGAGAAAAACTATGATGATGGCCAATACTCTGATGAGGATGACAAGTACAAGCAACTTGAAGACCGTCTGAATGCTGTGGAAAACCTGAAGATGTCCGGGCTGAATTTTGATGATTTGAGTCTCGCCCCGGTGTTGTGATTCCTCCCAAGTTCAAAGTTCCAACTTTGCTAAGTATGACGGCATGTCTTGCCCTAAGTCGCATTTGAAGTCTTATGTTCAAGATCAATCCCCACACCGATGATGTAAAGTGTGGATGCATTATTTTCAAGAGAGTTTGTCCGAACTCAATTGGAGTGGTATTATCACCAGAGAATGACCGTATCCGTACTTGGAGTGACTTGGCGATGCTTTCTACGCAAGATGAGTACAATGCAATTGACACCCACCGCATGCAACTACAAAGCATGTCTATGGGTCGTGATGAGAAGTTCAAGGAGTATGCTTAAATGGAGAGATCTAGCAGTTCAACCACCCTTGTCCAACAGGAGTTGGTTGATATGTTTATGGAACACCGACAGCCCATTCTTCAATCATCCGATTGAAACTCTTCACCGGATTCACCGAAATGATATTGACAAAGCGATTGAAGTCGGTATCAAGAGTGGAAAAATTCAAGTAGAGACATCTTTAAATGTCGAAAAGATCTTTGGTGGTAAGAAAGAAGTTAATGTTGTGTATGGTCCGAAAAGTCGAGCCAAGACCGACCGTGCTCAACTGTGGGGGCAGGATCTCCAATCCTACATCAAGACAACCTCACGAGACAACGTATGTAATCGTAACGCGAACGAAGACAGTTTACAAAGATCAACATGCCATTGTCGCAAGCCTTGCAACACATGTTGAAAAGTGATTACTTTGAGGATCCTCCTAATGTCAACACTTCCTCTCCGAAATACAATCCTAGTGCTAAGTGTGCTTACCATTCCAATAGCCCAGGACATAGTCCTGATGATTGTTGGGCTCTGAAGAACAAAATTCAAGATATGATTGAAGCTAAACAGATTGAGTTTGACCCTCCTATTGAGACCAATGTGATCAACGCGCCTATGCCTAATCATGACAAGACTTCCAATGCTGTTGGTGACGATACTTATGTTTTCAACATAGATGACTTGACCATTCCTCCGATGACTAAGAAGAATTTTCTAAGCCGTGTCAATCCAGATGCCCAGAGGATTGTCGTTGGTGCCCATCTCGCTACCGATGGTGTCCTTGGTTGAGAAGACGTGTTCGCATGATGGACAACCGTGAGATACTATTTCAAACCACTGCGTAAGCGTGTGTGAAGAAATGTCTAAGTTGAAGATTGACAATGCAAATGAAACTGTACCATCTGTGTGGTATACCTTGGGGCAGCCAAGTGGAAAGTATGATTACATGGTGAAGTACACTGTTCCTGAAAGCTACAAGATTCCTATTGAAGATGTTAAGGCGACCGGATGGGGTGACGATTTCGTAAGACTTTGTTGATGTTAACACCATAAGGATTTCCTCTCCGATTCTCGTGCCTAGAGTGGCACCTCTCATCATTACTTCTCCAAGGCCGCCCATATTCCTCGACAAGGCTATCCATTGGAATTATGGAGTCGATGTTTACTATCGTGGTGTCAAGCAAGACCCTCCGACCATTGAAGATCTTACATTGAAGCTACCATTCCCGACATTGACAACATCACGATCAAGTAAGGTGACCAACCGAAGAGTATTCTCCGTAAATCTCTCCTCCAAAGACATCGACTCCAAACGCATTCCATATTCAATCCATTCCCAAGCTAGATGGAAAGAGTGACTCATCCCGCTCAACCGTATACCAAAGGAAGTTGTCAAGACACCTCCAAACAAGAAATGGAGGAAATTCAAGATTATCAAGAAGAGTGAATACAATGTTGTGGAACACTAGGATGATCCGTCCAAAATCTCCATGCTTGCTCGCTCTTGTGCTCCGAGGCTCATACTAATGCCTTGGTGAAGTTTCAAGAATACCACGCATTTCAAGACACTACCACCGACCGCTTGAAGTTTGTATTGCTAACCTGGCTGCCAACAACGGCCTAGGCTTCTCGATGTCGATTTGACTTAAAGGAACACAACAAAGCCTTGCACATCTCGTTGAATGCAAGGCGCACTGTCTCATGTTTTGATTGATACCGGCTCGCTCTAAATATCCTACCTAAGACGCTTTTGATCGACTTGATATCAAGGGTTGGTTCTAAGACCCAAAGGATATAATCGTGAGAGCTTTTGATGGTTCTAAGCTAACAAGATTGGAGAGCTCATTAAAGTCGGTTCGCACTTTTGACTCCACTTTTGTCATGGACATCCGTCCACTTACTCTTGCCTACTGGACGCCTGGATACATGGGGCAAGGTACCTCTACCTTGCATCGTAAATCAAGTACCCGTGAAAGGGAAGGTTGTTACAAAGTGTGGTGAAGAGGAGTATATGGTCACCATCTATCATTCCGATACCTTGAGATGGAAGGAGAATTCTTCGAGACTCCCGCAAGCTTTTGAAACAATCCCGAGTCATGCCTGACTCTCCGTCACTTTGAAGTTACGCAAGTTCCGCCTAGGATGGCCTCACCGAAAGATGCTCAAGTCAGAAAGGTAGTACTATTTGGGGTCGGCTCCCTGATCTTCCTTTCAAATCTGACAAGACTGGTTTAGGCTTCACCATCAAGGGTCAGAAGGCGATACGCCGCGAACGTGCCGGCCAACTTCCTTTCCGCATCCGCCAGAGTGGAATCCATGCTATAGAAGACAACGACAATGACTTCGACATCAGCAAGTGGATCTTCCCAACTCTAGACAAAGGGCTCAGCAATTGGAAGACCGAAGACGTCATACCAATCTCCTTTAGTCAGGAGTAATTGCTCTTGTTTTGTTTTGCTTTTCGTATTTCTTTATGTTTGAACAATAAACTTTGAAAGCCTAGTGCCTTGCCCGGGGCATCATGGCTTGTTTGCGAGGGTTATTATCTGTTGTTTGCGCGTTTTCATTCAATAAATTCGTTGGACTTTTGCACTCAATTGTTTGTTTTCTTTCTTTACTTTATCACCCCTTCAAAAAAGCTATGTGTTTCTTACACACACCCACGTGATACACTGCAGAATCACTCCGAATCTCGTTAATAACAGCTATGCTATTGCTAAATATGACTTCGATAATCCGATCTACCAAGTCAAGATGAAAGTGAGGAAGATTGTAAAGTGCCGGAGAACTTGCCGATCGCTACAAAGAAGAGGAGCGAGTTATACACCACACGAAGAGCAAGTTGAGGTTGTCAATTGGGTACCGACGAAGACAAAAAGAGATCAAGATAGGAGCGGTCTTGAGAATGATTAAAGAAAGATTGGTTCGATGCTACGAGACTATATTGAGGTTTTTGCTTGGTCATACGAAGACATGCCAGTTTGACATTGATATTGTGGTACACCGATCCGACAAAAGAGGGTTTTCTCCCTGAAATGAAGGTCGTCGACGCTCCCGAGATGTTAGAGAAAATCAAAGTCAAGTAATGAAGCTCAACGCCGGTTTCTTAGTTGTTACATCTTATCCACAATGGGTTGCAAATGTGGTGCATGTACCTAAGAAGGATGGCAAGGTACGAATGTGTGGATTACGTAGATCCGAACAAAGCGAGTCCGAAAGACGATTTCCCACTTCCTCATATTGATGTTCGTTGAAAACACCGCCAAAGATAAGGTTTTCCTTCATGGATGGTTTCTCCTACAATCGATCAAAATGGCTCCTCAAGACATGGAGAAGACTACTTTTACACGGGGAACTTTTGCTACAAGGTTATGCTGCTCGATGAAGAACGCAGCGCCACTTATCGCGTATGGTGACATTATTTCATGACATGATTCATCACGAGATAGAGGTCTACGTCGACGACATGATAGCTCAATCACAGACTGAAGAAGAACATCTCGATCATCTGCAGAAACTATTTGACAGGTTAAAGAAGGACAGGTTGAGACTTAATTCTAACAAGTGCACCTTTGGAGTCAGATCCGGAAAACTCCTAGGGTTTTTTGT
Organism: Vicia sativa; assembly: GCA_021764765.1. Classification (NCBI taxonomy): domain Eukaryota; kingdom Viridiplantae; phylum Streptophyta; class Magnoliopsida; order Fabales; family Fabaceae; genus Vicia; species Vicia sativa. The sequence continues at coordinate 65,937,821 of CM038796.1, read as the reverse complement.
CAAGGGTAAAGGTATTGTAGTTGACCCGCTAAGGTTAAAGTTATTCAAGAGATGCCAGCTCCCCGCACCGAGAAGGAAGTCAGAGGTTTCTTGGGCCGACTGAACTACATTGCCAGATTCATTGCACATCTAACTGCTACTTGTGAGCCAATCTTCAAGTTACTAAAGAAGGATCAAGTGGTAGAATGGAATGACGATTTCCAGATCGCTTTTGACAAAATCAAGGAGTACCTACAAAATCCTCCTATCCTGATGTCGCCCGTCAAAGGAAGACCTCTTATCATGTACTTGACAGTGTTAGAGAATTCAATGGGGTGTGTGTTGGGGCAACATGACGAGTCTGGTCGAAAAGAGCATGCAATATACTACCTTAGCAAAAGTTTATCGATCGTGAAATAAGATACTCACACCGAGAAAACTTGCAACGCTTTGGCTCTGCTCACGACTAAGACAAGATATGTTGACTCACACTACCTTGTTGATTTCTAAGATGGATCCGATAAAATACATATTTGAGAAACCACTTCTCCTGAAGAATAGCAAGATGGCAAATGATCTTAACCGAATACGACATCCAAGATACTTCTTTAAAGCGATCAAAGGAAGTGTAGTAGCCGATCATTTGGCTCATCGTCAGATGACTATCGCCTATGCGCTCAATTTCCGCATTTAAGATGTTTTACTAGTTATCGATTGTGAAGAACCAGACCGACGAAGGACCCGAACAAGGATCCCGATGGACCATGGTTTTGATGGAGCCTTAAACGCTTGGCAATGGCATTGGCGCCATCATTACATCCCCACGGCGGACACACGCCTTTCACCGCCAGATTATGTTTCAGCTTCACGAACAACATGGCGAATACGGCTGCATTATGGGTATTAAAGTCGCTATTGACTTAAGAATCAAGTTCTTGCATGTGTATGGAGACTCACTTTAGTGATCACCGATTAAGGGCGAGGGATACGAAGCATCCGAACCTCATTCAGACGAGAGCATGTTCGAGTTTGATCCCTATCAAGAGATTACTTTTGATCACATTCCACGAGAAGAGAATCACGGCGACGATTAGCTACTATGTCATCTATGTTCAAGGTCGATGGGACAACGAGGCTCCCTGATCATCATTGAGAAGTTTGATGAACCAAAGATATTGTTGTGAGCTTGATACGTAAGAGAAACCTTGGTACTATGACGTGAAGAGGTATCTTGAGACTCGTGAATATCCGCAGGGCATCCATCAATGATAAAAGTTCATGAGAAGATTTGCATCCAAATTCTTCCTCAAAGAACGCATCTTATACAAACGCAACCACGATCCGTGCTTACTGTAGACCGAAAAAAGAATACGCATCATGGGAGATTTACACGGCGCATTTGGTACCCACTCCAAAGGACACACCATGGCTAAGAAGATTTTGAGAACAAAGTTACTATTGGTCCACCATGGAAGTCGATTGTCACCGCTTACGCCGATCTTGTCACAAATGCCGATTTATGCATAAAGTGCACGTACTCAAGACTGAATGTTCTAACACCTTGGCCTTCGCAATGTGGGGCATTGACATGATTGGAGAAATTAAGCCCACTTCCAACGGACATCGCTTCATCCTTTGGCAATTGATTACTTTACCAGTGGGTAGAAGCACCTCGTCGCATCTCATACCAAGAATGTTGTGGCTCATTTCATCAAGCATAACCTTATTTGTCGGTATGGCATTCCTGAAAGGATTATCACAGATAACGGCTCTAATCTCAACAATAAGATGATCACTGAACTCTGCACGCAGTTCAAGATCAAGCATCACAACTCTCCTCCTTATCGGCCTAAGATGAATGGCACAGTGGAAGCCGCCAATAAGAACATTAAGAAGATTATACAGAAGATGACAGTGACTTACAAATATTGGCATGAGATGTTACCATTCGCTCTTCATGGTTATCGCACTACAGTACGAACATCAACCGGCAACCCCTTCTCTTGTATACGGTATGGAAGCCGTCTTACCCATCGAGGTTCAGATACCCTCAACCAGAGTCCTCCAGGACGCAGAGTTAGGCGAAGACGATTGGATCCAGACTCGCCTTGACCAGATTAATTTGATTGATGAGAAATGACTCGCATCCATCCGCCATGGACAGATCTATCAAAAATGAATGATCACAGCATTTAACAAAAAGGTCAAGCACCGGGTCTACCAAGTCGGTGATCTAGTAGTCAAGCGCATCATTCTGCCACAAGGTGACCCCAGGGGCAAATGGACTCCCACCTATGAGGGACCGTTTGTAGTCAAGACAGTGTTTTCCGGCGGAGCTATGATACTTAGCACCATAGATGGTGAAGAATTCCCACACCCTGTGAACGCAGACATAGTCAAAAAATACTACGATAACGAGACCCGCTAGGTCGATCGACCTAGGAAAAATAAGGATCTGCGAACCAAAAGGTTCGGGAAAAGTTAAGGATATATACAAAACATGTACACCCGCAAGTTGAAAACCCGAAAAGGCTTGGGCAAAAAGGGTATCCGAGATGAAACCCGAAAGGGCGGTCTAGGCAAAAGTTAGATTTAAGCGCACGACAATGTCTCTTCCAAATCACCGCCTGCACTACTATCAGCATTCAAGATTCAAATGGAGAAGATCAGTCTACTCACTTTCTACTGACAGCAAGGAGATGAGATAGTTGAAATATATGAGTACTAGCATGGTTAGAACTTAACGAGATTGTTTCCGCATAACTTTTTACCTTTCTTGTGTACAAACTACTTGGCCGTACGCTACATTTCAAATGAATACAAATTCTTTCTCTTTACAATTCCTGTTGTTGTCGTTTGCAATAAGTCCAACGTTTGCTTTGAATGATTATATGCATTTGACAATAAGAATCTATTCACAAACATGCGAAAAGTGGACATACAAAAGTAGTTACTACAGGCTCTAGGAATTGAGATGACAACAAAGGTCACCAAAAACATTCCCCCGCAGAGCATGATCCCCACAGCAGCGCCACTCACAACAAACCTTCCCCAGCGGAGTATAAGTTAGTCCCCGAACAATGATTCCACTCAACTGAGCAATGTTACATCAGTCTCCAAGCAGTAACACTTCGTCCCCATCCGAGGTATTTATCATCAGCAGAATATCTCCCAACAATTCCCTTTTTCTCCAACAAGGTATCCGGACTTGAGACTTGGTCAGATAGTGCACCAGAGAAAATCTACATCTTCTATTCCCCAATCAGAGATTCCAACGGGCCCCAACCCGGTCTCCCAAAGAACCATCAAACACCCTACGAGATCTACGCCAAAATCCCCAGAGCGCCTCCTAATTTTTCCCAACAGGTCTACATGCAAGATCCCAAAGATTGTCTCCCGACTCTCCCAGGTCTATGTATGAGATCTCCAACGACGAGTTTCTCAATCTCTACCTTCCTCAACAATATCTAGGCCCAAGACTTGGTCAGATAGTGCACTGGAGGAATCGAAGCTATCTTTCTTCTCAGGATCTTCATCCTCAAGCAGAACTCAGAAATCTCCAAACAGAACATCCGCATCTTCTTCAAGATGGATATGTTTTGAAATACCACAACATCTATCATTCATACATTACTCATAAAGTTATAATTCATGCATATGTCGTTCATACACATTGTCATGCATCATACTTTGCATAAGACTAACAAATATTCTATCAAAGTTTCTCTTGTTTTTCCAAAACAGGTGAAAGTCACTTCTGACGCAAACAGGTCCAAGATTAAGCCCCGAATCGATGGGAAAACTATCTAAAAGACCGCCCCTAGTTGTCCTCCGACGACTGGTCCAGGATTAAGCCCCGAATCTCGACGGGAAAACTATCTGAACGACCGCCCTCGTTGTCCTCCAACAACGGATCCAGGATTAATACCCGAAGCTAGACGGGAAACCCTATCCGAACGATCACAAGTTATCCTCCGATAACAGGAAGTGGATCAATACCCGGTGCACAACAGGGACGATATCCACACTTTGCCAAATTACTATCCCCTCAGAGTAATCAGCACGAAGATCTATTCTGAATCCTTCTTATTATCAACAGCAATTACAGAGCCTGGCGTACGACTCAGTTGCCCTGGATGGCATCTTAAGCCCATATCCGACTAGTTATCAACATTTCTCCGCTTTCGGAATGCTGCATATTTGGTTAAAAATCAATACAAACCAATAACTTCATTCAAAGGTGAGCACGAAGTCTAACATACGACTCCCTCCGGATGGCATCTTAAGCCCATCTCCGCGCTCCTTCCACTATCAAGAACATCTACAGAGCCTAGCGTACGGCTCACTCCCCAGCATCGATCTTTCTAGATGGCATCCTAGGCCCATCCTCGTCAATTCGCCTATCGACATTCTCGAGTCTAGCGTATGACTCATCCCCCAGCGAAGTCTCCACTTTCTCCTAATGGCATCCGTAAGCCCATTCCCGCATCATCAGCCAACAACGAGTGCAAATTTTCAGGTGTACTCGAGTGTTCAATCATCTTCTACCATCAGGTCACGAAAGACAGGCGTGTCAATCTAACCTTCCAGTACAAGAAGATTGAACAGGGGCAGCTGTCATACCCCAAAATTTTCCCTCCATCTTCTCAAGACATCCCATACATCCATACTCAAGGATTCCTCAAGAGTTGGTCAGACAAACTCTCTCCTAGACAATCAACCCAAACTAGGGTTTGGCAATTCTCAGCTCCATATGGACTTCCAACATCTCCAATGGTCTTCATGCCTCCTCATATGCTTCAAAGATTCTCCATGTCAAGTTTCAAGCCTTACAAGTCAAGTTTCCTCACACAATTGCTCAGATGGTTGAAAATCAACTGTATTGGACAAAAAGTCAACTATGGTCAACATACAGTCAAACTTCATGATTTTTGGTCAACATCCTCATTTTGAAGTCACATTCATCATTTGATCAAGGGTTGATCATGATTCATCAAGAAAACTCAAGATTTGCTCAAAAGTCAAACTTTCTAAATTAGGGTTTCTAGATGAAAAGTCAACTGAACTTTGACTAATCATAACTTCCTCATACTTTCTCAAAAAATTTTCCACCACCTCTTGTTTTGAAGGAAATTCAATTCTCTACAACTTCCTGTCTCACAAGAATGTCCAAAAAATGCTTCATTTGAGAGGTATGGCTCAAAACATTACAGGTCATGTTCAAAGTCAACAAAAAGTCAACATTTTGTTTTGAAGATATATTGAGAATGGAAACTCCAATTGAGATGAGACCAAAAAGTTTGGTTAGAGGACTCTTAGAGATTTCCAAAAAGTCCAAGAACACTAAAAAATGTGGAAAAATGAGAAAGATACACTATTCAGAAGTTGGGCAATTTTGGACAATTGCACAAAAGGACATTTTGGTCAAAATGCAAAATTTTCCAAATGGGCCTGAAATCTTTTGGTCCAAACTTGGTCATGACATTATTTTTGACCCATAAATGCTTGGCCATGGTAATTTTCTATTTTTATGATTTATCTTTGAATTTTAAAACATTTAATTCAAAATTAAATCATATAAAATATGAAAATAAGATATTTTTTCAAATGGATTGGATTTATATCTTACTTGAGGTCCAAGATAGCCCACCAAGCATACCAATTTCGTGATAGCATGCATATGGAAAGAAAAAAATCAAATTTTTAAGGAAATTTGATTTTATTTGAATGAGAAATATTGCACATTGATTAACCAATCTTTTTTCACTCTTTTTTCTCTCTCAAATCCCTCTATAAATACTCAGCCTATTGCCAAGCACAAGGGACGAAACCCTAGCCCTTACAACAACCCTTATTTTGCCAAAATTTTTCAAGAATTGTCCAAAATCGCGTTTGAGTTTTCAGCCACTTTCAGCCTTCAAAAATCATTCCATCGTGCTCAGAGGGTAATTTGAGTAAGAATACATTATTGTCATTGATCAAACCATCCAGAATCGATGCATATACATACATACATATTCAAAACTTTTGATTTTTGCATTTTATTATCCTGCGTGCTTTGATCGTTTCTAATAGTTTGAATGTGTTCATGAGGTTCTACTTGACTAATCTGGGCAATCGTTTGAGATGTTGAACGTCAAAATCGTGCATTGCCATGTTTAGGGTTTCCAAGCTGTGAAGCTTCGAACCGGCCTATACAGGCCGATTCAGTCAAAACCGATGCCACCAATGGATTCAGAAGGTCCGATTTAGGTGGACAAGGTCTTCCTTTTCCTTTTATTCGCGTTATTTTGCAGGGTTGAGAATCACAGGTGCCGGAGAAGACGACCGGAGCCCTAGCTCCGGCGTGGACTCAGGTGAAGACCGGCAGCGAGCGTGCGTGGCATTTCTGGGCGATTCAATTGGCTCTCTCATTCAACCCGGGGTCCACCATCTGACTGGGCTTTGACTCCTCCAAACGGCGACGCGTGTACACTCATGACCTCACGTTTTCGTTTCATGACAACAAGTGCAAGCTGGCGTAGTGGTAAAGGCTCTCACTGTGCAAGGATACTCTCCCATGACCTAAGTTCGATCCTCACTAGCACCGGTTCTATCTTTCTTTTTCACAAATTTCATATTTTTCTATTTTCCATATTTTCATATTTATTTAATATTTGCATCAATTTTAATTCTTTTCATATTTTTATTTCATGCATTAAAAATCATCAAAATATTTTTTCCTTTTGCATTTATTTTCAGAAAATACTTATTTAATTTATAAAATTAAAAAATATAATTTTTCATGCATATTTATTTTTATTCATAATTTTGCATTTAAATCACTTTTAATTCATTTTTAATTATTAAATTGCATCCAAAAAATCCCAAAAAATTATTTTAGCATATTTATGTTATTTCCAGCATGTCATACTTTTCTCATTCAAAAATTTGCATTTTTACTATTATTTTCCTCTTATTCGATTTCATCATATTTTCCGATTTTCTTATCTTTTCACAGGTTATTCTGTTTCAGACGGTTTCTTTTACTGTTTTCTTTTTCCAATAATGTAACTGCTCATGGGATGTAATAGTTTAAATTAGGTTTTTATTTTCCGCAAGTTTAAATTATGTATCTGCCCCAAAGCCATGTAATAGCGTAGGACATTTACCTTTCCCCATCTTTACATTCCGCATTTTAATTTCCGCACCCTATAAACTGCTAGTAACTAGGCGTGTATGGCAAGACTAAAATCAACATAGCCCACTAATTTTCAAAGATAAAATATCTGAATCAACACACTCTTTTTCACACATGCACCCCATAGGGTAATTCTCTCTCGTTGCCTTTACGAATTTAAAATGGTCATGTCCCTCGAACGTAGAGGTATTCTAGCACCGTTGCCTTCAAACAAATCATCATAGTCCCTTCGATACAAAGATCATAAGACCCACGATGTCGCCTCCGAATACATGATCTTGACCCTCGATTGTCGCCTACGAAAAATGATGATAGTCCCTTCGAATGTGCTAGGATACTTCCTACAAGTTGCTTTCTATGACCATCCGATGTCCCTTCGAATGTCCCGCTTACATCCAACAAATAGGGTTACCTACCAACTAATGGTATGGATAGCACTATTCTAAAGGAACGTAAAACAACACGAAAACGACCAATTCTGAGTAGGTAATAAGACTTTTAGTTGCTTGCTCGATCAAATACTTTTCACACCTCACACTTTTGTCAAAGTTCAAACTCTTTTCAAAACGAAACATTTCCAAACACTTTGTATACATTCCTACATGAATCATTACAAAGTCAAAGCGACATGTCTTTTCAAAACATCTTTTCAAACACACAGAAAGCAGTTTTAAAGTGATCTAAGAGCAACTAAGAGCCCGTAGATAACTACGGATGGAAAGGGGTGCTAATACCTTCCCTTTTCATAACCTTCTCCCTTACTCAGAATCTAACGAAGGTGTTTTTCTGTACTTTTACCTTCCCTTAATTGGATAAAAAATAAAAGTCGGTGGCGACTCTTGCTATCCGCACATTTGCGATACAAAAAACACTAAAAAGTCAGTTCACCGTGTTACAGATACGTGACACAAAGACTTAAGAGTGAGCGGGCAACCGCTGGGGCGGCAATACATCTGTGTATTATGTTTAAACTATGAAATTATATTTTAAACATGGATATTTGAATTCAAAAAACGCGCGCAGCTCATCCTCATCTTCCCCAATCTTCAATCAACCATAGATTTCGTGTTTCTTGATGAAATTGAATGAAATAAACATGGAAGTTGATCGTTTTTTAACAAGGAACGTGATGGTATTACTTAATTTCATTTATTTTAAGTTAATCATGGTTGAATTTCCAGAAATCACGAAGAACCCTAGAATTGAAAATCCTAATTGAAATGGCGTATGATGGATGATTTTTCCAATTGATTGAGGGTTAATGGTCGTGTAGGGTGCAGAAAACAAATGGCCAAGAGTTTTTTCAAAATGAATCAAAGAATCATGGAGTTGAAGTTCGAGCTCTTAGCTGTTGAAGCTGGAATCGAATTCAATGGAGGAGTGTTTCCAGTTGAGTTCTAATGATTGTTTGAGCATCAACGACCTATGTGGAAGGTGTATGAGTGGTCTGCTCACTTCGAATCACCCTGGATCAATCCAACCAAGTCAACCTGCATATTTCAAATGGAAACTCGAATTCTGGGTTAGAGGTGTTATATGTTGTTGTTCATGATCTGCATCATCTCTATGATGTATATGGATGAAGTTTGAATGATTAAAACTCAAGATGCTCGAGCAAAACTATGAATTCGAATGATAAGGCAGTTTTGGCAAGAATGATGAACATGGCATGTAATTCTGAGTTTTAGCTTGATTTGTGTTAATCTTAAGCTTCAAAAAAGTTTCAAATGGACATTAAAACATATTAGACACCAATTTGATCAGAGTTTTTCATTAGTTTTTTAAAATGCAAGTTTTCATCACTTTGAACTATAATTTATGAAATTTTAGAAAGTGGAAGGAAAGCATGTACTTGGATGGCTTTGGTGTAGTTTCAACTTGAAAATGATACCTCTATTTGTAGGGCAAGGTTTCTGAAATGTTAGGCACAAAGAATGGCTTTTGGTAAATCAAACTTGCCTTAGAGGGCAAGGAAGTCTTTTTGCCTTAAAAGGAAACTTCCTTTTTTAACCATGTGTGAAAATCCAATCTTGATCTTATCTTTTCACAATTATCTTCAACTGATATTTATCTGTTCTAATCTTCAATTGGCAAGGTGGCATTGCTTCTAGAGGAAGAAATTCAAAAATGACCTATAATTTTGAAGTTTTGACCTTGAAATCCATGGTTATGGAGCCTTATGTTTCAATTTTAAAAGTATAGCTAGACTCCATGGATTTGAGAGTTCTTGGACATTTTGGAAAGCTTGTTTCAAGGGCTACAACTTTCATGTTTTGAGTTTTTTCCAAATCAAAGTGGAACTATATGAAAAAATGCCATGAAGTTTGGAAAAAATAAGAAATTTCAACACTTGAAAATTTTTCAAAGTGTTGGAAATTTTGACTTTTTGTTGACTTTTCCAAATTCTTTGATTTTTTATGATCATGATGGATTATTTGAAGTATTTTGATGTTGGAAAAAGTTTTGTTTTGAAAAAGTTGACCAAAAGTCAAAGTTTGACTTTTCTGTGCAGATGAAATTTCATCAGATGTTTCAGAAATTGACTGATGATGTCTGTGAACTTCTGTGATGTTTTGAATCCAGAAATTAGGTCAACATATTGTATCTAAGATATAATGATCAATATCTAGCCAAAAAATTCATTCATTGCTCAAAAAATCAGAGAATACTCATCCTCGATCAAAATCCTAATTGGTCGATCCTCGATTGATCAATGAGAAAAGTTGGATATCTGAGGATCAAAGGTTGATGTTTTGATCAAGATAGGTCAAATGAAGTGAGTAAAACTCAAACCCTAGTTGGTTGCCTCTTGAATCAGATGAAAATTTGATGAAACCCTAATTTTGACCTGTGAAGACTACACCCGATTAATTCTGTTCTGAACTGTTAGTGATGCAATGATGCAAATGCAAGGTGGTATATTAGGTCAAAAACTGGGGTATGACATGTATTTATATTTTTTTCTGTACTTTTGAATTATGTTCTGGTAGTTATTCTTAAGATAAATATCAATATCGTGACATCACCTTCGACGTCTCATATCTGGTACTAGAATTTCAATTGGTATCAGAGTAGGCATCCTGCTCTGTCTCTAGGTGAGATCTAGGGAAGATACTTTCTTCTAACATGGAAAAGGAGGCAATATTTATGAATAGACCACCCATTCTGGATGGTTCTAAATATGACCTATGGAAGCCTCGTATGGCAACTTACATAAATTCCTTGGACAACAGGGCTTGGAAAGCTATTTTGAAAGGATGCACACATCCTGTCATTGTTGGAGAAGATGATGAACCTACTGATGAATTGAAGCCTGAAGACACCTATACCTCATGCAAACATTAAACCTAGGGTTTTTGTGTGAGTCGCTTGTGCTTTCTATTGAAACATGACATCATAACATCATATCATCATAACATTTCTAACCATTTGAAGGACCTAGGGATTTATCTTTGCTCTTTGTTGTAGGGTTATGGCTTCCAGGAAGACTATCTGAATCAACTTTGTGGGTATACCTTCTCAACAGAAGGAGTTAGTCTCACAAGTTCCCGACCATGCTCAATTTATCAAGAGGCATGGTTATTTACTCGACTTGGTTATCTCCGGTTTTGAAGAAGACATAATGAGTGTCGTATTCCAATTCTTTGATCTGAAACATCACTTCTTTAAATTCCCAGATTATCAGTTAGTCCCTACAATGGAATAATTCTCTAAGCTACTTGGGATACCCATCCTTGATCAGATACCATTCACCGGTTCAGAAAAAGTTCTGATGTTTGCAGACATCGCAACAACATTACATCTAAAGCAGTCAGACATTGAAGCTAATTAGGAGATAAAAAGTAGAGTTAAGGGTTTGCTTGCTAAGTTTCTGATGAAGAAAGGTCGAGAATTCCTAAAGTCTATGAGTTTCACACTTTCGAAGATATTTTGGCTTTGCTAATCTATGGTTTGGTACTATTTCCTAGTCCGGATCAATTCATAGATGTAAACTCCATCAAGGTTTCCCTCACTCATAATCTAATGCCTACTTTTCTCGGAGATATTTTGCATTCTCTTCACGCTCGTGCTATGAAAAGACAACGGATGCTTATGTGTTGCATACCGTTATTATCCCGGTGGATTATTTCGCACCTTCCCCGATCAGTAATGAAGAAGGAACAAGGTTTGAAATGTTCTCAAAGGTTGATGTCATACTCTCATTCAGATATTCGTTGGTGTCTCTACTCTCAAAAAGACTTCACTTTCATTGAGGGTTGTGGGTAATTCCCTAATGTACCACTCCTTGGCATAAGGGGAGGTATCATTTATAACCCCTGCTTAGAGCTACGTTAGTTTTTTTATGCTCAAAGAGATGGTCCTCATGACATGCTTATCCAAGGAATAATGTTTGACTACGACAACGATCTCCATGGTTATCACCGATGATTTGTACACACTTGGGGCATGGTAAAGAAGACAGATACCAATACCTTGAGGAATAAAAATTACATTCCTTGGGAACCTTACATAAATGGTTGTGGGCTCGCGCTCAAAATCTCATGATGCCATATGCCACTATTCTACCAATGATTTGGAACTTGTTGCCGAAGGCGTTTAGTCTTATACCATTCTCCATCCAGACATGCCTACTGATTTTGAAGAATTGAAGAGATCCTAGATTCAACTCAAAGAAGAAAGGGATGTATTTGAAGCTCAGTGTTATACAAGCGAGAAACGAGTATTAGAGCTGACGAAGCTACTTCACAAAGAACAGAGAATTAACACCTATGTCAACACAAAGAGGAAGCGTCCATGGAAGTCCTAAACACTAGGAATTTTTACTTTTGTACTTGAACTTTCTTTTGTATTTACTATGCAATACTTCATAGGATTGGAGTTGCGAATTAGGTGCCCACAAATCACACCTCAACAATTTCAATAGGGCTGGGAAGGTTTATCTATGCTATAGGCATGAAGATACCATTTGATTATGGTACCTACATATTGGATTAGGCAATCAAACATGCTTATACATGTTTATATAGTCCAAAATTTTCACTCTTATTTTTGAGATCAACATACATCTCCATACTCAAGAACTACTCAAGTGTTGATTAGACAAACCCTCTCCTAAGCAATCAACCCATAACTAGGGTTTTGCTTATCTCAAGACAAAGAGGAGTTATAATGTCTCAAGTGGTTATGATGCCTCCTCATATGCTTCAAAGCATCCTCATATCAAGAGAGAATAGGTTTTCCCTTGTAGATGTTCGTATTGAAATGCGGTAACAATGGAGATCAAATGGAAACATCTCATGCCAATCCTTATATGTCATTGTCATCTTCTATATGATCTTCTTAAGATTTTTGTTGGAGGCTTCCACTGCGCCATTCATCTTTGGCGGATATGGAGAAGAGTTGTCATGCTTTATCTTGAACTGCGTACAGAGTTCAGTGATCATCTTATTGTTGAGATTAGTACCATTATCTGTGATAATCCTTTCGGGGATGTCGTATCGGCGTATGAGATTATGTTTGATGAGTCGTGCCACAACATTCTTGGAAACAGATGCGAACGAGGCCGCTTCTACCCATTTGGTACAGTAATCAATAGCAACGAGGATGAAATGGTGTCCATTAGAAGCGATAGGTTTGATTTCTCCAATCATGTCAATGCCCCACATCACGAAAGGCCACGGGGCGGTCAGATCATTCAACGGAACCGGAGGTGTAACGCCCCTTTTTAATTAATATTATATTATATGAATATTTTTGACTTACCGTTTGATGATTCTTTTGGCGACGAGAGTATTTATATTAATCGATATATCAATTAATATATTTGGCGACGTTTCGATTTGGTCCGGTTTTTATTCCATTCGGTTCGGTAAAATATTATTCGGACCGATATTTCAATCCCCGGAATTAGTTTAATTAATTGAGTTAATAATATTATTAGATATTATTATGGTGTTAATTAATAAAATAAATTAGGGGTGTGAGGAGTAATTTGGTAGAATTGGGTATACACCCTTGGTTGCTAGTAAGAAGACATATAAACCATTTTTCCTCTTTTTCTTCCATTTTTCACACAAAACCAACATAGAAGCATAGATAGAGCTTGAGGTGATGGAGGAAGAAGAAGAAGAAGAGCAAGATAAGAGAAAAGTTTGGGTTTTGTAGAATCATCAAGAATCATCCAAGCACTTGAGGTAAGGGGTTTGATTCTCCATCTCATATAGTTAGGATTTTGGTTGATATATGTTGGATTTAGAAAAAATTGATAGTAACGTTTATGAGTTGTGTGTGTGATTGTTGGAATGGCTTAGGAGAGTTGAGTTAGGAGTACTGATATAGGTGTTTTAATACCATGGCTAGAAAGAACAAGTGGTAAGAATAGAAAATGGAGACAACTGTGAAAGCTATAAAACAAACAGCCTGCAATGAAAACGGAAATGTTGGAACGAAGAAGATGAACTTGGGAGGCGCCCACCCTAGCTCTAGGGCGACCGTCCCAAGCCCCTATGGCGCCCTCCCCATCCCCTAGGACCCCTGGGGCGTCCGTCTCCTGTAGGTAAGGGGGTGCAACGGAATTTTCCATTTTCCTGCTTTCTGTGTTTCGTTTTTGCTTCTGCATAATTTTTGTTCTGCATAATTATGCAGGTAGCTTCTGTTTCTTTCATTTTTCTTAAATCCCTATACTACGAGTTGGTATTAATAAAATATAATTAGGATATAAGTTAGCCGATTAAATTTGGAACCTGATTATGTTTTGATTTCCCGATTTCGGTAATTTCGGCGACGGAGCAAGTTGCTCCGAATTCAACAAAAATTGACATGCTAGCTAAGTTCGACGTGTAGAACGTAGTGGTGAGGTTAGTTTTTCGAAACTACGAGTTTTTACGAAACGACCCAAAATAGGACAAATTACGGTTAAATTGAATCGGATTACGTTTTAGTTAATTTAAGACACGTATGGACAATCTGATTACGATGTTGACGGTTATGATTAATGTCGGTTATTAGGAATGGCTTTCGCGACGATTATAGGTGATTGACTATTTTTTCCTATTTGGAATTTAGTGAATGAATTGATAATGATGTGGTGTGATTAAACATGATGTTTGAGACGGTGTATTTATTAGCGAATACTTGACGATATGCGATGCGATGATATGTTTATCTTGATGTGGATGAATATGGTGACATGAAATTTAGGTCAATTTTGATGAGCGATGATGATGTTTTGTTATGTTGTTTTTATTGTCGAGTCACATACATTGCATTGGCGACGAAGGCTTTTATGCCAAGCGACGATGGGCTTTGTGCCAAGCAACGATGGGCTTTGTGCCATGTGTTCCTAATTATGGACAAAGCGACGGGTACCACATGCATAACATAGTCTTGTCTCATGGAGTCGGTTATGTTTATGTTTGAGTTATTTGGCGTTGGGTTTTAATTGATGGACGATGTTGAATTGTGATGATATATGATGCTTTGTTTGGTGATGATCTTTATAATGAACATGAAATAAATAAGACTTGATAATTTCATGATAATTATGCGACAAATATAAATGATGAGTTTTGCGATGATTTGACTTTGATGAAATGCTTAATGCAAATATGATGTGATGATGTTTGTGACGATGAGCTTTTATGCCAAAAGCGACGATAGGATTTAGCCAATTTGTGATGATTTTGTTTATGTTGCTTAAGTTATTAACATTATTTGATGTTGTTGTTTATGATTGCCGTGTTGATTAATGACGTATTGACTTGTGATGATTTTGTGGTGATGAAAGTTTATGTGTTGTTGTGATGATTTATGTCGATGAGGTTATGGCGATGAAGTGTTGATTATACACATTAGAATGACAATTAGAGTGAGTGAGATTTGGATATGTGTTGGAATGCACTTATTAACATATATCTTTTATGATTCCAAAACTATATATATATATACATATATCTATATATATTATATATATATATATATATATATATATATATATATGTTATCATGCCTTAATTATATGTTTTGGAGTATCTCACCCTTTACTTGTTTCGCCGTTACCTTTATACTAGTAACATGCAGGCTATGAAGACGGAGATTATAGCTGCTATTAGTCGAGTCGGTGTCGCTCTGATACGTAGCACTCGGGGGGAAATATTTATGTTGTCTTGTTGTTGTTCTTTTGTTGTTGTTCTTTTGTTGTTATTCCTTTTGTGAATAAGAATCATACTTTATAAAAATATCATTTGATGAGGAAGTTTAATGAAGAAGATGTTTTGACTGTTAAGAATCAATTTATGATTTCCGACGATGCTATGTATCCGAGATTTATACTTTGAAGCAAACTGTTTAAAATGATTTGGTTTTGAAGGTGTGACACCTCAGTATTGAATTTATGAAATTTTAAATTACTCTGATTTTTGCATATAAAACCTTGGATAATATTGGGGTGTTACATTAGTGGTATCAGAGCAGGTCAGTTTGTCGGCCAGGTTATTAATGTGTTTAACCCTGTTGTATGCGACATGTTTGTGAAACACTGTCTTTACTTGCTTGTTTCTAACTGTTTGTTTGCAGTGATGAGTGTGAAACAAGTGGGGGAGAAGTTTTACTTCTTGGTGGCACTTGTGGCTTGAGATGGAGCCTTAAGCAGTGTTACGTTTTGGTATCTTGAAGTGTAAGTTTGAAGACGCTGTTGTAGTTTGGTATAGATGGTTTATGTCACCCTCATGATTGTCGACTATCTATTTGCAAATTGAGGAACTGATCACCCTTAATCTCTTGTTGATAGTAGTTGGGATTTGTGTTGGTTGGGATGGACTTGTCTTGCCAGCTTAATAGTGTATGAAGCTGATGAGTTAGCACAAGGTGGTGCATGGTTACTTGAGTTGTGGGCGAATTTGGATTTTGGTGAGAAGCAAGATTCTGGCAAGTGAACTTCTTGTTGTGATTTTTCTGAAGCATATTATGAAGATGTGAGTGAATTACCGCAGTAGTGCGAAGTGAAGTTTTGATGGATTTAGTTTCTGAAGCTAGTTGTGATTCGAAGTATCCTTAAGGGATGTTTGTTTCTGAGTTAGAGTTAAAGAGTCAACTTGAGGATTGGTTTGAGCAGAGTTTGTTTGTTTGAGCGGGTCGCCGTGGAGTGCTCCAGTTGTGTTGTTCAAAAGGAATGAAGGTCGCTTAAGTTGGTGTGTCGTTTTCAAACAAAGGAACGAAGTAGATGTTGAGGAAAAGTATCTACTTCCAAGGACAGATGTTGGATAGATCGGTCATTTGGAGCTAATGTGTTTATTGAGATCGATGTGAAGTCTGGCAGTCTACGGGTTAGTGTGAGAGCTGAAGATGTTTAGATAATGCTTTTTAAGATAGTGTATGGCCGTGGCGAGTATTTGTTGATGTCATTTAGTGTGACTAATGCGTCAGATATGATTTTGGAATGTTCAGACAGTGCTCTCATGAGTAGCTGTAAGAGTTATTTAATGTTCATGGATATAATTTGGTTCACATCAAGTTAAGGAATTATAGCAAGCATCCGAGCTTTGCGTTATCAGTAGTGAAGTTAGACCAGTGCATGTTGAGTATTCTAAAGATAGAGTTTTGAACTGTTGGACGTGAGTGCCTTAAGTAAGCGACTTAGACGGTGATATTTTGAAAAGTTCCGCGAAGATTTATTTAGTATCTTGTAGAAGACTTCAAGGGGTTATTTCAGAGTTTAGAAGTTCTTTTGTTTTGGATGGTTAGCTTAGTGATTTTGATGGAAGATCTTTTTATAAGTTAGTATTGATCGTGGGCACTTTGACTTGAGATGGTTGAGTCGCTATTTGGACTTCGCAATGGGAAGCGAATTTGTTTGAACCAGTGAAAAGTTTAGCGAATGCTTTGATTTTGGTCTTGTTTAGTACTGAAAAACCTTGTGCGGTGTATTATGATATTTCATTTTGTATTGTTGAATACAATTCAAGTTTGAGTACGATCTATAAAGAGACTTCGTCTGGTGTTGAGTTTAGTAAGTTGATATCGCAGATGACCCAAGAATATCTGATTTGAGGATTTGTTATTTTGAAGAATGATCCACGGTTGTTTGGAGACACTTGTTGAAATTTAAGTTTAGAAGGTGATCGAGGATTTGTTCACTACTATCATATGGATTTTGTTGGACACTAATAGCCGTGGTGGATTATTAGATTGCGACTAAGATAAGTCTTGACGATAAAGAATTTTGAGATGGTTTGGTAGCCACAGGTACCTTAAGATGATTGATGTTTTATGAAGGAAAATGTTCTATTTGTCACTGAAGTCGGTCGCGACGGTGTTCAAGTTGGATTCCATAAAATTTATGTTATGGTTCTAAGTCCAACCTATTTTGTAATTACAGGAGTATGAGACGACGTTGATGGGTAGAGTTCTTGAGAGAGTGTTTTGGTTTGAATTACCACTTTGGAAGATTGAAAGTTATGAAAGGTGTTTCGAATAAGAAACCTGTGTATTGATCGTTGCGACGGTGCGAGGATGGTGATTACTTAATACAAATTTTGGGGATTGAATCGGTATAAAGGAAGACTTCGTTGAAGTCAAGTGTATACGTCGAAGTTTCACAAGTGAATATTTGGACAATATTTGAAAAGGTCAAACTATGTCGTGTATTTTAGAGGATATTGGACATTGATCAATCAAAAATGAAAGAGTGATTTTTCGAGTTGATGAGAGTGATGTTACGAGGTGTCCTGATGGGTGTACGCTTTGAACGTATCCATTCTAAGTGATTGTGAAGTTAAGGATTAACCAAGTTGTTTTACAGTTGGCATCATATACGTAAAAGTGACGCAGCTTGGTTTAGATATCGAGCATTGAATTTTTAGCGAGTATGCGAGATTGTTGGATTTGGACTAGTGATTTATAGTCGCAAGTCGTCAGTTTACGCCCTAGAATGCATAGTGTATCAAAGTTCGGTTATGTTTGAGTAACTTGTTATTGTTCAAGGGTTGTACATTGGTAATCTACAAGGATGATGTGACCTTATGATTTTCTAGAACGAAAGCGATAACTGCAACTGTAATTGTTGAGTTCGTACTTATACGTGAATGAAGGCATCTTTTTCGTGTTTGCGTAGCACGTGTGGTACTATCCTACTCTGATTGTTTCAGTTTTGGTTTGTATAACCATTTTGTTGTTTTCGTTTTAGCGATGGAGGCAGTGTTGTGTCGTAGGACTTTATGTTCCTATCTTTGATAACTCGTTCACGAGGTGTCGGTTCGAGTGTGTGACTAATTCCATGGTTGAGGCATTAGGATGAGATCAATCTTGTTTGTTTAGTTCTCGAGTGAACCAGTGTGTCTGCGACTTGTTTGGTTGTTGGGTTGTTAGTTGGTTTTCGAGTGCATTGTATGGGCTTTGCATCTCGGCATTGTTCTTCTTGACGGGACGTCGTGGTTAGGGAGATGCCCTTGTTTTTGGTGTATTTTGTATGTTGTTTAATTGACGTGAGGATTGAGTGGACGACTGCGTAGGCATGTCCCGAATTGTTCGTTTTGGTCGTAATTTCGAGGACGAAAATTTTATAAGTGGGGGAGAGTTGTAACGCCCCATTTTAATTAATATTATATTATATGAATATTTTTGAGTTACCGGTTTTTATTCCATTCGGTTCGGTAAAATATTATTCGGACTGATATTTCAATCCCCGGAATTAGTTTAATTAATTGAGTTAATAATATTATTAGATATTATTAAGGTGTTAATTAATAAAATAAATTAGGGGTGTGAGGAGTAATTTGGTAGAATTGGGTATACACCCTTGGTTGCTAGTAAGAAGACATATAAACCATTTTTCCTCTTTTTCTTCCATTTTCCACACAAAACCAACATAGAAGAATAGAGAGAGATTGAGGTGTTGGAAGAAGAAGAAGAGCAAGGTTTGGGTTTTGTAGAATCATCAAGAATCATCCAAGCACTTGAGGTAAGGGGTTTGATTCTCCATCTCATATAATTAGGGTTTTGGTTGATATATTTTGGATTTAGGAAAAATTGATAATAGGGTTTATGAGTTGTGTGTGTGATTGTTGGAATGGCTTAGGAGAGTTGAGTTAGGAGTATTGATATAGGTATTTTAATACCATGGCTAGAAAGAACAAGTGGTAAGAATAGAAAATGGAGAAAACTGTGAAAGTTATAAAACAAACAGCCTGCAATGAAAGCGGAAATGTTGGAACGAAGAAGATGAACTTGGGAGGCGCCCACCCCAGCTCTAGGGCGCCCGCCCCTTCCCCTTAGGACCCCTGGGGCGTCCGTCTCCTGTAGGTAAGGGGGTGCAACGGAATTTTCCATTTTTCTGCTTTCTGTGTTACGTTTCTGCTTCTGCATAACTTTTGTTCTGCATAATTATGCAGGTAGCTTCTATTTCTTTCATTTTTATTAAATCCCTATACTAATGGTTGGTATTAATAAAATAAAATTAGGGTATAAGTTAGCCGATTAAATTTGGAACCCGATTATGTTCTGATTTCTCGATTTCGGTAATTTCGGTGACGGAGCAAGTTGCTCTGAATTCAATGAAAATTGACATGCTAGCTAACTTCGACGTGTAGAACGTAGTGGTGAGGTCAGTTTTTCAAAACTAGGAGTTTTACGAAATGACACGAAATAGGCCAAAATACAGTTAAATTCAATCGGATTACGTTTTAGTCGATTTCAGACACGTATGGACAATCTGATTGCGATGTTGACGATTATGATTAATGCCGTTTACTAGGAATGGCTTTCACGACGATTATAGGTGTTTGACTATTTTTCTGTATTTGGAATTTAGTGAATGAATTGATAATGATGTGGTGTGATTAAACATGATGTTTATGACGGTGTATTTATTAGCGAATACTTGACGATATGTGATGCGATGATATGTTTATCTTGATGTGGATGAATATGGCGACGTGGACTTTATGTCAATTTTGATGAGCGATGATGATGTTTTGTTATGTTGTTTTTATTGTCGAGTCACATGCATTGCATTGGCGACGAAGGCTTTTATGCCAAGCGACGAGGGCTTTTATGCCAAGCCACGATGGGCTTTATGCCAAGGGTTCCTAATTATGGACAAAGCGACGGGTGCCATATGCATAACATAGTCGTGTCTCATGGAGTCGATTATGTTTATGTTTGAGTTATTTGGCGTTGGGTTTTAATGGATGGACGATGTTGAATTGCGATTATATATGATGCTTTGTTTGGTGATGATATTTATAATAATCATGAAATGAATATGACTTGATAATTTCATGATAACTATGCGACGAATATAAATGATGAGTTTTACGATGATTTGACTTTGATGAAAAGCTTAATGCAAATATGATGTGATGATGTTTGTGACGATGAGCTTTTATGCCAAAAGAGACGATGGGCTTTAGCCAATTTGTGATGATTTTGTTTATGTTGCTTAAGTTATTAGCATTATTTGATGTTGTTGTTTATGATTTCCGTGTTGATTAATGACGTATTAACTTGTGATGATTTTGTGGTGATGAAAGTTTATGTGTTGTTGTGATGATTTATGTCGATGAGGTTATGGCGATGAAGTGTTAATTATACACATTAGAATGACAATTAGAGTGAGTGAGATTTGGATATGTGTTGGAATGCACTTATTAACATATATATTTTATGATTCCAAAACTATATATATATATATATATATATATATATATATATGTTATCATGCCTTAATTATATGTTTAGGAGTATCTCACCCTTTACTTGTTTCGCCGTTACCTTTATACTGGTAACTTGCAAGTTATGAAGACGGAGATTATAGCTGCTATTAGTCGAGTCGGTGTCGCTATAATACGTAGCACTCGGGGGGAAATATTTATGTTGTTTTGTTGTTGTTCTTTTGTTGTTATTCCTATTGTGAATAAGAATCATACTTTATAAAAATATGATTTGATGAGGAAGTTTAATAAAGAAGATGTTTTGACTTTTAAGAATCAATTTATGATTTCCGACGGTTCTATGTATCCGAGATTTATACTTTAAAGTAAACTGTTTAAAGTGATTTGGTTTTGATTGTGTGACGCCTCAGTATTGAATTTATGAAATTTTAAATTACTCTGATTTTTGCATATAAAACCTTGGGTAATATTGGGGTGTAACTGGAGGCACATGTACTTTATCAACGTATATTTGGCATTTGTGACAAGATCGGGAATAGCGATAACAACCAGCTTCCATAGTGTACCAGTAATAACCTGCTCTCAAAATCTTCTTGGCCATTGTATGTCCACTAGAATGAGTACCAAAAGCGCCTTCATGCAACTCTTCCATGATTCGTTCGACTGTCTTCTGATCTACACACTGGAGTAAGGCAAAGTCATGGTTGCGTTTGTATAGAATGTCGATACTTAGGAAGAACTTGGTAGAGAATCTTCTTAGAAACTGCTAATCGTTGACAGATGCCCCTTCAGGGTGTTCTTGAGCCTCGAGATACCTCTTGACTTCATAAAACCGAGGTTTTTCTTTTACATCTTCAGCATCAAGTTCGCAATAGTATGCTAGTTCGTCTAGTCTTTTAATAGTAATCTGAGGAGCCTCCTTGTCCCAACTGACTTTGAACATAGATGACATGGTACCTAATGCGTCTGCCAATTGATTCTCTTCTCACGGAATATGCTAAAAATTGATTTCTTTGTAGTAGGGGATCAGATTCAACACATGTTCTCAATATGGAATGAGATTCAGATGCTTCGTGTCCCATTGACCCTTGATCTAACTAATCACCAAAGCTGAGTCTCCATATACTTGCAAACATTTGATCCTTAAGTCAACAACAGCTTTGATACCCATAATGCACGCATCGTATTCAGCCATATTGTTGGTGTAGTCGAAACATAACTTGGTGGAGAAAGGTGTATGGCCGCCTTTAGGAGATGTAATCACAGCGCCAATACTATTGCCAAGTGCACTAGAAGCTCCATCAAAGACATGGCCCATCGGGATCCTAGTTCAGGTCCTTCATCCGGTCCAGGCTCTTCGTAATCGGTGACTAACATAATATCCTCGTATAGGAACTCGAAATGCATAGACTGATAGTCATCTACGGCTTGATGAGCCAAATGATCAGCTACTATACTTCCTTTGATCGCTTTCTGACTAGTATACTGGATGTCGTATTCTGTCAAGATCATTTGCCATCTTGCTATTCTTCTGGAGAGAGCAGGTTTCTCGAATATGTATTTCATCATATCCATTTTAGAGATCAATAAGGTAGTGTGCGTCAACATATACTGTCTTAGTCGGAGAGTATCCCAAGCCAAAGCGCTGCAAGTTTTCTCGACCTGTGATTATCTTGTTTCCCAGTCGGTAAACATTTTGTTAAGGTAGTATATTGCATACTCTTTTCGACCAGACTCGTCATGTTACCCCAACACACACCCCATTGAATTATCTAATACTATTAAGTACATGATGAGAGGTCTTCCTTCAACTGGTGGCATCAGGATAGGAGGTTCTTGTAGGTACTCCTTGATTTTGTCAAAAGTTGTCGGGAAATCTTCGTTCCATTCCACTACTTGATCTTCCTTCAGTAGTTTGAGGATGGATCACAAGTAGTAGTTAGATGTACAATGAATCTGGAAATGTAATTCAGCCGTTCTAAGAAACCTGATACTTCCTTCTCGGTACGGGGAGCTGGCATTTCTTGAATAGCTTAAACCTTAGCGAGGTCAACTTCAATACCTTTCCACTGACAACAAATCCCAAGAGTTTGTCGGATCTAACTCCAAAGGTGCATTTGCTCGGATTCTATCTCAATTTGTATTTCGTCAGTCTATCAAACAGCTTACGCAAATGATCAAGATGTTTTTCTTCGGTTTGTGATCGAGCTATCATGTTGTCGACGTAGACATCTATCTCATGATGGATCATATCATGTAATAAATTCACCATTGCACGCTAATATGTTGCGTCAGCATTCTTCAACCCAAACGGCATGACCTTGTAACAGAAGGTGCCCCACTGTGTAACAAAAGTAATTTTCTCCATGTCTTTGAGAGCCATCTTAATCTGATTGTAACAAGAGAAACCATCCATCAAAGAGAAAAATTTATGATGAGCGGTGTTGTCGACCAGAACATCAATATGTGGAAGGGAAAAATTATCTTTCAAGCTCGCCTTATTCAGATCTTGATAGTCTACACACATGCGTCCTTTGCCATCCTTGTTAGGTACTGGAACAATGTTCGCAACCTACTGTGGATAAGAAGTAACAGATAAGAAATCGGCACTGAACTGCTTCATAACTTCGGCTTTGATTTTCTCAGACATCTCATCACGCATACGACGAACCTTCTACTTCACAGGTAAAAAACCTTCTTTCATTGGTAGACAGTGTACCTAAATGCCGATATCTAGACCTGTCATGTCTTCGTAAGACCAAGCATATATATATCGATGTAATCTCACAGCATCTAGATTAATCTTTCTTTAACACTGTTCTCAAAACTCTCTCCTATCTTGATTTCTTTTCTGTCTTCATCGGTACCTAGATTCACAACCTCGACCAGTTCTTCGTGTGACTGTATAGACCTTTCATCTTGTTGTAGCAGTCTGGCAAGTTCTCCTGGCACTTCACAATCTTTCTTACCTTCATCTTCGACTTGGTAGATCGTATTATCAATGTCATATTTAGCAATAGCTGAGTCGTTATCGACGAGACCCATAGTGAATGTGGATCTGCAATTTATTACGTGGGTGTGTGTAAGAACACATAGCTTTTGAAAAGGTGATAAAGTAAAAAGAGAGACAGAGAGAAGAATATTTGAATGCAAAAGTCCAATGATTTATTGAATGAAAATATGCGAATGACAAATAATAACCCTCACAAATGAGACATTGTGCCCCGGGCAAACATCCTGTCTAAAACAGAAGAAAAAAACAATTACTCCTGTCTAAAGGAGATTGGAATAACATCCTTAGTCATCCAATTATTGAGTCCATCGCTAGGAGTTAGGAAGATCCAATTGTAGATGTCTAAGTCACCATCATCGTCTTCTATAGCATGAACTCCATTCTTGTCGATGCGGTACAGAGGTCCACCAGCACGTTCGTGGCGTATCATTTTCTGGCCTTTAAAAGTAAATCCTAAACCAGTCTTATCAGATTTGAATAGAAACTCGGGTAGTTGACCCCAAACGGTACAACCTCCTTCTTCAACTACAACTTTGGCATCTTTCAGCGAGGCCATCTTCGGTGGAACTCTAGTAACCTTAGAAGTGACAGTAGAGTTGATAGGCATGACTCGGGGAACTACTTCAAAAGCTTGACATGGAGTTTCGAAAAATTCTCCTTCCATATCAACGTATCGGAATGACTGTAGATGGCTTACCATATACTCTTCTTCTCTACATACTGTAACGATCTTCCCCTTCACTGGGTACAACAACTTCTAATACAGGATAGAGGTAACATCGTATGCCACATGTATCCAAGGGCATTCGAGCAGGCAAGAATAAGTTGGACGAATATCCATCACAAAGAAAGTAGAATCAAAAGTCTGGGAACCTACTTTGATTGGTAGGTTGAGCTCTCTAAGTATTGTTATCTTTGAACCATCAAAAGCTCTTACGATTATGTCACTGGGTTTCATGACCACTTCTTCAGCATCATATTGGTCGAGAGCACTCTTCGGCATGACATTCAAAGCAGAGCTAGTATCCACCAACACACGAGACAATGTAGTGCCCTTACACCCTATAGAAATGTGTAAAGCTTTGTTGTGTTTCCTTGGGAAGGAGTTATATCAGCATCACAAAAGCCCAAACCATTGTCTATGGTCAGGCTAGCAATACAACTTTCGAATTGGTCAGCAAAAGTATCTTGCGGTATATGAGCATTCTTCAGAAACTTCACTAAGGCTTTAGCTTGAGCTTTGAAACTCAACACAAAGCTAGCATGGAAATCTTGGATGGGGTTTTTCCCAAATGCTCCACAATATTGTTATCACTCTTCTTAATAATCTTAAGGATTTCCTCCATCTCTTGCTTAGAGGTATCTTCAGCAACTTCCTTTGGTACTTCTATCTAAGCAGGTTAAGTCATTTTCTCTTTCCAGCGACCTCGGGAGTTGGTACAATAGCAGCAATGCAAATTGGTGCAATAGTATCTTTTGGAGGAGACATATATGGAGAAAAACTATTTCGGTCCCGGTTACTTTGTTTGATCTGATGATATTGTTGACATCAGGATTAACAATTTCAACTGTATTGTTTTCGATGGTTAACTGTTCTTGCTTGACGCCATAGTAGCAAAGTTCGGCTCCATAATTCCAAGGTATAGCTTTGTCAGAGGAATATGGAACTGGTCTGGATGATGTAATAATGAGAGGTGACACTTTGGGTGTAGGATCGGCAGAGGTGATCCTTATTGTGTTCACATCAGCATATTCTTCGGGATAGTCATCATCTCCCCATCTGGTTTCCTTGATGTCTTCAATTGCAATTTTGTAGCTATTAGGGGCAGTATACTTCACCATGAAATCAAATTTCCCACTTGGCTTCCCCAAGGTGTCCCAGACTTTTGGTATTGCTTCTTCTACGCTTACTTCTTTGATTTTCAAGCTTTTGGAAACATCTTCGCACAAACTCTCTATAGACGGAGTCTTCATGAATAACACTTCGCGGTTGTCTATCAGGAATTGAACACCTCTCTTCAACTAGCCACATCCATTGGGTTCAGATGTCCAGCAACGGTAGTTGTCAAAACATCCTGGAAATAAATTATCTTGTAGAAGATTCTTCTTAACAGTCATCAAAGGAGTGGTTAACTCATTCACAACAAAGACACATGAGTCTTTATTAATGGTGTTGGCACTATTTCCATGGTCGGGCATTGGTGCGTTGATCACATTCGTTGTTTCAACAGGAGGGTCCAATTCAAATTCTTGAGCTTCAATCATGTCTTGGATCAGTTCTTCAGGGCCCAATAGCTGTTGGTGTCGTGCCCAGGCCTATTGGAGTGGTATACACACCATGCACAGGGACTGTACTTCTGAGAGGATGTGTTGACATGCTGAGGTGGTTCTCCCAAAGTAATCAGCTCTACTTTCAACATGTGTTGTAACCTTTGAGACAATGGCATGTTGATCTTCGTAAACTGTCTTCTTGGCGCGTTTTTTCTATGTAGGTTGTCTTGTGAGGTTGTATTGATGTGGGATTAGAGATCAGGACTGCCCCACCGATTGATGGCAATCAAATTTGTCATGGTTCTTCTGACCATACACAGCAGTGGCTTCTTTTTTCCCACCAAAAGATCTCTTCGTAGAATATAAAGATGTTTTGACTTGAATCTTTCCACTCTTGATTCCATCTTCAATATGTTCTTCTGTCAGTATCAGCTCGGTGAATCCGGCGAAGGAATTTCCAATGAAATGATTGAAGAATGGACCTGTTAGCGTTCCCATGAACATGTCAACCAACTCTCTATTAGACAAGGGTGGCTGGCCTCTGCCTGCGAGATCTCTCAATTTATGAGCGTACTCTTTGAACTTTTCATCACGGCCCATACACATATTTTGTAGTTGCATGTTGGTTGGTGCCAATTCAGCATTATATTGGTATTGTTTGTAAAAAGCATCTGCCAAATCATTCCAGGTATGAATATGAGTATTTTCTAGCGGATAATATCATTCGAATTATGCTCTGGACAAACTCTGTTAAAATAAATGCATCCATAATTTCTTGTCAACAATGTGTGGTTGAATTTTCTGAACATAGGACTTCAGATGAAGCTTCGGACAAGAAATGTCATCGTACTTAGTAAAAGTAGGAACTTTGAACTTGCGGGGAATGACTGCTCCAGGAACCATGCTTAAATCATCAAAATTCAATCCTGACATTTTCAGATTTTCCACAGCATTCACGCGGTCTTCAAGTTGCTTATACTTCTCGTCATCAGGAGGATATTGCTCGCTCATATAGTCTTGTCCTTCTTCTTGAGACTCATGATGGCTTCCCTTATTGGCCTTGATACTTCCTTTAGTTTCTCCGCTCTTTAATGATAATTCAAGTTGTCTGACTACCTTGACTGGACCTCTGTACCTTTTCCCCATGTTGAGAATACCAACGGTTTTCTTCTTTTTCTTTTTGATGATGAGCTGTTTCAGATCTTTCTGTTCTTGAGCCAAGTTGGTGAACATCTTTGGAATTGAGCATTCTGATCCTGGAGATGTTTGACAGTTTCTTCGAGAGTTATTTCTGCTGAAATAAACAGCGAGAGAATAAGAAAATCGGTCTTCAGAGTACCTGTTATGAAATGATATGTTATGATATGCAATGTTATATGGTGCAATGTTTTAAAGGACCTTATGAATTTAAATCTGGTAAACAAGCACGAACAAACTTTTATTAGTCTAATTAGTAAATACAAAAGAAAGTTCAAGAACAAAAATAAAAATTCCTAGTGTTTAGGCCTCCCATGGACGCTTCCTCTTTGTGTTGACATAGGTGTTAATTCTCTTTTCTTTGTGAAGTAGCTTCGTCAGCTCCAATACTCTTTTCTCGCTTGCATAGCACTGAACTTCGAATGTATTCGTTTCTTCTTTGAGTTGAATCCAGGATCTCTTTAATTCTTCAAAATCAGTAGGCATGTCTGGATAGAGAATGGTATCAGACTCATCGCCTTCGGCAACAGTTTCCATAATCATTGGTAGAATAGAGACATATCGCATCATGAGATTTTGAGCGCGAGTCCGCACCCACTTAAATTAAGGTTTTCAAGGAATGTAATTTTTATGCCTCAAGGTCTTGGTATTCGTCTTCTTTACCGTGCCCCAAGCGTGTACAAATCATCGTTGATAACCATGGATATTGTTGTTGTAGTCAAACATAATGCCTTGGATAAACATGTCATGAGGACCATCTCTTTGAGCATAAACATACTGATGTAGCGCTAAGCAGGGGTTGTAAATGACACGTCCCCTGATGCCAAGGAGTGGTAAATTGGGGAATTCTCCACAACGCTCAATGAAAGTGAAGTCTTTTTTGGAGTAGAGACACCCACGGATATCTGAATGGGAGAGTGACATCAACCTTTGAGACCATTTCAAACCTTGTTCATTCTTCACTACTGATTGGGGAAGGTGCGAAATAAACCACCTAGATAATAATGGTATGTAACACATGAGAGTCCCTTGTCTTTTCATAGTACGAGTGTGAAGAGAATGCAAAATATCTCCAAACAAAGTAGGCATTGGAATATGAGTGAGGAAAATCTTAATGGCATTTACATCTATGAATTGATCCAGATTAGGAAATAATACCAAACCATAGATTAGCAAAGTCAAAATATCTTCAAAAGAGTGGAAACTCATAGCCTTTAGGAATTCTAGAGCTTTTTTCATCAGAAACTTAGCAAGCAAACCCTTAACTCCACTTCTTGTCTTCTAATTAGCTTCAATGTCCGACCTCTTTAGAGGTAACACTGCTACGATGTATGCAAACTTCAGAACTTTTTCTGAACCGGTGGATGGTATCTAATCAAGGATGGGTATCCCAAGTATCTTAGAGAATTCTTCCATTGTAGGTACCAACTGATAATCTGGGAATTTAAAGCAGTGATGTTTCGGATCAAAGAATTGGAATACGACGCTCATCATGTCTTCTACAAAACCGGAGATAACCAAGTCGAGTAGATAACCATGGCTCTTGATGAACTGAGCATGGTCGGGAACTTGTGAGACTAACTCCTTCATTTGAGAAGGTATACCCAAAAAGTTAATTCGAATAGTCTTCTTGGAAGCCATAACCCTACAACACAGAGAAAAGATAAATCCCTAGGTCCTTGAAATGGTTATAAATGTTATGATGATATGATGTTATGATGTCATGATGTCATGATTAAATAGCAAGAACAAGCAACCCACACAACAACCCTAGGTTTAAGGTTTGCATGAGGTATAGGTGTCTACACTACATAGAAAAACAAATAAGTATATATAGCTATCTTGTTTTATCAAGTAGCATCACTATTATAATAAAATTGTGAAAATTAATATACCTCCACTTGATCCATGTAATGTTGCTTGATCTAGACTGTGATACTCGAGCGTCTCTTTGAGATCGGAATACTTGTATTGTTCTAACAAAATAAAAACAAATGTTTAGAAAAATATCACATAAATAATTAAATATACAAATACACACGAATGTTTAGAACAATCTCACTTACGTATCAATCATTAACTTCATATCTGGATAATTTGTGTAATCATCATCTACCGAATTCAGATAATACACCACTTCTTTTATAGGATTCATAGCAACCAACAACCAGTGACGTTTGTAAATTAAAACATAATTTTAGATGGAAATTTTCTACGCAAAATATACAAAGATTAGAATGAACTTAGAATGAAAATATAACCATGGGCCAATATTATACGGTAAAAGATACAAACTTTCTGTATTGTTGGGCATAAATCTCTCGACTAAGTGATCTCTTACTAAATCTGGATCCTTAACAATTGTCGATGCATTGACACGGGCCGAAGACACGAAATAGAATTTGTTTGGCAATTGATTCCCGCACATCAATTTTTCATACAAGAACCTTAAGTAAAAACATAATAAATATTAGACTATTTTCATTGAAATGTGTAAATAATTGTTCAACTAATTAAATAATAGATTGATAAGAGTACCAAATGTATGAATGTACAACATTGATGCCTAATTTTGAATGTCGAAAAATATGTTCCATGTCCTCTTCTGCAATTGTTTCAGAGTAAGAAAAATCAAAGATACCTTCCTCCATATCCATTTGATGAATAGCACCATGCATCAAATCTGATGTTCCCTAAATTTTTTCAAGACACATCCTAAATCGAGGTACAAAAACAGTTTTTGGCACGGTCCTTGGCAGATCCCTTTTTTTGTTGGATACGTTACTAATTTTCTAGCTGACTTGTAGTGACTCTTGAGCAGGTACCTATAAATTATAAAAATTAGGTAAATTATAAAATCATACAGTTTTTGAATTCGGATCATAGAATAAACACTTTCAATGTACCTCTTTTTCTGATGCAACAAACTCGTTGTGCCGCAAAATCATTTTATCGTTAGATGCGGGTTTTGTAGGAGTCTAATATTACCATGTAAAAAATGTACGTAATGGTTCATAATTGAGATTTGAATACTAAAGGATTCATAATGGTTTCCAACATACCTCATCATCTATGAAAACGAGGTCTGACGGCCATGCAACAAATGATCCTATTACATCTCGCAGCAAAGTTGTCTCTGAAACAATGTCAGGTATCGGTAGCAACACATCCAGATCTAATGCAATATCAACCGATACATTCAGATGTCCATCAAGGAGTGGTCCATGGTGAATTAAATCTCCCAAAATGTTATGCACTTTTCCCTTTCCAACTATGCGATAAGTCAGTCACGATAAATATAGCTGACAAGATGAAATGCCCTAAACCAGTAATAAATATGTTACTGTTAATGTGTATATAGTCAATTAAAATAAATGTGATAATTTAATTTCATAATAACATATATAATTACCTAGGGAAAGTTATTTTGACAATTGATACTAGCTTTATCACTAGTTTCTTTCTCCTGTGAACTACGCTTTTCTGCCATATATCTCTCTTTATCCTTTTGCAATTCACGGACTTGCTATTTTAATTCCTCCAATGATTGCATCACTTCTTGATTGCTAGAATTTTTTCCTTGGATACTTATACAAAGAAGATGGCTCACACCATGTCCTTTACCCCTCACCCGAACGGGATACCCAACAACATTTAGTTCTCGACTAAGTATGCTCCTGTTATCCTGGTCCTCACCTGTGGTTACTGATTGAGATAGAGTCTCCTGAGATTCATTTACATATCGAAAATTATTAGTGGAGATTAAAAATTAATTATATATTAATAAACTTTTGATTTAATTAAAGACACAATGTTATACTTACACATTCATCATAAATATGTCGAACATCTTCCCTAACAACTCCATCCTTGCCCACACGAGCTTCCTTCCACAAAACATGTGTCGAATGTGATGTTTCTTCACTTTTCGTGTCTTCTAACTACTCATTGAGACAAATAATAAGATCATCAATTATAACAGATTGAGATAATTAATAAGATCATAACATTTATATATACATACAATTTTTTGCTGTAAGCGTGCATATCCCAAACGCCCTTTTTTTGTATGGATACGCGGGTTTTGATGCTCTCTGGCAATTTGTGTCACTCACTTCCTGGAAATTTTTGGTTATTCGTTTGGATAAAAAAGTAACCCATTCTTCATGTGTAATAAAGTTCACATACTTCATTGGACGTTCCGCTTCAACAAACCTTCCTTGCTCATCCTTAAGAAACTTGTTGGATATAAAAGCTCGAAACCCTCTATTTTTCGGCCAATTGAAGACAACACTTTTTCGGTCATCATCAATGTTAAAAGACCTCTATGAAATAACATACGCATAGAGTGTGTTAGTATAAGTAATTTAAACACATTACGTCAACAAAAAGAAAATAACATCGATCATATATGGTACATGTATCTCAGTCCATATTTTATCTTTACCAGATTACAACTCTTGTATTCTCCATTTATCACAGGTGGTTGGAATGTGCAGACAAATAAGTGAACCCATGTAGCTTGTCAACCCTTTATAATAGTTAGGCCTCGTGTAATTTCTCTTTCTGCATGTTGAACTAAGTTATTTGTATCGTGTGAGTTTTCTTGATTAACAGCCATTTGACTTGTAATAAAGAAAAAAATAAAAATGAAATGACAAATATAAAAATCCATAATCCATTGAATATATATATATATATATATATATATATATATATATAATGACAAATATTTAAATTTTATTGAATGATATAAGCTATAATTATACTAGTACTTTTTTCACTAACGTCTCTTTTTTTTCTTGGTTGGAATATGTTCTACTCGTCTCTTAACAACATGGACGGTTGGATTGATCCAAATGCCCTTA
Source organism: Vicia sativa (assembly GCA_021764765.1). NCBI lineage: Eukaryota > Viridiplantae > Streptophyta > Magnoliopsida > Fabales > Fabaceae > Vicia > Vicia sativa. The sequence goes on along the minus strand of CM038796.1, from coordinate 65,905,646 downwards.
TTATGATCATTTCTAATATATTATTCATGCGCTATAATATTCCCATCTTGATCATTTCTAGTAAACATTTCGATCTCAACATCAATATCACATTGATCTCCAATGTTTTCATCAATTACTTTGTTAGTTAAACGCACTATATATCATTTCGTACTTGTCGGATCAGTGACATAGAATACTTGTTTAGCTTTAGAGGCAAAAATAAAAGGCTCATCTTTGTACCCCACCCTATTAAGATCCACTGGCAAAAATCCTGACTTATCCATTCGTATGTTATTATTATTTTCAACCCACTTGCAACCAAATATAGGAATCTGAAACTTCTCATAATCAAACACCCAAATGCGCTCGATAACCCCAAAATATGATAGATTTGAAAATTTGGGGTTTAAGTCCTTCACACTTGATATGTGCATTGCTTCAGCTACCACGGCGACACCACTATTTTGCATAGTACTTTTATCATCTTGTTCTTTGGTATAAAATGTGTATAAATTAATTGCGTATGGGCTATAAGAAAACACAACCAAACTTGGACCATGCCAAACATCAACCTTTCTGTTATTGAAGTGGGATCTGAATAATACATTGAATATATATGATCCTTAAACCAAGGTATGAAACTTTTATTGTGCTCTCATACTATCCAATTCTCATTTCTATTCAGATTTAAACCTCGGAGAACACCCTTGTGCATTTCAACATACGGCTCAACCTCAATCTCATTATGCAGAACATACAAATGCACTTGATCCCGTTTGACCCTTGATACTTGTGCAGAACATACCTAATGGTAGAAAATGTTCCATTATAACATGGAAATCATGTGTCTTTAAACTCTTTAACTCGAGGTATTTCATAGACACAAGTCTTCTAATATATGTAGAGTATCCTTCTAGAACTTTAACTTTACTTAGAAATTTACACAATATGTTCGTTTTCCTTTCTTCAGGGGTCCTAATTCAGTTCTTATTCCCATCTTTACCATGTCCACCCTTACTTTAAGGCCATCCATAGACTTTCATTGTATATTGAGTAACGTACCAATAACACTGTCAAATATATTTTTTTCAATATGCATAACATCGAGAAAATGTCTTACATACAACGACTTCCAATATGGAAGTTCAAAAAAAATTGACCTCTTCTTTCACCCACTCTTGACAAGTATATATGTAAAAGGCTTGCCAAACTAAGTACTCACATCTTTCACCTTTTCAAAAATTTTATCACTTGTCAATATAGGTGAAGCTCTACCTTGTTCTGGCTATCCATTGAATGCTTTTCTCCACCCACGGTAGTGATGATTAGAATTTAAGAATCTACGATGACCGAGAAATACATCCTTCTGACCAAAATCCTATCGTGTCCAATCTATGTTATCTTCACAAATAGGACACACACATTGACCTTTTATGTTGTACCCTAATAGATTTTTGTATGCTAGAAAATCATTAATTGTTCCAAATGACATCGTCGTCAAGTTAAAAACTTTCTTTCCTATGCCCATCATAAACCTCCTCACCGTTCTTCCACAGAAACTTTAAATCTTCGATCAAGGGTGTCAAGTATACATGTAACACCCCGTTTTACTTAATATTATATTATATTAATATTTTCGAGTTACCGATCGATATTTATTTTGCGACGAGAATTTTTATATTAATCGAGATACCTATTAATACATTTGGCGATGTTTTGTTTGGTTTAGTTTTTATTTCGTTCAGTTCGGTAAAATATTATTCAGACCGATATTTGATTCCCCGGAATTATTTTAATTGATCGAGTTAATAATATTATTAGATATTATTAGTGTGTTAATTAGTAAGAATAGATAGGGGTGTGAGGATTAATTTAGTAGGATTGGGTTTACACTCTTAAGCTTGCTAGTAAGAAAACACATTATAAACACTTTTCCTCATTTTCCTTCCATACCACACAAAAGCCAAACATAGAAGCTTAGAAGCAAAGAGAGGGTTTTGGTAGAAGAAGAATAAGAGCAAGAGAAGAGCTTGAGGATTGGGTTTGTTGAATCATCAAGGATCATCCAATCACTAGAGGTAAGGGGTTTGATTCTCCATCTCATATAGTTAGGGTTTGATAGTTATATTTTGGATTTGGGGAAAAATTAATAGGTTGATTCATGGGTTTTGGTTGGTTGATTGTTGAAATAACTTAGAAAGGTTGGATTAGGGGTATGGATTATTGGTGTGTTATTTCTAGCATTGTAGGAAATGGAAGTTATAAAATGGAAATGAAAAGAAAAATTGTAAACAGTGAAAACCAGAAAACCCTGTGTGTTACGGAAACCATGGAAGAAGAAAGGAAATGGAAGATGGAACATGGGGGAGGCGCCCCCCCTCAAGCTGAGGGGCGGTCGTCCCCCTACCTGAGGCACCCGCCTCCATCCAGAACAAGAAGCCTGGGACGAGCATCCCTGTTGCAAGGAGGAAGAATGAAAATTTTCATTTTCCAGTTTTCTGTATAATGCGTTTTCTATTTTCTATTTTCTGTAGAATTTATTTTCTGCATAATTTGCTTCTGTTTCTCTCCAATTCTCCAATTCCATACACTACTAGTTAGTATTAATAAAATATAATTAGGACATAAGTTAGCCGATTAAATTTGGAACCCGATTATGTTTTTCCGATTTTTAGCAAGTTGCTCCGAATTCAACGAAAATTGACGTGCTAACTAAGTTCGACGTGTAGAACGTAGTGGTGAGGTTAGTTTTTCAAAATTACTAGTTTTTACGAAACGACCCGAAATAGGCCAAATTACGATTAAATTGAATCGGATTGCATTTTAGTCGATTTAAGACACGTATGGACAATCTAATTGCGATGTTGACGATTATGATTAATGCCGGTTATTAAGAATGGCTTTCGCGACGATTATTGGTATTTTGATTATTTTTCCCTATTTGGAATTTAGTGAATTAATTGATAATGATGTGGTGTGATTGAATATGATGTTTGCGATGGTGTATTTATTAATGAATACTTGATGATATGCGATGCGATGATATGTTTATCTTGATGTGGATGAATATGGCGACATGGACTTTATGTCAATTTTGATGAGCGATGATGATTTTTTTTTGTGTTGTTTTTATTGTCGAGTCACATACATTGCATTGGCGAAGAGGGCTTTTATGCCAAGCGACGAGGACTTTCATGCCAAGCGACGATGGGCTTTATGCCAAATGTTCCTAAGTATGGACAAAGCGACGAGTACCACATGCATAACATAGTCGTGTCTCATGGAGTCGGCTATGTTTATGATTGAGTTGTTTGGCATTGGGTTTTAATTGATGGATCATGTGGAATTGCGATGATATATGATGCTTTGTTTGGTGATGATCTTTATGATGAACATGAAATGAATATGACGTGATAATTTCATAATAACTATGCGATGAATATAAATGATGAGTTTTGCGATGATTTCCCTTTGATGAAATGCTTAATGCAAATATGATGTGATGATGTTTATGACGATGGGCTTTTATGCCAAAAGCGACGATGGGCTTTAGCCAATTTGTGATGATTTTGTTTATGTTGCTTATGTTATTAGAATTGTTTGATGTTGTTGTTTATGATTGTCGTGTTGATTAATGACATATTGACTTGTGATGATTTTATGGTGATGAAAGTTTATGTGTTGTTGTGATGATTTATGTTGATGAGGTTATGGCGATAAAGTGTTGATTATACACATTAGAATGACGATCTAAGTGAGTGAGATTTGGATATGTGTTGGAATGCACTTATTAACCTATATCTTTTACAATTCCAAAACTATATATATGTTATCATGCCTTTAATTATATGTTTTGGAGTATCTCACCCTTTACTTGTTTCGCCGTTACCTTTATACTAGTAACATGCAGGTTATGAAAACGAAGATTATAGCTGCTATTAGTTGAGTCGGTGTCACTCTGATACGTAGCACTCGGGGGGAATATTTATGTTGTCTTGTTGTTGTTCTTTTGTTGTTATTCCTTTTGTAAATAAGAACCATACTTTATGAATTTATAATTTGATGAAGAGGTTTAATAAAGAAGGTGTTTTTGATTTCTAAGATTCAATTTATGATTTCCGAGGATGCTATGTATCCGAGATTTATACTTTAAAGCAAACTGTTTAAAGTGATTTGGTTTTAAAGGTGTGATGCCTCAGTATTGAATTTATCAAATTTTAAATTACTCTGATTTTACTTATAAAACCTTGGGTAATATTGGGGTGTTACAATACATCTATGTCATTCCCTGATTATTTAGGCCCAGAAATTAACATAGATAACACCATTTGCTTATGCTTCATACATAGCCATGGAGGTAGGTTATAAATCATTATAATCATAGGCCATGTGCTATGTGAGATACTTTTAAGACCGTGTGGGTTCATTCAATCATTAGACAATGCCAATGAAGATTTTGTGCTTCTTTTCCAAATTCAGGATAATCATTATCAATTTTCATCCACTGTGGTGAATCTTCCGGATGTCAAAACTTTCCATCAATAATTCTTTCACCTGCATGACAAGTCAAGTGTCTTGAAACGGTTTCACTATAAAACATGCGTCTAAATCTCAGAATTATAGGAAAATACCATAAGACTTTTGTTGGAGTCAACTTTTTCTTATGTCGAGAAACACGTCATTTAGGACACTCATTTAACAATGCATACTCATTTCGAAACAAAACGCAATCATTTGGACAGGCATGTATCTTATCATAACTCATTCCAATAGAGCACAACATCTTTTTGGCCTCATATGTTCAATTAGGAAGAACATTATCCTCTGGTAGCATATCTTTCACAAGGGCTAATAACTCTGTGAAAATGTTATCCGACCATCCACTGCCCGCCTTTAAGTTGTACAACTTTAATAGCATAGACAATCTTGTGAATTTTGTACAAACATTATACAACGATTTCTCTGCATCGCTTACCAACCTCTCAACTTTTGGGACAATCCTTAAGATCATCTTCAAGTTCTTTGGCAATATCTTTGACTCGATCATAATCGTATGTATCTCTGCCATTGTCGTTTGAAGAATAGGTCGTATTATCCCCCGATTCAACATTCTTGTTACTTTTCTCACCATGAAAATTCCAACATGTATAACTTCTATCAATTCCATTCCTCTTTAAAGGTGATTCCAACTGAACCGCATGAACCCGACTCCCATAACAACAACCCAATCAAGGACATGCCATTTGACCGGGGTCTTTAGCGTGCGCAACAGCAAATTTAACGAATTCTGATACCCCATTCTCGTACTCTTTCGATAATCAATTGGAATACATCCATGTGTTATCCATGGTATTACTAATTAATCTAAAAAAACAAAATAAAAAATATTTACCTGTAGGGGAACGATCCGACTTTCACACTTCACAAGTAGGAACGTAAGCAACTAATTACAGTTCATTCACAAGTAGAGAAGTAAGCAACTAATTAAACTGGAAATGATCCATCATAGTAGTTCATTCAAAGCAGAACTAATTACATTGGCGAGAGAGAACAAGTAATTACCTGTAGAGAAGTAAGCAATTAACTTCTAGACCCACACAGTGTAAGATTCTTGTAAACGATCAGACTTTCACTCTTCAGAAGTAACCCCTATAGCAGATTCACAAAGTTAGTAAGTTCATCACTTAAGTTCTTAAGCAATGTGCAAAGAAATTATTTTGTAATGAGGATTATATTTTGTAATAAAGTAAACCTTGTCTCTTTGTTTTTCTAAGCTCACTTTTTGGGTTTGCTTCCCACATTCACTATGTAATTTTGAAACATAACTACAATATATTTACTAGTACTAATTTATTCTGAACACAACAGGTTTGTTCTCATCCCCACTTGGAATCCATCTTTTTAGGCCTTACCCCGTCCTCTAACATTTAATGAGCTCTTTGATTTATCATTCATTTCAAGGTTACAAGAGTTTTCATGTTCATGATTTCTTGCAACATTTTCTTGTTTTCTACAGAATAAAAATCAAAGCATTTTACCATTACCTTAAAACATGTGAAATAATGAAAATTATGGTATGCTGTTGTCTGCAGAAATTTCGAAAATGTATCTCCGATACATTTTCGGATATGCATCTCTGGAATTAAGTGAAGCTTAACAACAACAAGAAAAAGTGTATCGGGAGATACATCTCCGAAAACGCAAGTACTTTTTGAGAATTACATAAGGTGTTTCTTGAATATATAGGATGTACTAAGAAATTCCCTATATTATTACTCACAACACACACCAGCATTAGACTCCTTTAGCCATAAGGTTTTTGTATGATTGATATATCTAACAACCCATAATAAGAGTAGATTGATATTTCAAGAAATGTCATTCGATTCAAATTTGAAACATGTAAATATCACTACTTCACTGATACTTAGTGATATTTATAGAATTAACCATAAATAATACATTAATCGAGTATTATCCAATAGACCAAATCAACAACTCAATCATTTTAGATCCAATAGTCTTCAAAGAGGAAAAATCATATACTATATACAAGGATGCAAATGCATAACTGCAAAATCAAATTAGGTAGAAAAACTAACACCTAAAAAAAATTACATGATACAAATAATCAACCGCCAAAATTACGATATTATACAGTCAAATTTCACAAAAACATCTAATGAAAGTTACTGCAAGGAATATAACAGAGTTTAAGTAACACCATTAGCTTTTAACCTAGAAAATACAATCTAATAGTTGTTAATATAATATTTTCTCAAACTCATGATATATATTATTGATTTTGAACAACAATAGCAATTTAACATCACAGAAATACCTTGCGTATTGGATGCTGATTCGAGGACAGAGGGAGTTGAATCGCGTGAAAATTGTGTAGAAGATGGAAGACGAAGTCGAAGATGGAAATTGTGCAGAAGATGGAAACTGGAGCGATTTTTTCGTACAAAGGTGAGAAGACGAAGACGAGGAATGGTTGTAACAATCAGAAGATGAAGGCGAGGAATTGGTTGAAGTATTCAGAGGATGAGAAAAAAAGAATCGGAGCGAGGGTCTTGTACAGAATCGGAGGGAGGGTCATGCAACGACGTTTAGAGAGAAGAGGGAAATAGGAAGAATTAGGTTAGGTTTTATTTTAATAAAAGACTTATAGCAGCGTTTTTTCTTAAAAAGCGCTTTCGTTTCATTGGCCTATAGCAGCGCTTTTAGAAAGCGCTTTCAAATGTGCGTCCAATTTAAGGACTTTAGCAACGCTTTTTAAAAACGCTTTCTAAGATTAACATTTAGCATTGCTTTTGTAAAAGTGCTTTCTAAGGTGGGGTCTATGTACGGCCTATAGCAGCGCTTCTATAAATCACTTTTTAAAGGTAGCCCCCCTTTTTTTTAGCGAATGTTTTTACAACGTATAACAGCGCTTTACTATAAAAGCATTGTCTTTTTAGTGCTGCTAAAAACGAATTTTGTCATAGTGTGAATCAATTTCATGGCCTTCTCATTCATCTCGTCCCGATTGATATCCTTCAATCGGTCGATTTCATCTCACACGTCGTCTTTTGTAAACTTTGCTAAGCGAATATATTTTAATCTTTCTTTTCCATAATCTGAATTTACTTATCTTATCGAATCTTGTTACTTCAAATTTTACACCAGAATTAATTATCATGTGATACCAATTTTTAGAACATTGATCAATATAAATGATTAAAGAGAAACAAAAACAAAACACAATAATGCCTACTTCTATGACTATAGAGCAACAATAATCATCTCTATTTCTATCTAATATTACAGTTAATTAGGATACGATGTTACTACAAGCAAAATATTATATTAGTGTTCATTTTACAATAACACGAAATCTCCGCACCTTCCAATTACCTATTCACAACTGACAATTAGGTGTAACATCTGAGCAACCATACTCAACTATAATGCTATCAATTTTTGAGTTTAAGTCAGAGGACTTAGAGAGTAGTTTTTGCTTTCATTCTCTAAAACTAGATTTGATATCTATGTGCAAATGTCTCCGTCTTTTCCGATACCATACTTTGGTAATATATATAAAGCCACTATCAATTAAAACTTTAGCTAGCTTTCACTTTCAAGCTCAAAATTTTGTCCTCTAAGTTTCAAAATAGTTCCCTTGCCGACTATCTCTATCAAAAATCTTGTGCTTGACAATGCTCCACGTTTAGAAATCTTGTTTATTAGTTATATCCTACAAGAAACTTGTCCAAATTAAGCGACTTGTGGAATGAAATTCACAAGATTGGGGAGGGGCTCTCCCACTAATGTATGCAGAATATTGAATTTAAAATTGAAATGACAACGTACATGTCATTTTCTACGAGGTACGGTACTATACATCTTTTTCTCATATATTATTATTGACTATTACCATTAATATGTTTTAACTTAAGATATGCTTCTAGTGAAAGCTAAGTATCTTCTTTCCGAAGTTCTCTTTCGGTTTTTTAGACAGCATTTGATTCCTAATTTTCAACGTCTAAATAAAAAAAATACAATTTTTAAATAGATAGAAAATGAGTACTAAATTCAAATACTATTAGAGTTAATTTTCTATTGGGTCTTTTTCTATTCTTGTGGGCCTCCTTTGTATTGGACATTTTATCAGTTGCTGTATATATCTTAGCTTTGTTACCTTGTATTGTAATTTTTACTTTTTCATTCTCTCGTAATTCAAAATAGCTTTCCCACTTGTGGACACTATTCATCATTTCTTTGATTCTTCACTGTAATATGGTATCAGTGACAAACCCTAAATCTCAGACATTCTTCACCCTCACATAACGACTCATCCATACCTTTACACCACCACCCATGGCTTCCAACAACGAATCCATTCCCTTTGAACACCAAGAAACCCTAAAAGACTCTGTCACAAACGAATTCAACAATGACCCAACCCTAAATCCTCGCAACCCATACTACCTTCATCCCGGAGAAAACCCCAGCACCACCATTGTCACTACACCTCTCGACGACAACAATTACTACAACTGGAGCAAATCCATGAGGCGAGCTCTTACTTCCAAGAACAAGATTTCATTCATCAATGGCGTCATCCTCAAACCCCCAACTTCCGATCCCAATTTTGAAATTTGGGACCGCGCTAATCGCATGGTGCTATCTTGGATCAATCGAACACTTTCGCCACACATCGCACATAGTACTATTTGCTTCGATTCTGCCTTCGATTTATGGGAAGATCTTCGTGAAAGATTCACTAAAGGAAATCATTTTCGATTCTCCGATCTTCTACGCGAGCTCCATTGCATTCAACAAGGAGATCACTCATTTTCCACATACTTCGCAGATCTGAAGATCCTCTGGAATGAACTCAAAAACTTACGCCCCACACCATCATGTTCTTGTCCAACGCCTTGCACTTGTGATTTGGCAAACGTTGTGCGAAATTTCAAGAATTTAGAATATGTCACATGCTTCCTCAAAGGATTAAATGATAACTACCATAACATCCACACTCAAATGTTACTGCTCGATCCTCTTCCCAACATTGGTCGAGTTTATTCATTGATCGCTCAACAACAAACTGCTCCATCTTCAACCTCTACACAGAAATCCACCATTCTATACACCAAAACAAAAACCAAACCTTATGCTAAACATATTATGCTATGCACCAACTGCAGCAAAACCAACCACACCATTGAGAACTGTTACTTCAAGCATGGATTCCCCCTGGATATTGCAGCAAGAACAACAAGAATACAAATGAATCCAAAACTACTGTTACTCAAGACAAGGAGCCTACAATATCCAAGGAAGATTACCAACATCTCCTTCAACTGCTTCATCAATCAAGAAAAGATCACCAACAAACCAAAAATGATGTTTCATCAACATCTAATAATGCTATAATCTCAGGTATGATGACAACAGGTAATCCCTTTCATAAAGATTCTTTATGGATTCTAGATTCTGGTGCTTCTCACCATGTTTTCCCCTCTATCAAAAAAATTTCATTTGTACAATCTATAACCCCTGTTTCATACATTTACCTAATGGCAATTACCTATTAAGTTTTCTGGAACCATCGTTTTTAGTACAAATTTTCAACGGCATAACGTTTTCTGCATACCTAACTTTCAATTCAGCCTCATATCCATCTCAAAATTATGCCACAACTCCCTTTACACTATCACATTCTTACACAATTCCTGCTTCATCCAGGATGTATCTACCAAGGAAACGATTGGGGAAGTGATCCAACACCATAGTGTCTTCCCCTGCATCCCATGATAGTACTGACAACATTGCCCCTACTAACAACCCTACACCCACTGGTATTAGAAAATCTACAAGACCTAAAACAAAACTTGCATACCTTAAAGATTTTTATTATAATGCTATTTACTCATCTCTTGCATATGACATATCACAATATATTACATACACTGCTATTTTTCCTACATATCACAAATATATATCTGCTATAATTGTTGACACCTCTCCTAATACACACAAGTAAGCAAGCACTCACCCAACATGGATTCAAGCCATGAAAGATGAGATACAAGCTTTAACCAATAATAAGAAGCCTATAGGCTGTAAATGGGTTTACAAGACAAAATTTAATTCTAATGGTTCTATTGAAAGACTTAAAGCTAGATTAGTAGCACAAGGCTTCAATCAAATCTAAGGTATATACTATTTTGACACATTTTCTCCTGTTTCCAAATTATCCACTGTAAGATTAATTATATCTCTTGCATCTTCTTTAAATTTACATCTTTTCCAACTTGATGTACACAATGCCTTTTTATATGGAGATTTGGATGAAGAGGTTTACATGTCTCTCCCTAAGGGCATTACACCATCTTATCCAAAAAAAAGTTTGTAAACTCTTGAAATCTATCTATGGCTTAAAACAGTCAAGCAGACAATGGTTTGAGAAATTGTCAAATGTTCGTCTGAAACAAAATTTCTCTCAATGCACATCTGACCATTTTTTATTTATCCATAACTCAAAACAATATTATATATTCATCCTAATATATGTTGATGATATCTTACTTGCAGGTAACAATTTATACATTCTCAACAACACAAAACACATTTTGAAGACTTACTTCCATATCAAGGACCTTGGCAAACTGAAATACTTCTTAGGCCTTGAACTAGCACGCACCAACACAGGAATCAACATATATCAAAGGAAATATACTCTGGACCTTCTTGACACAACAAGACTTCTTGGCTGCAAACCTGCTACTACTCTCATGGCTCGAACCACGCGTCTTCAATCAACTAATGGAACTCCTATGGAAGATCCTACCAAATATATAAGATTGGTAGGCCAACTAATTTATCTACTAAACACAAGACCAGGCATATCTTACACTGCAAAACAGCTAAGCCAGCATATGAACAAACATATAGATATCCACTACAATGCTACTCTTCGAGTCCTCCGATACCTTAAATCATCCCCTGCTCAAGGCCCATTCTTTCCCCGCAATTCCACTCTGCAAATCCAAGCTTTCTATGAATCTGATTGGGCCACTTGCCTAGAAACTCAAAAATCCACCACTAGCTACTACATCTATCTTGGCAGCTCTCTCATATCCTGGAAATCGAAGAAACAAACCACTGTCTCCAGAAGCTCTATAGAAGCAGAATACCGCTCCATGGCTTCCATTGTATGCAAAATACAATGTCTATCCAACCTCCTCTTTGAACTAAGAATTCCATTCAAAACTCCAGCTCAATTATACTACGACAACGCTTCCGTCATACACATTGCAAACAACTCTTCCTTCCACGAATACACCAAACACATTGACCTCGACTACCACTTCATTTGTGAAAAGCTCAAACAACAATTTTTTCATCTTCACAACAACTTGTTGATGTTTTCACAAAATCTTTGGACCTGAAGCCTTTCACCATCAACGTTTCTAAGATTAGTTTACACTCCATATACCCCAAGCTTTAAGGAGGGGTATTAGAGTTAATTTCCTATTGGGCCTTTTTCTATTCTTGTGGGCCTCATTTGTATTGGGCCTTTTATCAGTTATTGTGTATATCTCAGCTTTATTACCTTTTATTGTAATTTTTACTTTTTCATCCTCTCATAATTCAAAATAGCTTTCCCGCATATGGACACTATTCATCATCTCTTTGATTCTTCACTGTAATAAATACAGTTGAGAATAGATGTGACTCATTAGTGTTATGCATGGTTGTTAAACTTGCGGGTAGACTCCTAAATTCATACGAGTTTACGAGTCTAAGAATATAAAACGATTAGACTCATACATATTTTGATAGACTCTAGTAGACTCAGATAGACTCTAGTAGACTCGAATAGACTCGTACAAACTCTTATAGACTCGCGAGTTTATGGTGAGTTTACGAGTCTATACGTTTTTTTGCATTTTGTTATTTTAATCCCAAAAAAATCTCAAATTCCCCAAAATATTTTATTTTATTAAAAAAAACCTTTATTTTGCTTGTTCGAGACTTAGAAAGTCTCTCTCTTAGTCACTTGTTTCAGCAAAGTTATGTGCTCCCTTTATCGACGGTGTGGTCCCATCTGTTTTGTCTCTTGATTTTTTTCTCGTTCGTTGTTTTAAATTAATCCTTCATGGTGTAAGTGTTTTCTTGTATGTTTTACTAGTATGCTTCCTTGTATGTTCTTTTGTGTAAAAGTGACTGCCATTGTTCAATCATGTCCACTAATTCCAATCTCCACATATCAATTTGCAGGAGATAAAATGGTTTAGAGGATTGATGATTTATTGCAGAAAATGGTTTAGTCTCTTTTGAAATAATGCATTGCTCACATGAAAACTTGCTACAATTTTTACTAATTAATTAATTATTAATGATAGTTATATCGAACCTACATATAATTGATGCAAGGAAACCTCGAGGGAGTGGAAGACATTGGTGATAGAGACATAAAAAACCTGAATTGATAATTTGTTCTGACATAAGGCTAGAACAGTTTGAGTAGAGACATAGTTTTAAATTGCACTCGCGAGGGTGGTTGCAATTGCAGATATTGCAATTGTTCTTGAGATTTAAAGCATCTAAAGATATCGATGAAGGTGAGGATTACGATATTAGTGGCGATGATTTCACTAGAGTTTTGAATGTTTGAAGTCATTAGTATATATGTTTTATCATTTTTTTTGCTTTATGTAGTAGTAACTTGTCAATTAAGAGGAAGTTAGTACTTTAAGTCTATAAAAATATACTTTACTATTTTTTTTGTTTTATTATCGAGTTTTTTGTTAAAAAAAATTGTTATGGAGTATGAGATTTAAATTCTGATGTTAATTGGTGTTCTATTATATATATGTGTGTGTGTGTGTGTGTGTGTGCGCGCGCGCGCGTGTGTGTGTGTATGTGTGTGTGTCATATATGATGCAATTACAAGTTTCAAAATATATGTGTTCCATGTATGTGTCATTTACAGATTTTTAAAAGTCAATTTTAATTTTTCCATAGACTCGTACAAATTTACGAGTTGAGTTTACGAGTCGAGCCTACAGTCCCTTTACGAGTCTGAGTAGACTCGCGAGTTTAACAACCTCCGTGTTATGTCAATTAAAAATGGGATAATATTTTTTAGCATCATTTAAGAGAAATAATTCAATTACGCATGTATTCTTAATTAAATTTTCAACCTATAACAACACTAAATAATTTGTATAAAAATAATTTTGAAATAAAAACATTATATGTGTCTTGATTTATGGACATTTGTTTATATTTAAGGTCAAAAAGTTTAGAAGACTTTTGCTTATAAATAAGGTCGTAAGAAGTATGTAACAGAGATGATATCATCCTTTCCACCTTATTTGATACTTTACGACAGACCATTCTCTCTCTCTCTCTCTCTCTCTCTCTCTCTCTCTCTCTCTCCTCAATTCCGAGTTTGCTATGAGCGACTTAGGACAACTTAACTATTTCTTAAAAATTGTAGTCATCACTACTACTAAACGCGTATACAACAACGTAAAAATTACCACAGTTCTTCTAAACATCGTGGTGACACCTCTAAAGTCATGTTCTAACATTTTTTATTTTTTAATTAAAATTTTTAAGAGAATAATAAAGGCTGATGGGAACACTCTGGTGATATTATCAAGCTTTCATGTGTTTGAACTTCATCGCCCTTAAATAGTTTATTCTTTTTACGTTAACGCGTACGTTTACATTTTATTTATATTTAAATAAAAATAATAGGGATATCACTATGGTTGTTTTGTAAAACCATTGTTACACACTGACGCTTCTTTATAAAATTTTATTTTACAAAAAAATATCATTACGGTTCACAGTAATGACCTGATGATAAATTTATATATATATATATATATATATATATATATATATGTGTGTGTGTGTGTGTGTGTGTGTGTGTGTGTGTGTGTGTGTGTGTGTGTATGTGTGTGTGCACGCGCGCGCGCGTATGTGTGCCATATATGATACAATTACAAGTTTAAGAATATATGTGTGTTCCATATATGTGTCACTTACAGATTTTTGAAAGTCATTTTTTTAATTTTTCCAAAGACTCGTACAAATTTATGAGTTGAGTCTACGAGTCGAGTCTACAGACCCTTTACGAGTCTGAGTAGATTCGCGAGTTTAACAACCTTGATGTTATGTCAATTAAAAATGGGCTAATTTTTTTAGTTTCATGTAAGAGAAATAATTCAATTACGCATGTATTCTTCATTAAATTGTCAACCTATAACAACACTAAATAATTTGTATAAAATAATTTTGAAGTAAAAACATTAAATGTGTCTAGATTTGTGGACATTTGTTTATATTTAAGGTCACAAAATTTAGAAGACTTTTGCTTATAAATAGGGCCAGAAGAAGTATGTAATAGAGATGATATCATCCTTACCACCTTATTTGTTACTTTACGATAAACCATTCTCTCTCTCTCTCTCTCTCATTCTCTCTCTCTCTCTCTCTCTCTCTCTCTCTCTCTCCTCCTCAGTTTCAAGTTTGCTATGAGGGACTTAGGACAACTCAACTATATCTTAAAAATTGTAGTCATCACTACTACAAAACGCGTATACAACAATGTAAAAATTACCACAGCTCTTCTAAACACCGTGGTGACACCTCTAAAGTCATGTTCTAACATTTTTTTATTTTTTAATTAAAATTTTTAAGAGTATAATAAAGGTTGATGAGAACATTGTGCTGATATTATCAAGCTTTCATGTATTTGAACTTCATCACCCTTAAATAGTTTATTTTTTTTACGTTAATGTGTACCTTTTCATTTTATTTATATTTAAATAAAAATAATAGGGATATCACTATGGTTGTTTTGTAAAACCGTTGTTACACACTGTCACTTCTTTATAAAATTTTATCATGCAAAAAAATATCATTAAGGTTCACAGTAGTGACTTGATGATAAATTTATATATACTAAACACTCAATATCTATTTTTCCACTGAAAAAGGAAACAGGACGAAACAACCCTAACACCAACATTGTCATCATTGTCGGGAAGGAAGAAAACAACACCAACATGGTATTCTCCTTTACAATACGTAAATATTTTTGAGGTTTTGTTGTTTAGTTTCGTTTCAATATCGCATTTGAAGACAAACTCATTCAAATGTGTTTCTATGTCTTCTTCTTCTGTAAAATCTTGATCTGAAAATTTATATAGTTGGGATGGTTGTATGGTTTCGTACCACTGCAAGAAGAGGCAAAATAAAGAAAGGCTTTTCTGGAGATGTCTATTTTGGAGGAGTGATGAGGCATGTAATTTTTTCATTTGGGGTGAGGACGTGAGAGAAAAAGGTTGAAATGAAGTTAGAGTTATGAAGTCAGAGTTGGAAGCTTTGGAAGTTATGGGCTATATGAAGGTTATGTATGAAAATTCAAAAAAGAAGAACAAGAAATTGAAGAACAAACTGAAATCAGAGAGATTTTGTGTAAACTTGATGATGTTATGTTTTGTTATCTCCTTTATGTTTAAGGTTTACTCTGTTATATAGTTGAGGTAGGGTTTTAATTGCATTGTTGATGTTGAAATTACAGATGCAGTAAACTTGATAGGAATGCAACTATCAAACGGTTTCTTACGAGTAAATTCATCGCAAACTATTTAATTTTCAATTATAATTATCGTTCAAGTAGTTATCTGTCCGTTATATCAACAGTGTATATTAGTTGATAGATTTTGTAGCTGCTAGGTTAAGCGGATAGTTTATGTTGATAGTTTAATTTGATAACCTTAAGAGATTTAGAAATTCCTAGAGTTAAGCATAAAGATTAAAATTCCATTACATAAACTTTTTGATTTTATATTGTTTCTTTTATTCTTCCTCTTCTCTGATCCTTAAAAGTCTAAAAGTCAAAAGATTTCACGCATGTCAAGTTTTCTCGTTATTGGTTCTTTAATTCCTCGAGTTGTTGAATAATTATGTCTATTTGTCTTTTCATATATAATTTTCCCTCCTTTGATATTTCTACTTACATATAGTTTGATGTAATACAAGTTTTGATATCAATTTACAAATGGTGTAATATTGATTCTGGTATGATACGAATGATATTTATTCATATTCATAAATATCACAATGGTTATTTGTCACATCCATTGTTATAGGGCGCACGCTTTTCAATATACTACTACGATCACTAGAACATGATTGAAAGTAAGACATACATCTACACAGTACATAACAATATATGGACCTGCATGATTATATATCATTTCCAATAGTTGTTAAATGTCTTTTTCATAGTAGTGCACACGCCACACATGACATGTTCCTCTAACAAAAGAAATATGCCGAAGACATTCATGAGCTAGCATGTATTCTTACAAAACATTTCCAACTCTAGTGGACAAAAAATGAAAGATGAGTGCCACACACAATGTCAGATACGAGGATTCATCTCTCTGTAGTAGTCTTGTATGTGCTCCTTCTCAAAATGTATTCTCCTTCTCAAAAACAATTTTCTTAAAAACTAGTATTCTTAACTTTTAAATTTAGTGGAATAAATTATATAATTATTATATTTTATCTGTCACACTTGTAATTTTTCTTCTTTACTCTATTTAATTTTCGCCAATTATTATTTTTTATTTGTATTAAAATTTATTACTATTTTTATAACTATAAATTCTAAATTAATTTTGACAAAACTATTCAAACAACATTAATAAATAACAATTACTTCAATATTATTCTATATTATTGTACTCAAACATTAACTAATTTTAGTAAACTCAATTATATTTAAATCAATTATATCAAATTAAATTCTCTCAAAATCAATTATCTATAAACCAATTCAATCAGAAGCGAAGTACTTAGGCCTGCTATCAACAGGTGCATAGGAGGATCCACTCTTACGCACACTACGGCTTTAGTCACACCAAGTGTATATATATATATATATATATATATATATATATATATGGAAAATTCTATGGTGACGTCGTTAAAATGATTGCATCGGTGAAGTCATAGATCTGACCAATCAGAAATAAGCCCTAACTAAACTCTAATTTAATGACTTTCACATAGGATTATATTGTACATACCACTTACTATGTACTTTAAATTTATTAATATTGCAAGTAAGTGCCTATCATATAAAAGATGATAAAACTAATTATTTAAAAATCAATTATTATAATTTTAATTGTTAAATTGAAATCCACTAAAATTTAAAAAATAATTGAACTTCATCGTTCTCAACCTCAACTACTTCATACTACAAAAGCCATTGATTTCAACCTCAACTACCAACTCAAGCTCAACTCTTTTGTTTGTGATTGCGTTCGTTCACCGCCGTGATTCGTCTCGCCACCGTGAGTCGTCCGCAGACTGAGAGAGTATTCTCAGTTTGAAAGATTTGCTGCAAATCTGCGAAATTGGGCGGAGTTTGTGCGGAGTTCATACACCACCAAGAACTGCAGTTTGCTTGTTTTCGTATTGAGAACAGAATTGCTAAAGTAATCACAAAAATGCCTGAACATAATTGCTTTGATAATTGTCATGCTCAACATCATTGAATTCAATTTGGGAATTATGGTTTATATTCGAACTTGTGTTTTGTATATGGATATTTCGATTTGGGAAATAGGGAATATCGCTGAACTTGTTTTCTGTATATGTTTTCAACTTTAATGATTCTGATTTTGTTGTCTTAAAGTTTATTTTTAATTCAGGTGTACGAGAGAATACTTAGAGGATGAATTTGAGGTGGATTCCAATGAAATTTATTCTAGTAATGGTAATACTTGTTTTGATGTTGAACTGAATGATGTTGAGGGTGACAGTTATCAAAGCTCAGATGACAACGTTGTCGATGCTGATAGTGATGTTGCCGATGTTGATAATGATGATGAAGATGATTCGGTTGAGGAGGTTGCAGTTGTAGGCAATAACGTGGTAAAAATTAATTCGCTGACTTTTGAAGAAATTTGTGTTATGCAATTCGGTTTTGTTGATGAAGCTTATGATTTTTATTATAAGTATGGAAACTGCAAGGGTTTTGCCATTAGGAAAAATGATATTAGGAGAGGAGGGTCTGAAGGTGATAAAATAATAGTAATGAGGCAGTTTGTATGCAACAAGCAAGGTTCAAGAGAGAATAAACACTTAAGTAGGTTAGATAGGAAAAGAGATCATAGACGTTTCACCCGTACTAAATGCCCAGCTAGGCTTCGTGTGCACTAAAAACCCAAAAATGGTATATATGCAGTGACATTATTTGAGGAGTGTCATAACCATGAATTAACCCTGTCTTGGTTTGTGCACCTAAACCCCGTCTATCGTCAAATTTCTGAAGCAGATAGAGCTCAGATTGATGGTCTTCAGTCACATGGAGTTAGAACTTGTCATATAATAGGGTACATGGTTGCTCAGAAGGGTGGATACGCTAGTGTTGGGTTTACAAAGAAAGATCTTTATAATTATTTTGATAAAAAAATGCGTGCTATTATTAAAGATGGTGACGTTTCCGCATGTTTAAATTCTGTAATTGTAAAGTCATCTACTGATCTTATGCTATATGAAAAATATGTTGTCAATGGTGATGGACGACTGAGGTCTCTTTTTTGGGCTGATGGGAGCAGTAGATCCGACTATTTTTCTTTTGGCGATGTGGTTGAGTTCGATAAAACTTAAAAGAAGAACAAATATAACTACCCATTGGTTATATTTTCAGGATGTAACCACCACTCGCAGACTGTTATCTTTGGTGCTGCATTGGTATCGGATGAAACAACAGAGACCTATAAGTTGTTGTTGAGTTGTTTTTTTAGAGGGGATGGATGGTAGATACCCACAAGCGGTGGTAATAGATGGAGATGGGGCTTTGAGAGAGTATATAAGATAGATTTTTCCCAATGCGACCCATTAGTTATGTGCGTGACATTTGAATAAGAATGTAGGTGAAAATGTTAAGAACTCAGAATTTTTGGAAGGTTTTAAAAGAGCCATGTACTCAAATTTTTTAAAGGATCAAGTTGAAGATTTCTGGTTAGAACTTATTAAAGAAAATAAACTGAAGAAAATCCATGGGTAACCAAAACGTATGAGAGCAAGTCATTGTGGGAAACTGAAGAAATAATGAACTGGTTTATGAGTTTAAATCGAAGTTTTCAGAACCTGTGTTGACAACTGAGTTGCGTTTGATTGAGAGCGATGCCACTAAAGTGTATACAACCGAGATTTTCAAGGAAGTTAAAGAAGAAATTATGAAGGTTGTTGCGTTGATCGTCAAGGACCGAAAATATATGGTGATGTGATGATGTACGTTCTCACAAAATATTGTCATGAAGACTACGAAAGACATGTTGTTTATGATGGTACAACATTTCAATGTTCGTGTAGGTTATTTGATTCTCGTGGGCTTCCATGTTCTCAAATTTTTTATGTCATGAAAGAACAACATGTTGTACACATTTCCAAGATATGGTTTTGACGCGTTGGACAAAGGATGCCAAATGTGAATATTTGAACATGGGTGCTAATGGTACGCTTGATTCAAATTCCATTGAGGTTGCTTGTTTTAGTGCATATAGTTCCGTTTTTACTACTTTTTGCAAAGAAGCTTCAAAAAAGAATGGTGTTTATCGGGAAATAATGGATGACATCATGAAGTTACAAAAAAAATATTGCAATACTGGGGATCAAATTGGGACACAAAGGATCCAATAACGGTTAAGAGTAAAGGTGCTCCAAAGAAAAAAAATGACACAAAAGCTATCAGGCAATGTTCAAAATGCAATAGTATAACTCATAATGCAAGGAATTTTTCGGTAAATTCGATAACTTGTGATCTGATTGTTAGAGTCAATGTCTTGTTTATTATTAAGCATAATAGGTGTTATTGTATAATTTTCAGAGTACAGAAAACACGCCATCTAAGGGAAATGTTGTGTTGTAGTCTGTGTTGTTAACAGATTCTTTAAGCCAAATTCCAAAGGTATTGTATGTTTTTTTTTTATTATATTGCGTAATTAACTGTATTCAATAACATTGCTGATATTTGTTCACAAAAGAAGAAAAATAGAGGTTGTCATGGTGAAAGAAGTGTGCAAAAGTATTGTTCTGATCCACTGAAGTACCGTGGCACTAATGCGACAACAACAACAAATATGGATATTACAAGCACAAGCGGACAAATCCCTCCAATATATGGAATTCAACCTTAGATGTATTCAACCTAAGACAATTGATGAAATCTGTTAATCATGATTGAATATGTTAGTGTATGTAATTTGAGACAGAAAGCCAATGTTGTAGTGCTTATGAATTTTAACCAGCATGTCTGCAGTGTTTTTGCAGCATCTTTATTTCCAGTAAATGTATTTCTGCTTCAAATTGAAACTAAACAATGTTGTATGATACAATGCTGCAATTGTATTTCTAGCATCTTTATTTCCAGAAATGTATGTGCCATTCTGCTATGCTTCTCTAAGTCCACCAGACAGTTGCTAAATCTAAAATGTTTCTCAGCCTTTACATTTTGACTTTTACAAGTGACAGATAAAAGTGTTGTCTCATTAAGTTGTACATTGTTAATTGGTGTATTTATCATTAAAGTGCTTTCTCGACCATTACATTTTAGACCAAGTCTTACATTATTTATTGGTGTATGTCTCATTAAGATATGTTTCTGCTGCATCAAATCAATCCATTTTGTGGTTAATCTGTTTTGGCAAAAATATACAAGATGTACATTGTTTGGTGGTGTATATGTATCACTTGAATATCAGTTACAAAAAAGTCAATAATTTTGGGGTATCAGTAGAACATAAGTTATGACATATTAGTGAAGTTCTGATCATTAAAAGCATTTCTTGCACACAGTTCTGATCATTAAAAACATCATTAAAAAAATTAAAGATGAGTTGAATGCAACATTTCTTGTATTACCAATTCAACAAACATAGATAGTACAACAAACTTATCAGCATAAACATCTAAAACATCTTACAATAACTGATGACAATAATCCAAGAAAAAAAAAACAACTAGGTGTTAAACATCTTGGATGTGTTTCTTTCTTTTTGTAGTTTCACCTTCATCTTCTCTCCTTTCTTGCATTGAAATTCTTTAATTATGGTAGTCAATTACTTCAAAATCACTGAGCAGTTGCAACCACAACATATCTTTGCAATGTGTGTATTTACATTGTTCAAATCTGCTACTAAATTTCTGGTTTCCTGTCCTATTTTACGAACATATGGAGGTTAACCATCAATCTCATCGTCCCACTGAACAACTTACAACCTGCCACTTCCTATAAATGAAAACAAAGATAATATAAGAAATTATTTAAAATAAGAAATCATGACAAAAAACTGAAATCAAACTCACCCCCCAATTTGTACATTTTCAATACCTCCTTTTAGGGTTATCATTTGATATGTAGATGAACAACCTCATCGGTTTATTGCAACCACATTCTGGTATTTGAAGCGGCATGAAGTTCGAAACAGGTGTCGAAGACATGATTGCATAGAGGTATGATGCGAAGGCAGGATGCAAAAAATTGAGGATTAAGGGTTTTTAAAGAGATGATACAATAAGCTTTTGTAGGTGTGCAAAATATGCATTGGAATGCGGTGGGGTTTTTTGGGGGGAGGATTCCCTCCAAAGAAAACTTTCAGTTTTCACTTTGATTTTAGTGAGTGAGATGGAACGAAACATGAAGCGGCGTAGAAGATGAAATAACAGGAAATATTTGGTTTCAAGTTGGTGCAGCATATGCGAGATATATTGTAATTAATAGTCGTCCGATATAAATCAATGGTTAAAATTTATGGGTGCAAGATTAATCACAACCCTCCACAATAAATATGCGGCCGTGATTTAAAACAGAAAAATCATTTTAAAAAATTACTACACCAGATTATCATTATCAAATTATCTACTTCATTCGTATTTTAAAAAATTGTCTATTTCTTTAAAAAATTATCTATTTTTTTCAAAGATTTAAAAATAGTTGATTTAAGTTAAAAATTAAACTGTTACGTTAAACCAAATTATAAATTAAACAAATCACGACATTACACCGTTACATTAAAACAAATTATAAATTAAACAAATCAGAAATCATACGAAGAAAAGAGATGTAACAGATGATGGTGAAACGAGTATGTGTGAACCATGTCAGGGATGTAACAGATGATGGTGAAACGAATATGTGTGAGCCATTTCAGAGATGTAACAAATGATGGCCGACTATTTGTGAACCATGTCAGGGATGTAACAGATGATGGTGAAACGACTATGTGAACCATGTAATCCTTCAGTTTTCTAAAACTCGTTGGTTCGCTGATTTTTGTCAATTTTAGTTAGTTCTACTAGTTTCACTGGTTTAATAACTTATCCGATCTAACACTCATATCAAACCAATGACTCTTCTGATTCTCGGTTCAACTGATTAGTCTAGTGTAATTCTTGGAACACTGTCACCATCTCTTAAGTTTCTCTCTCACTTTTATATTTGTCAATCATTCATATTTGATAAACGATTTTCATTATAAATATGTTGTTTTAAATAAAATTATTTCTTATTTTTATACAATTTAATTCATAATTTATTTTATATTTAGCCACACTAATGTATAATGTCTGGATTCGTCCGAGAGTGATTTAGTTGCCATATCTAGCCTTGGTTGATTCTCAATCACTAAACAGTTTGTGTTTTGTTGTTGAAGAGATTCTATAGTTTAGGTTATATCTCTTGTCCAACAGTCACACAAATTATTCACGCTCACGAGAGAAAAGACTAAAAGCCAAACAAAATTATTGAATCTGATTTTTGAATAATTAATCAAACCAAACTCGTAAAACCAAAAACGTATAACATCTGCATTTGATATTTTGTAGAAGGATAATAAGACAAATAAGAAACACATAATGCTGGAATTAGTAATAACTTTAATTAATATATGAAAAATGTAACAATCATTAAACACGAACACCCAACTAATAATACTATCCACCATTTTTTTTTTAAATAAAATAAATGGTTAAATACACTTTACCCCTGTAATGTTAGCGAGTTTAGGATTACCCCCCTGGTAAAGTTATTTTTTCAATACCCCCCTTATGTTATGTAGATTCCTTCATAGAACCCCCTTAAAATGTTAAAATTCTAAGTCTTTTGCCCCTAGTAAAATTACCCCTAAAAATATATATTTTGATTTACCACCGATTTTTACACTTAAGGGGTCCCAAAATTATAGGGGTAATTAAAAAAAATATTTTTAAAGGGGGGTAAATCAAAACTCGCCTATATTGCAGGGGGGTAAATAGCTATAATATAATCCACTTTGATGATATATATATATATATATATATATATATATATATATATATATATATATATATATATATATATATATATATATATATATATATATATATATATATATATATATAAAGAGAGATATTCTAACTCCAAGATTAAAAAGATTTATTTCAAATCTTAATTTTTTTTTGCATTAATCTAGCAACTTTAATTGATCATTTAATTATATTAATTTTAGAAATAATTAAAGTCGTTGGATTAATGCAAATCAAGGGTTAACTTAAATGAAAATATATGAATGGAATTATATCCATTTGATTTATATTTAATGATTGAGATTAAAAGATATTTTTAAAATTTGATTAATGATTTCTTTTTCCTATTGACGACACATAAATTATTAAAAATTTCAATTTAATCTCAATTTTTCCTTCTTAAATCTAATGATTGTTATTCATTCTCACATTCTCATATGATATACGTATTGATGAACATTTATTGTATATGTTTAATGTGACTTCATCAAGACAATTTATCAAATCTAATGGTTAATATGTTTCGATTTCTTTATTTAATTATATCTTCTTAGAGGCCTTGACAAAAATTTCATAATAGAAAGTTCACTAAAAGAATGAATCTCCCAAGCTCAAAAAAGACAAGCTAAAATAGAAAGTCTTCAGAGGGAAGAAGAAAATTTTTTGGCTACCTGGGGTGATTATGATTCTTCAAAAGATGATTCTAAGGAAGAGAAAGCAAATGTGGCACCGATGGAATGCATGAAAGAATCTGATGAGAAGATTCAATCAGAACCAAAATTAGAATCTAAGTTATACTCTAAAGAGACATTTTCAATACTTCCTCGTTCTGCATTAGAATTTTTCTTATCTGAGATTCCAGAAAAGTATCGGAAGCTTTATAAAAAATAAAAGGATCTGAAACAATTCCATGTATCTGAATCTGAAGCACATAGTAAGCTTAAGGAAGAATTCTCCATTTTAAATGAAGAAAATTTTATTCTTACGAATGACAACTCTGCCCTTAAAAGCAAGAGTTCAAAACTTGAGGAAGAAATTCTTTTAGAAGCTTCTGTGAATTCTGATAATGTCATAAAGAAATATGACAAATCTTTCCATAAATTTCTTTCTAGAAACCTAGATATAAGTAAAATGGTTTCAATGATATATGAAGTTAACGGAAATGGAACAACAGGAATTAGTTATGATTCTGATGAAGAATATACTTTAGAAAAAAGATGAGAAACAAAAAAATCATCATTCTCTATTTTTGTATGCACATACACAAAGTGGTTATGTGCCTCAAGAAAAACCTATTTGAAAACCAAAATCTTCTTCTCGTTGTTTCACATATTAATATATGTTTGAGTATCCTGCATATAAAGCAAAGTTTGTTAAGAACTCTGGGAGAACTAATAAGAAAGGACCCAAAAGAATGTCGGTATCTAAGAATAAGATAATATATGTTGTGGATCTCCTTAGGAGCCAAGTCAAGACATATGTCATGGTCCCTAGACTTTGGGTGATTGTGACACATGACAGAAATAAGGAATATGTTCCAAATCCTGGAACTTAAGCCCGATTGCTTCATGGGTTTAATAAGTGATAAGAAAGGGAAGGGCATAGGATATATAATAATAGGTAATGACAATCTCCCTTATATTACTAATTTTTTATTTGTTTATGGATTAATGCATAATTTATGGTCCATAAGTTAATTAAGTGACAATGGTTATGATATAATCTTTAATCAAAAGTCCTATAAAATTGTTAGTCAGGAGGATAGATCCAATCTTTTCAATGGAAAGAGGAAGAACGACATCAATAAGATTAGAATTCCTGATCTTAAAGAACAAAATCTTAATTGCCTTATGTTTGTTAATTAAAATCAATATGTATGGCATGAAAGGTTGGGCCTGTGAGTACAACTTCACTTCAAAGTGTTTTGCATGATGTCAAAACCGAGAAAAGATGGCTCGTCGGTAAAATGGACGATATTTCTTTCTCTTGTGGAACTCCTCTGCATTTTAGGTCTTAGGAATCATTAAAAACATTTTGAAATTGATCCAAATCCTTGAAAAACTGTTTCTACATGACTTTCTACTACATGTATCAACACATCCATTTTTCAGGTCGACAGATGCCACTAATTAGTTAAGCTTGTAAGCTTCTGCAAGTCACAGGTTGACTCATGAATCTTATAGGTCAAAACATACATAAAGAATTTTAAAATTTTAAATATTCCTATTTTATGTATCGACACACCCGTATTTCAGGTCAACACGTCTACTCACGTTTTGATGCCTGTAGCTTATGAGTCCTTCAGGTTGACACATGCATTCTTTTCATAGCATATGTGTTGACACATACGAATTTGAGGTCTACACATACAACCTCATTTGGTCAAATTCATAATTCTTTATAGGTTTAAATAGTCTTTTGGTCCCGGTAAGTTTGCATATTTTTGATTTTCGTCCTTGTAGTTTATTTCTTGGAAAGGTTCCTGAATGTATCCTTTTGGTTTTAGTCCCTAAAATCAAAATTCGTAGGAAAATTTGCAGGTTTCCTGCGGATTTTCCTTCAAATTTTCTTATGGATTTTGGTTTTAGGGACTAAAACCAAAATGATTTTAACATTAAGGTTCATTGTCAAGAAAAATAAACTACAGGGACAAAAATAAAAAACATGCAAACTTACAGGGATCAAAAGACTATTAAGCCTTCTTTTTATACTAAAATTTGTCCTTTTTTCCCTAAATGTTTCCAAACTATAAATACCCATTCATGAATCATTATAAACCTGATGATATCATAAAATTATCCTACATTTCCTATTATTCTTCAACCTTCCAATCTATGCATACACACTAGCATAACATTGTGATGATGTTCCATTGGGGCGCCATCTAGACGATGAATTGTGGATTTCTAATTGGTTTGGGTTTAGACTTGTAGAGGTCTTCCTCCTGAAAAAGCCATCGATTTTGTCTTCCAAAATCATTTGTTGAAGTGGGGATTTTCGTGCAAGATATTTCGAGAAGGAATAGTCTATGTGAACAACCTAGGAGTGTTTGAAATCATTGAAAGGAACCTTGAAATATTTTCAAGGAAGTAGAAAGAATTGGGTGATAGAATCGATGGTCTTGTGTTGATGGATTGCAATAGGATTTACTCGAGTGAAATTCCCTTGTAGTATTTGAAATATTTGCAAGGGTCCTTGAAGTGTTCTAAATATTTGCAAGGAAGTATCTTAAGCGGCGAATAGGTGGAAACTATTGGTTGATTTAATCTTGCTTAAGATAAAAAGTTTAAATAAGTTAAATCAACATCAATTGGAGAATTTGTGTTGTTGTTCTAATGGTTTATTTGTATTAAATTTTTTGCATATTAGAATTATTCTAATTCCGAGTGGAATTAGACGCAGACGAACCCACAACGAGGACGATAGTGGGGAGCCACATAAACAAATTCCTCGTGTCTTTTACTTTTCACTTCTTACTTGCTTTGAATTTTTATAAATCGTTTGATAAATAACATTGTGCTATCAAATGAATTGTAATAATTTTCCTCTTTTAATTTGATTTTGAAATAGTTGTGGATATCGCTATAATCACTTATGATTATAAGTAATTTTCTATCTCAACACCACTTAAGGAAATATTCCAAAAATTCACTTGCACGCAAGTGTTTGATAAATTGATCAAGTTAGTTCTTTGATTATTTAGGCTTGAAAATAGTGTTGCAAAGTGATTATTTTCAAACAATAAATAAATTTCTTTTTAATTGAGTTTGAATTAATACACTATCCATTATTATTCCATTGATTACTACTTAATAGAATTGCATATCCATGTTTCCAATAAGTCAATTTTAGACGACTTGTCCAGAATTTCTTCCGCGTTAAAAACTTTTTGAAAATAATTAAAATTCTAGATTTGTGTCTAGAATAAATATTTGTGCCTCTATTCACCCCCTCTAGATACACATCATTTTATAATAAGTGGTATCAGAGCCCAGCTGAATCCGGCTTTGAACACTCTTTAGAAAATGGCTTACAAACATAAGGGGGATCATAAGAGAGCTCCAATTTTCACAGGAGAAAATTATAGTTATTTGAAAACTTGTATGAAAATTTATGTCAACTCATATGACAAAGGTTTTTTGGAAGCTATTCAAAGTGGTCCAATACTAGTGACATATGAGGGTGATGGCATTACTATGCCTAAGCCAGAAAATCTATGGGATGAGAAAGATAATAAAAGTGGTTTCGTAATTGGAAAGCTATGAACATGATCATATTCGTGCTTGGTGTTGATGAGTTCTATCACATTTCTCATTGTCATACACTAAGGCTGTGTGGGACACTCTACAAGTTGCTTATGAGGTAACTAATAAAGTCAGACAAGCTAGGGTTAATACACTTACTCAAGAGTTTTAACTCTTTCGCATGAAAAGTGGTGAAACCATTGACGAAATGCAAAAGAGATTATCACATATTATTAATTGTTTTATTTTACTAGATAATCCTATTTCCAATGCAATTTCTACTAATAAAATTTTGAGATGCCTTACTCGGAATTGACACCTTAAGGTCACCACGATCAAGGAGGCCGACAATCTTGAAACACCTGATCTCACTGCACTTTTTGGTAAGATTGAAGAATAGAAGCAAGAACTCAATTGCTTGGATAAATATGAAAACAAGCTTGAGAAGAAGAAGAATAAGGACCACCACAAGGAGGAAGTAATGAAGTCTAAAGCTCTTAAGGATTCTAGGTCTATATCCTCAAAAGAAGAGCAAAATAAGGATAATGACTCTAGTGATGAAGATAATTCGGATGATGGAGAAATGAGATTATTTGTGAGGAAGTATAATCGATACATTCAAAAGAATGGTGTCAAGCATTTTGATAATAATCTTGTCAAGCTTAAAAGACAATCTTATTCCCTTAAAGATGAAAATAACAAGAGATACCAAAGAAAAGTTATTTTCTATGAATGTGGTAAGCCTGGTCACTACAAACCAAATTTCCATTTGTTTCCAAGAAGAAAGGTAAAGGCCAAAGAAACAAGTCTAAACAAGCATATGTTGCTTGAGAGAGTGATAGTGAAGCCTCAAGTAATGAAAGCTCGTGTGAGACTGATGAAGAGGCAAATTATTATTTCTTGGAAAATCATTGTCAAGGTAAGAAAAAGTATGTAAGTCTTAAATACTCTAACGTTTCCATTTTATCTTATAATGAATTAAGAAGAGAATTTGAAAATCTACAAATAGAGTCTTTGTATACAAATAAGAAGTTGGCCTCCCAAGAAAAAGTCTTTACTCATTTATAGGTCAAGGTTGTTGAAACCAATGATGAGTTACGAGCATTAAAGAAACTTATTGTAGATAATTCAAATCAAGAAAAAGAGGATGAACCATCTTGTAAATTTGGTTTTGAAACATGTCAAATTTGCAACAAGGATTGAATACTCTTGCTACCAAATTGGATAGTATACATCATTCCATTGAGAATATGTCTATTAGGCCTTTAAAGTTTGAAAAGCCTAAAAAAAGCCACCATTTGATTAAGAAAAAGCCCAATAGTATTAGTGAATCTCATAATAGAATATTTTGTCACTATTGTTGCAAAAATGGCCATACTATTAAGAAATGCAA
The DNA here is from genome assembly GCA_021764765.1 of Vicia sativa. Taxonomy (NCBI): domain Eukaryota; kingdom Viridiplantae; phylum Streptophyta; class Magnoliopsida; order Fabales; family Fabaceae; genus Vicia; species Vicia sativa. The sequence continues at coordinate 65,876,147 of CM038796.1, read as the reverse complement.
ATTTATAACCTTTTTGGTTCCTAAATGCAATTTCTAATGGTTTCTCAAATGCAAAAAATATTTAACTAACTCTCAAGAGCCCAATTAGAATTGGATACCTACCACCCTTGTTTGATGTTTTGTAGGATGAATGCCTTATTGCTATTACGGGAAAGTGGATTCTCAATAGTGGATGTTCAAGACATATGCGGGAGACATATTTCTCTTCTTTGACTTCGTGGCGAAGAAGAAAGGCTTTGTGTCCTATGGTGATCGGGGAAAAGGTGCAATATTTGGAAACGGTAGTATATGTAATCCCTCAACTATTACTATCTCAAATGTTATGTTAGTTGAAGGTCTTAGACATAATCTTCTTAACTTTAGTCAATTATGTGATAATGGGTATAAGGTCGTTTTTGCTAAACATTGTTGCATTATTGAACATAGTGAAAAGAAGTATTGTATGTTTAAGGGTTTATGGGTTAGTAACATGTATATTCTTGTCTTAAGAGAAATTTCCTACAATAATTCTCAATGTCTTGTTGCCTTGAGTGAAAACTCTTGGATATGGCATAGACGTTTCACTCATGTCAAATTTTGATCTGCTTAATAATATAGTTTCAAAAGATTTAGTAATCGGTTTACCAAGAATAAAATTTTCAAAAGACCATTTATGTGATGCATGTCAAAAGGGTAAGCAAACAATGGTCTCTTTTAAATCTAAGAATGTTGTTTCAATATCAAGGCCACTTGAGCCCCTTCACATGTATTTATTTGGTCCTTCGCGGACTAAAAACATAGGTGGTAATTACTATGGTATTGTAATTGTAGATGATTACTCAAGATTTTGTTAGACTATTTTCTTATGTAGAAAGGATGAAACATTCTCGACTCTCACACGTTTTGCTAAGATATCTCAAAATAAAATGAATTCAAAAATAAATGTTATTCGAAGTGATCATGGAGCCGTATTTGAAAATAACATTGGGTTAAGTTGAGGTGCCATCTAGACGAGGATTGATACTTTCTTATTCGGTTCTTGTGTAGCCAAAGATATTGCGTTGAGATTTGTAGGGGTCTTCATCCAAAAAAACTGCGGGTTTGTCTTCCAAGATAATTGGTTAATTTAGGGGTTTTTTGTGCAAGACGTTCAAGAGGTAATTAAGGCCAAGTAAAGTCCTTTGGAGATAAAGAATGCAAGGGCTCCTTCATAGATAAAGAACACAAAGGAAGTAGCCAGAGAAACACAGATTACAATTGGAGTCTTGTGTTGCAATAGGTGAAATTGATAGTGTGTGAAAACTTTAGAGATAAAAAAACGCAAAGGAGTAGCAACATCCAAATAGTCAATTTTCATCTATGGTGTCTTGGTCTTGTTGAAGATCAAACAAAGAGAAGGTTTTGAATCAACATCAAACTGTTAGGTTTTGTAGGGTTGCTCTTGAGCACTTCTCTTGTGAGCATGTATACGATAATGATTTTAGTGATGGTGAAAATTTAAATTGTCACTATGGTTGTAGGAAGGGTTGCCCAAGTGCAACCAATTGTTTCACTAACCCCCAAGGACCCAATGAAGATTGGGTACCTAGCTTATCTTGTTGATTTATAGGAACATTGTCTTGACTCTATAAAGAGAATATGGGTTCTCATTTATGGTGGTTCAAGGCATATGAACATATTTCAATTCTATTGTATATGGGGAAAATGATGGATTATGTGATATATAAAGCAACAACAAGTTTTGTTTTATTGACAAAAGATGTGTAAATTACTTTGGATGTTCTATTCGAGAATACTCGGATAGGGTATTTCATTTTATAATGTAGGTTTATCTTTAAGAGATATACTCAATAACCTCGAAGAAGGAATAGATCAACCCGAATCGGTTAAACACGAGGAGGATAAAGATAACTACCATGAAAAGGATAAAGAATGGAGTTCAATCAAAATGAATGATCATCAAACTAATAACCTTCTTGGGATCATCACAAGCTATACTTTTGGGTACTTTGTCAAAGTGAAAAGTGGTAGGATCACGTTGTTCTAAAATCTTTGTGGCATACTTTGCATTTGGTTCAACTTTCTTTCGAGAGTTCCTTGTGAAAGTCAAGTGCATCCTTCATCATATTGTACGGTGAGGTATTATCAATTTAACTTTCTCTTTGTTAGTAATTTCTCTCTTTTACTTGTTTATTTCTTTAAATACATGACATATTTGGTGTATGGTATATATATTATGAGTATTTATTTGAAACATAATTCTGAATTGAAAATCAAGTGACTTATCAATTTATATACTTGAAATGACCTCATCACATTATAATTTCATGTATTTCTTATACACACTTATGTGTACATAAGCATGTTTATATTCATTAAATATCAAGCATAACACATTTGACATTACATCATACTTGATTCTACTAACACACGACTTGTCAAAGAGTTCTCTAAGCTTATGTAGGGAGTATTTGAAATGAGTCTTACGGGGAATTGAATTACTCTCCTAGATTCCAAATAAAGTAACTCAAGGAAGGAACACATGCATGAGGAATTATCTTCACGATCATGTTGAAAAAGGGGATGTTGTGTTTGAGCATTTTGATAGTAAAAAACAACTTGTCGGCATTTTCACAAAACATTTGCAACCAAATCGTCTTTCAACAAACATAAGAAATTTGGGATTATTAATGTCTCTAATATTTCTTTTATTATTATGATGCTTTCACTTTTATACCATTGCACTAATACTTTGTTTGAAGTATTTTACATCACGTGAGTGCAACTTTCATTCTATCAAGAATGAGGTAATAATGTTCCAAATTTATCGTTGAAAGTAAGAAGCTTCTTAGAACATGTTTTAGTTGATGAAAAATTCTTCCTATGTTCACAAATGATGATAACCATGAATAACCATTGTGTTTTCTCAATATATATGTTTATAATGACTTTATGTATTAATTCTTTTCACATTTGTATAATTTTTCTCTTGTGTGAACAAACATGTGTTTCTTTTATTATTTCTTGCATTTGTGCATGAGTTTAATGTAAGCATGTTAATTGCATGTCTAGTTCTTGTATAGTTGAGTCACATTTTATGGAGATATTTTCATTTTTGATTGAGTAGTAACATGTTCTTATCGCTATGCTAGGAAAATGCGTGTGCAAAATCGGGAGTTCCACTATATTGTGTTACGTAATCGTGACACTATAAAAGCAAGTTGACTAGCTTGCTCTTGCATCACATTCATTATTATTCATGCAATTGCATTACATGTTTGATAATGTTTTATGCTTGTTTTCTATTAGTTTTTTCATCATTACATATATATGTGGATATCTAATTGTATTCTCTTCTTTGCAAAATTGTCTCTATGTGATATATTATTATTGGTATTGGAATATGATACTCCTCAGGATTTACCTTCTTTCTTTTTTATGTTTTCACATCGGGGAAGCATATGCGAGATAAAGTTGGGAAGCACAAAGTTAGGGGAAACCTTCGATAACGACATGAAATGCATCGTCACAAGTTTTGCCATCATCAAAAAGGGGGAATTTATAAGTGCAACTTCACTATGAGATGTTTTGAGTGATGTAAAAACTCGAAAAGCTAGAATTTCAGTATGGTGGACGGTATCTTTATGTCTTGTGGAACTCCTATGCGTTATAGATCTTAGGAATCATTAAAAAACATTTTGAAATTTAGCCAAGTCATTGAAAACTTGTTTTTGCATGATTTTCTACTACATGTGTTGACTCATTAAAAAACCAATTTTTTAGGTTGACACATGTAACTCATTTTTAAAGCCTATAGTTTCTGTAAGTCCCAGGTAGACTCATGCATCATACAAGTCAGCACATACCGAAGTATTTTTGAAATTGCAAAAATTCTTATTTTATGTGTCAACACATACGATTTTTCGGACGACACATTTGTTATTGTTTTAAAGCCTACAACCTCTAACTTGGTTAGTGTTAGAACATAGTTTGGTTCTATGTCTTTTTGAGAAGTTTTGATGATAACAAGCACAATTGATGATATTCATGTTCTGAATAGAACAATTTGTCTTCCTAATATTTTAACGAAATATACAGATGAAGTTCTGATTCTGGAAGAAGATGTTCTGATCGATAAAGAAGAATGACACTCTAAGAGAACTCATAAGAAAGAGACGCATGTGAAAGAAGTCTTCAAGATTATCACGCTCTTTAGAAGAATTTTTGCTCTGTTCAAGCCAAACTTCTGAAATCACCATGCTGCATTACAAACTCTGATATTTATATTCTGGCTGCATTTCATACCTTAGTTCTTATGCGTTACAAGATTCAAATTGAAATATTCAAAGTAACGACTGTTTGAAGACAAGATCTATATTTATGGAAAGTAACACTTAATCCATTTATCAATATACCCTTTTCACATTCTGGTTAATCGCTACGGTTCAAAGTTACGCCTATATAAAGAAGTCTCATCATCAAGCTTTGATTGCCGAATTTCAAGCTCTAAAAAACAACTCAAAAGCATTCATCAAATTTTTATTCAAAGTTGTTTATATAATTTTTGTGTCAATATTGTGTAAACATCACAGTTGTGATAAAGCTTACTAGAAGCATTGCTAAACACTTTATTTTATTGTAAATTGATTATTACCTTGAGAAACCAAGTTGTGGTTAGATCTCAAGATGACTCTGGAAGTTGTCATCGTGTTTGTAATCAATATTTTATTGGTGGATTAAGACCTCGTTGTGAGAGGCAAATCACCTTGATGGGTGGACTGGAGTAGTTTGAGTCCAAACGAACCAGTATAAAAATAGTTGTGTCTCTTTGTTTTTAATTTTAAAAACCCAATTCAAATCCCCTTTCTTGTGTTTTTCAACCTTCAATTGGCATCAGAGCACCTGGTTATGGGTGTTAACACTTAACCGTGTCAGATAAAAGATCCATTTTGATAAACACAATGGCATAACCAGTTCAGAATAACAATGACCACTATGACGATAAAGACAGAATTAGCGGTAGACCCCCAATGTTCGATGGAGAATTTTTGAATTACTGGAAGAAAAAAATCAAGAGTTTCTTTCTGGCTCATAACGCTGATCTCTTGGAGATGGTAACTGATGGCTACACTCACCCTGTTGACGCAAGCATCCAAAAGATTGAAAGAAATAAAATTTCAGATCAACAAAAGAAAGAATTCAAAAATCATCACAAGGCCAGAACAATCCTCCTAAGTGCCATCTTGTACAATGAGTATGAGAAGATCACAAACGAAGACTCAGCTAAGAACATCTTTGACTCCTTGAGGATGACACATGATGGAAACACACAGGTCAAAGAAACAAAATCTCTAGCTCTCATTTAGAAGTATAAAGCGTTCAAGATGGAGGAAGATGAAAATGTTGAAGCAATGTTCTCATGGTTTCAAATTCTGGTAGCTGGTCTAAAAGTGTTGGACAAATGATATTCCATTGCAGATCATGTAAAGAAAGTCATCAGAAGTTTACCCAAGAAATGGAGACCCATGGTCATAGTACTAAAGCTTTCTAAAGATCTGAACAAGATCTCTCCGGAAGAACTCATCAACTCATTAAGAAGTCACGAGATATAATTAGAAGAAGATGAGCCCCAGAAGAAATGGAAGTCTCTTTCTCTTAAATCTAATAATAAATGTGATTCTAAAGCATTTCAGGCTGAAAAAGAAAACTCTAGAGGATCATCATCAAAAGAATATGAACTATCTCTGCTCTCCAAAAGAGTACAATATCTCTGAAAGAACAAACAGAGGAAGTTCATAAATCCAAGAAGATCTAGAAACTTCTCTGATTCATCCTCTGGATACAAAAAGACAAGAAGTAAAGAAGCTGTCTGTTACGAATGTAAGGAACCTAATCACTATAAAAGCGATTGTCCTAAGCTTCAGAAAGAGAAAAGTCTTATGGCTACATGGGATGACTCAGATTCTTCTAAAGCTTCATCAGAATCATAACAAGAATGAGCCAACATAGCTTTGATGGCCAACATAGCAGACAACCCAGATTCCTCAGAATCGGATTCTGATATTTAAGAGGTATTTCCTAACTTTGCTAATAATTTTTCTAAAGCTGAGTTAGTAGAAATTATGTCTGAAGTACTTGAGAACTATCAGAAACTTCAAATCAAATACAAGAATCTGAAACATAATCTTGCATGTAGTTCTGAGGACACTAAGAAACTTGAAACCGAAAACGATGAGCTTAAACAAACTATTTTTAAACTAAATAATGAAAACTCTATTTTTAAATAAGATTTACAAAAAGCTTAAGAAAATTATGCTTCAGAAGTTCTAAGTGACTCTGATAAAATCGTAAAAGAATATGACATTGGTTTTCAAGAATTTCTTACTAGAAGAATATATAGAAGCAAGATGGCTTCAATGATCTATGTAGTCAGCAAAAATAGTAGAAGAGGCTTAGGATATGTGTCACCTAGAAATGAAAAACCTTATCTTGAAGTAGATGATATGGTCATAAAATACACACCTCTGAAATCTCACTTTACTTATGGTCACCCTAGTGAATCATAATATGCACAATCTTATGTTAAACCAAAGTTCAAACAAAGCTTTGGCAATATTAACCAAAAAGGACCCAAAAAGATATGGGTACCTAAGGATAAAATAGTATATGTCCCAGATGTCTTTAACAAGAAAGTTGAAACACCAGTCTTGGTACCTAGACTCAAGATGCTCCCGACACATGATGGGAAGAAAGCATATGTTCCAAAGTTTGGAACTTAAATCTTGTGGTTTTTTTGGTTTCAGAGGCAATCAGAAAGGAAGAATAATTGGCTCTGGAACCATTGGTACAGAAGATACATCTGTCAAAGACAAGTGCTTTGAAGAAGCTATCAACACCAAAAAAACTTCTGAAGAACCCATCTAAAAGAAACCATCTAGAAGCAACTTAGTCCATCTTGAGGAAATGATTTTGGGAAAGAAAGATGATCCAATAAGAACCAGATCAACATTCAGAAACTCTGAATAATCTCTCATGGGTCTGGTGTCCTTGATTGAACCAACTTCTATAAATGAAGTGCTTCAAGACAATGATTGGATAATGGCAATGCAAGAAGAACTAAATCAATTTACCAGAAACGATGTATGGGATCTTGTTCCCAAACCAAACAGTTTCAACATTATTGGAACTAAGTGGGTCTTCAGAAACAAGTTTAGAGAGCAAGGAGAAGTAGTCAGAAACCAAGCTCGAATGGTAGCACAAGGTTATAGTCAGCAAGAAGCGATAAACTATACAGAAACCTTTGCTCCAGTCGCTAGGTTAGAATCTATCAGACTCTTAATTACATATGTTGTTAATCACAATATTACACTTTATCAGATGGATGTAAAGAGTGCATCTTTAAATGTTTACATTGATGAATAAGTGTATGTACACCAACCCCCTAGCTTTGAAAATAAAATACATCCAGAATATGTTTATAAGCTTAAAAAATCTTTATATGGTCTAAGACAAGCTCCTTGGGATTGGTTTGAAAGAATGACCAACTTTATATTAGAAAAAGATTTCACTAGAGGGAAAGTGGACACTAATTTATTCTGTAAATCATTTAAAAATGATATTCTTATATGTCAAACTTATGTTGATGATTTAATTTTTGGTTCTACTAAAGCCTCCCTTAGGAGAGAGTTTGCTAAGTCTATGCAGGCATAATTTGAAATGAGTCTGATGGGCGAACTCAAATTCTTTACGGGAATTCAAATCAACCAATCCTCAGAAGAAACTTACATACATCAGAGTAAGTATGTTAAAGAACTTCTGAAGAAATTTGACATGTCAGATAGCAAATCTACCAAAACCCCTATGCACCCCACATGCATTTTGGAAAAGAAAAAGGTAAGTAAGAAAGTAGAACAAAAGATCGATAGAGGTATGATTGGTTCTCTCCTTTATTTAACAGCCTCAAGACTTGATATTCTATATAGTGTTTTCCTCTGTGCTAGATTCCAATCAGATCCTAGAGAAACTCACTTAACAACAGTTCAGTGAATTTTCAAGTATCTGAAAGGTATTACTAACCTTGGCTTATGTTATAGAAAATCTAGAGAGTATAAACTTGTAGAATAATGTGAAGCTGACTTTTCTCGAGACAAAATAGAAAGAAAAAGTACTTCTGGGAGTTGTCAGTTTCTGAGACACAATCTAATATCATGGTCCCGCAAAAGGCAATCCATCATTGCTTTGTCAACTGCTGAAGCATAATATATCGCTGCAGCAGGTCGCAACACTCAGATGCTCTGGATGAAAAGTCAACTTGAAGACTTTCAGATATTCAAGAGTAACATTCCTTTCCTCTATGACAATACTTCTGTTATTTTCTTATCTAAAAATCCTATTCTGCATTCTAGATCTAAGCATATAGAAATTAAACATCATTTCATTAGGGACCATATTCATAAGGGAATTCTTTCATTAAAATTTATTGACACAGACCATCAATGGATTAATGTATTTACAAAACCCCTTGCTGAAGATAGGTTTAATTTCATTCTGAAGCATCTCAGTATGGAATTATGCCTAGATTGAATATTTTAATTCTGTATGTTTAACTTTCAGAATATTATTTTTTGTGAACATCTGATCAATTGTCCTTCATAAGTGAGAAGGGTAGTTAACCTAAAATCTATCAAGAAGATCTGAATGTGATCCCAAATGATTCACATCAAGATAGATGTATGCAGTTCACCATATCAACATCTGTCAATCTCAAGCACTGAGTCATACTCGGAAAATGAAAACGTGTTCAAGATCTGAGAGACTGAAACAGTTGAGTTGATGCATTGAGGCACTGGTTACATCGGTAACTGTTCATTTAATCTTTATGCTATCTCCCTTGTTAGAAATAATTATATCTCTTAATCACTTCATGCATTCTTTAAATTCATTTAATTGCATGTTTTCAAGAAAACGTTCTCTATATATACTCACTCTTTAATACTTTTTCAAATCACTGTTTTCAAATCTCTTGCTTTCTCTCTTATTTGCAAAAACCCTTATTTCCTAATCCTTCTCTCTTTTTCTCAAAATCCTATGTCTGAGAACAATGGCTTCATCATCCCAACAACAACAACCTCAAATCAACTCCAATGAAGAAGTTTTCACAGATCCCCATAGAACGCTACTCACTCCTTACAACTCTCTTGGGGTTCTCTGTGAACTTCTTGTGGACTTTGACAGCCTGAAGCAGAATAGGCATGATCTTCTTGAAGAAGTGGAATTTCAAGGATGGTCCAAATACTTTGATCGTTTGATTGGTCATGTTTTCCCTAAATTGGTTAAAGAATTTTGCATTCATGCTTCTGCTTTTCAATATCAAGTTACTTCGTATGTACTAGGGAAGAAGATAGTCATCATAGAAGATCTCGTTGACCAACTCATTGGTCATGATGGAAACGACGTCAAATGTACTTTTATGGCTGAAAAGGCTAGGTCTGACCTAGCTAAAGTTTCCCAAGAAATCTTCTATTCTGGGCAACCATAAAAAAATCAATGATTTGAGGGATCACTTCAGAATTTGGGCTAAGATCATTCTGGGGTGCACCAACCACAAGAAACCTTCAAGTTTTGCAGACTACATCAACATTGATAAGCAATTCCTCCTCTACTTTATTGCAACAAAAACAAAAAGTCACCTTCCTCACAGTCTGTTCAACCATCTGAAGACAAGTGTCAAAGAAACAAGAGAAGAAGAAAGAACCAAAAGAGATTGGATTCCTCTAGGAAGGCTCATCTCAGATATTTTAGGAGTGAATCAGCTGATTGATCATCTGAGTGAAGCAAAGGATGTAGATGATTTGAATCCAATAGTTGGAAAACCTCTCAACACAAATAACCTCAAGAATATGAAAATGATTGACTCCATCAAGAAGAAACCCACACATGTGATGAAAAAAAATGTCTCAATCATAAGAATTCTTCTGGAGAATTTCCCAATGTTCACAGAAATAAATGCTTGGAGACCAGATATTATTTGCATGTATTTGGAAGCGTGCAAAGCTGATGGCACTGATCATGGTGTCACTATTCAAGATCTTCATCAACTACCTCCAGGTGTTGCTATTGGAAAATCAAAGAGAAAATCTACTGATGAAGGCACCTCTCAGAAAAATCTATAAGCTGCTGAGAAGAAAGATAACTCATCTTTTATTTCTGTTATTGAATCAGTTCTGACACCAACATCTACTCCATCCTCTCCCCCCAAAAAATATCTACCAAAAGATTCTCCACAAATTCTTGATGATTTTGACATAGAAATTGACACCTCCGTTCCTCAAGTTGATCCCGCAACTCAACCTCAACCAGAACTTGCCAAAGTTATATCTGATATTGAAACTTTTGAATTTACTCTTGAAACACCTTCTCTAGAAAATCCATCTTGAACTACTGCACAACCATCTCCTTCTGCCCAACCAGAAAATCCAAATGTATCTTGTGAGCCAACACCAAAAACAACACCCATAATCCTGGCATCACCCGCCCTCTCAACAATTCGCAACCAAATACCTCTACCATTCTATCCTGATCATCTATCACTTTTCCAAATCCTCCATCTCCATATGACTCTGCACCACCAAATTCTCCCAACTCTCCCAACTCTCCCAACATCATTGATGACTCTCCATATCCTCCAAAATCAATAGAAGATCCCTTCAAAACTGTCATTGATTTAGATGCCTGGAAATACATTATCTCTGCCCCTCGTAAAATAGTTGTTCACAAACCAAAACCACAACCTTCTAAATCTGATGTTAGTGAATCTTTATAGGTTTTTGAAACATAAATTCAGGCCTGGTTTAACTCAATGAAGTAGGCTTGTTTGGACAATCTGAATCCAGCAGCTTCTGACTACCTCTGGTCTCACTTTAGAAAATGGTTTATTTCTGAATCTCAGAAGCATAAGGAACTATGCTATGGAATTGCTCAACAGAATTTCAGTGAATGGATGAAGCTTCTTGAGGACCACATTACTCATATTAGGGACGTAAACCATCTGTTTCTAGCCAAAGCTCCTTGGGAATCTCCATCGGCAACAACCCTTCAGAAACCTGAGCCTCAACCTCTAGTTCTTTTTCAAGATAAAGGGAAGTCGGTTATAGAATTCTCTAAAGTCCCTACTACTGAGACGATTTCTTGTGCTAAAAAAGAGACTCCTCCGTCATCTATTGTTCTTTAAACTCTGGAAGTTTTGAAGAAAAAGAATGAAGAGGTCAGAAAAAGGTTGGACAAGCATGATGAAACGAACAAGGAAATCAACAAGATGATGGGAAAACAAGAAGCCTCAACGTCTGAAATCAAAGGGCTGCTGGAGGCATTATTCTTAAGACTTCCTCCTCCTTGTTAGTTTTCTTACTTTATTTTCTGAAGTTTTTTCTTTTTTGCAACTTGTTTTCGTTCTGCAAATTTCTATTTTCTGCATTTCTTTCTGTACTTTGTTTTGATCTTTTAGTGAAATCATCTTCTCTTTTTCCTTACTATTTTAATTTTTGATTTATGACAACAAGGGGGAGAATGTAAGATATTTTGAATATAATAGTAACCAGACCATCCTCAAACATTTCTAACAAAACTATATATCATCATTGTTTAATAAGTTTTTAGGTAAAGCTATTTTAACAGAATCATCAAGCACAATATTTGATCGATCAAAAGTTCTGATCAGCCAAAGCTAATTTAGGGAAGTAAAACGTTTCTCTGAGTTTATCTGTGTATTAAACTCAGGGGGAGATTCTTCTTTGTCAAAATATTTATGTTTTGCCATCATCGAAAAGGGGGAGATTGTTAGAACATAGTTTGGTTCTACGTCTTTTTGATAAGTTTTGATGATAACAAACATAATTGATAATATTCATGTTCTGACTCTGATTAATAAATATTTTGAATAGAAAATTTTTTCTTCTTAATATTTTAACGAAATATACAGATGAAGTATTGATTCTCGAAGAAGAAGTTTTGATCGATAAAGAAGAATAACACTCTAAGAGAACTCATAAAAAAGAGACACATGTGAAACAGTCTTCAAGATTATCACGCTCTTTAGAAGAATTTATGCTATGTTCAAGCCAAACATCTGAAAGCACCTTGTTGCATTACAAACTCTGATATTTATATTCTGGCTGCATTTCATACCTTATTTCTGATGCGTTACAAGATTCAAACAAAAATATTCAAAGTAACGACTATTTGCAGACAAGATCTCTGTATTTATTGAAAGGAGCACTTAATGCATTTACCAACATTCCTTTTGCACATTCTGGTGACTCCCAACGGTTCAAAGATATGCCTATATAAATAAGTCTGATCTTCATGCTTTGGTTGCCGAATTTCAAGCTCTCAAAAAAAATTCAAAAGAATTCATCGAATTTTTATTCAATGTTTTTTATATAATTTCTGTGTCAATATTGTGTAAACATCACAGTTGTGATAAGGCTTACTAGAAGCATTTCTAAACACATTATTGTATTGTAAATTGATTATTACCTTGAGAAACCAAGTTGTGGTTAGATCTCAAGAACACGTTGGCAATTGTCATCGTGTTTGTAATCAAGATTTGATTAGTGGATTAAGACCTCGTTGAGAGAGGCAAATCACCTTGACGGGTAGACTGGAGTAATTTTAGTTCAAACGAACCAGGATAAAACTAGTTGTGTCTCTTTGTTTTTTATTTTAAAAACCCCATTCAAACCCCCTTTCTTGTGTTTTTCAACCTTCAGTTAGGTCGACACATAGCATTGTTCAAGTAGGCAAATACAACTTGAAAATAAAGTATGTGTCGACACATAATGTATAATTATCTAATTCTTTCAAATATTTTTAATTTCGAATTTGTTCTTTTTCCATAAATGTTATGAAACTATAAATACTTATTTATGCATCATTCACAACTTGATGATACCATAAAATTAGGTTACAATTTCTATTCATCTTCAACCTCTAACGTATGCATACATACTAGCATTACATTGTAATGATGTTCTGTTGGGGTGCCATCTAGACGAGGATTGAAATTTTCCTATTAGGCTTTTATAAAGATATAGGGTTGAGATTTGTAAGGATCTTCATCTAAAAAAAACCGCAGGTTTGTCCTCCAAGATCATTGGTAGATTTGGGGGTTTTTGTGCAAGATGTTCAAGAGGTAATTGCGGCCAAGTGAAGTCCTTTGGAGATAAAGAATACAAGGCATCCTTTAGAGATAAGGAACGCAAAGTAATTATCCAGAGAAAGGCAGGCTGCAATTGGAGTCTTGTGTTGCAATAAGTGAAATTGATAGTGCGCGAAAGCTTTTGAGTTAAAGAATGCAAAGGAGAAGTAACATCCAGATGCTCAATTGGAATCTATTTTTGTTTTGGTCTTGTTGAAGATAAAAAGAAGAGAAGAGGTTGAGTAAACATAAATGATTAGGGTTTGTAGGGTTGCTCTTGAAACCTAGTTATTTGTGCATATCCGAGTTTAAAATAACTAGGTTTGTTTAAACGACTATTTTGTTCTAGGCCAAACACCTTCCGCTAAACATTGTTTTCAAATAAGTTTTAAATAACTATTTTGAAAGGTAGTTTTTATTTTGGTATCTATTCACCCCCCTCTAGATATGTCGCCATTGTCTAACAGATGTAATTTATTATCATGCATTATGGGGAAAATATTTGCATTACAGAAGATATTGTTGCAAAACTTCTTGGTTAGAACAAGATTTGGTTCTGCAATTATTTCTCGGAGTTTTGATGATAACAAAGAGTATGTTTGTATGAACAATTTTGATACTCTAATGTTTGTTGTGCTTTAAGAACTGACAAACAGGTTCTGCTTCTAATGAGTGGCGTGGCCAAAACATAAGAAGAGAAGAAGCTCTAATTCTAGGCTACAGAGGTTCTGATAAACATGTAGAAAGAAAAACTTTAGAAGACTCTAAAGCTTAGTACTCTGATACGTATGTATGATGAAACCAGTTTGAAGATCTCAAGACAGAAGTTTTGAGTGAACGTAGTCCAAATGCGGAAGACTCAAGTTTATGAAGACAAAGGGTCTTGAAGACCAAGTGCTGAAGACTTGAAGCTCTTCTGACCTTAGATGTGATACAAGGTTTTTCAAGACCAAGTGCTAAGGACTCTAAAGACAACGAACTGAAGACTCTAAAGACTTAAAGTTTTGAGTAGCCTGAAGTATGTTCTCTCTTCTTACTCATGCTCCTAGAAGCCTCTGAAGTACATTAGGTAGATAACGTTAACGTGGTATAAATAGTACATGGTACAAACAAAATGTTTCATTCCACTACCATGAACGGATGAACGATGCGTACGATCTTGTCCCCTGTGTTCTCTCAAGCCGACACAAATTAATAGTTTCAAATGTACCCTTCAACGGTCATATCTCATGCATGGCTCTATATCGAGGCTTGAAGACTTGAAGAAACAACTGCTAATTCACTACGCGTAAACGCTATAATTTTCCTTGTAAAAAGATGTAAATTTTCTCAAGTCATTGTGCTAAAAATCTGTTTACATATTCAGCTTGTATAGAACAAAATTTACTTGTAAATAAACTTCTATTCAAACGGTTGTTTGATTGATCCTTTAGAGACCAGTTAGGTCAAAATTATTAAGAAATCTAGGACATGTGCATCTTAGTGGTTAAGAGTTAATTACAAACAATTGGTGTGTGCAGGTGTTAGTCACATACAATTTGTGTGTGCAAGTGTAATAATTTATTTTATTATTGGATTAAGACCTCGTTTGAGAGAGGCAAATTACTTGGCAGGGTTGATTAGAGTATCTTGAGGTTATCAAGTGAACTAGTATGATAATCTTGATTTCATAATTTCTTTACAATTCTATCTATCTTATTATCAAAAGTAAAGTAAACTTCAAAGGGGATTATTTTCAATAAAAAGTTTCAAAGGATAAAACCCAATTAAAACCCCCCTTTCTTGTGTTTTTCACACCTTTAGTTGGTATCAGAGCCCTGGTTCTTAAGTGAATAAAAGGTTGGATTTTTATCAAACACCTAATAGTTTTTATTTCCAATCCAGTGTGTGAAAAACAATGGATGCTTCCAACAAAGTTGTTGTAGTTGTCAATGATAGCAAGGAAAAAGATTTATTTAGTGAAAAACCTCCTACCTTTGATGGTGAGAAATTTGACTATTGGAAAGACAAATTAAGAAGTCACCTTATGGAATTCTACTTAGATCTATGAGCTATTGTAGTTGATGTCTACAGCTACTCAGTAGATGCATAAGGAAAGGAAATTCCCAGAAGCACTCTACTAAATGCTCAGAAGAAAATGTACAAGAATCATCATAAAGCAAGAAATATTCTTCTCAACGCTATCTCATATATAGAGTATGAAAAGATCATAGATAGAGAGACTGCTAAGTCAATCTTAGATTCTCTTTAGATGGATCACGAAGGCAATGCTCAAGTTAAGGAAGAAGATGAATTTGTGGAAACTATGTTCTCAAGATTTCAGATGCTTGTTGCAGGACTTAGAGTTATAGACAAAGGATACACTAGTGCTGTCATGTCAAAAAGATTATCAGAAGTCTGTCTGTTAAATGGAGACCCATGGTAATTTCTTTGAAATTGGCAAAGGATCTCAACAACACTAGTCTTGAGGAACTCATTAGTTCTTTAAGAAGTCATCAAATTGAGCTTCATGAAGATGAAACTCAAAAGAGAGGTAAATCTATTTCTCTTAAGTATAAGTCTAAAAAGGCAAAGGCTTATCAAGAAGTGGAAGAATCAGAAGAGTCTAAAGAAGACTCACATGAAGATGAACTATCTCTGATCTCAAAAAAGATAAAATAGCCATGGAAACATGGACAAAGCAAGTTCAAAGGGTCAAGAAGATTTATAGGTAGGCATGAGTCTACATCTGACCAAAGGAAAGACTCTTGGAAGGAAGTCACCTACTAGGAATGTAAAGAGCTTGGGTATTACAAGAGTGAATGTCCACAACTCAGAAAAGAAAGAAAACCTAAAAAGGTGTTCAAAGCTATGAAAGGTCTCATGGAAACACTAGATGATTCAATTCGAGAAGATGATTCTGATGAAGAACATGCTAACGTAGTTCTTATGGCAAAGACCAGCATTAACAAATCATTATTAGAAGATAAACTGCTTCTTGATCAAGAGTCATATTCTAATGACAATAGAGAGGTATTTTCTTCCTAATCTTGTTTAGATATTGTTGAACCACCATCACAGGCATAGAAGGAAACTTCTAAACCAAAATATCATTCACAGATTCCACACAATTATACTATTGCACAGAAATCCAAAGGTGTAAGAACCTCTAGAAAGACTAACAAGAAAGGACCCAAAGTATAGGCGAAACAATCGGCTGAACATCATCAAATAACTATATCAATGAAGTCTCCATTGAACGTTTTTTATCTCGCAAAAGGAGAAAGGTAAATATATCGCGAAAACCTGAAAGGGATAAGACATGGTCTTGCGACCGAGAGATAGGGTAAGTGAGTCTATTACGTGAAGGGAAGGTATTAGCACCCGACACGCCCATAGTACTCTACGGTATTCACTTATATTTTCTGTCTAATGGGTTTGTTTATATCTATTTATCACTATATCTGTATGCTAAAACAATATGCATGTGAAATAAAGGAAAATAAAGAAAACACGTGGAAAAGAAGGAAGTATTTACAAAGTTTTCTCGATCGAGCCCCGTGACAAGATGCCTACGTATTCCCTCGTGCAATGGGAAACTTAGAGCGATGTAGTTCGGCTCTTTTGCTTTGGTGGGTTTTGTGTTTTTTAATGAAGGGTGCGGGTGAAGCACGTCCTTTTTGAAAATGTTTTTAAACAGTGTTGGTGAAGCACATCCTTTCGAAAAAAGGTTTTTAAACAGTGCGTGTGAAGCACATCCTTTCGAAAAAAAATTTTAAACACAAAAAGAAAGCCCATAGGCGAAAAAGATTTGCATTGGTTGGTTTCTTTTACCTTGAAAAAGGAGTTTGAACCATTATTAAGTGTTTTGATTTCCAAAAGAAAAGAAAATAAGTTTTAGTTTTATTACGTGCAAGGATGCAAAAAAAAAGAAAACAATCAAGGGAAACTATCTAGTTCTATCCCTAATGTTATCATGCATGGATTGCAACCTAAGGTCTGACTCGAATCACTACCTAAGATAGAGTCAGGAGAATCCTAAGGGAACATGGCAAAGGTTTAAGACCTAGATCTATGCCTATCTCGAATCGCTACCTAAATTAGAGTTGAAGACGACAAAAAGGAATGGAAAAGGTTTACAACGTAAATCTATGTCTATCTCGAATCGCTACCTAAGGTAGAGTCAAAGAAGACAAAAGGTATGAAGCAAACAAGTGCTTTGGAAGAAGCACAAAAACAATGCAATGCAAAAAATCAATTGTCACACAAGCGCAGGAAAATGAGGAAGTCCCATAGTCTGCGAACGGTAACGAGTATACCGTGAGTCAACCAGGAGCCGACACATCTGATTCTCGTGAAGGGTATCACCTCATGACATGAATTATCAAGTGTGAAGAGAAATTTATGCAAGCTCTATAATAAATGTGAACCCCTAGAGAGCGTGGAGAGTCAGAATAGAGGACTCTTGCCACTTTTATTATTGACTTCATAAAGGAAGCAACACGATTTGCGTGTGCGGGCTGACACGGACTAGAACTTTGCGGGAGTCGATTACGGAACCCTTTCGCTTGCCCATCATATCATCATGACTCGATAATAGGAAATGTAAAATATGGGACTTTGCTTGGTGGTTCCACGTTGGGTTGCCTAACCACTCTGACCTATGCAAGCACAAATATAAACACTTACTGAGAATTACCTCCCTATGCACGATGGAGGATTTTAACAAACCAAACACAATTAGCACACAGAATTGTCCTAAACGGGTCTTTAAATAAACCAGAGGGGTTCCTGAACATGCTCCAACTATGGAATCCCCATCATGCATCTCTATTCCTACTTCTCATGGCAAGGAAAGCGGTAAAACCCTACTTCTCATGCTCTCTACAAATGTGGTACAAGAATGCGGTAAACAAAGTAAAGTTAATACCAAACGGATAATAAAATCCGAAAAGCACTGAATGCTAATAATACTTTGGAAAACATTGAGTAAACTTCCATTAACGAAGAAATAATCAGAAATAGCTCGATCAACATAATCCACAAGGTAATTTTTAGAAACATGTGCGTGTAGCAGACACATTGTCATAACAATCGGAACACCTACACAAAGGTACATATGCAGACAAAATAGCAGAACATGTGTTTCTAGTAACATGAGAAAACACAAAGCAAAGTGTGTTTAAAACACAAGCAGAACCACATGAGAAGTGGTAACCATGGGACAAGTGGTGTGTTAGTGTACCAAGATTTGGTACCTAACCAAAATATCCTCAATGTACCTTGCACAAGTAAACAAACATGTTAAAAATAACAAGGAGGCGGGAATAAAGTCACATACTCACATCGCAAGTCAAAATATGATCCAAATGCGAAAAAATGGATTACAAACATGTATAGAATCATAAGAATGGGAAATTGGGAAGCCACACACACATAATGCAAAATAACCCATGAACAATAACGGAATCAAGCTAGGTTCATCACAATAGTCCTCAAATGAAATGCTAAACATATCTAGAAATCTAGAGAAGTTTGAAAGCCAAAAATCTATACAAAAATAGCCTAAAACGCATTATTCACAAAGGAAATCGAGGCATGAAGTGTAAATTCTTATAGGGGAAGAAACTACCTATTCTAAAGCTTTACCAAATGTCTCTAAATATAGAGGAAAAGATTTCAAAGTAAACATGCAAGATCAACCTAGAAGAACTATACAAGTATCTAACTAGTTCCTAGGAATTGAACTACTAAAGGTTAGCTTTGAAGTTCTATTTACAATCCTAAGATGAGGTTTACATTTATCTACATTAAAGTTGGGAGAAATGTCCTAAAGTTTCTAAGAAACAACATGGCATCATACTCCTACAATTAATCAACTCAAATGACAAAAGAGAAACATGCTTTTAAACATCTCAACAAGATCAAAATTTGAGAATTAAGTAAGCATTGAGTTAAATTAGGTAGGTAATTCTACAAGTCAGTAGCTAAATCATATTAAATGGTCTCAAATAAAATGTACAAGAAAAATCATGATTGAAACATATTTATGCACAAAATTAAGTCAATACGATCAATCGTTTCTTTAAGGGTTCATATTCATAGTATCCTAATCATACGACTCAATTATCGATTCTAAACCAAGGTATCGTCTACCTAAACATGTCAACATATTAGTTAAGAGGTTATTTGAATTATAGAAAGAAAATTAAGCGTCATGTGCAAAAGATCGATTCCTAACTAGATGAAATAGCCAGCAATTATACATCTTTATGCTTACTCAAAGGGAAAATCAGATAAAGACCTAAGAAGATCTACAAAATTATGAGAAAAATATCTAAAAGCTCCTAATACATCATAGAATCAGAATGTTATTTTTAGGAATTTTTGTTGTTAAGAAACAACCAAAAATTGCATCTATATTCGAAGTATTATGAAAAAATCATCTATAAACATTTTATCGAAAAACAATAAAAAAGGAATCAAAATATAATTACCAAAATTCCCGAAAAAATATGAAAAAATTCCTAAGACTCTAAAGAGTCAGGAACATATATGAGTTCAATGGTAACATTTGTTTGGTCCAATTTTTCCTAAATCAGGAAGCCCTAATTCAAAGCTTTAAACCATAACAATGGTAGATTCATGTACCTGTACTGAAACTCAAATCAAACTATATGGACAACATCGAAATCATGTTAGGAACACAAATATGTTAACAATTCATGTTAAAAACTCATGTAAATATGAAATCGAAAGTGGAGAATATATGAGGAAACCGAAACTGTGTTCTTACGTTTCAACATCTTTTGATCGTTTGTAATGGCCTGGGATGAGTCAGAGAACACCCATCAATCGATTGACACCTTTGGAATGGCATGAATTGATGGAAATCCTGGCCTGCAAGTTCTTGTATGGCACGGTTTTTTCAAGCTTTTCTAGGGTTCTTGAAGCTGCTAAAACGTCCCCTTGGCATCTGGAAACCTTGTACATATATAGTAGAAGCATATTAGGTCAAGAGATGTGAAGAAAATATATGGCATTGATGAGAAAATATTTGATTTTTCAATCATTCAAGTTTGCATCAAAAGTTTCCAAATTTTCCTCAATCTTGTGCAATCAAGTCTTGAACTAAATTGGTCAGCTAATTGATCTTGCTTGGACCTAAAGAATGACAAATATCCAGCCTTGCATCAGTTAATTTGATTTTTTACATTTTATTTTAATTAAAGTTGGATTTAAGTGAATTAATTCCAAAATAAATTAAATAGAATGAAAGTAGGCGTTTAATTGGTCTTGTAGGTCATGCATAATCTTAAGACCAAGTTTGGATCACAAAAACTTAGGCCCATTTGGAAAAAAATTGATTTTTCTAAGTATTTCTCTTCACGCACTTCTTCAAACATTCCAAACTTGTACAAGTTGTATCTTGCTCAATTTTCAACATTTTGAAGTGTTCTTGGACTTTTTAGAAAGCTCAATATGTCCTTCAAACACTCCTTTTGGTTTAATATTCATTGAATCTTCCATGTCCATATACAATTCGTTGCAAAAATATGACGTTTTGTTGATTTTTAGAAGGACCTATAATCTCTTGATCCATAACTCTCAAATGAAGCATTTTTTGCCAAAGCTTGTGAGACATTCAGTTGTAGAGAATTTAATTCTATTCAAAATGAGCTTTGGTGGAAAAAATTCTGATAAAGTGTGTGAAAGTTATGCCTGGTCAAAGTTCTGTTGACTTTTTGTCAAGAAATCCTAATTTAGAAACATTGACTTTTGATCAAATCTTGAGTTTTCTTGATGAATATGATCAACCGTTGATAAAATGATGAATTTGACTTCAAAATCTTGATGTTAACCAAAAATGATGAAGTTTGATTGTATGTTGACCACAGTTGACTTTTTGTCCAATACAATTGATTTTTAACCATCTAAGCAATTGATTGAGCAAACTTGATCTGTGAGGCTTGAAACATGACATGATGATAACTTGAGTCATATGAGGAGGTATGATGACCACTTGAGGCATTAGAAATCATCTTTGACTTGAGAGAATCAAAACCCTAGTTTTGTGGGTTGATTGCTTAGGAGAGGGTTCATCTGGTCAACCTTTTGAGAAATTCTTGAGTATGGTCAATTGACAATGTACTGGAATGGGCTCATAGATGCCATTTGGTGAAGATAATGCTGGGGAGTGAGTCATACGTTAGACTCCATGATTGTCTTTGAATGAAGTTACTGGTATACATTGATTTTTTCACCAGATATGCATCATTCTATAGGCGGAGAGATATCAACGTGTAGTTAGAGATGGGCTTAAAGATTCCATATAGAAACGCTGAGGATATGAGAGTTAGAATAAACCTTCATCTTAGCTTTATATGATATGAGTATTCATCAGGATGTAGATAACTTTCCCGTCTTGTTTCGGGTGTTAATCTGTATCCTGCCGTCTGTTGATAAACATGTCTGGTCATTTAGATGGTTTTCCCATTTTATTTCGGGCACTAATATTTGAATGTCTGTCCGGAGATAACTTTCACTTGTTGGAGAATTTAAACTGAGAGAACGAGATTAGTTTTATGCATGTTATGATGTATATAGATATATGATAATGTTTGTGAATGGTATATGCACATGTTATAATTTCTTTATGAACGATATATAAATTTAAATGTTATGGTATTTCAAAACATATCCATCTTGAAGAAGATGAGGATGCTCTGCCGGGGATCTTTAATTTATTCTTAGGGATGTAGCTGTTGGATACCATAACTGACATAATAAGCTGATAGTTGATTGGTTATTGCTTGGGGACCAATGTAACAAAGTTGACATTCACTGTGCAGGGACTGATGTGACAATGTAGATAATCATTGCTCAGGGACTAATGTGATGTTGTTGACAGGATCACTACTCAGGGACTATCATGATAAATTGACATGATCACTGCTCGCGGACTAATGTGAGGAATTTATAGGATCACTTCTCGGGGACTAACGTGATGATGTTAACAGGATCACTGCTCAGGGACTAATGTGATGAAGTTGATAGGATCACTGCTCGGGGACTAATGTGATGAGGTTGATAGGATCATTGCTCGGGGACTAATGTGATGAGTTTTATATGATCACTGCTCAGGGACTAACATGATGATGTTTAGAGGGTCACTAATCGGGGATTAATGTGATGAGTTTGATATGAATACTGCTTAGGGACTAACATGATAAGTTTGATATGATTACTGCTCAAGGACTAATGTGATGATGTTGATTGGATCACTGCTCGGTGACTAATGTGATGAGTTTTATATGATCACTGCTCGGGGACTAACGTGATCAGTTGATAGGATCACTGCTCGGGGACTAACGTGATGATGTTGATAAGATCACTGCTCGGGGACTAACGTGATGATCTTAATAGGATCACTGCTCGGGGACTAACGTGATGAATAGAAGTGTGGGACACTATTGAAAGAAGATGACAGAGTAGTAGTCTTGTTGGGAAATCTGTCTATATTGAGGGAACGATGGCTCTGTGGGGATTGTGGATGTTATTCTTGTGGGTATATACTTTTGGGAAAATGACTCTGTGGGGATGTGTTGGTGACTTTAGTTGTCATCTCAACTCCTATAGCCTGTAGTAATTCTTGTATCTGTTCACTTTTCGTATATTTGTGAATAGATATTTATTATCAGATGTGTAACACCCCATATTTTTCAATTATTAAATAATTTTAATTTTATTTATTTATTTTATTAAAATTTGGATTATTAGAATTATTGAGATTTTAGAAAATATATAAAGAAAAGAGAAATTTGGATTTGTGGTGTGGTTAGAAGAGGAGAGGGGTGTATGGAGTAAAAGCCTCTAATGATTTTGTTATTATTATTTAGGATAATAATAACGAGGAAAGGAATTGGGAAAAAGTGAGAAGAGGAATCATACGTGAAAAGAGAAGAAGAGAAAATGAGGAAGAGGAACATAAAGCTCAAGGAAGATTCAATATTTTGACTAAGGTAAGGGGTGATTACTCTAATTATATTGTATTATGGATTTTCAGGATGCTAGAATAGAGTAAGAGATTTGGAATCTCAATTTAATATTTTTCTAGGTTTATGAGTTTAAACCCCAATTTCATGATTTTTGATATTTTGATGCATCTTGATGATATAGTGATGTTATGGGTTGTTAATGTGTGTCAAATTTGCATTATAATTGCCTATCGATGTTGTTTTGGTGTTAGTTTGTGGTTTGGTTCCTAATGGAATGATTGGGTTAAGTTGGGAAAGGAGAATGCTATCAAAATAAGGATTTTCTACTACAGGCCTCGTATGAACCGATTACCCTCTAGGAGGAACCGGGTTCCTCATATAAATTCCAGCGAGGTGGTTTCCAGGAGTCTTGGGAACTGGTTACCCTGTGGGGGGACTCGGGTTCCTGGTACATTTTCCAAAGAGTTGATTTTTATAAAATGTGGGAACCGGTTATTCCCTGGGAGGAACCGGGTTCTCCATACATTTTCCAATAGCGTGTTTTCACATGATTGTGGGAACCGGTTACACCCCTAGAGGAACCGGTTACCACTGATACTTTTTGAAAAATACTAGACTTTGAAAATTCATAACTTTCAAACCGTAAGTCCATTTTAATCGGCATTTTGGATGTTTTTCCTTAAATTAAATGTTCTATTTTATGAAATAAAGAAAATAATGTTAACTGGGTTTTATTTTGGAAAGTAGTGATTTTTCGACTTTGTGGTTATTCGTACCTCGTGTACTTGGTGGATAGGAAACGATATATTGTTGTGTCGATGTATGGTGTGCATATTGATGGTTGTATGCTTGTTTTGGTGATGATGTTATACTAATTGCTTGTGCATGTTTATGTTGTTTGATGATGTTCATGATAAATGATGGTTATCATGTTTTAGATTGATGATGGTTTCTGATGTATGATGTTATTATAACCTGTATCGAATGTTGCATGCTTGTTGTTGTGCATGCATATACATTTGGTGGGAGCTAATTCCCATTGTGTGGAATTAGTGAGTTGGCCAATAAATGTTGTCGAGCTAGAATGGATGGTGAGGCGTATCTGTGTTCGAGTTGGAATGGAGCAGATGTTGATACTGGGTCCGAGTTGGAACGGAATAGTATGGTGAATTTAGTTCACCTTTGTTACCACATGCATAGAGTCTTGCATTGCATTTGTATGGATTATAACAAGTTAGGATGAATTCCAGTGTTATAATTTGGTTGTTGCATGTCATGTATATTTATGACTTGTGTTGTTGAATGGATGAATAAATGCGATTAGGCTGAATAGGGTGGAATAATAGCTTATGAAGTTCTATTGTTTTATTAATATATAATGCATTTTAATTATGACGTAGTCTCCCCCTTACTTTGATAATTTCAGATTGAAGCTTTAGCGGCGTAGGAGTCGGTGAGGATGGTTTGTAGTGCTATGCATTTTTATTTTATCGCGTGTCGGTGTCATGCTATGATTGTAACACTGGGGAACATTGTCTAGAGTTATTATTAAACTCGGTTTTTATTTGGTGTTTCGATTGGATAATTGTTTTGGTGATTTAAGGCATTGACCTTTGATGATTTTATTTGTGATTTGAGATTATCCAAGTTTGAAGTTATTCCACTATGTTAAACATGTATTTCTTTTTAAATGGAACTGTGTTTCCCATGAAAGCATAAAATTTTATAAGAGTTTTATGTTTCTAATTAATTATGACGCTCTTTTTTCGTGGGGTATTTTAGAAGGGTGTTACAACAGTGGTATTAGAGCATAGTCGGTCGTTGTGACCAGTGTCTTAGTGTCATTATCCCTTATGTATGCGACTAGTGCAAGGTAACAATGTCGATACTCGTGTTCTAATGAGAATTGTTTTGTAAATTCTCAGAACAATGACTGGAAGAGGTAACGGAAGAGATGACGCTACAATTGTTGAGGATTTGGGGATGCTTGTTGTTGTGCTTTTAGGAAATCCGCATGGAGCTGGTATTGGTGCTGACAGCCAGCTAGGGAATTTTCAGAGGAACAATCCTTCGTTGTTTAAAGGCACGCATGTCCCGGAAGAAGCATTGAAGTGGTTGAAGGAGATTGAAAGGATCTTCCAAGTGATTGATTGTGCTGAGGATCTGAAAGTGACGTATGGTACTTATTTGCTGGCAGAAGAGGCTGACGACTGGTGGGTTGCTACCAGGACTAAGATGGGACAAGATGGTGTTATGATGACTTGGTCTAAGTTCAGACGAGTTTTAATGAGGTTGTATTTTCCTGAAGACATTCGAGGAAAGAAATAGATCGAATTTCTGGAGCTCAAACAGGGCAACATGATTGTAAGTGAGTATGCTTCTAAGTTCACTGAGTTGGCTAAGTATTATGCTTACTATAACAGTGATGAAGATGGAGAATTCTCTACGTGTATCATGTTTGAAAACGGTCTCTGTAATGAGATTAAACAAGGTATCAGGTATCAGCGTATTCGTAGGTTTTCTAATGTGGTTGATTGTAGTAGGATTCTAGAAGAGGATCTTGCTAATACTAAGTCGAACTCTCGTGGATTTGATGACAAGAAGGGAAAGAAACCGTTGGGTCATGGAAAACCATATGACAGGAATAACCAGAAGTCCAGTGGGTGGAAAAGGCCTAGTGGGGGAGATTCTAATGCTCCTATTAGGTGCTATAAATGTGGTGACTTTGGGCATCGAGTTTAGGAATGCAAGAGTACTAAGAAAAAGTGTTATAATTGTGGGAAGCCTGGGCAAGTGGCTAATGAATGTAGAGCAAGGAAATTAACTTGTTACAACTGTGGAGAGGAAGGTCATACTCGTCTGTAGTGCACTAAGCCAAAGAAGGAGCAGTCTGGTGGGAAAGTGTTTGCCTTAGCTGGGAAAGAGACTAATCCTGATGATCGACTGATTAAAGGTACGTGCTTTATTAATGACACACCTTTGATTGTGATTATTGATACTTGAGCCACTCATTCATTCATTGCTTTGGATTCTGCTAAAAGATTGAATTTGGAAATATCTGATATGAAAGGAAGTATAGTTATTGATACTCCTATGTCGGGTTCAGTGACTACTTCGTTTATATGTAGGAATTGTCCTATTATAATTTTTGGTAGAGGTTTTGGTATGGATTTTGTTTGCTTACCATTAGAACAACTTGATGTTATCCTTGTGATGAACTGGTTGGAATTCAACCAGGTTCATATAAACTGTTTTGCGAAGACGGTTAGTTTTCCAGAAGTTGTCAGTGTCGAAGATTTGACTATGTCCGTTAAGCAGATGAATGTAGTTGTTAGTGATGGAGCGGTAGTGTTTATGTTGTGTTCTTCGATGGAAGTGAATGTAAAGGCTAAGAGTAATGATTTACCCATTGTGAATGAATTTCTAGAATTTTTTCCGGAAGACGTTAGCGAGTTGCCACCTAAGAGAGAAGTGGAATTTGCTATAGATTTGATTCCTGGAACTAGTCCGGTGTTGATGGAGCCTTATCGCATGTCGGCATTTGAGTTGGCTAAATTGAAAAAGTAATTAGAGGAGTTGCTTGAGAAGAATTTTATTCGTCTGAGTGTTTCACCGTGGGGTACTCCTATGTTATTAGTTAAGAAGAAAGAAGGTTCAATGAGACTGTGTGTTGATTACGGGCAGTTGAATAAAGTTACGATCAAGAATCGGTATCCATTGCCAAGGATTGATAATTTGATGGATCAACTGGTTGGAGCTTGTGTATTCAGTAAGATTGATATGAGGTCTGGATATCATCTGATTCGTGTAAAAGCGGAGGATATTCAAAAGACTGTATTTAGAACAAGGTATGAACTTTATGAGTATTCTGTTGTGCCGTTTGGAGTTACTAATGCGCCTGGTGTTTTTGAGTATATGAATAAGATATTTCATCCGTGTCTTGATAAGTTTGTAGTGGTTTTTATTGATGAAATTCTTATCTACTCAAGGAGTGATGAAGAGCATGCAGAACATCTCAGAATTGTGTTGGAATTGTTGAAAGACAAAAAGGTTTATGCAGAGTTGTCTAAGTGTGAATTCTTGTTGATGAAGTAAGCTTTCTTGATCATGTGATTTGCAAGAATGGTATTGTTGTTGATCCTACGAAGGTAGAAGCGATATCTCAGTGGGAAGTGCTGAAGAATGCTTCTAAAATCCATAGTTTTCTTGGCCTTGCAGGTTACTATAGAGAGTTTATTGAAGGATTTTCAAAGTTAGCTTTATCGTTGACTAAGCTAACGAGAAAGGACAAGTGTTTGTATGGGATTCGGAATGTGAAAAAGGTTTCCAAGAGTTGAAGAGAAGATTGACTAGTGCTCCGATCTTGATATTGCTGAATCGCGGAATCTTAGATTGTGTACTGTGATGCTTCACTGTTGGGTTTAGGTTGAGTTTTGACGCAGGATAAGCATGTAGTAGCTTATGCTTCAAGGCAGTTGAAGATTCATGAAATGAATTATCCGACACATGATTTGGAGTTGACGGCTATAGTATTTGTTTTGAAATTGTGGAGGCATTATTTGTATGGTTCTCGATTTGAGGTATTCAGCGATCATAAGAGTCTGAAATATCTCTTGATCAGAAAGAGCTCAATATGAGCCAAATAAGGTGGTTAGAATTTTTGAAGGATTATGATTTTGGTTTGAATTACCATCCTGGTAAGGCAAACGTGGTTGCAGATACGTTGATTAGGAAGTCGTTGCATATGTCTATACTGATGGTGCATGAATTGGATTTAGTTGAACAGTTCAGATACTTGAGTTAATATGTGAGAACACTCCTAATAGTAATAAGTTGGGTATGCTGAAGTTGACTAGTAGTATTCTTGATGAGATTCGAATCGAACATAAATATGATGTTTGTTTAGTTGATAGATTGACATTGATCAACCAAGGTCAAGGAGGTGAATTCTGAATTGACGAGAATGGTATTATGAGATTTGGTGATAGAGTCTGTGTTCCTGATATTGCTGAACTTAAGAAGAGTATTCTCGAGGAAGGACATCGTAGTGGATTAAGTATTCATCCTGGTGCTACTAAGATGTATCATGATCTGAAGAAGCTGTTTTGATGTCCTGGAATGAAGAAGGAGATTGCTCAGTTTGTCTATGCTTGTTTGATTTGTCAGAAGTCAAAAATCGAACATCAGAAGTCTTCTAGATTGATGAAACAATTGTTTGTTCCAGGTTGGAAATTGGATGACATTTTTATGGATTTTGTGACTGGTTTACAAAGGACAGCTACAAATTGTGATGCTATTTGGGTTATCGTGGACAAGTTGATGAAATCTGCTCACTTTATACCTATGAGAATGGATTATCCGATGCAGAAATTGGCTCAGTTATATGTCGAGAGGATCATGAGTTTTCACGGTATTCCTACTAATATTATGTCAGATAGAGATTTGAGGTTTACGTCTAAGTTTTGGACAGGATTGCAAGAAGCCTTGGGTACTAAGTTGAGGTTGAGTTCTGCTTATCATCCGCAGACAGATGGTCAAATGGAGAGGACGATTCAGTCGTTAGAAGACTTGTTGCGTGTTTGTGGGTTGGAGAAAGGTGGAGCTTGGGATATTTACTTACCTTTGATAGAGTTTACCTACAACAATAGTTTTCATTCGAGTATTGGTAGTGGATTCGTTTGAGGCATTGTATGGTAGGAGGTGTAGAACGCTATTGTGTTGGTATGAATTTGGAGAAAGTGTTGTGATTGGGCCAGAGTTTGTCCACCAGACTTCATAGAAGATTAAGATGATTCTGGAGTAGATGAGAGTTTCTTAGAGTCGTCAGAATAGTTGTCATGATAATAGAAGGAAGAATCCCGAGTTTAGTGAAGGAGATCATGTGTTTATGCGAGTTACTCCTATGATTGGTATTGATCGAGCATTAAAGTCAAAGAAGTTAACTCCGTGTTTTATTGGTCTGTTCCAAATTATGAAGAAGGTTGGATAGGTTGCTTATCATATTACTTTACCGTCGTCGCTTGCAAATTTGCATGATGTATTCCATGTATCTTAGTTGAGGAAGTACATTGTTTATCTGTCTCATGAGATTCAGGTAGATGATGTATAGGTGTGAGATAATCTAATTGTTGAAACATTGCCGTTGAGGATTGAGGATCGGAAGTTGAAGCAATTGCGGGGTAAAGAGATAACTTTGGTGAAAGTAGCTTGGGGAGGACCAGCAGGTGGTAATGTTACTTGGGAGTTGGAGAGCCAAATGAAGGACTCTTACCCGAAACTTTTCGTCTAAGGTATATTTTCGAGGACGAAAACTCTTTTAGTAGGGGAGAGTTGTAACACCCCATATTTTTCAATTATTAAATAATTTGAATTTTAGTTATTTATTTAATTAAAATTTGGATTATTAGAATTATTGAAATTTTGGAAAATAAATAAAGAAAAGAGAAATTTGGATTTGTGGTGTGGTTAGAAGAGGAGAGGGATTTATGGAGTAAAATCCTCTAATTATTTTGTTATTATTATTATAATAGGATAATAATAAAGAGGAAAGGAATTGGGAAAAATTGAGAAGACGAATCATACGTGAAAAGAGAAGAAGAAAAAAGGAGGAAGAGGAACTTAAAGCTCAAGGAATATTCAAGATTTTGACTAAGGTAAGGGGTGATTTCTCTAATTATATTAAGATATGGATTTTGAGGATGGTAAAATAGAGTAAGAGATTAGCAATTCCAATTTAGAATTTTCTTGGTTTATGAGTTTAAACCCCAATTTCATGATTTTTGGTATTTTGATGCAACTTGATGATATAGTGATGTTATGGGTTGTTAAAGTGTGCCGAATTTGCATTATAATTGCCTAATGATGTTGTTTTAATGTTAGTATGTGGTTTGGTTCATATTGGAATGATTGGGTTGAGTTGGGAAAAGAGAATGCTATCAAAATAAGGATTTTCTACTACAGACGTCTGTAATACGGTGAACTGACTTTGTAGGATTTTTGTATCCAAATGTGCGGATAGCAAGAGTCGCCACCGACTTTTATTTTTATCCAATTAAGGGAAGGTAAAAGTAACAGAAAAAGACCTTCGTTAGATTCTGAGTTCGGGAGAATGGTTATGAAAAGGGAAGGTATTAGCACCCCTTTCCATCCGCAGTTTATTCTACGGGCTCTTAGTTGCTCTTAGATAACTTTTTTAAAATTGCTTTCTGTGTGTTTGACAAAAATGTTTTGAAAAAGGCATTTCACTTTGACTTTGTAATGACTCATGTAGGAGTGTATACGAAGTGTTCGGAAATGTTTTTTTTGTTTTGAAAAGAATTTGAACTTTGGAAAAAGTGTGTGGTGTGAAAAGCATTGGATAGAGCAAGCAACTAAGAGACTTATTTACCCACTCAGAATTGGTCGTTTTTGTACTTCTACGTTCCTTTAGAATAGCGCTAGCCATACCATTAGTTAGTAGGTAGCTCCATTCGTTGGATGTAAGCGGGACATTCGAAGGGACATCGGATGGTCATTGAAGGCAACTTGTAGGAAGCATCCTAGCACATTCGAAGGGACTATCATCATTTTTCGTAGGCGGCAATCGAGGGTCAAGATCATGTATTCGGAGGCGACATCGTGGGTCTTATGATCTTTGTATCGAAGGGACTATGATGATTTGTTTGAAGGCAACGGTGCTAGAATACCTCTACGTTCGAGGGACATGACCATTTTGAAATCGAAAGGCATCGAGAGAGAATTACCCTAAGGGGTGCGTGTATGAAAGAAGTGTGTTGATTTCAGATATTTTATCTTGAAATTAGTGTGAGCTATGTCCAATTATTATCTTGCCATACACGCCTAATTACTAGCAGTTTATAGGGTGCAGAAAGTAAAATGCGGAATGTAAAGGTGCGGAAAGGTAAATCCTACGCTATTACATGGCTTTGGGGCAGATACATAATCAGAAAATGCGGAAAATAAAAGCCTAATTAACTATTACAACCCATGAGCAATTACATTATTGGAAAAATAGAATGATAAGAGAAAAAACGTCCGAATCGGAGCAACCTGTGAAAGAATAAGAAAATCGGGAAATATGATGAAATTGAAATAAGAGAAAATGTTAGAAAAAATGCAATTTTAAATATGGAAAAATTAATACATGTTGGAAATAAGATGAATAAGCTAAAATAAATTTTTGGGATTTTTTGGAAAAGATTTAATAATTAAAATGCAATTTATAATGATTTAAATGCTAAAATAAAAATAAAATAAATATGCATGCAAAAATTATATTTTTAATTTATTAAATTAAATAAAGGTTTTTATGAAAATAATGTAAAAAGAAAAAAATGTTTTTGGTAATTTTTTAATGTAGAATAAAAATCATGAAAACAATTAAAATAGTATGAAAATATTAAATAAATAAGAAATATGGAAAATATTGAAGTTTTGTAAAAAAGAAAAAGGGATTGTCT
This sequence comes from Vicia sativa, assembly GCA_021764765.1. NCBI lineage: Eukaryota > Viridiplantae > Streptophyta > Magnoliopsida > Fabales > Fabaceae > Vicia > Vicia sativa. The sequence goes on along the minus strand of CM038796.1, from coordinate 65,844,537 downwards.
GAACCAGGAATCGAACTGGAGACATCCCCTTCAAACCTTAAAAACCAGCACGCTGACCACTACGCCATGATGCACTTGGTGTTTGAAAAGCTGGAAACAAATCAATATAAGTGATGACGCGTCAGGGATATTTTGAAAAATCAAACACAGTCAGCGCGCGGGCCCCAGTTGATTTTGAATGGGCGAATCAGAACGCATCATTACGCCACGCAGCTTCCTCGCCGGTCAACAAATTCAACGACGCCGGAGCCCTAGCTCCGGTCGTCTTCTCCGATGAGGAGATTTTGAAAACCTGCAAAACACGCGAAATAAAAGAGAAAGAAGGACCTTGTCCCCCTAAACCAGACCTCCTGAATTCAATGGTGATATCAGTTTGCCCTAAAAATGTCCCTACAAGCCGCTCAAGCTTATGAGTTCTAAACCCTAAGTATGGCGTAACGCGATTCTAACGTCCAACCTCTCAAACGACTACCCAGATCGATCCAGTGGAACCTCATGAACACAATAAAAGCATTAGATTCAATGGAAACACGCAGAATAATAAAATGCAAAAATCAAAAGTTTGAGATATGTATGATCATGTATGCATCGATCCCATTGTTTTAAACCATGGAATGAGTGTACTTACTCAAACTTACCTCCCGAGCACGATGGAATGATGTTTGAGGTGAAACTGCTGGAAATTGAAATTCAATTTCAAAGATTCTTGGAAAATTTTGACAAAATAAGGGTTTGGCTTGAGCTAGGTTTCCCCTTTGTGTGTATTCTCGGCAATTTATAGAAGAAATTTGGATGGCAAAAGGAGTGAAAAAGATTGCTTCTTGAATGTGCAAATATTTCCATTTAAAATAAAATCAAATATTGAAAAATATATGATTTTCTCATGAATGCAAGGCTATCACGAATTTGGTAAGGGTCATGGGCCTTCTTGGACATTTAGAAAGATATAAAATCATTCCTTTGAGAAAATGTTTAATTTTCATATTTTATATAATTTATTTTTGAATTAAATGTTATAAAATTCAAATATAAATCATAAAATAGAAAATAACCAAGGCCAAGAATTTATGGGTCAAGAATAGCATCATGAACAAGTTTGGATCAAAAGATTATAGGCCCATTTGGAAAATTTTGCAATTTGACCAATATGTCCTTTTGTGCAATCATTCAAAATTCCCCAACTTCGAATAGTGTATCTTGCTCAATTTTCCACATTTTGAGTGTTCTTAGACTTTTGGAAAGCTCTAAGAGTCCTCTAACCAATGTCTTTGGTCTCATCTCAATTGGAGTTACCATGCTCAAAATATCTTCAAAACAAAAGTTGACTTTTGTTGACTTTGAAAATGACCGTAATGTTTTGAGCTATACCTCTCAAATGAAGCATTTTTGGACATTCTTGTGAGACATGAAGTTGTAGAGAATTGAATTTCCTTCAAAACAAGAGGTGGTGGAAAAATTTCGAGAAAGCATGAGAAAGTTATGATCACCAAAGTTCAGCTTGACTTTTCATCTAGAAACCCTAATTTAGAAAGTTTGACTTTGGGCAAATCTTGAGTTTTCTTGATGAATCATGATCAACCCTTGATCAAATGATGAATGTAACTTCAAAATGAGGATGTTGACCAAAAATTAGAAGTTTTGACTGTATGTTGACCACGCTTGACTTTTGTCCAATACACCCGATTTTCAACCATCCGAACAATCATTCGAGGAAACTTGACTTGTGAGGCTTGAAAATTGACATGGAGAATCTTTGAAGCATATGAGGAGGCATGAAGGTCATTGGAGATGTTGGAAATCCATCTTGACTTGAGAGATACCAAACCCTAGTTTGGGTTGATTGTCTAGGAGAGAGTTTGTCTGATCAACTCTTGAGGAATCCTTGAGTATGGATGTATGAAATCTCTTGAGTAGATGGAGGGCAAATTTTGGGGTATGACAACGTCGCAGGAACCGGTTACCCTTTGGGAGGAACTGGGTTCCTCATATAAATTCCAGCAAGGTGGTTTCCATGAGTCTTGGGAACCGGTTACCCTGTGGGGGGAACCGGGTTCCTGGTACATTTTCCAGAGAGTTGATTTTTTAAAACGTGGAAACCGGTTACTCCCTGGGAGGAACCGGGTTCTCCATACATTTTCTAGAAGCGTGTTTTCACATGATTGTGGCAACCGGTTACTCCCCTGGAGGAACCGGTTACCACTGATACTTTTTGAAAAATACTAAACTTTGAAAATTCATAACTTTCAAACCGTAAATCTATTTTAATCGCCATTTTGAACGTTACTCCTAAAATTAAATGTTCTATTTTATAAAATAAAGAAAATAATATTAACTGGGTTTTATTTTGGAAAGTAGTGATTTTCTAACCTTGTGGTTATTCGTACCTCGTGTACTTGGTGGATAGGAAACGATATGTTGTTGTGCCGACGTATTGTGTGTATATTGATGGTTGTATGCTTGTTTTGGTGATGATGTTGCAGTAATTTCTGGTGCATGTTTATGATGTTTGATGATGTTCATGATAAATGATGGTTATCATGTTTTAGATTGATGATGGTTTATGATGTATGAAACCTGTATTGAATGTTGCATGCTTGTTGTTTTGCATGCATATACATTTGGTGGTGGCTAATTCCCATTGTGTGGAATTAGTGAGTTGACCAATAACCCTGCCGAGTTGGAATGGATAGTGAGGCGTATCTGTGTCCGAGTTGGAATGAAGCAGATGTTGATACTGGATTTGAGTTGGAATGGAACAGTATGGTGAATTTAGTTCACCTTTGGTACCACATGCATAGAGTCTTGCATTGCATTTGTATGGATTATAATATGTTAGGATGAATTCTAGTGTTATAATCTGGTTGTTGCGTGTCATGTATATTTATGACTTGTGTTGTTGAATGAATGAATAAATCTGATTAGGATGAATAGGGTGGAATAATAGCTTATGAAGTTCTATTGTTTTATGAATCTACAATGCGTTTTAATTAGGATGTAGTCTCACCCTTACTTTGATGATTTCAGATTTAAGCTTTAGCGGCTTAGGAGTTGGTGAGGATGGCTCGTAGAGCTATGCATTTTTATTTTATCGCGTGTCGGTGTCATGCTCTGATTCTAACAGTGGGGAACTTTGTCTAGAGTTATTATTAAACTCGGTTTTTATTTGAAGTTTTGATTGGATAATTGTTTTGCTGATTTAAGGCATTGATCTTTGATGATTTTATTTGGGATTTGAGATTATCCAAGTTTGAAGTTATTCCACTGTGTTAAACACGTATTTCTTTTTAAATGGAATTGTGTTTCCCATGAAAGCATGATATTGTATAAGAGTTTTATGTTTCTTATTAATTGTGACGCCCTTTAATGCATGTTAACTCTGAATCATTTTAGTATTCGCGGGGTATTTTAGAAGGGTGTTACAAGATGTTTATAATCATTTAAAGTAATTATTGGACTTATGCAAACAAAACAAATAAAAGTAAAAATATGAAACTGGAAAAGGAGGATTGTATTGATTTTGAAAAGGGGCCTATAGAAGGGAAGTTCATACACAAAGAGACACATATCCTAGTAAGAGGAAATTGTCGGAAACATTTGGAAAATAATAAAAATTTATGTGGAAACAATCTCGCCGAGTTTCAACTCTTCTATTGCTCATATATTTTAGACTATCTCATCTCCTTGCTACTAGAAGAAGGTGATTGAACTGATCTGCGCCATTTGAAGCTTGATAGTAGCGTAGTCTATAAATAGTTGATCTTGTTAAGACATACTCGTACGTTTTAATGCCTAAATTTTTCCTAGACCGTCCTTTCGGGTTTTGAATCTCTTGGGATACCCTTTTTTTCCCAAGCCACCTTCGCAGGTTTTCGACTTGCCGGGTGTACATTTTTTACATATGTCCCTAACTTTTTCCCAAACCCTTTTGGTTCACCTAGACGCCCTTATCTTTTCCTAGGCCAGTCAACCTAGCGGGTCTCGTTTATGCGTAGTAATTTTTACTATGTCTGTGTTCACCAGGTGTGAGAAGTCTTCTCCATCCATAATGCTCAGTATCATGGATCCGCCGGAAAATATCATCTTGACTACAAAGGGTCCCTCATAGGTGGGAGTCCATTTTCCCCTAGGATCACCTTGTGGTAGGATGATGCTCTTGACCACTAGATCGCCAACTTGGTACGCTCGGTGTCTGACTTTCTTATTGAAGGCTTTGATCATTCGCTTCTGATATACCTGTCCATGACATACGGATGCGAGCTATTTCTCATCGATCAAGTTTATCTAGTCAAGTCGAGTCTGGACCCATTCGTCTTCATCTAACTCTGCGTCCTTTAGTACTATGAGTGAGGGTATCTGAAACCTCGATAGGTAGAACTGCTTCCATTCCATATACGAGAGAGAAAGGGGTTGCCCTTGTAGATTAGGGATGTCAATGGGGCGGGGCGGGGCCGGGGGGACACTTCCCCATCTTTTTCCCCGCCATCAAATTCATTCCCCGTCCCCGTTCCCGTCCCCGATCTCCGTCACGGGGGAATTTCTATCCCCATCCCCGTTCCCCGCGGGGATCCCCATAGATCCTACATGTATTCATTAATATTTTATTTTTTTAAAATGTTTATATTATTTTTAAAATGTTTATATAGATCCTACATGAATATTTATTTATTTATTTTTATAAATAAACATAAAGGAAATGACTAAAAAACCTAATCTAAAATATATATATATTAAATTAACTATATTAAAATAATAGGCGGGGCGGGGTCCCCGCGGGGCGGGGGGTGTATTCCCCGTCCCCGTCCCCGAAATGCTCTCGGGGGAATTTTTCTCCCCATCCCCGCCCCCACGGGGGAAAATTCCCCATCTTTGGGGCCCCGAACGGGGCGTTCCCCGCGGGGATCCCCATTAACAGGTCCAAACTGACATCCCTATTGTAGATGTTCTTACCTAAGTGCGATAACCGTGGAAATCAAACTGCAACATCTCATGCAAATCCTTATACGTCACTGTCATTTTCTGTATGATCCTCTTAAGATTTTTGTTGGCGGCTTCCACTTTGCCATTTTTCTTTGGCCAGTATGGAGAAGAGCTGTGATGCATTATCTTGAACTGCGTCCAGAGTTCGGTGATCATGTTGTTGTTGACATTGGTACTGTTGTCTGTGATAATCCTTTCGGGGACGCCGTATCGGCAAATGAGATTATGTTTGATGAATCGAGCCACGAAATTCTTGGTAATAGATGTGAACGAGGCTGCTTCTACCCACTTGGTAAAGTAATCGATGGCAATAAGGATGAAATATGTCCATTAGAAGCGGTAGGTTTGGTTTATCCAATCATATCAATACCCCACATCGTAAAGGCCACGGGGTGGTCAGAACATTCAATGGAACTGGGCGTACATGCACTTTATCAGCGTATATCTAGCATTTGTGGTAAGATTGGGAATATAAATAACAATCAACCTCCATAGTGGACCAATAGTAACCTGCTCTCAGTATGTTCTTAGTCATTGTATGTCCTCTGGAATGAGTACCAAATGCGCCTTCATGTAACTCTTCCATAATTTGTTCGGTTGTCTTTTGATCTACACATTGGAGTAAGGCCAAGTCATGGTTGTGTTTGTATAAGACGATGCTACTGAGAAAGAACTTGGCGAGGAATCTTCTAGTGGGATGTGCTCAAAAGTGATTTCTTCGAAGTAGGGGATCATATTCAACACATGTTCCTGATTTGGAATAAGATTTGGATGCTGCGTATCCCATTCTCCCTTGATCTGAATAATCACCAAAGCTGAGTCTCCATATACTTGCAAGAATTTTATCCTCAAGTCAATAGCAACTTTGATACCCATAATGCACGCTTCGTATTCAACCATATTGTTGGTGCAGTCAAAACATAATCTAGTGGTGAAAGGTGTATGGCCACCTTTAGGAGATGTAATCACAACGCCAATACCATTGCCAAGCGCGTTAGAAGCTCCATCGAAGACCATGGTCCAGTGGGATCCTGGCTCAGATCCTTCATTCGGTCCAGGCTCTTCACATTTAGTGACTAACTTAATATCTTCGTCTAGGAACTCAAAATGCATAGACTGGTAGTCATCTACAGCTTGATGATCCAAATGATCAACTATTACACTTCCTTTGATTGCTTTTTGAGTAGTATACTGGATGTCATATTCGGTCAAGATCATTTTCCATCTTGCTATTCTTCCGGAGAGAGCAGGTTTCTCGAATATGTATTTTATTAGATCCATCTTAGAGATCAGCAAGGTAGTGTGAGTCAACATATATTGTCTTAGTCGGTGAACAACCCAAGCCAAAGCGCTGCAAGTTTTCTCGAGTTGTGAGTATCTTGTTTCACAGTCGGTAAAACCTTTTGCTAAGGTAGTATATTGCATACTCTTTTCGACCAGACTCGTCATGTTGGCCCAACACACACCCCATTGAATTCTCCAACACTGTTAGGTACATGATCAGACGTCTTCCTTTGACTGGTGGCATCAGGATGGGAGGTGCTTGTAGGTGCTCCTTGATTTTGTCAAAATCTATCTGGAAGTCGTCGTTCCACTCCACTACTTGATCTTTCTTCAGCAAGTTTAAAATTGGCTCACAAGTAGCAGTTATATGTGCAATTAAACCTCTTACTTCCTTCTCAGTACGGGGAGCTGGAATTTCTTGAATAGCTTTAACCTTAGCAGGGTCAACTTTGATACCTTTACCACTGACAACGAATCCCAATAGTTTACCGGATCTGACTCCAAAGTTGCATTTGTTCAGATTCAGTCTCAATCTGTATTTCTTCAGTCTATCAAACAGCTTACATAAATGATCAAGATGTTCTTCTTCGATTTGTGATCGCGCTATCATGTTGTCGATGTAGACCTCTATCTCGTGATGGATCATATCATGGAATAAAGCCACCATAGCACGCTGATATGTCGCGCCAGCATTCTTCAACCCAAACGGCATGACCTTGTAACAAAAAGTGCCCCACTGTGTAATGAAAGTAGTCTTGATCTGATTATAACCAGAGAAATCATCCATAAAGGAGAAAACTTGGGCTCAACATTATTGTCAACCAGAACATCGATGTGTGGAAGTGTAAAATCGTATTTCGGGCTTGCCTTATTCAGGTCTCAGTGATCCACAAACATGCGCACCTTGCCATCCTTCTTAAGTACGGGTACCACATTTGCAACCCACTGTGGATAAGAAGTAACGACTAAGAAACCGACATTGAACTCCTTCATAACTTCGGCTTTAATTTTCTTGGACATCTCGGGACGCATACGACAAGCCTTCTACTTCACAGGGAGAAATCCTTCTTTCGTTGGTAGTCAGTGTACGACAATGTCGATATCTAAACCTGGCCTGTCTTCGTAGGACCAATAAAAAATCTCGATGTAGTCTCGCATCATCTAGACCAATCTTCCTTGAACACTATTCTCAAGACCTGCTCCTATCTTGATTTCTCTTCTATCTTTGTCGGTACCTAGATTCATAACTTCGACTGGCTCTTCGTGTAGCTGTATAGCCTTTTCCTCTTGTTGTAGTAGTCTAGCATGTTCTCATGGCACTTCACAATCTTCCTCACCTTCATCTTCGTCTTGGTAGATCGGATTATCAAAGTTATATTTAGCAATAGCAGAGTCGTTATCGACGGGATCCAAAGTGAATGTGAATCTACAGTTTATTACGTGGGTGTGTGTAAGAACACATAGATTTTGAAAAGGTGATAAAGTAAAAAGAAAGACAGGAAGCACAATATTTTAATGCAAAAGTCCAATGATTTATTGAATGAAAATATGCTAATGACAAATAATAACCCTCGCAAAATAGCCGCGGTGCCCCGGGCAAGGCACTAGGCTCAGAGATTTATTGTTCAAAGCGTAAAAGCAAAAAGCGTAATGGAGGTCCACCATCACGATCACGGCGTATCATTTTCTGGCCTTTGGAAGTGAAGCCTCAACCAGTCTTGTTAGATTTGAACGGAAAATCGGGTAGCTTACCCCAAATAGTACAACCTCCTTTTTTGACTACAGCTCTGACATCTTTCAGCGATGCTATCTTTGGTTGACCTCCAATAACCTCAGAAGTGATAGGAGAGTCGGCAGGCATCACTCGTGGAACTACTTCGAAAGCTTGACAGGGAGTTTCGACAAATCCACCTTCCATTTCTATGTATCGTAATGACTGCAGATGGCTTACCATATATTTTCTTCTTCTCGTGTACTGTAACAATTTTCCCTTTCGCTGGGTCTTTCAGCTTCTGATGTAAAGTAGAGTCAAAAGTCTAGGAACCTACTTTGATCGTCAGGTTAAGCTCTCCAAGTACTATTCTCTTTGAACCATCAAAAGCTCTTATGATTACGTCGATGGGTTTCATGACCACTTCTTTAGCATTAAGTCGGTCGAGAGCGCTCTTCGGCAGGACATTCAGAGCAGAGCCAATATCCACCAATACATGAGACAAAGTAATTCCCCTACACCCTATATAATTGTGCAAGGATTTGTTATGTTTCCATCTGAAAGGAGTTAGATCAGCATCGAAAAAGCTTAAACCATTGTCTGTGGTCAGACTAGCAATACAACTTTCAAATTGGTCAACAGAAGTTTCTTGCAGTATGTGAGCATTCTTCAGGAATTTCACCAAGGCTTTAGCATGAGCCTCAGAGCACAATAACAGAGATAGCATGGAAATCTTGGATGGGGTTTGTCCCAACTGCTCCACAACATTGTAGTCGCTCTTCTTAATGATCTTCAGAATTTCCTCCATTTCTTGCTTGGAGGTATCTTTAGCAATTTCCCTTGGTATTTCCGTCTAAGCAGGTTGAGTCACTTTCTCTTTCCCTCGAGCCTCGAGAGTTGGTTCAGTAGCAGGAACACGAACTGGTGTAGTAGTGCCTTTTGGAGGAGAGATATCTGGAGAAAATACTCTTTCGGTTCTAGTTACATTGCTTGATCTGGTGATATTGTTGATATCAGGACTAGAAGCTTCAACTGTACTATCTTCAAGGGCTAGTGGCTCTTTCTTGACGCCATAATAGTAGACTTCAGATCCATAATTCCAAGGTATAGCTTTGTCAGAGGAATATGGAACTGATCTTGGCGAGGTAATAATTAGAGGTGCCACTCCAGGTGCAGGATCGGCAGAGGTGATCCATACGGTGTTCACATCAACATATTCTTCGGGATAATCATCATCTCCCCATCCAGTTTACTTGATGTCTTCGATTGCGATCTTGTAGCTTTCAGGAGCGGTATACTTCACCAAGAAATTAAAATTCCGATTTGGCTGCCCCAAGGTATCCCAAACTTTTGGTATGAATTCGCTTACATCTTCGATCTTCAGGATTTTGGAAACATCTTCGCACAAACTTTCCATAGATGGAGTTTTTTGGAATAGTACTTCTCAGTTGTCTATTAGACATTGAACACCTCTCTTTAACAAGGCACATCCACTGGAGGGTCGAATTCGATTTCCCATGCTTCAATCATATATTGAATCTTGTTCTTCAGGGCCCAAAAGTTGTTAGAGTCGTGACCTGAGCTGTTGGAGTGGTATGCATACCTTGCATTAGGATTGTAGTTCAGAGAGAAGATGTTGACGTGTTGAGGAGGATCCCTCAAATTAATCAGCTCTGCTTTCAACATGTGTTGTAATGCTTGAGACAATGGCATGTTGATCTTCGTAAACTGTCTTCTTGGCGCATTCTTCCTATACACGTTTACTTGTTGAGATTTCGCTGGTGTGGGATTGGAGATCAGGACTGCCGCCACAGATTGATTGCGATCAGCTTTGTCACAGCCCTTCTGACCATATACAACATTGACTTCTTTCTTCCCACCAAAAGATCTCTTTACAGCACTTGAAGATGACTCGACTTGTATTTTTCCGCTCTTGATTTTATCTTCAATATGTTCGCCTGTCAATATTAGCTCAGTGAATTTGGCTGAAGAGTTTCCATTCAGATGATTGAAGAATGGGCATGTCAGTGTTCCCATGAACATGTCAACCAATTTCCTATTAGACAAGGGTGGCTGGACTTTGCCTGCTAGATCTCTCCATTTCTGGGCGTACTCTTTGAACTTCTCATGACGGCCCATAAACATACTCTACAGTTGCATGCGGATTGGTGCCAACTCAATGTTGTACTAGTATCCACAACTTCTTATCTTTAGTATAAGGATGGATTTTCTAAACATAGGAATTCAGATGCAGCTTAGGGAAAGAAATGCCATCATACTTAGTAAAGGTAGGGAACTTGAACTTGCAGGGACTTACCACTCTGGGAACAAGGCTTAAATCATCAAAATTCAACCCTAACATTTTTTCAGATTTTCCATAGAATTCAGGCGGTCTTCAAGTTGCTTGTACTTTTCATTGTCAGGATGCTGCTCGCTCATATAGTCTTCCTCTTCGTTTTCAGACTCATGATGGCTTCCTTCATTGTTTTTGATGCTTCCTTCAGTTTCGCCACTCTTGTCATAGAATTCAAGTTGTCTGACTACCTTGACTAGACCTCTAGGCTTTCTTCCCAGGTTGATAATGCCAGCAATCATCTTATTTTTGGTGATGAGCTTTTTCAGATCCTTCTGACCTTGGGCCAATTTGGTGAACATTTCTTGGAACCGAGCGTTCTGAGCCTGAAGATCTTTGACAGTTTTTTCAAGAGCCATTTCTACTAAAATAAACAGCCAGAGAATAAGAAAATCGGTCTTCAGAGTACCTGTTATGAAATGTTAGGCCTTGATATTCAATGTTATGCAATGTTATATATTCAAAGACCTTAGGAATTAAATTTGGTAAACAAGCAAGAAATAAACTTTTTTATTAGTTGACTTATCAAGTACAAATGAGAGTTAAAAAAAATGAGATTCCTAGAGCTTAGGTCTCCCATGGACGTTTCCACTTTGTGTTGAAGTAGGTGTTGATGCCCTACTCCTCGTGAAGCAACTTCTTCATCTCTAATACTCTTTTCTCGCTGGCGTAGCACTGAGCTTCGAAGGTATCCCTTTCTTCTTTGAGTTGAATCCAGGATTTCTTCAATTCTTCAAAATCAGTAAGCATTCTTGGATGAAGAATGGTGTAAGATTCATCTCCTTCGGCAATAGGTTCCATAATTATTGGTAGGATAGCAGCATATGGCATCATGATATTTTGAGCGCGAGCCCGCACCCATTTGAGGTAAGGTTCCCAAGGAATGGAATTTTTATGCCCCAAGGTGTTGGTATCATTTTTCTTCACCATGTCCCAAGCGTAGATAAATATTTGACTATAATCTTGAAGATTGTTTTCATAGTCAAACACAATGCCCTAGATGAGAATATCATGAGGACCATCTCTTAGAGCATAACCAAATTGTCATAATGCCAAAAAAGGGTTGTATGTGATACCTCCCCTTATGCCAAGGAGTGATATGTTTGGGAATTCTCCACATCGCTCAATGAAAGTGAAATCCTTTTGAGAGTAGAGACACCAACGAATATTTGAGTGAGAGAGTTACATCAACCTTTGAGACCATTTCAACCTTTGTTCGTTCTTCATTACTGATTTAGGAAGGTGAAAAATAAGCCACCTGGATAATAAAGGTATGCAACACATGAGAGTTCCTTGTCTTTTCATGGTACGAGTGTGGAGAGAATGCAGAATGTCTCCAAGCACGTATTATGAGTGAGGAATATCTTGATGGTGTTCACGTTTATGAACTAATCTGGATTAGGAAATAGCACCAAACCATAGATTAATAAGGAAACTCATAGCCTTTAGGAATTCTTGAGCTTTCTTCATCAAAAACTTAGCAAGCAAACCCTTAACTCCACTTCTTGTTTCCCAATTGTCTTTAATGTTTGACTGCTTTACATGTAATGCTGATGCGATGTCTTCGAACTTCAGAACTTTTTCTGAACCAGTGAAAAGTATCTGTTCAAGAATGGGTATCCTAAGTAGCTTAGAGAAATCTTCCAATATAGGTACCAACTGAGAATCTGGGAAAGTGAAGCAGTGACGCTTCAGATCAAAGAACTGGAATACGACGCTCATCATATCTTCTTCAAATTTGGAGGTAACCAAGTCAAGTAGATAACCATGCCTCTTGATGAACTGAGATTGATCGCGAACTTTTGAAACTAACTCCTTGAGTTGAGAAGATATGCCCTCAAAATTGATTTGAATAGTCTTCCTGGAAGCCATAACCTACAAAAACAAAGCAAAGATAAATCCCTAGGTCCTTAAAATGGTTAGGAATGTCATGATGTTATGATGTTATGATGTTATGATGTTATGATGTCAAGATGTCATGTTTAAATAGCAAGCACAAATAATTCACACAATATCCCTAGGTTTAAGGCTTGCATGAGGTATAGTTGTCTACCCTACCGGAGTTTAAGTTGGTTCAACCTGCCCTATAATAGTAACTGGGTTCTAGGAATCTCATATCATGGATCTTTCTCGTAGGCTTTATTTCAGTACGACTACCAAATGGTCGACCGAAACATCCCAAAAGTTGAATCTCAATGAGCATAACATCGAGTATCAACAAACCTCAGTTTGCACCGAAGCCGGCTATCTCACTACCTTCTAATGGCCAAGATGGGTCAATTAGGGTTTTAAAGTTAAGTTAGTGTTTATGACACCACGCAGACACCAATTATTTCCTCAACGGAACATGAGGAGCTCCAAGACATCCAAAGTGTCGCACTAACGTAGCCATCATTTTGAACATTTTGGTTTACGCATAACAGTCGCAATGATATATTTCTACTTACCTAAGGAAACTTGGATCCAGGTGCAGGATCCCCCACAAGTATAATACCCAAGCAACCCTTAAGATAAAGCAGATAAGTCAGGCAATTTAAACAAGTAAAAGTGATCTAAAGCCCTAAGGAAACCTCTTTTTGGGTGCATCCCCAGCAGAGTCGCCAGTTCTGTAACACGGTGGGATAATTTACTTGTTTGTTTTGCGTTTTATCACAAATGTTGTGGATAGCAAGAGTGTCCACTTTTCTTTTATCCAATAAAGCTAAGGTGAAAAGAGAAGGAAAAGGCCTTCGTTAGATTCTGAGTAAGGGAGGTAATTATGAAAAGGGAAGGTATTACCTACTCAAACTGGTTGTTTCTTGTTATTTTTCCTTCTCCTTTAGAATAAGGCTATCCATACCATTAGTTGGTAGGTAACTTTATCTGTTGGATGTGAAGGGAGAATCGTAGGGTCATTGAATGTAACACTGTAGGGATACCTTAGTAATTCGAAGGGACGATCATCACTTATTCGTAGGCAACAATCGAGGGACGAGATCATATATTCATAGGCAACATTGAGGGTCATCGAGGGACTATGATCTTTATATCGAAGGGACTATGATGATGTTATTCGTAAGCGTCTTTGCTAATGGTACCCCTATATTCGAGGGACATGACCATTATATTCGAAAGTCAACAAGAGAGGATACCCTAAGGGGGTGCATGTGTGAAAGAGTGTGTTTGATTTTGGTATGTTATCTTCGAATTAGGGTGATCTAAGATTGATTTTATCTTGCCATACAAACCCTAGTTAGCATACACCTAAGAAGTTTAATATCCGCAGGAAAATAAGGTGCGGAAAGTAAATGTCCTACGCTATTACATGGCTTTGGGGCACTTACATAATTAGGTGCGGAAATTAAGGCAGAAAATAAATCTACGCTAATGCAAAAATTAACTTTACGACCTATACATCGATTTCTAGAATTTAAATGCGAAATAAAGTAAATAAATTGAAAGAAAAATGTCTAAGGATAAGAAAGAACATCTAAACCCTAATTGTAAAAGAAAAATATTTTTTGAAATCGATTTTAGTTAATAAAACCTAATTTCTAAGTTAATTATTAATTAATTATAAAAAATAATTTAAATTGTGAGAAAAATAAATTATTTTTATTTCAAAAATTAATTAAATGTTTAATTAACCTAAATCTGAAATTAGAATATTTTTGTGGTTTTTTGTGGTATTTTAGAAAATAGTTTAAAAGAATTAAATAAAATAGAAAAGAAATTAGAAAATAAGAAAAATATGTTAGTTTTGTAAAAATAGCAAAAATATATGATAGAACCAGGGATCGAACCCAGGTTTTAAAGGTCACACGCGCGTCCTCCCTGCCCTCTGAGCTGTGGTGTTTTTGTGTTACTATAATGAAACAAATAGAATATAAGAAAAAACGTTTCTAAAAATATTTTCAAACCAAAAGTGCACGTTGGCTTCTTCTTCCTCGATTTGAATTTCCCAGGAAAATTACCCACAGATTTTCTGTGGGTAAACCTATACCAACGACTCTTGTCTGTAAATATATCCCTCCAACTTTCAAAAATCACAAATATGCAATATAAATTTCAAAGGAAGCCATTGTTCGACTGGAAATTGCTTCCCGAGATCAATGGTACCATTCGTTTGGTCTAATTTTGCCTAAATCAGGAAGCCCTAATTCAAATCTTTAAACCCTAACAATGGTAGATTCGTGTACCTTTACTGAAACTCAAATCAAACTATATGGACAACATCAAAATCATGTTAGGAACACAAGTATGTTAACAATTCATGTTAAAAAGTCATGTAAATATGAAATCGAAAGTTGAGAATATATGAGGAAATCGAAACTGTGTTCTTGCATTTCAACATCTTTTGATCGTTTGTAATGGCCTGGGATGAATTAGAGAACACCCAACAATTGATTGGCTCCATTGGAATGGCATGAATTGATGGAAATCCTGGCCTGCAAGTTCTTGTATGGAACGGTTTTTTCAAGCTTTTCTAGGGTTCTTGAGGCTGCAAATACGTCTCCTTGGCATCTGGAAACCTTGTACATATATAATAGAAGCAAATTAGGTCAATAGATGTGAAGAAAATAAATGGCATTGATGAGAAAATATTTTATTTTTCAATCATTCATGTTTGCATCAAAAGTTTTCAAATTTGCCTCAATCTTGTGAAATCAAGTCTTGAACGAAATTGACCAACTAATTGATCTTGCTTGGACCTCAAGAATGACAAATATCCAGCCTTGCATCAATTAATTTGATTTTTTACATTTTATTTTAATTAAAATTGGATTTAAGTGAATAAATTCCAAAATAAATTAAATAAAATGAAAGGACGCGTACAATTGGTCTTGTAGGTAATTGATAATCTCAAGAACAAGTTTGGATCACAAAAACTTAGGCCCATTTGGAAAAAAAAATGATTTTGCTAAGTATTTATCTTCATGCACTTCTTCAAAAATTCCAAACTTGTACAAGTTGTATCTTGCTCAATTTTCAACATTTTATGCCTGGTCAAAGTTCTGTTGACTTTTTGTCAAGAAACCCTAATTTGGAATCTTTGACTTTTGATCAAATCTTGAGTTTGCTTGATGAATCATGATGAACCCTTGATCAAATGATATATGTGACTTCAAAATATTGATGTTGACAAAAAATGATGAAGTTTGACTATATGTTGACCATAGTTGACTTTTTGTCCAATACAATTGATTTTCAACCATCTGAGCAATTGATTGAGAATACTTGAGCTATGAGGCTTGAAACATGACATGATGATACCTTGAGACATATGAGGAGGTATGATGACCAATTGAGACATTAGAACTCGTCTTTGACTTGAGAGAATCAAAACCCTAGTTTTGTGAGGTGATGGCTTAGGAGAGGGTTCATCTGGTCAACCTTTTGAGAAATTCTTGAGTACGGAGATGATGATTGACTTGGGAAATAAGAGGGAAAATTTTGGGGTATAACAACATGGTACAAACAAAATTTTCATTCCACTACCATGAAAGGACAGACGCTGTGTACAATCTTGTCCCCCATGTTCTCTCAAGCCACCATAACTTGATAGTTCCAAATGTACCCTTGAACGGTCACATCTCATGTATGGCTATATATAAAAAGGCTTGAAGACTTGAAGAAACAACTGCTAATTCACTACGCGCAAACGTTATCATTTTCCTTGTAAAAAAATATGTAAATTTTCTCTAGTCATTATGCTAAAAATATGTTTACATATTCTACTTGTAAATAAAACTGTATTCAAATGGTTGTTTGATTGATCCTGAAGAGACCAGTTAGGTCATAATTCTTATGAAGTCTAGGACTAGTGCATCTTAGAGGTTGAGAGTTAATTAGAAACAATTGGTGTGTGCAGGTGTTAGTCACATACAATTTGTGTGTGCAAGTGTAATAATTTATTTTATTATTGGATTAAGACCTTGTTGGAGAGAGGAAAATCACCTGAAAGGGTGGACTCGAGTAGCTTATGGTTATCAAATGAACTAGTGTAAAAATTTGTGTTCATACTTTCTTTAAAATTTTGTCTATCTTATTATCAAAAGTAAAGTAAGCTTCAAAGGAGATTGTTTTCAAAAAAAAGTTTCAAAGGATAAAATCCAATTCAAACAACCCATTTCTTATGTTTTCACACCCTTAAAGGATCTTGTAAGAGGTAATATGGAATACCTACCATTATGGAAAATTTTACTAAGGTTGATATTGCACTGTAGCCTATTGCTGTTGAATTGCTTTTGCACCAACTTTTGAGACTCACTGTCTCTTAGGTAATTGAGAATGATTCTACTTTTGATTATGTTGTTTTGCCTTAGGTTCTCATGCAGACTCTTGGGGACCTCAAGCAAGAGAACATTGTTGTAATAACGCGACTGAATATATAGGATGAAAGGTTCAAAGAACAAGCTGAGATAGATTCTAAGATTATAAGTAATTATTATCATACCCTAAAATTTTCCCTCCTACTTCTCAAGGTATTTCAAACCTCCATACTCAAGGATTCCTCAAGGGTTGATCAGACAAACCCCCTCCTAGACAATCAACCTAAACTAGGGTTTGGTTATCCTCATATCCAGATGGACTTCCAACATCCCCAATGGACTTCATGCCTCCTCATATGCTTCAAAGGTTCTCCATGTCAAGTTTCAAGCCTCACAACTCAAATCTCCTCAGACAATTGCTCAGATGGTTGAAAATCAGTAGTATTGAACAAAAAGTCAACTGTGGTCAACATAAAGTCAAACTTCCTGATTTTTGGTCAACATCCTCATTTTGAAGTCACATTCATCATTTGATCAAGGTTTGATCATGATTCATCAAGAAAACTCAAGATTTGCTCAGAAGTCAAACTTTCCAAATTAGGGTTTTTTAGTGAAAAGTCAACCAAACTTTGACTGAGCATAACTTCTTCATACTTTCTCAGAAATTTTTCCACCACCTCTCATTTTGAAGGAAATTCAATTCTCTACAACTTCATGTCTCACAAGAATGTTCAAAAAATGCTTCATTTGAAAGGTATGGATCAAAACATTACAGGTCCTTTTCAAAGTCAACATTTTGTTTTGAAGATTTATTGAGCATGGAAACTCCAATTGAGAGGAAACCAAAGAGGTTGGTTAGAGGACACTTAAAGCTTTCTAAAAAGTCTAAGAAAACCCCAAAATATGGAAAATTGAGCAAAATACACCTTGCACAAGTTGGGTATTTTTGAAGAAGTGCACAAAGAGAGATACTTGTGAAAATCCAAAATTTTGCAAATGGGCCTAGTTTTTCTTCATTCAAACTTGTTCCTTAGACAATTTGGAACATCCAAGCCCAATGCCACGAATTTTATCTTTATTTTTCTATTTAATTTGGATTTTATTCATTTAAATACAAATTAAATTAAAAAATAAGGTATAAAATCAAAATTAAATGCAAATTGATTTTTTCTCTCATCCTTGAGGTCCAAGCAACTCACAAAAGCTGTCAATTTCGAAATTGGTTTTGATTTGGCAAGGAATTGATGAAAATTGATCAAAAAAGATATGATTTGATTTTGTACAAAATCAAATAATCTTTGCATTGATTGATGATTATTTGTTCCTCAAATCAGCTCAATTTTCATCCATTATAAATATACAATGCATATCACACAAGAAAGAACAGAAAAATTGCCTCAAGAACCCTAACCTAAACTCAAAAAAACCGTGCACTACAAGTCACTAGCAGCCTTGGTTCTAGTTTGTTTTAGTTGATTTTGAGCATTCCATTACATTCCTTGGTGTCTTTAGAGTCGATCCAGACCTTTACAATTTGCAAAACCATCAAGAATCACGAAATCCGATTTTGGTTTGTTCTTATATTTTTCAAAATCGAATTCTGTTTATCATGCATTTTTAACATGTTTTGATGTTTGATTTGTGTTTAGTTTGAAGTTTGCAAGCTATCTGGACAATCGAATTGAGTTTTCATGGCCTGAATCGAAATATGCCATTGCTAGGGTTTTCTGAACCGATTTAGGGCTTCCTTAAAACGGAAAAATTGGACCAAAAGACCACCACCATCGTGTTTAGAATGTTATTTGCAATCGATTCATGTACTCACAATTCATTTATATTACTTGTATGAGATTTTGGAAATTGTAGGGGCTGTAGCGTCAAACCAAGGTCGACGCAAAATTCCCAGAATTCAAACGAAGAAGATGATGTTCTTCGCGCGTGAATTTGAATTCCCAGGAGGCGTTTTCGTTTAAAAAAAATTCGTTGTATTTTCCTAACACGTGGACGCTCTAGCTCAGTTGGTCAAGGCGCGTTGGTATGAAAGGAGGGTCACCGGTTCGAGTCTCAGCCATGGCAATATTTTTACAAGTTTGCAAACTAAAATAGTTTCTTATATTTTTCATATTTTCTTATTTTTCTTTAATATTTTCCATCTAATTTATTTTATCTTCAACAATTTTTATCATGCATTTAAAAACCACCAAAAATATTTATTTTTTGCATAATCATCAGAAAAATGTTTATTTAATTTTTAAAATTAAAATTATTATTTTTGCATGCATATTTAATTTAATTGCTAATTAATCATTTAAATAGCTTTTTAATTATCAAATTAACTCCAAAAATTCCCAAAAAAATTATTTTATCATATTAATGTCATTATTAACACAAAAACTTTTTCTCATTCAAAAATGCTTATTTTTACTAACATTATCCTTTTATGCAATTTTCTTCCGTTTTCCGATTTTGCATCTTTTCACAGGTTATACCGTTTCGGACAATTTTTATTGCTTTTTCTTTTCCAATTAAGTAATTGCCTATGGGATGTAATAGTTTAATTAGGACTTTTATTTTCCGCACTTTCAATTATGTATCTGCCCCAAAGCCATGTAATAGCGTAGGATTTATCTTTCCGCACTTTACATTTCCGCAATTTACTTTCCGCACCCTATAAACTGCTAGTAATTAGGCGTGTATGGCAAGATAAAATTGGACATATATCATGCATAACTCCAAGATAAAAATATATGAATTTGACACACTCTTTCACACATGCACCCCTTAGGGTAATTCTCTCTCGTTGCTTTTACGAATTCAAATGGTCAAGTCCCTCGAACGTAGAGGTATTCTAGCACCGTTGCCTTCAAAACAAATCATCATAGTTCCTTCGATACAAAGATCATAGACCCACGATATCGCCTACGAATACATGATCTTGACCCTCGATTGTCGCCTACGATAAATGATGATAGTCCCTTCGAATGTGCTAGGATACTTCCTACAAGTTGCCTTCTATGACCATACGATGTACCTTCGAATGTCCCGCTTACATCCAACAAATAGAGTTACCTATCAACTAATGGTATGGATAGCGCTATTCTAAAGGAACGTAAAATAACACGAAAACGACCAATTCTGAGTAGGTAATAAGACTTTTAGTTGCTTGCTCTATCAAAATACTTTTTACACCTCACACTTTTGTCAAAGTTCAAACTCTTTTCAAAATGAAACATTTCCAAACACTTTGTATACATTCCCACATGAATCATTACAAAGTCAAAGCGAAATTCCTTTTTCAAAACATTTTTGTCAAACACACAGAAAGCACAATTTTAAAATGATCTAAGAGCAACTAAGAGCCCGTAGATAACTACGGATGGAAAGGGGTGCTAATACCTTCCCTTTTCATAACCTTCTCCCTTACTCAAAATCTAACGAAGGTCTTTTTCTGTACTTTTTACCTTCCCTTAATTGGATAAAAGAAAAGTCGGTGGCGACTCTTGCTATCCGCAATATTTTTGCGATAAAAAGCAAAACAAATTCTCAAAGTCAGTTCACCATATTACAATTATATGTCAAGACTGCATCCTCCACATAAACCATAAATGATTTTGTTTTCACCTTTACAGTTTTCAGGTGTTTAGTTTATATTTTTTGTTTTCTAAAACAGTAACTTTATCATTTCATTAATCAATGAAGTTCTTATTTTGGTTTTAAATATTTTAAGTCTTTTTTATTAATGACAAAGGAAAAGAAAATTAGGTGATTTTGATATATTAATTTCTCAATTATTATCCCATACATGTTATGATATATGTTTCCTCTATCAATTTTGACTCATCAAAATCTTTAAAAAGTTCACTAATTCTTATAACTAGGCAAATCGTAAGTTCACGTAATTAGAATCAGATACTTTGAAATTTTTTAACTATCGGATGAACTATAATAGAAGTCATGTGAACCAATCCTTTGTTAAAAGAAAATCCAACTAGACTAAGACACATCAACTAAGTTCTGATACTTCTATCAAAACTGGGCTCTAAGATGACGAACTAGGCAACAATATTCAGACCCTGATATTGTGAAACAAGGCACTAACACTTCATGAAATTTTGATAGCAATCCATGCTCTAAGATTACGAACCAGGCATTACTATTTATAATTTGA
The DNA here is from genome assembly GCA_021764765.1 of Vicia sativa. Taxonomy (NCBI): domain Eukaryota; kingdom Viridiplantae; phylum Streptophyta; class Magnoliopsida; order Fabales; family Fabaceae; genus Vicia; species Vicia sativa. The sequence goes on along the minus strand of CM038796.1, from coordinate 65,823,793 downwards.
TAGTGCTCTTAACAAGTAAAGCATCCCTTTGATGCTCATTAAAATGTTTTATACTTCAAAATTATTCTATAATTATTGAACTTAGGGGGAGCCTCTTAATAAGCTGAAATAAGTTTTGATAGTATGAAACTCAAGGGGGCTTTATAGCTTTCTCTGAATTGTTTTATGTGATTAAAGAAAGTAAAATTTGTTCATCAAAATACATGGTTTGTCAACATTAAAAGGGGGATTGTAAGAACAATATTTGGTTATGCATTTCATCTTTAGTTTTGAGGATAACAATACATTGTTTCTTAGAGAACAATTTTGTACTCTAATGGTTTTTTTCTTGTTTGTAGCTTTTGCTAACAAGTTCTAACACAGAAGAAATGGTGTGTGACATCATCAGTTTCTAAACTCAGCACACTCTAACTCTAGAGTGATAAAAAATGTGTTTTACAAATATTTATTAAGTTATGCAACACTCCTTAAGAATTTTTTTGAAGAATGTTTGTCAAATAATTTCAAACTATTGTCGCGGCAGTAAAATTTAAGATTAAGATATTGATTAACTTAACTCAAAAATATAACAAAAGAGATATATGGATATAGAGGTTGGTTATGCAAGGGGAAGATATTAACACTAGAGCTATCTGATCCTAAACGGGATATCTCATGCGGGCTTCGGGCTTTTCAAGGTCGGGCCCAAAAAGTCCATATTTAAATAAGCCCTATTTTTACTACCCACGCCCAGCCTTTTCTGGGATGCGGGCTACCCGGTCCTAAACGGGCTCAGGCCCTAAGTGGGTCCATTTCTTAAAAAAATTAAAATTTTCTCCTTATTTTTGTAAGGAATCATACAATTGCATGCAGTAATACATGTGTGTATATATATATATATATATATATATATATATATATATATATATATATATATATTTATATATATATTAAATTTCATATTCAAAATTAGGATTTCTAAATAATCCATATAAGTTAACAATTAACATGTAAAACATTACATTAACTTAATTTAAACTATCCAAAATACATCACAAATTATCCACTGTAGATAACAAAATTAAATAACTTGTTCCAACAAATTTTATGTTATAAATATTCATGACAATTGTAATGTTATAAAAATTATAACAAGAAAAGGTTATAAATTTTTATAAAATTATAATTAGGAAAGGCTAAATTCTAATTATATTAAAAATTTTAATTTTTTTGGGTCGGTGGGCTACTGATGGCCTAAACGGACTGATCCATATTTTTTAGCGATTTTTCCGGCCGGGCTAAAAATGACCTGAAAGTAAATTGGCTAGAAAAGTAAGGCCCAGACCCTAAATTTTTTCGGGCCATTTTGACAGATCTAATTAACAACCCTCGTATCTATGGTAATTGTAACATGGTGCGAGAACTGATGTGGTTGTTTTGTGTTTTATCGCAAATGTTGCGGTTAAAAAGAGTCGCCACTGACTTTTCTTCTATCCAATTAAGGAAAGGTGAAAAGAACAGGAAATACCTTTTATCAATTCTGAGTTCAGGAGGTAATTATGAAAAGGGAAGGTGTTAACACCATTTTCATCCGCAGTTATCTACAGACTCTTAATTGCTTTAGCTCGCTTTTGAAAATTGCTTTTGTGTGTGTTTGTGTGATTTTTTTGAAAATAGTTTGCTTTGACTTTGTAATGATTCTTGTATCAGTCCTCAAGAATGTATACGAAGTGTTTGAAAATATCTGTTTGAAATATGAGGTGTGAAAAGTATTTGTTTTGTTTGAGCAAGCAATGAAGAGTAATTTCCTACTAAGAAGGTCGTTCTATTTTCTTTTCATTCTCCTTTAGGACAATGTTATCCATACCATTAGTTAGTAGGTAGCTCTATCCGTTGGATGTGAAGGGACAGACGTAGAGTCGTCATATGGTCATTGAAGGCAACATTGTAAGGATACCTTAGCAATTTTGTAGGAACGATCATCATTTATTCATAGGCAACGACCGAGGGACAATATCATATATTCGTATGCAACATCGAGGGTTATCGAGGGACTATGATCTTTATAAAGAAGGGAATATGATGATGTTGACTGAGGGACTTTGCTAATGGTATCCCTACGTTCGAGGGACATGACCATTGTTTTTGAAGGCAACAAGAGAGAATACCCTAAGAGTGTAAGTGTGCAAAGTGTGTTGATTTAGGTATTTATCTTTGACTTAGGGTTATTCAAAAATTAATTTTAAATCTTGCCATACAAACCCTAATTAGCATACATCTAAGCAGTTAAATACTTACGGGAAAGTAAAGTGCGGGAAAATAAATATCCTACGCTATTACATGGCTTTGGGGAAGATACATAATAGGAGGTGCGGAAAAGTAAATTTACCTAAGCTATTACATCCCATCAGCAGTTACATAATAATGAGAAAGAGTGCGAGAAAAGTAAATCTACGCTATTACAAAAACAACCTTGCAACCTATACATCAATTTCTAATATTTAAATAAATAAAAAATCAAGCATAAATAAAAGGAAAACATGTTTTAATAAGTGCACAAGAGACCTAAACCCTAAGTATCAAGAAAAATATTTTTTGATGTTTTTGAAATCGATTTTAATTAAGAAATCATAATTCTAAGTTAATTATAAATTAATTAAGAAAAATAATTTAAATGAAAATAAAATTAAATATTTTTTGTGTCAAAAATTAATTTAACATTTTTAAAATTTAAATCTAAAAATAAAATATTTTGAGGGTTTTTTTGTGATAGTTAAAAAAAATATTTTGAAAAGAATTAAAATAAAAATAAATTAAAAGAAGTTAAAAAAATGTGAAGGATTTTAGTGCTAAAATAATAAGGATGACCCCCAGGGTGTTGAACTCGTGACCCTGGGGTGATGGATCGAAAATCAGACCACTAGGCCACTAGACTGTGGTGTTACTAACACACCTCCAATTGTATGTGAGTGGTATCTGCAGAAATCGAAAAAATGTAGAAAAGAAAGTTGAAAAAGGAAAGGATCGAACCCACACCTTGAGAGAGGTAAGGACTAAATGCACGCATTCTACCGCTGGGACAGCCATACACCCATTTATTTTAGCAAAGCCATAAATATATTATTCGTGGTCAAAAGTGACGAATGAGAGAATCAAATCGGAATTTGAATCTCTGGCTCAAAACGATTTACTCTTTTGATTTGTTTTTAAAAAGATGCCGCAAGCATCAAGCTTTATTATTTTCAAAACAAGATAAATGAGATGAAAAAGGGGAAAGCTGCAATAACCTAAATAAATAAAGAAATGCGGTGCGACTAGCGTGAACTAGACGCATTGCATTGGGGAGAGATCTGAGTAAGGGGGTTTGTTATATAAAGGGAAAGATGTGGCGCCATATATATATATATATATATATATAGTTATCTATGGTCTTATTTATATATATGAATATTTTTTATTTGTTTATGTGTTTTAATTTGCTATTCTATTCTTGGGAGAGTTTCTCCTTTGGATTTTAAGAAAGGTAGGTTGGATGGGGTCCTAAGTTTTGTTATTATTGTGCTCGCAAAGATCATTGGGATCTTCTACATACATATCCCCTAGTGGGAATCAAAGCATCTGTATCTCGGAACTAAGGGAGTTATGGTTTGTTTGGGTTTGAGGGAGAAGGAAGTATGCTCACCAAGAATGAGACCTTGTGCCTACGTATTCTCAAAGGGAGGTTGAGAAAGTCAGAGCAATCGTAGTTCCCACTTATTCTAGTGGAAGCAAAGGATGTTATTAAGAGACAAAGACAAATGTCATCTTAATGAAAAACGTATCTAATCTATTTCATCACATACATTTTTGAAGGGTGGATTGATTGAATCTTTCATCATAAGTATTAGGTGTTTTGCTTGAGTGTACAAGCGTTACCACTTACGAGTAAAGAAAGATGTTTGAAAGATGATCGAATCTGTAATTGTAAGTTTTGGTGTTTTGCTTGAGTGTACAAGCGTTACCACTTATGAGTTAAGAAAGATGTTTGAAAGATGATTGAATCTTTAATTGTAAGTTTTGGTGTTTTGCTTGAGTTTACAAGCGTTACCACTTACAATTAAAAGATGTTTTGTTTGAAAAAGTGTTTGAAAAGATTGATTTGTATGTGATGTTATAGATGAGATACTTCTTCCATAGAGATGATAAATGTCTAAATCTCTAGGAGAAATTGATTATTGATTAGGAGGATGCTTTTAAGAAGCCCATGGGTCCTTGTATTGTCAGCTCAAGCGGAGGCATTCCGAGGGTCATCGAGGGTCCTTGCATTGTGAGCCCAAGAGGAGGCACTCCAAGGGTCATCGAGGGTCCTTGTATGAAGCTCAAGAGGAAGCTATAGGGTATGTCTGGCTTTGGCTTTAAGAATGGTTTCACCAGGAAACCATCCTCTTAGGATTCAAGAGTGATTTCACCGGGAAATCATACTCTTAGGGTTCTATCCTAGCGCGGGTGATTCTTTGTATTGGAAGCCCAATAGGAGGCTGTTAAGAGATTTCCAGGTCTCTTTCTTGTTTGATGCCCAAGAGAAGGCTAAACTCAACGAGGGAGTTCTTTTGAACGAAGCCCAAGATGAGGCTAACTCAGCAGGGGAGTTGTCTTATATGAAGCCTAAGCGGAGGCTAAACTCAATAATTGAGTTATCTTATACGAATCATAGGAGGAGGATAAACTCAAGAAGTGAGTTGTCTTATACGAAGCCTAAGAGGAGGCTAACTCAATAAATGAGTTATCTTGTACAAAGCCCAAGAGGAGGCTAAAAGGAACTTAGTTGTTAGACTAGTTGTTATGTTATAACTGAACAGTTATATGAAGGAGTGTGTGATGTGTATTCACAGGAGTTTATGAAGGAAATATATAAACAAGTGTATAAAACAAGAAATTAAAGCAAGTGTAACTTGAATATATACAAATGGTTGGGACTTACATCTTAAGGGAGGCCCATTGGTTTAAGAGCAATTTCACTGGGAATAATGCTCCTTTTAATACCAATGGAATCGGTGTATAAACAAGCGGATGAAAACAAACGAACAAAGTTTGTTTATTCTTGAATATTTACAAAGATGATTAAATGTGTACAAGAAAATGAATATGTACACAAATGGGTGAATATGTACAGGGAAATAAATATGTACATAGGAGGGTTGGGACTTACACCATGAGGGAGGCCCATGATCAATTTGAAAGAAATTCAAGGAAAAACCTGGTTCGGTTTATCTTCAAATCGAATCGTTCGTGGAAAAAAGGTGTGTAAGTTTATTGAAAGGTTTTTTTGAAAAGGTTTTGAAAATGATTTTGAAAAGTGAAGGAGATTCACAAGAAGTTTTGGAAAAGATTATGTTTGAAACTTGGAAAGAAAACATTTTTGAAAAGTACTAAAAATACTTAAAATGTCTCATTTTTAAACCTAATAAAAATATAATCAAAAAGAAAATATTTTTGGATTTTTTTGACATAATCATAAAATAGGTATATTAAATGACAAGTGTGCAAAAAATCATCTCAAAATGAGAAGTTTTGATTGGTTTTTGAAAATGTTGAAGTTTGTTAAAAAACTTGAGAAAATTAGTGATAAAAATAAGGTTTTGGTCCTAAGGAGGTTTGAACCCAGGACTCTTGGCTTAGAAATGAAAAGTTTTTACCACTGAGCCATGTGCTTGACTTGTCATTTAATCACCTTGTTTTGAAGGAGTTTTGAAAAATATTTGAAAACGAGTAAAAATGAAGTTTTGAAAAAAAAGGGTCAGAAGTTGACGTTTTGAAGGAGGTCAGAAGTTGAGATTCTGAAGGGAGTCAGAAGCTTGAGATTCTGAAGGAGGTCAGAAGCTGAGGTTCTGAAGGGAGTCAGAAGCTTGAGATTCTGAATGAGGTCAGAAGCTGCGGTTCTGAAGGGAGTCAGAAGCTTGATGCTTCTGAAGGAGTCAGAAGCTTGATGCTTCTGAAGGAGTTAGCATCAGAAGTGATTCTGAAGGGGTGAGCATCAGAAGTGCTTCTAAAAGGGTGAGCATCAGAAGTGCTTCTGAAGGAGTGAGCATCAGAAGTCGATGCTTCTGAAGGGATGAGCCTTTTATTAAAAAAAAGGTCCCATGGGGATTCGAACCCTGGGCCTTGAGGTGAGGCAAGATATTTAAGAGCGTGCTGGCAACTGCTGGGGCAGTAATACATCCGTTATCTTAACTCAAACCACAAATATATATTATAAAACGTGAACTTAAATTTCCAGAAAAGTCAGAAAATGCGCGCAACTCATCTTCTTCCTTCATCCTTCTTTGATCCCTGGATTCTTCATTTTTTTAATGAAATTGCATGATCCAAACATCAAACTTGCTCGGATTTTCACCAGGAACGTGATGGTGGAAATTAATTCCATACATTTTAAGCTTAGAACTATTAATTTTCGTATGAATACGAAGAACCCTAATTCTAAGATTTGATCATGAAATCACGTATGTGCATGGATTTAAGCAATTGATTGAGGGTTATTGCTCAATGATAGTGTAGAAACAAGATGGCCAAGCCTTTTTTGAACTGAAAGTTAGAATTTAAATAGTTCAAAGTTCAAGCTCTTACCTCTTCAAGTTGAATTCTGATTCTTTGAAGGAAGTGTTACAGAGCTGGCTTGATGATTGTTACAGCACCACTAGGCCTTATGGAAGGTGTATGAATGCTTGGCTTGCTTGGAAATGGTCTGGATCAGTGTACCCAAGTCCAACTGCAGCTTGCTCAAAGTGAAATCGAATTTGATGATCGAGCTGTTACCGGTCAGTGATGAGTGTTTGGATCACTAATATGAGGTATATGGAAGGTCTTTAAAGTGAAAGTTGAAGCTTGCACGAGTGGAATGGATATTTGGAAGTTTTGGCTTAAACTTGCATTTTATGGATTTTGGAAATGGTTTCTGAGTTTGGCTAGTTCTTGGGATAGCTTGAGGATTCTAACAACTTTCTAATAATGTTTAGAAAATATTTGAAGCCTAAGATTGCTCAGAAATTGCAAGGCTTGAAATTTGCAAATTCTCCCACTTAGAAACTTGAAACTTGAAAAACAAGAAAGAAAGAAGGAAAGCTTGGATTATGATGCTTTGGGGTGATTTTGAATGAAGAAGCGACCTTTATTTATTGGCCAAGAATTCTGAATGGTAAGTGTAAGAGATTGGCTTGAAATTGAACAACTTACCTTAAAGGGCAAGAAAGACATTTTTGCCATAAAGGCACATGGAATATTCTTTTAACCATGGTTAAAATCTCACTTGATCTTATCTTCCTCATAATCACTCTCATATGATATTTATCAGCTATAACCTATCTAAATTGATGACAAGGCTTCTAGAAGGAGGAATTTGTGAAAAAATTACCTATAGTTCTTGAAAAATGACTTGTAATTTATGGTTATGGAGCTCTAAGTTTCAATTTTAATACCCTAGCTACACAAAGTGTTTTTTCAAGTTCTTGGACATTTTGGAAAGCTTTTAATATGATCTACAACTTTCATGTTTTGAGTTTTTCTTGAATCAAAATGGATCTATGTGAAAAATGGCCATGAGAGTAAGGAAAAACCATGTTTTTAACACTTTAAAATTTTTTCAAGTGTTAGAAAAATTTCAACTTTGAATTTTTCACATTTCTTGATTTTTTATGATCATGATGGATAATTTGAAATGATTTTATGATTGAAAAATTTAGATTTGAAAAAGTTGACCAAAATTCAAAGTTTGACTTTTTTGAGCAGTTGAATTTTCATCAGATGATCCAGAATTTGTCTGATGAAGAAACATGGATTTTGTAATGTTTTGAACCAATAAATTCGGTCAAGATGTTTCATTGATGATGTTAAGATAAATCTTCAAGCAAATAGGTCATTCATTGAACATAAAGTCAATGATTCACTATCTTCGATCAAAACCCTAATTGGTCGATTCAAGGTAGATCATGAGAAAAAGTTGGGAATTTGAAGATCAAATGTTGATGATTGATTAAGATAGAAAAATTGAGGTGAGTGGAGATTCAAAACCTTATTGATCATATCTTGAACAGATGAAATTTTGATAAAACCCTAATTTGACTCTAGGAGCACACACACGATTTATCCTGTTCTGAAACTGTTAGCGATGCAATGTTGCATATATGAATGATATAAGGTGGTATCTTAGGTCAAAAATTGGGGTATGACATATATATGTGACAATTTCTTCCAGAAATCAGATCTTAACACAAAACGCGCATGGGACCCAAAGTTATTCAAATGGACGAATCAGAGAGTGCCACGCTTGGGGTCAAAGGTTAGAGGTCGGAGGGACGCCAGAGCCCTAGTTGTGGTCGTCTTCTCCGGTGATTCAAGTTTCCTAACCTTAAAAATAAAACAAACAAATGATCAAGAGGGACCCTACCCCCCTAAAGCGAGGGATGCGAGTTCAATGGTGGTGTCCTCTTGGCTTGAAAGTGCATGTAACTAGGGTTTCAATGTTTTTCATCCCAGTATGTTCTAAAAATGGAACTACTTGATTTAAGAATCAAAGCATGCATTTTAAATGTCAAACTTGTTCTAATAAGGATCCTAAACACAAACAAACACATCAAATATGTTAAATTTGTATGAAGTATTAAAATCGATCCCAAGAAAATTTACCAAACTGGTGCGATTGAACGACACGATTCTGCAACGCGTTGGGATGATGTAAAGGCTTGGATTGGTATCCGGAAGCCTCAGGAGTATGAATAGGTACTTGAAATCGATTAAGAATGGCTGGAAATTGATCTTTGATCTTGCCCTAAACTTGCAAAATTTTGAGAATTTGGCTAGGGTTTCTTGAGCATGCAATCTATGTGTTTCTCATATGGTCTTGTAGAATATATAATGAGGAGTGTATTAGATAAGAAATTATAAGAAAATATATTGCATTCATTGAAAGATATTTGATTGAAAAATCAAATGCAAAACTTCCAATTTTTCTCTATCTCATGCCAATCTCTTCTTGCACAATTTTTCCAGCTTTCATGGGCTTCCTTGGTCCTCAAGACACTTAAGCAAGGCCTTGCACGCATACTCTTTGTTTTTGTATTTTATTTTAATTAAATTTAAATTTTAATGAATTAATTAAAAATAAATAAAACAAATAGCAAGAGGGCGTGAGGTTGGGCTTAGAGGTCATGGATAATGTTAGAAACAACTTTAGATCATGAAAACATAGGCCCATTTGGAAAATTTTCAAGATTGATCATTTTTTTCTTCATGCACTTCTTCAAAATTTCCAAACTTGCACCAACTATATCTTGCTCAATTTTTATCATCTTAAGGTGATATTGGAATTTTTAAAATGCTTAAGATGTCCTCTAAAAGCTATCTTTGGTTTCATCTTCATTGAAGCTTCCAAGTTCATGTACACCTCTTTGGGAAAAGATGACTTTTTGTTGACTTTTGAAAGGACCTATAATGTCTTGGCGTATATCTCTCAAATGAAACATTTTTCGGAAAACCCTGTGAGAGGCAAAGTTGTATATAATTGGATTCCCTTTAAAATGAGAATTGGTGGGAAAACATCTGATGAAGTATGTGAAATTTATGCTTGGTCAAAGTTTTGTTGACTTTCCCTTAAGAATCCCTAATTTAGAAACTTTTGACTTTTGATCAACTCTTGAGTTTTCTTGATGAATCAAGATCAAACCTTGATCAAATGATGAATGTGACCTAAAAATATTGATGTTGACCAAAAATGATGAAGTTTGACTGTATGTTGACCACAATTGACTTTTTGTCCAATACAACTTATTTTCATTCATCAGAGCAATTGATTGAGCAAACTTGGGCTATAAGGCTTGAAACTTGACATGGTGATACTTTGAAGCATATAAGGAGACATGATATTCACTTAAGCCATTAGAAACCCTCTCTGTCTTAAGAGAAGCAAAACCCTAGTTGTGAGTTGATTGCTTAGGAGAGGGTTTGTCTGGTCAACCCTTGAGTAGTTTTTGAGTATGGAGATGTATCTTGATCTCAAAAATAGGAGGGAAAATTTTGAGGTATAACAGTTTTCCCTGTCTAATCTTCTTGTACTTGAGAGGTTAGATTGTTGTGCATGCCTTTCGTGACTTGAAGGTAGAAGATGATTGAACACTTGAGTGCCCTCGAAATTTGCACTCGCTGGCGTACAAAGTGAAGTCTTCGACTGATGATATGTTGTTCGGAAAGAAAAGATGATGTGCATGTGGATATGAGCTTAAAGATGAGATACAGAGGAATTGACGCTATGATTTGTAACGGAATGAGATGCACAGTAGACCTCATTTCGAAGGGCGCCCTTCATGACAATTTCCTTAGAAGGGGATGTGTCCCACGATGTCTTTGATTGAAAGAATTCGGAGACATTGGTTTTTAACCAGATATGCAGCAATATGCAGATGGAGAATTCTGACCTGAAAAGACATGGTTAGTGTTATGCATATCATGATGTATGTACTATGTAATGACGCTCTCGAAATAAACAAGAATGTTATATATATTTTATGTCATTTGTAAATGATGTATGAATGCAGATGCTGCTGTATTTCAAAACATATCCATCTTGATGAAGATGATTTGTCATTTTCTATTGGAGATTCCCTGTTTTAGCCTGAGGATGTTCCACTGGGGATCCTCGACCTTTGCTTGGGGAATGGGAGGGTGTCCTTTGGAAACCTTGACTGCGTATAAAAGAGATGTAGATTCCTTCAATACTCTATCTGACCAAGTTTCGGGTATAGATACCGTCTTTACTAGGCAATAATAAGCCTTGGGTAGCGCTCAGCCGGGGAGGAAATTATTGATAGGGGATTTAAATCCTGTGAGTAGTTCTGAGGAAGTAACCCTTTGTTGGGGAACCAAGTGATTTTTAATGACTTATTATTGCTCGGAGACTAACATAATAAGTTGGTAGTTGTCTTGCTACTTCTCAGAGACTAATGCAGATGATCACTTCTTGGGGACTAATGTGATGAGTTGAAAGTTAATTTGTTATTTCTTGGGGACCGATGTAACAAGAAGGAGTGTATACGATCACTGTGCGGGGACTGACATAATAAGTTGAGAAGAAGTGTAAACGATCACTGCGCAGGGACTAACATGATAAGTTGAGCGTTGATCTGCTACTGCGTGGTTATTAATGTAAAAGTAGGAAAATGTAAACGATCACTTCTCGGGGACTAACGTGATGAGTCAAGAGTTGGCTTTCTACCGCTCGGGGACTAATGTAACAAGTTGTAATGTAGGCGATCACTGCTCGGGGACTAATGTGATGAGTTGAAAGTTGATTTGTAACTTTTCGGGGACTAATGTAACAAGTAGGAATGTAGATAATTGACCAATCACTGCCGTGAGAGGAGGACCTTTTGAGGATATGATAGTGTAGTGATTTTGTTAGAAAGATTCGTCTTTGTCGAGGGCCTGATAACCCTGTGGGAGTTATAAGAGTCCTTCTGTGAGAGTACTTTTTTTGTAATGCCTACTTTGTGGGGATGTGTTGGTGACTTAGGTCGTTATCCGAACTCCTAGAGCCTATAGTAATTGGTATTTTAATTTATTTTGCATATATTTGTGAGTAGCAATTATTGTCAAATGTATATGATCATTCATAGAAATCATTGGACTTGTGCAAATAAAACAGAGAAAATAAAGTTTTGAAATTGAAAGGGAAATTATATTGGTTTGAAAGAAAGCGACATGTGAATAGGCAGTTGTGTACAAAGAGACAGATATCCTAGTAAGAGGAAATCATCGAAAAAGATTGAAAAGCTATATAAATGATCAAAGTTATGTGTAAACAATCCCATCGAGTTCCAACTCCGCTATTGCTCGTATGTTTTCAAGAATCTCATCTCCTTGCTCTCATAGAAAGGTGTCTAGATTGATCTGTGTCATTTGAACTTGAAGTTGATAGCAATGTAGTCTATCAATAGATGATCCGACGGGACATATTTATACACTTAAATCCCTAATTTTTTCCTAGACCTCCCTTTCCAGTTTTCATTCCACCGGGATACCCTTTTTTTCCCAATCCGCCTTTGTAGGTTTTCAACTTGTCCGGTGTACAATTTTTCATATATATCCCTAACTTTTGCCCGAATCCTTTTGGTTCACCGGGATGCCCTTATTTATGCCTAGGGCAGTCAACCTAGCGGGTTTCTTTTATGCATAGTATTTTTTGAGTATGTCCGCATTCACAGGCTGCGGAAGATCCTTTCCATCCACAGTGGTCAATATCATGGCTTCACTAGAAAATACTATTTTAACTACAAATGGCCCCTCGTATGTGGGAGTTCATTTGCCCATGGGATCATCTTGCGGTAGGATGACGCGTTTCACTACCAAATCACAAACTTGAGATACTCGGTGCTTGACTTTCTTGTTAAAAGCTTTGATGCACTACTGATATATTTATCCACGGCAGATGGTCGCGAGTCTCTTCTCATCAATCAAATTTATCTGGTCAAGCCGAGTCTGGATCCAATCAATTTGTATAACTATGCATCCTTTATAACTCTAAGTGAAGGAATTTAAACTTCGATAGGTAAGACCACTTCCATACCATAAATGAGAGAGAACAAGGTTTTCCCGGTTGATGTTCGTACTGAAGTGCGATAACCATGAAGAGCAAATGGTAACATCTCCTTCCAGTCTTTATACGTTGAAATTTTGGTTACAGCAGACTCAGGATGTCGTGACATCTGATCTGACATTATAAAATAGACAAGGTAGAGTATACAATTAACAATGCAGGAAAAAAAGAACACCAGGAATTGTTAACCCAGTTCGGTTTTAACCAACCTACATTTGGGGGCATACCACGCCAGGAATGAAGTTCACTATCAACAGTATTAATTCAGAGTAAACCTCCATGTTTACACTCCTAACTTAATCAGACTACCCAATGACCCTTCTACCTAAGATACACACTTAGATATGAGAACCTCCACTCACTTCCAATCACCTCAGTGATGTCTATCAGTCACCATCACACCAGCAACTGCATCAACTGCTTGGATCCTAACACAATCAATTTGGAGATACCTCACTCCAAGCACAACTAAAATAGTTTGAAGATACCACACTTCAAACATAATACAAAACACTCACACATGTAACACAAACCAAACTTGGAATTGCTTCACAGCTTCTTCCAATGAGATAACTACATTCATTGCTTCACAGCTTCTGAGTGAGTAAAATAAACCTCTTGCCTACAAGCTTTGAGGCACAAATTAGTGACCATCCCACAATCCGGGTGGTTCACTTATGTGGTTAATTCTAAAGACTACATCTTCTAAAATCGGCTAGCTTGTTAAAACTAGGTTACAACAGCTTATTTATAACCTATTACCTAACTGGATTTGGGCCTTCAAAATAACAGCATAAGCTTTAACAAACTTTTGCAGTAACAAACTTTCTGCAGAGATAAACAAGCAGATATATGCTACAATCAAGGTCCTTGATGATCTTTGTCCTTAGCTTTTAGACCTTCACATATGCCTTCAAAGTCACGCCACATAAATGCATAATATTCCCAGAATATTCTGCTATAATTAAAACATAATTATAACAAACTTAACAGTTTCTATAGTGTGATGTCTTGATGTCTGATGTCTCGACATCTCATATGACATGTTATTCCAGATGTTGAAACTTTTCAACCCAACATATTTCTCCATTAAATAGAACTTCAACTTGCTTTCTCCTTACAAAGTATAAATCTTATTTAACCAATTGCTGCTAGATAAGTTTTACCAAACATAATGCAAATCCTAAAAATAGATAATCAACATAGGTCACTGTCACTTTCTTTATAATCTTCTTAAGGTTCTTGTTGGCAGCTTCCACTACTCCGTTCATACTTGGCCGATATGGAGAAGAGTTATGATGCTTTATCTTGAACTTCATGCAGAGTTCGGTGACCATATTATTGTTGAGATTGGTGCCATTATCTATAATAATATTTTAGGGATTCCATATCGACAAATAAAATTATGCTTGATGAATCGAGCCATGACGTTATTGGTAACATACGTAAAAAAGGCTTCCTCTTTCCACTTGGTAAAGTAATCAATGGCGACAAGGATGAAGTGATGCCCATTGGAAGCGGCCGGCTTAATCTCTACAATCATATTTATGCCCCACATTGGAAAGGGCCAAGGAGCAGTCAGGACATTCAACGGTATCAGAGGCATATGTACTTTGTCAGCATAGATCTTGTACTTGTGACAAGCTCGAGAATAACGATAGCAATCAGCTTCCATAGTGGACCAATAGTAACCTTCTCTCATAATCTTTTTAGCCATTGTATGTCCACTAGAGTGGGTATGAAAAGCGCCTTCGTGCAATTCTTCCATAATTCTTTCAGTTGTCTTCTTATCAACACATTGAAGCAGAGCAAAATATTGCACCCCAAAATTTACCCTCTTGATTTAGGCTTATGTTTCATCATGAACATCATATTGCATTGCATTCATACATTGTGATAGGATCAAAGTTCTTTCGATTCTCAAGTCCTCTACAAGCTAAGGAGGTTGATTGTGTTAGCATACTCTTCTGAGGGAGTCCCAAATTCTCATAGCTCTGGATCTTTCATGTCACAAGATGTATTATACCTCAAGACATCTCATTTGTCTTATTGATTCCTCAAGAGTTGAAGTTTTTCAAAGAGTGGGTGAAGGATTCATCTATTGGCATTCATCTGATGAAATAGGGTTTTGGCCCTTTGTGAAGTTTGAAGTTTGAAGTTTGAAGTTTGGATAAGTCAATTTGTTGAAGTATCACCTTCTTATTATCATCTGGGTTATCATGGTTCAAAGAATTACTCAACACATTCAGAAGATTTGAGGTCTTGAAGCCGGATTGGCTATCTCCCAACACAAGATGCAAAATTAGGGTTTTAGGTAAAATCAGGATTTCTCCAGATTTTTCACTCAAATTTGATTTCATTTGTCTCTATATGTTGTAGGACATCCATGAGTGAAATATTGAGGCCCAATTTTGAGTAGAAGCAAGTCAATTGATCACAAGGGGCAAAATGGTCATTTTGGTCAAAATCAAGAGTTAACTAAGTGGACTTTTGGTCAACTATCTATTCAAATACAATATTTTCATTTTTCATGATCAAATTCACCATTAAACCAAGAATGTTGGAAAAATTAGGGTTAACTTGTTCTTGAAGTTTTGTAAAGATAAAAAAATTTCTACATGTCCACGCTATGAAACTTTGACATGTCATAACTTTCTCAATTTTTATCAAATGGTTGGATACCATAAATTTTTGGAAAGTTAGAAAAAATCCTACAAGTTTGTCAATGTGTAAAATTTCTCAAAAATGCACCATTTGAGAGATATTTGAGTTAGAAGTTTCATGCACAGGTTTTGACCAAGGCTGGGCAAGCATGCAAATTTTTGGGCATCCTCTACGCGTACTTTTCACAAATAGGTGGTGGGCATAATCTTGAAGCTCATATCTCTTGATTTAGATGGAATTTTAGAAATCCACTTCGTGCATCTTGAAGTATGTTATGAGATCTTTAATTAGAGCTTTGAATCACATCATTTGGTTCAAAATTGAGGAAGTTACAAAGCTCACAAATGGAGGCCATGAAGCTGATCCCATGCACGACCATGCAAGCCAGAATGCGTGCGTGTGTGCCCAACAATTGTCCATGTTTATGAATAACTTCCAGCAACCATATCTCATTCATTTTAGCTCCATTTTCAGTGAATTAAAGCTCATTGTGATCCTCATTCCAAGAGTTATTGATAAGCCTCAAAAAGCCAAGAAATGCACAAGCCATTAGTGAGAAAATTGGGAGTGAATAAGAGGATGCAAGGCTGTATGTGCAAAGGTGTGTTGGCATAGTTTTGTGTTGATTTTGTAAGTTGTTTTTAGGCAAGCAAGGCTGGGATTCGAAGCAAGCATGCCAGGATATAATTTTCCATAAAAAGCCCAGACAGTTTGAGCATTTCTCTCACACCCATGCCATGCACCATTTTATTTATTTCTTGCTAGTAAGGCTGAGGAATGAATCACATGAGCATTTTTCACAACCTAGCCAGCTCATCAAAACGCAACCAAAGAGTGTGAGCAGAGGAACAAAACGCAAGATGACTCATAATGCCATTTTTATAAAAAAATTTGCTCTAACG
The DNA here is from genome assembly GCA_021764765.1 of Vicia sativa. Lineage (NCBI taxonomy): Eukaryota > Viridiplantae > Streptophyta > Magnoliopsida > Fabales > Fabaceae > Vicia > Vicia sativa. Next base: position 65,807,629 of record CM038796.1, on the reverse strand, counting down.
GATTTGTGAAGAAAAAGGACTAATGTACCCTTGCTACACTCTAACAATATAAGTAGGTGTAATTGCAAGCTTCTCAAGTCATGTTTAAAGCCTTGGTTTTGATGAAGACAACATGGATATCAACATTCAAAGGATGTGCAAAACGTTTATCAATAATCATATAAAATCCTTTTACAAGTCTTGAAGTTTAAGAGAAGAATTATTGAAGAAACAACAATGTCAAAAGGTATAAATAATTCTTAAACTTGAATATAGATGTTCAAAAATATGCATTCATAATCATATACATATCCCATATGTTTAAAAATAAGAAAAACCATGTTTGAAATCTTTTTCAAAAAGAATTTTTGAAAATAAACTTTTAGGAACCGGTTCTGACCTAACAGGGAACCGGGTTCCAAACTTATGCAAAAAACACCTCCCTGGAATTTGTACCAGGAACCAGGTTGTACCTATAGGGGAACCGGTTCCTGCGTGTTATTTTTGAATTCTGGGTTATAACGTTCACTAGGAACCGGGTTCTGCCTGGGTCGGAACCGGTTCCCGGCGAACCAGTACAGATTTTCTTGTGTTCTTTGAACATAATTCAAATGATTTTCTTTCATGATTGCATTGCATCTTTTCATATCAAATGGCATGAATGAAGATGTATTTGTGACATTATAAATAGTGCAGATTTTCAAATTCAAACTACCTTCTTCAATTAACAATTTTCATCATTCAAATTTTCACTATCCTACAAACTTTCAAGTGTTCTTACAAATCATAATTTTTGTGAAACTTGCCATATACATTTTCATTAAGAAATCATTACAAGTTTCATACATTCATTGTGAACATTTACAATCATTGCTTGAGAATTGTTTCTTTCTTGAAGAAGAAGATCAATCAAAGATTGATATTGCTCTCCATCTCTTACAAATAAACCATTGTACTACAAAAAGAAAGTATTCCCTTACTATCCCGGATTGTTGGAAGTAAGTGTTGTGATTTGAAGAGGATTGTTCTTCATTCACATTAGTGTTTGTTTGACCTTAAAGGTGTTAAGAACCTTTGGTCACCCTATAGGTTAGATAGTATGCATAGGCTGTACAATCATTCTAAACTATAGTGAAATCTCTTTCGTTTGGAAAGGGGACTGGAGTACTCTCGAATTGTGAGGGGAACCGGGATATATTGTCGTGTTCTTTACTTTTCCGCTTTTATCTTTTTCATCACCATAATCAAGAAAGGATAAGATATAGTCAAAAACCTTCAAACACTTAACCACAAAAATTACCACAAGTATTCTCATAAAACCGAATAAATTTTATATACCTAATTCACCCCCCCCCCCTCTTAGGCACTCTTAGACTTACAATTGGCATCAGAGCAAGTTATAGGCAACTTGTTCCTAAAGATCCAGAATGGCTTCCGCAAATCAAAATCCGGTTTTCAAAGATGGTGGTAGTAACAACAAGCCTCCATTGTTTTGTGGTGAATACTTTGACTTTTGGAAAATTCGCATGAAGGCTCATCTTGAAGCGCAAGGAGAAGAAATATGGAATGCTGTTGAGAATGGTCCATTTACTCCGGTGTGTGTTGTCAATGGTGTAGGATTATCAAAGCCTAAAGCATCATGGGATGACTATGACAAGAAAAAAGTTCTCTTTGACAAAAAGGCAATCAATATTCTCCAAAGTGCTCTTAGTATGGATGAATTTTTCCGAGTATCGGCATGTACAACGGCAAAGGAAATCTCTGGGATACTCTTGTAGAAACTCATGAAGGAACCGCCGAAGTCAAAAGGTCTAGATTGAACACTTTGAGTCAAGAATATGAATTATTCAGAATGCTGCCCGGAGAATCCATCCTTGACTTGCAAAAGAGATTCGTTCACTTGACAAACCATTTGAAGGCACTCGGTAAGACTTTAACTAACCATGAATTAAATCTTAAAGTGATTAGGTCTTTAAATAGGGAATGGAAACCAAAAGTGACGACAATATCCGAAAAGAAAAGCCTAGCAACTATGACTTTCGCAACATTATTCAGAAAGCTTCAAGAATATGAAACGGAACTTGGAAGGCTTGAAAAACATGAGAATCATGAGAAGAAATCCAAAGGCATTGCTTTGAAAGTTGATTCAAAAGAAAGTCAAGATAAAGATGCATCGGAGGAAGATGAAAATTTCTTGCTTCTTGTAAAAACGTTAGGAAAATATTTTCATCATAAAAATAATCTTCATAATGCTAACTTTGTCAAAAGAAAGAAATTTTATAAGCATAAAGATAAAGAAGCCTCCACATCAACAAAAGATGTCACATGCTATGAATGTGGAAAGCAAGGTCACATAAAGCCGGATTGTCCAAAACTCTCCAAGAAAAATGGATTCAAAGGCAAAAAGGAGTTCAAGAACAAAAGGGCTTATGTTGCATGGGAAGATAATGAGATAAGTTCTTCATCCGATTCGGATAGTGACGAAAGTGCAAATCTAGCATTGATGGCTTCACACCATTCTGATGATGAAGAAGGTGAGGTTAGTTATGATAACTCTCTTTATGATAATGGTGCACAAGGTGCTATAGATGAACTATTAAATGAATGCAAAATTCTATATAAAACTATTTCATCTCAAAAGAAAATAATTTCGTCTTTAGAAGAAAAAGTTAAAACTATTGAAAAAGAACATAAAGATGAAAAAGAAAAGATGATTAGTGATCAAAAACAGAATTTTGTATGCAATAATTGTGAATCACTTTCTTTCCAAATTGTTCAATTAAAAAGAGTCCTAGAAAGGTATGAAAAAGGACAAGTTGGATTGGAAAATGTTCTTAGCACTCAAAATATCCTAAAGATAAAAGTGGACTTGGTTTTTCAAAATTTTCTCAACCAAGTCCCAACAAAACTATCTTTGTTAAGGCTAATAACCAACCAATTCAAGAGAAAGTGAATAATCCTAAAGTAGTTCATCATTATCCTAAAAATAAAAGAGTTGTTAAGAATAAATCTTATCCTCCTAGATATATAAGTAATTTTGAACCTACTTGTTTCTATTGTGGTATTAAAGGCCACACACCTAATGCTTGCTATATAAGAAACTTTAGTGTTCCAAGTGGGCATTATGTGTGGGTAAAGAAATGTACTAATTATGAAGGACCCAAAGCAATTTGGGTACCTAACAAAACTTAATTTGTTTTGTAGGTGTGCTTGAAAACCACTCCAAATTTATGGTATCTTGATAGTGGTTGTTCAAAGCATATGACGGGTGACATAAACCATTTTTCAAATCTTGTTCTAAAGGCCAAGGGTTATGTCACTTATGGAGATAACAACAAAGGGAGAATTCTTGGTAAAGGCAAAGTTGGTGCACCACCTTTCACATCCATTGAAGATGTTCTTTATGTTGAAGGACTAAAGCACAATCTTCTTAGCATTAGCCAACTTTGTGAGAAAGGCTTCAAGATCCAATTTACAAAAGATGAATGCTTGATTATTGATGAAGTCACCAATGAGGTAAAACTCAAAGGTAAAAGAATTAACAATATATTTATGATATCTCTTTATGATCCATCTTTGAAGTTAAAATGTATCATGGAAAAAAATGATGATTCATGGCTTTGGCACAAAAGGATTGCTCATATTCATATGGAACACTTGAATAAACTAATCAAGCATGATCTTGTCATTGGTTTGCCTAAGAAAATTTTTGTCAAAGATAGACTTTGTGATGCTTGTCAAAATGGGAAACAAACAAAATCAACTTTCAAATCTAAGAATGTGGTTTCTACTACAAGGCCACTACAATTGCTGCACATGGATCTCTTTGGTCCATCAAGAACAAAAAGCTTCGGAGGTAATGTATACGCTTTGGTTATTGTTGATGATTTTTCTAGATATTCTTGGACTTTGTTTCTTGTGCAGAAAAGTGATGCCTTTAAAGCCTTTAAGAAGTATGCAAAGAAAATCCAAAATGAAAAATCACTAAAGATTGTATCCATAAGAAGTGATCATGGTGGAGAATTCCAAAATGCACAATTTGAAGAATTTTGTGAAGAACATGGTATCTCTCATAATTTTTCAGCACCTAGAACTCCACAACAAAATGGAGTAGTTGAAAGAAAGAATAGGTTTCTAGTGGAACTTGCAAGAACAATGCTTAGTGATGCAAATCTTCCTAAATATTTTTGGGCGGATGCAACAAGACGGCATGTTATGTTGGAAATCGAGTTATCATTAGACCTATAATAAAGAAGACTCCATATGAACTCTTCAAAGGAAGAAAGCCAAATATTGCTCACTTCCACATTTTTGGATGCAAGTGTTTTGTTCTTAACAATGACAAAGACAATCTCGGTAAGTTTGACGAGAAATCCGACGAAGGTATATTTCTTGGTTATTCTGTTTCTAGTAAAGCATATAGGATTTATAATAAACGAACTTTAACTATTGAAGAATCTATGCATGTATCTTTTGATGAAACTAACACCTCTAAAGAGGAAGTAGTTGTGTGTGATGATGATGATCCTATAGATTTACCCCCGGAAGAACTTTTAAATGATCAAGTTGTGAAATCACCGGAAAATCAAGAAGACATTGTACAACAAGATTCAAACATCAATGATCTGCCAAAAGAATGGAGAACTCATAGAGACCATCCTATTGGCAAAATTATTGGTGACATTAGCCAAGGAGTATCAACAAGATTAAATCTAAAATATGCTTGCTTAAACATGGCGTTTGTTTCTCAAATTGAACCTACCAAAGTTGATGAAGCCTTAGGAGATGATCAATGGATGATTCCTATGCAAGAAGAATTAAATCAATTTGAGAGAAATCATGTTTGGGAACTTGTTCTTAGACCAAGTGGTAAACACATCATAGGTACCCGATGGGTGTTTAAGAACAAACTTGATGAGCATGGTCTAATTGTTCAAAACAAAGCAAGGTTGGTTGCCCAAGGCTACAATCAAGAGGAAGGAATCGACTTTGAAGAAACATTTGCTCCGGTTGCAAGGTTCGAAGCTATACGTCTTTTACTTGCTTATGCTTGTTCATTAAATTTTCAGCTTTTTCAAATGGACGTCAAAAGCGCATTCTTGAATGGATACATCAATGAAGAAGTCTATGTCAAACAACCTCCGGGATTTGAAGACTTCAAACATCCTACACATGTCTTTAAGTTGAGAAAGGCTCTTTATGGCTTAAAGCAAGCACCAAGAGCATGGTGTGATAGACTTAGCAATTTTTTGTGTGAAAAAGGTTTCGAAAAGGGTAAGGTTGATAAAACTTTGTTCATTAAGAAAATCAAAAGTAACACTTTATTGGTTCAAGTCTATGTTGATGATATCATTTTTGGATCGACTATCAAAGAAATGTGTGAGGAATTCTCATTGATGATGCAAGGAGAATTCGAGATGTCTATGATGGGAAAGATGAACTACTTTTTTGGACTACAAATCAAGCAACTAAAAGATGGAATCTTCATCAACCAATCTAAGTATTGCAAAGAATTATTGAAAAAGTTTGATATGGACAATTGTAAAGCAATGAATACTCCAATGGGCTCCGGTACATATGTTGATCAAGATGAATCCGGTACTCCAATTGATATTACAAAATATCGAGGTATGATTGGTTCCTTATTGTATTTGACGGCAAGTCGTCCTGACATAATGTTTAGTGTTTGTCTCTGTGCTCGCTTTCAAGCAAATCCAAAGGAATCACATCTCATGGCAGTTAAAAGGATCATGAAGTATCTCAAAGGAACAACCAATGTCGGCTTATGGTATCCTAAAGGTAGTATTTGCAATTTAATTGGTTATTCTGACACGGATTATGCTGGTTATAAAACTGATCGTAAAAGCACAAGTGGTACTTGTCACATTCTTGGAAATGCATTAGTATCATGGGCTTGTAGAAAGCAAGCATGTGTTGCTCTTAGCACGGCCGAAGCAGAATACATAGCAGCGGGTAGTTGTTGTGCACAAATTCTTTGGCTCAAGCAACAACTCCGTGACTACGGACTTGATCTCGGATGCATTCCTCTTCGATGCGACAATACAAGTGCTATAAATATTACAAAGAATCCGGTCATGCATTCAAGAACCAAACATATAGATATTCGACATCATTTTCTCCGTGATCATGTACTTCAAGGAGATGTCGAAGTCACTTTTATGGATACTCATAACTAACTCGCAGATACCTTCACAAAACCGCTTGCTCGAGAACCATTCTTCAAAATCCGAAGAGAACTTGGTATTTTGGATGAAGGTGATCTCTAAATGTTTCTCATAAGGTGCACGTCTTAATTTTTTTTCTTCAAAAATGTATGTTTCAGTACACTCTGCTTCTACTCCTTCTTTTATATGTTTTTAGTTGTTAAAATATTTGTGTATATATTGTTTGTACAAAAAGTTTCCTTTCATAACATTTTTTTTCAAGTTTTTGGCAATATTTGCACGTGGAACCCGGTTCCCATAATGGTCGGAACCGGTTCCTGGTTCATTTTCCAGAAACGTTATATTTATCAAAAGCCAGGAACCGGGTTCCCTATAGTGCAGAACCGGTTCCCAGCACGCAGACTAGCCACACGCCTTTTTTTTAGGGTTCACTATAGTACATTAGTGTATTTTAATTTGTTTTATGTCATAGTCAACACATTCATATCTCATTCCAACTTCATCTTCCTCCTCTCAAACCCTTCCACCTCCATTAACACACTTCATAAAAGCTCCAATATCACTTTTTCTTCACCAACATTTTAATACCCACTACTCCAAATCACTATAAAATCACTTCTCCTTCCATATTTCATACTCAAATATCCCAATCTCTTACTATTCCGAAAATCCCAAATCAAACCCTAACCTTCCGATTTCTCAAAAATCTCCATGGGTCCTAAAAGAGCTACCAGGTCCAGCAAGGGAAAGGCTCAGGTTGAAGAAGAGTCTTCTAACATTCATCCTCAGACCATCAAATCCAGAAGGCTCACCTTCAAATCTCATAATCGGAAGGTTCTTAAAGCTAAGTTTTGTAAGCTTCATACCTTCCCTACTCATAGCTTTTTATTTCCTGCTCAGTTGGCCTCTGCTGGGGTAACTAGGTTTGTAGGTGACCACGGTGCAGTGTTTCCTAACCTTGTTAGAGAATTTTATCACAACTTAAAACTTATCCCTGATGAATTTGGTGATATTACTCTAACCTCTCATGTTCTGTCAAAGAATATCTCTTTAACCGTTGAGGAATTTGGTGAACTGTTGGGTATTCCGCATGAAGGTTTGGTTCTTATTAATGGTGTTATCCCACATGATTGGCTACCATACAATAAGGTAGAGGTTTTTATCAACATGTGCAGGCCAAACCAGCAAAATACTGCTCGTCAACAACTTCTCTCGTCGTCAAATCTGTTTGGCTCAAATCTCTCTGTAAGTGACAAAATGCTTCACCTTATTATTGCCTATATCCTCTTTCCAAAGAATTCTAACCACTCTCGTATCAATGAGTTTGAATTAATGGTCCTTAATGCTTTGAGACGCCATTGTTCGGTTAATTGGGTACTTTCTATTATGTACCATATGTAACTTATGGAATCTCTAGATGGTGGTTTGCCATATGCTCGAGCCATTTCTCATATTCTAGAAAATGCTGATGTTATCCTTCAACGGGAAGTTACAAGAATTCAAGGAGATAAGGAGGCTATTACAGATGCAACCGCTCTTAAGAACACTGGAACCATTCTTGATGCAAGAGGTCACTTTCACTACAAGAGGTCACTTTCACTACAAAGAGGATTTCGAACCAACGGTCCAATATGTCGCTCAACCTCCCGAAGGTGGCTACACTTTAGACATGTTGTTTAATCAAATGCAAATCTTCCAAAGACATGTGGATGGTCGCTTTGATGTGCTCTCACAAGAAAATTCTTCCGCACGGCGACAACTACGTAATGTCCAAAGAACTCAAAAGCTTATTCTTGATCACCTTGAAAGAAAAGAAGTTCAAGAGGAAGAGGAATCCGGAAGTGGAAGTGGTAGTGAAAATGGAAGTGAAGATGATGGTGATGAGATGAATGAGGATGAAGACTAAAGACTTACAATTTCTTTCATTTTCGTGATGTTTAGGTTTATTATGTTTCGTTGTTATATGTTGTCTCTTATGTTTCGTACAATCCGTTATGTTCGTGTTTTTAGTGTGTGGTTGTGTTTACAATTGTTTGTGTGTTTTTAAAATTTGTTTCACTCTTTTTCCCCATCCTTTTTGATGTTAACAAAGGGGGAGAAGAATATGCATATGTGTTTTTTTGTTTCAAATAAATTGCAGGCAAAAATAACTATCATAAACTCACTCCAAAATTCAAAGAATCATGGACTTAGGGGGAGCCTACAATTTAGGGGGAGCCTAGCATTTGCTTAACATTTTTGCTACACAAAACAACATAAACTTTTCAAGAATTGTTGTCAAAGACTTGGTTTTCATCATCAAAAAGGGGGAGAATGTAATTGCAAGCTTCTCAAGTCATGTTTAAAGCCTTGGTTTTGATGAAGACAACATGGATATCAACATTCAAAGGATGTGGAAAAAGTTTATCAATAATCATATAAAATCCTTTTACATGTCTTGAAGTTTAAGAGAAGAATTATTGAAGAAACAACAATGTCAAAAGGTATAAATAATTCTTAAACTTTAATATAGATGTTCACAAATATGCATTCATAATCATATACATATCCCATATGTTTAAAAATAAGAAAAACTATGTTTGAAATCTTTTTCAAAAAGAATTTTTGAAAATAAACTTTTAGGAACCGGTTCTTACCTAACAGGGAACCGGGTTCCAAACTTATGCAAAAAACACCTCCCTGGAATTTGTACCAGGAACCGGGTTGTACCTATAGGGGGAACCGGTTCCTGCATGTTATTTTTGAATTCTGGGTTATAACGTTCACTAGGAACCGGGTTCTGCCTGGGTTGGAACCGGTTCCCGGCGAACCAGTACAGATTTTCTTGTGTTCTTTGAACATAATTCAAATGATTTTCTTTCATGATTGCATTGCATCTTTTCATATCAAATGGCATGAATGAAGAAGTATTTGTGACATTATAAATAGTGCAAATTTTCAAATTCAAACTACCTTCTTCAATTAACAATTTTCATCATTCAAATTTTCATTATCCTACAAACTTTCAAGTGTTCTTACAAATCATAATTTTTGTGAAACTTGCCATATACATTTTCATTAAGAAATCATTACAAGTTTCATACATTCATTGTGAACATTTATAATCATTGCTTGAGAATTGTTTCTTTCTTGAAGAAGAAGGTCAATCAAAGATTGATATTGCTCTCCATCTCTTACAAATAAACCATTGTACTACAAAAAGAAAGTATTACCTTACTATCCAGGATTGTTGGAAGTAAGTGTTGTGATTTGAAGAGGATTGTTCTTCATTCACATTAGTGTTTTTTTGACCTTAAAGGTGTTAAGAACCTTTGGTCACCCTATAGGTTAGATAGTAAGCATAGGCTGTACAATCATTCTAAACTATAGTGAAATCTCTTTCGTTTGGAAAGGAGACTGGAGTACTCTCGAATTGTGAGGGGAACTAGGATATATCGTCGTGTTCTTTACTTTTCCGCTTTTATCTTTTTCATCACCATAATCAAGAAAAGATAAGATATAGTCAAAAACCTTCAAACACTTAACCACAAAAATTACTACAAGTATTCTCATAAAACCGAATAAATTTTATATACCTAATTCACCCCCTCCCTCTTAGGCACTCTTAGACTTATAGTAGGAAGCTTCCCATTTTGCCCAAGGGCTCTCTCTTTCGTTTTCCAGATCCAAACATACTCTGCATTTTCAATTTTTCTCATGGTTACTGGAAATCGTATTTGTGAGGGATTTTCTTCAGCATTTTAGCTTCATTGAAGTCTCAAGAGCAAGCTTGTGGATTTTTCTCTTCAATTTCAGAGGCATATTTGGATTTATTTTCCAAATCAAGAGGTAACTTCCAAACTTTTAATCTGAATTTCTAGCTGGCCATTGATGAATATGAGCTTGTACATGCGTGGTTAGCTGGCCAAACAATAAGGTTGATGTATAATTGCATTTGTTTCTGAAGAATATTGCACAACATGATGTTCCAAAAATCCATATTTGGATGATTTTCATGATTTTCTCGTTCTGATTTCTTGATGCGTGGTGGATCATTTGGATTTTTACAAGTTGTATGTTGTAGCTTGCCATGTGAACTTTAATCTGAGCTTTGAATCACGTGATTTGGTTGAGAAATGAGATAGTTATGAATGTCAGAAGTAGCTTGCATGACACTGATTTTGCACGCGTTTTAGGGCTTGGCACAAGGTTGAAGATGACTGCGCGTTATTACCTGATTGGTTGTCTTTGATTTTTGCTTCCATTTAATTAATTTTGTAATTAGCATCTTACACCAATTTATTTTGCATCCAAAAATTACAAAACAAATAACATATACTCATAGTGACCTCTAGTATTTTGTGGAATTTTTTCCAAAATTTTAAAAATGTTTTGACTAATTAAATAAATTCTGAGATTTATTGATCATGTTTTAATTGAAAAATTTATAAAAAATACTTTCTCTTGAGGGAAAATTCCACAAAAAAAATATTCTAGACCCTCTAAGGGGTTAATTTTGAGTTTCTGAATTTTATTTCATAATTTTTGCATTTTTACACAATTTAATAATTTCATGCATTATATTGCATTTCATGCATATTTAACTTATTTAAAATCTTTTTCATCATATAAAAAATGCACAAAAAATATTTCAGACTATTTGAATCATGCATCATACATTTCTAAATTTTATTTCATAATTTTTTCATTTTTGCACAATTTAATAATTTCATGCATTATATTGCATTTCATGAATATTTGATTTATTAAAAATATCTTTCATCATATAAAAAAATGCATAAAAAATATTTTAAATCATTCAATCCATGCACCATGCATTTTTTATTTTTATTTTATAATTTTGGTATTTTGGCATAATTAAATAAATTCTTGCATTATATTGCATTTCATGCATAATTATAATTATTTAAAATATTTTTATCCATACAAAAAATACATAAAAATATTCTAAATCATTCTAATCGTGCATCATGCATTTTTTTTAATTTCATAATTATAATATTTTTGCATATTTAATTAAATTTGGGCATTAAATACATGGTTTGCATTACACATTTTGCATTCTTTATCATTTTTATCATTTTTCTTTGAAAATAAAAAAGGAAAAAATAGTTTTGGTCATATTTGGAATGTTAGGTCACTGTTTATAATTTTTGTTGATTTTTATTTCTGATTTTTGTATTTTATACAAATTTTTCTTGATTATTGGTCATATAGGTCTAATGTTGAGCTAGTGTTGACTTTTTGAATTTTATTTTGACCCTTCCCTGGACTTTTGGATTGAGCAAGGATATGTCCCTGACTTGTAAGGGATTTGAGCTCATTAGTTCATTTTTGCTTGGATTTTATATTTCATTTTCCTATTTTTATGGAATTTCCAAGGTGAACATACTCTTTGGCCTAGTGTAATTGAGTCAAGTTTCAATTTGAAGCTTATGGACATGATTTAAGGCCAAGATTTGCGTATGTGATGATCATTTGAAGGCTCTATTGATATGTAAACATGTTTTCATTCATGGGAAATTACATGTTGATCATTTGGGTTTTACCTTGAGCTTAAAGGTTGTGTGGTTCCCAAAACCCTAATTTGTTGATGTCTTGATTCTTAGACTATGTTCTTGTACAATTTGTGTTTCTAATTGATGTTTAGGGGTATGATAACCTCAAGGATAGTCTTTTAAATACTTGAGATACATTTAACCTCATGGGATCATCTTGATCCTTTAATTACAAAAGGTTTGATATTTGTTCCACCTTTTTACATTCTTGTGCATGGATTATAAGGTATGAGGAATGCATTCATGCAATTCTTTGAAAATTTACTTCTCATTTCCTTACTTTATCCTCATAGCATATTTAGGGTCTTAATTCCAGTTTGATTTACTCATTTAAGCCCCCTAATTTTCTCAAGCTCATGTTGATCTTGTTGTAAGAATGTCACCACCTTGTAGCTATGGTTGTAAAACTTGTATTATGTGTATCATCCATGGAATGAGTGATTTAATTTTATTTGAATTCTTAGTCATTAATTCTGACCTTGTAAATTATGTGATCATTAATTCAATGCTCTTTGATTCATTGACTTGCATTAAATTGTAATGTCATCATGATGACCTAAAAGAGCTAGATCTTCTTTTTCTTCTATTGTTGATGACTTACATTCAATTGTAATGTCATCATGATGTCACTTCAATTGACCTTATCTTGAGCTCATGACAAGCATATTGTGAGTGTTCTATCATCACCCTATGACATACAAGACATCATTCCCTTCCTACAAATCTTGATCAATGTCGTTTGATCTAAGATAGGTGGTATTTACTTTAGATGATTTTGTTCATCAAATAGGTGATTTGTTTGTGTATGGAAGTTTCATCTTCTACATGTGGTTGCTCATGAATCATATCTTGAGTTAAACTTATGACACAAGTCACACATAGTTTTAATTTTCTAATTAAAACTATTTTGTTCAATCTTTCACAAATGTCATGTTTAACTAGTTTAGATGTTTTCAAACTCCAATTTGATGTGCTTGTGTATGTAAGCTTTTACTTCGTTTGAAATGCATTTGGTTATGATTTACTTAGCACTTAAGCTACTGACCTTGTGTGTCACATTGCCTTCCCATCTTTCCTTTTCACCATGATTGACTCATTAACTTGTATGCTTACTTAAAACTAACTCTAGGGTTTAGAATCACTTTTTCCCATTGCTAACCTTTGTACCATGAATGATTGTGATGTATGATAATTGTTTTGTGTTTGTGTTGAAATCATGTTTATGTTCTTATCACTCATCTCACTTGTATATAACACTTGACACAAGCATGTTTGAATACACACACAAACCCATCCCATCACACATTTCTAGGACGCGCATTCATGTTTTCTCATTGGAAGTCGCTTATGAAAGATTATGATAATTGTGTATATGACATGAGTGCATCTCTACCATGATAACTACTGACTTCTATCATTTTACATCATCTAGATGTTCATATCTCTTCCCTTATGCCATGCCATGTTTTGCTTGACACCTAGGTGCATGTGTAGGACAAATTCTTGACTTTTTCTTGTATTAACTTTGTGTAGGTTTTCATTTTAGGTGATTGAAATTTATTTGTGTCTAACATGTATGTAATATCCATATTTAAATCACTAATTTCACTCAAAAATGACACCACAAATCATGTTCACAATCACATATCTATGCACATTTTCACCACACATTTCTAGATGCATGCTTAGGCTTTCCTAGTTGCCTTTGTTTGTGAATTTTCATGATGATTATGTACATGATGATAATACATTATTACCATGCTATCTAATTCCTTCCATATCTTCTTATTCTATGAGTTTCATTCCTTCTCCTCGATGCATTAACCATGCTTCATTCAATCCCTAGTTGCATTTTAGGTCAAGCCCTTTAACTAGTTTTTGTGTAGATGTTGTATATGTGCAAGTGTGAACACCTTATGACTTGGTGTCATACCCCAAAATTTTCCCTCCTATTCCTCAAGACATTTCACATATCCATGCTCAAGGATTCCTCCAGGGTTGATCAGACAAACTCTCTCCTAGACAATCAACCCAAACTAGGGTTTGGCTATCCTCAGATCAAGATGGACTTCCAACATCTCCAGTGGTCATCATGCGTCCTCATATGCTTCAAATAATCTCCATGACCAGTTTCAAACCTTACAAGTCAAGTTTCCTCAGACAATTGCTCAGATGGTTGAAAATCAGTTGTATTGGACAAAAAGTCAACTATGGTCAACATACAGTCAAACTTCATGATTTTTGGTCAACATCCTCATTTGAAGTCACATTCATTATTTTATCAAGGGTTGATCATGATTCATAAAGAAAACTCAAGATTTGCTCAAAAATCAAAATTTCCAAATTAGGGTTTTTTTTAGAGAAAAGTCAACTAAACTTTGACTGAGCATAACTTCTTCATAGTTTATCAGACATTTTTCCACCACCTCTCATTTAGAAGGAAATTCAATTCTCTACAACTTCATGTCTCACAAGCATGGTCAGAAAATGCCTCATTTTGAAGATATGAATCAAAACATTACAGGTCCTTTTCAAAGTCAACAAAAAGTCAACTTTTTGCAATGAAGTTTTATTGAGCATGGAAACTCCAATTGAGATGAAACCAAAGAGGTTGTTTATAGGACACTTAGAGCTTTCAAAAAAATCCAAGAACATTCAAAAATGAGGAAAATTGAGCAAAATATACCTTGCACAAGTTGGGCATTTTTGAAGAGGTGCACAAAGAGAAATACTTATCAAAACCCAAACTTTTGCAAATGGGCCCAACTTTTCTTGGTTCAAACTTGTTCCTCATCTTATTTGGACCCTCCAAGCCCAATGCCACGAATTTTACTTTGATTTTTCTATTTAATTTGGATTTTATTCATTTAAAAACAAATTAAATTAAAAATAAAGGTAGAAAATCAAAATTAAATGCAAAATTGATTTTTCTCTCATTCTTGAGGTCCAAGCAACTCATAAAGGCTGACAAATTTCGAAATTGACTTTGATTTGGCAAGAAATTGATGAAAATTGGATCAAAAAGGAAAGATTTGGTATCACACAAAATCAAATATTTTTTACATTGATTGATCATTATTTGCTCTTGATTTCAGACCTAAATCCATCCATTATAAATATACAATGCATACAACATGAGAAAGAACAGAAAAATTGCTTGAAAGAACCCTAACCTAAGTAAAAAAAAAACCGTGTTCTTGAAGCAACTTGCAGCCTTGGTTTAACTCGTTTCAATTGATTCCAAGTATTCCATTGCATTCCTTAGAGCCTTTAGAGTCGATCCAGACCTTTACAAACCACAAAACCATCAAGAATTGAGAAATCACGATTTCGGTTTATTAAACTTTTTTCAAAATCGATTTCTGTTATTCATGCATATTTAATGTTTTTTGATTGTTTGTTCATGTTCAGCATCATGTTTGCAAGCTATCTGGGTGGTTTAATTGCATTTTGAGTGTCTGGATCGAGTTATGCCATAGCTAGGGTTTTCTGGTTCGAATTGGGGTTTCTCTAAATTCGTTAAATTGGACAAAACCAGTGCCACCATCGTGTTTAGAATGTCGTTTGCAATCGATTCATGAGTTCATAACTCATTTATATTGCTTGTATGAAGTTTTGGAAAATTGCAGGGGCTATAGCGTCGAAAGAAGCCGTCGCTAAGTGTTTGAAATTTCAAACGAAGAAGACGATGTTCTTCGCGCGTAATCTGGGCATTCAGGAAGCGAGTTTGCTTAAAAGCGTTTTGTTTCAATATTATGACACCAAACACAGTTTGGTCCAGTGGTGAAGGAGGCGCGTGTTTTCCTTGGGGACCTGAGTTCGAACCTGGGCAAGACCACTTCTTTTTATCCCTTAGAAAACTAACATGTTTTTTCTATTTTCTTATTTTCTTTAATACTTTCATGCTAATTTAATTAATCTTCAAACAATTTTCTCATGCATCTAAAAAACACCAAAAATATTTTCCTTTTGCATTATTATCAGAAAAATGTTTATTTAATTTTGAACATTAAAATTAATATTTTTGCATGCATATTTTATTTAATTGCTGATTAATCATTAATTTGACTTTTAATTGCTTTTAAATATCAAAAACGACCCAGAAAATTATCCAAAAATTATCTTATCATCTTAATGTCATTACTAATCAAAAATATTTTTCTTCATTCAAAAATATCTCTTTTTACTAACATTTTTCCTCTTATGCAATTTTCTCGTATTTTCCGATTATGTATCTGTTCACAGGTTGTAACGTTTCGGACGATTTTTCTTGCTTTTCTTTTTCATATTATGTAACTGCCTATGGGATGCAATAGTTTAATTAGGGCTTTTACTTTCCGCACTCCTATTTTGTAACTGCCCCAAAGCCATGTAATAGCGTAAGACTTTATCTTTCCACACTTTACATTTCCGCAATTTACTTTCCACACCCTATAAACTGCTAGTAAATTAGGCGTGTATGGCAAGATAAAATTGGACATAGATCACTCATAATGCCAAGATAAAATATATCTGAATTTGACACACTCTTTTCACACATGCACCCCTTAAGGTAATTCTCTCTCGTTGCCTTACGAATACAAATGGTCAAGTCCCTCGAACGTAGAGGTATTCTAGGACTGTTGCCTTAAAAACAAATCATCATAGTCCCTTCGATACAAAGATCATAGACCCACGATGTCGCCTACGAATACATGATCTTGACTCTTGATTGTCGCCTACGAAAAATGATCATAGTCCCTTCAAATGTGCTAGGGTACTCCTACGAGTTGCCTTCTATGACCATCCGATGTCCCTTCGAATGTCCCTGCTTACATCCAACGAATAGGGTTACCTACCAACTAATGGTATGGATAACGCTATTCTAAAGGAAAGTAAAATAACACGAAAAGGACCATTCTGAGTAGGTAATAAGACTTTTAGTTGCCTGCTCTATCAAAATACTTTTCACACCACACACTTTTGTCAAAGTTCAAACTCTTTTCAAAAACGAAACATTTCCGAACACTTTGTATTCATTCCTACATGAATCATTACAAAGTCAAAGCGGAATTCCTTTTCAAAACATTTTTATCAAATACACAGAAAGCACAATTTTAAAGTGATCTAAGAGAAACTAAGAGCCCGTAGATAACTACAGATGAAAAGGGGTGCTAATACCTTCCCTTTTCATAACATTCTCCCTTACTTAGAATCTAACGAAGGTCTTTTCCTGTTCTTTTCACCTTCTCTTAATTGGATAAAAGAAAAGTCGGTGGCGACTCTTGCTATCCGCACATTTGCGATACAAAAATCTCAAAGTCAGTTCACCGTATTACAGAACTGGCGACTCTGTCGGGGAGACACCCTAAAGAGAGAATACCTTAGGGATTTCTAGATCATTTTACAGCTTTCTGTTTGAATTGTATGCTTTACTTTTAAGGGTTGCTTGGGTATTATATTTGTGGGGGATCCTACACCCGGATCCAGGTTTCCTTTAGGTAAGTAGCAACAGATCGTCGTGACCGTTAGGCGTATACCGAAACTGTCAACATGATGGCTACGTTAGTGTGACACTTTGGATGTCTTGATACTCTTTATTTCCAAGTTGAGGATAGTATTTGGCTTCTGCGTGGTGTCGTCAGCACTAACTCAACTTTTAGAACCCTAATTGACCCATCTTGGCCATTAGAAGGTAGTGAGATGGCCGGCTTCGGTGTAGACCGAGGTTGGCTGATACTCGATGCTACGCTCATTAAGATCGGACTTTTGGGATATTTTCGGTCGACCACTTGGTAGTCATATTGAAATAAACGTCTATGAGAAAGATCAATGATATGAGATTCCTAGATCCCGGTTACTATTATAGGACAAGATGAACCAACTCAAACTTTTGGTAGGGTAATCACCTATACCTCATGCAAGCCTTAACCCTAGGCTCATTGTATGAATTTTTTGTGTGTGTTAAACATGACATCATGACATCATCACATTGCATATAATTTCTAACTATTTCAAGGACCTAGGGATTTATCTTTGCTCTGTTTTGTAGGGAGCATGGCTTCTATAAAGACTATACGAATCAACTTCATGTGTGTACCTTCTCAGCTCAAAGAATTGGTTTCAGAAATTCCCGATCATGCTCAGTTTGTCAAAAGACATGGTTATCTGCTTGACTTTGTTATCTCCGGTTTTGAAGAAGATATGATGCACGTCCTATTCTAGTTCTTCGATCCGAAACATCATTGCTTTACGTTCCCAGATTATCAGTTAGTTCCTACCTTGGAAGAGTTCTCTAAGCTACTTGGGATACCTATTCTTGATCAAATGCCATTCACCGGTTTAGAAAAGGTTCCTAAGTACGAAGACATTGCATCAGGGCTACATCTAAAGCGCTCAGACATTGAAGCCAATTGGGAAATAAGAAGCGGAGTTAAGGGTTTACTTGCCAAGTTCTTAATAAAGAAAGCCCGAGAATTCCTCAAAGCTATGAGTTTCCAGGCGTTCGAAAACATTATGGCCTTGCTAATCTATGGTTTGGTTCTATTTCCTAACACGGATCAATTCATAGATGTCAACGCCATCAAGTTATTCCTTACTCACAATCCTGTGCCTACTTTACTTAGAGATATTTTGCATTCTCTCCACACTCGTACTATCAAGAGACAAGGAACTCCCATGTGTTGTATACCGTTACATTCCAGGTGGTTTATTTCGCACCTTCCTCCATCAGTTTTGAAGAACGAGCAAAGGTTGAAGTGGTCTCAAAGGCTAATGTCACTCTCTCATTCAGATATCCGTTGGTGTCTTTTCTCTGAAAAGGACTTCACATTCATTGAGCGTTGTGGAGAATTCCCTAATGTACCACTCCTTGGCATAAGGGGACATATTACTTACAACCCTTCTCTAGCTCTACGTCAGTTTGGTTATGCTCGAAGAGATGGCCCGCATGATATGCTTCTCCAAGATATTTTGTTCGACTACAACCACAATCTCCAGAATTACCGACGAAGGTTCATACACGCTTGGGGCATGGTAAAGAAGACTGATACCAAGACTTTGGGGCACCAGATCTCCATTCCTTGGGAACCTTACCTCAAATGGGTGCGAGCTCGAGCTCAAAATCTCATGATCCCTTCACGCCTCTTCTACCAGTAATTATGGAACCTGTAGCTATAGGTGACGTACCCTATACCGTTCTCCATCCTGACATGCCTACTGATTTTGAAGACTTGAAGAGGTCCTGGATTCAACTAAAAGAAGAAAAGGATACATTCGAAGCTCAGTGTTATGCAAGCGAGAAGAAGGTACTAGAGTTGACCAAGCTACTTCACGAGGAGAGAAACATAAATGCCTACCTCGGCACCAAGAGGAGGCGCCCATGGGAGACTTAGAGCTTTAGGATTTTGTTCTTTTATTTTATTTTTCTGAACAATCTTTTGTACCTAAAAAGAAAAGCATAAAAAGAGATCTAATAAATGTTTGTTCGTGCTTGTTTAACAAATTTAAATCCTTAAGGTCCTTGAAAACGTTGCATTGCATTCGCATAAACATCACATATCATAGCATAACATTTCATAACAGGTACATTGAAGATTGGTTTTCTCATTTTCTCGCTATTTATTTTAGCAGAAATGGCTCTTGAACAGACTATCAAAGATCTTCAAGCTCAGAATGCTCAGTTCCAGGAGATGCTCACCAGCTTGGTCCAAGGCCAAGAAGATCTGACGAAGCTCATCAACAAAAAGAAGAGGGTCGTTGGTGTTCTCAACATGGGTAGACGTTACAAAGGTGGTCATAAAGTGGTCATCCGGATAGACCTCTCAGAAACTGTCCAGACTGAGGGGAGTGTCAAGGGCAACGAAGATGATCAGCGTGAGCCTAAGAAGAAAGGAGAAGACTATGAGGATGAGTTCTCTTACGAGGACGACAAATACAAACAACTTGAAGACCGTCTGAATGCTGTGGAAAATCTGAAGATGTCAGGGCTGAATTTTGATGATTTGAGTCTTGTTCCTGGTGTGTTGATTCCTCCCAAGTTCAAAGTTCCTACTTTTGCCAAATATGATGGCATTTCCTGTCCGAAGCTGCATTTGAAGTCCTATGTTCAGAAGATCAACCCCCACACTGATGACAGAAAGTTGTGGATGCATTAGTTTCAAGAGAGTTTGTTTGGGACTCAGTTGGAGTGGTATTATCAGCTAGAGAGTGACCATATCCGTACTTGGAGTGACTTAGCAGATGCTTTCTACAGGAAGTATGAGTACAATGCTGAATTGGCACCCACTCGCATGCAACTACAAAGCATGTCTATGGATCGTGATGAGAAGTTCAAAGAGTATGCTCAGAAATGGAGAGATTTAGTAGGCAGAGTTCAACCAACCTTGTCCAATAGGGAGTTGGTTGATATGTTTATGGGAACACTGACAGGCCCATTTTTTAATCATCTGATTGGAAACTCTTCAGCCGGATTCACCGAGTTGATATTGACAGGAGAGCGTATCAAGAGGAAAGCGAGTCATCTTCAAGTGGAAGAGATCTGGTGAAAGAAGCCAATCTGGTCAAAGCCGAGCCAAGACCGAGCTCAATCGGCTGTGTCCAAGACAGAGAACAGCAATGCCACGATCCACGCAACCAAAGCAAGCACCTTGAGGATCATCCTCAAAGCATCAACACCTCCTCTCCGAGATATAAACCTAATGCTAATTTATCACTCCAACACCCAAGACCATTAATCAACAAGAACAAGATTGAATGATGCGATTGAGACCGAGATCAATGCGCCTATGCCTAACCATGAAAAAAGTTCCAATGCTATTGGCGAGAACTCTTATGTTTTCAACATAGATGACTTGACCATTCCTCTGATGATTGTTAAGAAGACTTTGCTGCAAGCCAGTGTCAATCCAGGATGCCCAGAGAATTGTCGTTGGTGCCCATCTTGGTTGAGAAGGCGTGTCCAGTGCATGATGGATAACCGCGAAATACTATTCCTGAAACCACCCGTGGAGAATTTGTGTGAAGACATGTCTAAGAAACTGAAGATCGAAGATGTGAATGAAACCGTACAAGAGATATGGGATACTTTGGGGCAGCCAAGTGGAAAGTTTGTCTACATGGTAAAGTATACTGTTCCTGAAAGCTATAAGATTCCTATTGAAGATGTTAAAGTGACCGGATGGGTGTTGGCTGAAGATTTTGATGCAGATGATTTGAATAAGAATCACTGAGCTCGAAATGAAACAATGTCAGTATTCATTGGAACGAGGAAAATGTCATGGTTTGGAATGAAAGAATCAGCTCTTCGAATAAGATATTGAAACTTCGAGTAGCAATTGTGATGATACATGAAGGAGCTTCAAATGGTAGTAGCGTGGTGTTAGGAAGCGAGTTCGAATCGCTTTAGATATTTGAAATTCAAAATGTGAGCGGATGAATGGAAGTTCGAATACCGGAAAACGGTTCATAGTATTCGCATGTCCAAACGTGGCAAGCTCTCATAAGTCGATCGTTATGGCCAAAATAGTATAAATAGAAGTCCATATCTATTGTACTAAATTCAATATTCAAAATACCACATGGCTAGGGAAACGAATGCACGAATAATGTACGTATGATTGCACCAAACTCTTTTATGCAATAATGTATCTTTAGCTTTCCAGTTTACCTTTTATATTGCATCAATGTCATTTAAATCTTTTACATTCAAAGTCATTTAACTTTCTTTGCTTTTGAACGCATTTCTCTTGTTTCGAAACTCTTTACTTTTTGGAACTCTTACATTTATGCTCTTATTTTCCAGAAAACTTTTACATACTTGCCTTTAAATTCTTGTCTTTTCACTTCATGCTTTATTTTGAAAGTCTTTTACATTCAAGAAATCCTTTAAACGTTCCTGCATTTATATACTTTCCGCAATTCGAAGTCTTTATATCTTATTTGTTCGAACTAGTTTTATACCATTTTACTTGATTTCGTTATTAGCTTATTGGACATCATAATCGAAACGCACTTGAAATATATATATAAAACATTCAAAAGCAAGTCTTGAACATGAACCATTATTTTAAGTTTATGCAAACAACCAATAACCCCATAGGATCAATCTAGTCGATCCTGCAAGTTACCAAAGGGATTAAACAACAATCATAACGCTTGTTTGATAGTTTGGAGGACTAGCGGTTGTTTCACCGTAAATCACGTGAACAAATTGGCACGCCAAAGATTGGTTGTTGCTAATTAAAATTAACGCTTAAAAAAAAAAATTATTGTTAAAAGGTTCTTCCGAGTAAACAAAGTTCAATAGTATATGAACCTTAGGAGTGGTAGAATAACTAACAAGAACCAACCCTTACCCGTAAGAAATCAAGTAATAGGATGTCGATCCAAATAACCCACAAGGGGAACAAACGCCCACATGCAACACTAATGCGATTGTTTCGACAGGACATCCACGATCCCTTCGAACGCACAACTGCTGCATCTTCCACCAATAGTATGGCCACGAATGGAACAAGTGGCATGTCAACAAACAATTCGATCCTAGGTAGTACAGGACCACTGGTACCGGAGGATTCATCCCACCATCGGGCACAAACCCATTTCGCTACCCCACCACCGACTAGACCATTCCGACAATACTAGACCCGAAATTCCCAAGACGGAATGCCAACATCCTTCATGGCAGTTTGCAAACTCGACGTCGAACGCGTCACCACACTTAGGGTCAGGTTCTGGGGTTAATCAATTCATGACAAATTACCAAGGGTCAGTAGGCTATGGTACGTTGCCCATTTTGACCACAGAAAATCAAATGGCTTTTAGGCAATTAATGGATGATAGTAACCACAACATGATAGGAATATTAGCACAAACTATGCAAGAAATCTTTGCCCCGATAGTTCAAAACGCGACTGTGACAAACAGAGAGAACGCAGACAATATGAATCGAATAGCAGATTTCTTTGCTCCACCTGAAAGGCGTAGGCAGAACCAAGCATTGGTTCGAGCAAATGCACCTATCATAGAACAGATTGATGACCCACCTATGGGCCAGCCTAGAGAGGAGTTAACTTGGGGCAAGACACAAAGGGTAGATGTCCCAGATTGACCCTGATAGAAGAATTACAAAGGGTCGATGACTAAGGTCCCAATAAGCCGAGAAGAACAACCTAGAGGAGTTGTCCTTGAGGTCGAAACCAAGATTGATCCATAGAGAAATGACAATATCTTGGAAAATAACCTAACCACCATGATAGAAAGGATCATGGCCCAAAATAATTATGTGAATTAGAAGGCCTTACATAGCACTATGTAATCCATACCGATTTGCCTAGAGGGTACAACATCCCTAAATTTACAAAGTTTGAGATATAAGTCAAGTCACACATAGCTAGGTACCTAACTGAGGCAGGAGACATAGCAAATAACGAAAACCTTAGGATTAAATATTTCCCAAGTTCCCTTACTAAGAATGCTTTCACATGGTTCACTACTTTGCCCCCTGGATCCATAGACACGGACGCCTTAGAAAGGGCTCCATGAACAGCTCTATATGGGACAATCCAAGATAAGCCTAAAGGAATTAGCAAGTGTTAAAAGGAAGTTCACTGAACCTATAGATGAATACTTAAATAGGTACCGGCTCTTGAAATCTAGATGTTTCATAGTAGTCCTTGAGCATGAGTTAGTCGAAATGGCCGCTGGTGGTCTGGACTATTCTATTCGAAAGAAATTAGATACTCAATACTTGAGAGATATGGCCTCTTAGATAGGGTTCGACAGTCTAAAGGCCGAGAAGGCCGGCTTCTAAGAGTAATAAGAAGGAAAGAGTCTCCTATGTCGAAACGGAGGAAGGTGAAGACTACCTCGAATTCGAGGAGATCGAAATAGATCTCGCTGAATTGAAACAGGCTCCACCTTACTCTTGTAAACTCCTAGTCCCCACAAAAGGGAAAGAAATTGTTGAAAATGAAAAATGACAAGTTTCCAAAGAAGGTGTATACTCGATATAACAAAGTGTGATGAAATTTTCGATTTACTAGTCAAAGATGGCCAATTAATTGTGCCACCAAATGTCAAAATGCCTCCTTTAGATCAAAGAAAGAAAAGAGGATTTTGTAAATATCATAGTTTCTTAGGCCACAAAACCTCACTTTCTTTTCGTGGACTTGATTCAAAATGCAATTAAAGAAGGCGACTAAAGTTTGCCGATAAACCAAAATGAAGGTGGATGAAGACCCTCCGATATTGCGCACACCAACTACTCCGAGCCTTTGAGCATTGGAAACATCAATATGGTGGAAGCAGACCAAGGGGCCACTACATTGAAAGAGGAAAGCACTGAGAGTGAAAATTGGGTGTTGGTCGAAGTCAACATTGGAGTCATCAAGACGCCCACGAACGAGGAGCCTTCTTGGCCGAACCAACCCACTATTGTTTCGAAGGAATCCAAAGCACGAGGGTCGAAAGCCGTAAATGAAATTGACACAAGCATCAAGGCCTGAGGCTCAAACTGGAAAAGGTTCAGATTACAAAACAAGCTTCCCCTCAAAAAGGGACATGGGATACCTTGGGTGAACCTAGTGGGAAGTTCGACTATCTGGTAAAATATTCGCCCAGAGTTTGAAAGTCCGAATCAAGACGCCAAACCATCGATGGGGAGATGATGATATGTAAGGGAAGATAAAGATGGTAACGCCTCAGAAAGAGACCTGGGACACCTTAGGGGAGCCCAGTGGGAAATTTGATTATATGGTAAGATACTCTGCACTAGAGAGTTCAAAGATTCGGATCAAAGACATCAAACCATCAGGATGGGGAGATAATGGTACGAAAGGACTAGATGTGGATGTCAATATGGTGGACATGGAGAGACCCTGTTTTGAGATGCAGGAAATGGAAAGATATCTCAAAAAAGAAAAATACAAAATGGAGGATGGTTATGCTGCAGATACTAGCCTAAAACAATATCTCATGCTGTGCCACAAGGGACATGCTGAAATAATGCTTTGTCCAAGATGCAGCATCATATGCAACGAGAGGATTGCCATGGAGTTCGAACGAAAACAAAGGGCTCGAACTGGAGTAAATTGGCGGCAAGACAACCAATTGTTCAGATGCTACCCAGAGTGGGAAAGTTTGTTGGAATTTTTAGTATGTCACAAAGGGCAACCAAGTGCTTGATTTGCCCAAGATGTTCAAAGAAGATACCACCGTAACATGGCTGGAGCTCAAACGATTCCCTTCACCCCATGCCGGAATCACAAGGAAGTTGGTCAAATGAGTCCGCTTCGATGGTAGTCACAACAACAAAGCCCGATAGCCCATATCCAAAGGGTGCTCAAGGGTGACATTTAAAATCCCGGTATACCAATGCATGATGGCGCAAGTCAAAACCAATAAAGGGAAGGATAGATGGGGAGGCAATGAGCGGAATGCGCGCCATGCCATGGTATACCGAGACAATTCAACACAAAGAAAGAGGGAGGAACCGAGGTCGGAAATTATAAAGGTAAGAATCCCATGTCAAGATCCCAATGGCGAAGGCAACAACGGAATCGAAAGGTCGAGAGGGAAGGTTTAGCGACAAAGGAGCCGACCAACAAAAAGAAGGCCAAGCACTAATCAACCAACAACAAACAGTAACTCAAGACAAACCTCCGCTAGTAGGAGGTTTTTCAAACAAAACTAGATGAATCAAAAGAATACACTCCAAGTCCACAAGAAGACGAGGATATGCTTACGATAACTTCAATCGAAGGAGAATCCTCCTTAACCTAAACCGCAATGTGGTATCAGATACCATCCGAATTTGGCCAGAGACCAAGTCAAGAACAGGAAGAAGAAGACACCATTGATCGATGAAACATGCATCACGTTATTATGTAATGGATAATGGCGTGGTCAAGAGCGTAACGCATTCTTCGAACACCCGGATCCCACAATGAAGAATCATTTAAACCGCTCATTCGAGCTCGGAGCCCACGGGTGAACAAGGTCTTAGTAGATGGGGCGCAGAATCAACTGATGCCTAAATTCATGCCGAAAAGTTAGGCATTCAAGACGGTGATGTTAAACCTCATAACATGGTTTTATCCAACTATGAAGGGAAGGTAGGACAAACGTTGGGGTAGTGCAAGTGGAGTTAATCGTCGGATCAAGTGCAGACCCACTATGTTCATGGTGATCGAAGCCAAAGCAAATTATAATTTGCTATTGGGAAGAGAGTGGATTCATGGCGAGGGGCCCCTTCGCCGATGCACCAAAGGTTAGTCCTGTGGAGAGAGGATGGATAGTAGAGAACATCAAGCGGACCAGAGCTACTTCATGACAACAACAATCTAGTTAACAAGAGGAATTATGACAAGTATCCGCCGTAATAGCTCCTTGTACCCCAAGTGACAAACTGAATGAAACAAGAGATGTACATTACTATATGACCCTTCGCCATGATGGCATGTATTGGGATAGGAAAATAATTAAGGGTGATGAAGGAGGCGAAGGCACTTCGCAGAGACGGCCACCAGGCTGGGAGTCCGATGACCCTAATCATGACTGAGTCCTCTTTCCTCGAAAGGATTTCGGCCTATATGGCTGAGAATGAATGGAAAGCGGCTTCAGAGGCTGCAATAGAACATACAGTTGAAGTAAACGAACTCGAAGGGAATGGTCCGAAAGATTCACCCTGTGACGAGAACGAAATAGATCAAAGGCTGGATGCCATTTATGATACAGAACCCTTGGGCTTCGAGAAGGATCCAACAAACTCTAGTGCTAAGATGTTGGCACAGGACCCACTCGAAGAAGTGAATTTGGGGGATATCAACACAAAAAGAATCACCTACATAAGCGCGAAACTCAGCCCAAGCCTCAAACAAGAGGTGATCGAAGTCCTCAAACAGAACAAAGATTGCTTTGCATGGGACTATGACGAAATGCCTGGTTTAAAAAGAGAGTTAGTGGAGCATAGACTTCCAATTAAGGATGGCAAGAAGCCCATCAAGCAGACTCCCAGGAGGTTCGCGCCAGCAGTGCTCACGAAGATCAAAGCAGAGGTTGAGAGGTTGCTACGCTGCAAATTCATCAGAACCATAAGGTATGTCGAATGGTTAGCAAATATAGTACCTGTTATTAAGAAAAATGGTTCATTGAGAATATGCATAGACTTTAGGGATCTAAATACGCAACCCCAAAGATCAATACTCTATGCCCGTATGGAAATGTTAATAGATTTGCAGGATTCGAATACCTAAGTATGCTAGATGGATACTCGTTATAATCAAATTTTATTGTCAAGAAGATGTTGCTAAGACAACATTTTGTTGCCCAGGAGCCTTAGGCACCTATGAATGGGTAGTGATGCCTTTTGGTTTAAAAACGCCGGGCAACTTACCAAAGAGCAATGAACTCCATATTTCATGATTTTATTGAGACGCTTATGGTGTACATTGATGATATAGTCCTCAAATCTATATCGCAAAATCATCCGCATCATTTGAGCCAATCATTCGAAAGGATGAGAAAACATGGCTTAAAAATGAATCCCCTTAAATGTGCATTTTTTGTGCAGGCAGGAGATTTCCTAGGCTTTGTGGTTCATAAAAAAGGAATCGAAATTAACCAGAACAAGACCAAAGCCATCATGGAGACTAAAGCCCCCACATCGAAAAAGGAGTTACAGTCTCTACTAGGGAAGATTAATTTTCTCGTAAGATTCATTTCAACCTAAGTGGGAAAACACAAGCTTTCTCTCCACTACTTCGTTTGAAGCAAGGTCAAGCCTTCGAATGCAGCGAAGCACAGCAGGAGGCCTTCGACAAGATTAAAAGATATTTATCTCAACCTCCTATCTTGTCTCCACCTTCATGGGGAAAACCCATGAGATTGTATATATCTGCGTCTGAACTTACTATAGGTAGTATGTTAGTACAGGAAGACAGTAATGGCATCGAAAGAGCCATATATTATTTAAGTAGGGTGTTGAATGATGCAGAAACTAGATATAGTAATATAGAAAAGTTGTGTCTTTGTTTATACTTTTCTTGTATGAAACTCAAGTATTATATAAAACCTATTGATGTTTACGTTTCATCTCATTTCGATGTTATTAAACACATGCTTTCCAAACCAATAATGCATAGAAGAATTGGTAAATGGGCATTGGCTTTGACAGAATATGCTTTGACTTTCATGCCTTTAAGAGCAGTGAAAGGCCAAGTAGTTTCTGATTTCATTGTGGACCATTCATTGGTCGAACACCATGGGTTATGTCGAAATGAAACCTTGAAGCTATACTTTGATGGTTCGACCCATAGAGAGGAATTGGTGTTGGAGTTCTCATAATTTCTCTCGAGGGAATTCCAACAAAATTCAAGTATAAGTTAGATGGCCTCGTTGTTCGAACAACGGTCAATGAAGCGCCATTGTTGGACTTGAAGCTTTGTTGGAATTGGGGGCAACTAGAGTCGAAATCAAGGGTGATTCAGAGTTAGTAGTCAAGCAGATAACTAAGGAATACAAATGCATAAAGGAAAATCTGATGATATATTTCGTCATAGTTAATAGGCTACTCAAAAATTTGAATACATGGACATTCAAAGACGCATCAAGAATAGAAAATCAAGAAGCAAATGACCTAGCACAATTAGCTTCAGGTTATAAAGTCTCTGCTAAAAACTTAGAGGATTTGATTGAGATAAGAGGAAGATTCTTGGCTACCAGACTTACACCATCAGATCTAGAGAATATCAAAATAAGTTATGGTGATAAAGATAGGTTCGAAGTATTAGCTATAGACACTTTAACAGATACATATTGGCGAAATCCATTAATAAGGTATTTAGAAAACCCAACATTGAATGTGGATAGAAAAATAAAATATAGAGCGTTGTCATATGTCCTTATGGGAAATGAATTGTTCAAGAAAACCCAAGAAGGTGTGTTACTAAAATGCTTGGGAGAAAGTGAGGCATATTTAGCACTATCAGAAGTCCACAATGGGGTATGTGGAGCACATCAAGCGGGTCATAAAATGAAGTGGTTGCTATTTCGATATGGTATGTATTGGCCCAGTATGCTCAAAGATTGTATAGATTTTGCTAAAGCATGTGAAGAATGCCAGAAACATGCAGGGATTCAACATGTTCCTGCAAGTGAGTTGCATTCGATCATTAAGCCATGGCCCTTTAGAGGATGGGCATTAGATTTAATAGGAGAAATCAATCCCGCTTCATCTAAAGGTCGAAATATATCCCGGTAGGAATAGACTATTTCACTAAGTGGATCAAGCAATACCATTGGTAGTCAGATCAAGAGACTATCATCGAATTCATAAAAACAGATTATCTATAGGTTTGGGTTGCTGAGAGCATAACCACGTACCAAGGATCGGTGTTTACTGGTAAAAAGATGCAAGAATTTGCCCAAGAAATGGGGTTCAAGTTGCTAACGTCAACACCATATTATGCTCGTGCAAATGGTCGTTCACCAACAAAGTAATAATAGGTCTAATCAAAAACATGTTGGTAAAAACCAAGAAATTGGCATAAGACTTTAGATCAAATACTATGGCCTGCAGAACATCCCTAAAGAAGCTACTAATACTACACCTTTCCAATTAACATTTGGTCATGATGCGCCTTACCAGAGAAATTCATCTACAACTCAATTCAAAGGCAAATGAAATCTCATCTTCTTTATATTGGGAAATGATGATGAATGAGTTGGTCGAGCTAGATGAAGTTAGATTGCATGCATTAGAAGTCCTGATGAGGCAAAAAGAGAGAGTGGCCAGAGCATATAACAAAAGGGTGAAAGGTAAAACATTCAGTATTAATGACTTAGTTTGGAAAGTTATATTGCCCATGGACAAGAAAAATAAAGCATTAGGTAAATGGTCACCTCATTGGGAAGGACCTTTTCGAATAACGAAAATATTTTCAAACAATGCGTATGAAATCGAAGAGTTGGCAGATGACAAACGAATCCTGAAGGTTAATGGGAAGTATTTAAAGAAATATAAACCACGCCTACAGGAGGTTCGAATAGTAGCAACATAAATCATAAACATATAACTCGAGGCCAAAATGGTGAAATTAGTTGCCAAAATGGCATTGTCAAGTGTTACAAACAAACATTCAATTAAGATACAAGATTGCTTTAAATAAACAAGTTCAGAAGTGGGTATTGTTCCTTAATCGATCAAAGATATTTTTAAAAGACTCAAGCTTGTGCTGAGTAGAGCGTTGGGCTCCTTCCAAGATAGCAACTTCGCCCTTCAGCTATTCAGCCGCCTCAGTCTCTGCAAGCCCTTTATTCAGAAGCTCTTCGAATCGATTACCAAAAGTATTAGACTCATATGCAAGTTGTTGCTACTGGGCTTCCTTAATTTTATGCTGAAGTTCCTGGATCTGCTTCTCCCATTGAAGAATGGATTGAGCTCGAAGATCATAATCAACTTTAGCTTGCTTGATATGCATGGCATGATCTTCAACCTCCTTAGTGAGCTTCGAGGCATGTTCATAAGCGGCGTCCATTGCGCTCGTTTTCTTGGACTTTGTTGGTAGCGTATTCGCTTTGAAGAAGGCATCCAGCTACGTTATCGATCGTGATTGAAGTTCAAACAAAATAGTGCCGACTTCCGGAACATGTGGCGAGATTGACTTGATTGAGAAGTCCTTCATCACGGCAGTCAGTACTATCTTTTCTCGAGTACTTCAATAAATCCACATCAAGTATGGTTTTTCGAATCTTGTGAAGAAGTATGACTCTATCATCAGAAGGTACTGAATCAGAGGTCGAACCAGCATTAGCCTTAGGGAGGGGAGTGTTTCTCTGAGCTAGTTTAGCCTTCATGTACCCAATAGGGTCAGTTCGCTTCAAGAGGGCTAACCTCTTCTCTGTCGGCATTTGGAAGACTCTGGAAGTTCCATACGCAATGGAGTGACATCCATCTCAACGTCCATTGGATCATTAGTGGGAACATCATCGCCTTCATTATTCGCTTCTTCATCATCCTCTTCATCATCAATCAAGTCCACCACCTCGATGTTATCATTTTGATTACCACCAAGATCGATGTCGCCCTTCGCCGAACCTTCTTGAGCATCTTCTCCTTCTTCATCCTCGCACCCTTCCTCACTTGAATCTTCGCTTGGGAGTTATTGGTTTTCTTCTTCAAGATGAATTGCCCTTTCGCTCTCTTGATGGATTTTGGGAGGAGACTCGGGTGAGAAGTCTCTCGAGGCACTTCGTAGCATCTTCGAGCGTTGTTTCGTTGGTCTCCTTGAGAGGAGGCGGTGCCTTGATCATCCGGTCGTCAAGTTCCATTGAACCGCATATTTGACGAACCTTTATTCTGCCCCAGATTGCTTGAATCTCCATGAGGAGAAGAATGGATCGGAGCAGTTGTTTGTGGGGGAGGAGTCGAAGTAGTTAGGATCGAAGTTGAATCATCCTACACAAAACAAAAAGAAGATTAGAAACTTATAATTAAGGTACGAATAATCATTTTTTAAAAATTCGAAGTAAAATCACCTGTGGGTTATCTCTAGATATATTGCTGTCTATGTGTTCCAACATTACGTTGGAGGTCGAAGGTGGATTTTTGGATTTTTGTGAGGGAGCAACATCCCTGGAATCAAGCCCAGAGACGTTAGTGTCTTTTGGAATGTCTTTCTTATGCTTCTTTCTTAAAACCGATGGTGAACTTTCCCCAGCCTTGAGAGTCTTTCCACTAACACTGGGTTTTCTCTTCTTTGGAGTAGTTGGTGGGAGTTTTCTAGGCTGAAATAATGCGAACGTAAGTTAGACTTCAGTTATAGACTTGAACTTATTTCGAAATGCCAAAATAAAACTGTTTACCTTTGGGGTTGGAACGGTTGTTGGGATTGGAGCAGGTGTTGGAGTCTGAGTAGTTGTTGAAATCGGAGCATTGGTGTTTGTTGTTGTTGTCGGTGTAGGAGTGATTGTTGGAGTTGCCTTGGGTACATTGTCATCAGCTTCGTTAGTTGTTTGGGAACTACTTCCTTCCTTGGTCTTTGATGCAACAGTTTTTATTCTGATAGCTGAAAAGTGAAACACATAAGACAAAATGTTAAAATAAAGTAGATAAGACTTATTTGGGGTTTCCCAAGCATTCGCACCTGCGCCTTCATTCGAAAGAATCGACATGGCAGAAAGGTCATAGCGAAGATGCCCTGGGAAATTATGGAGCCAATGTCGAGCCCATGTCACCTCTCGATGGCTTTAATTTCCTTTGAGATTTGTACTTGAACATCTCTTTGCAAGTAAACCACCAAGGGTATGGGGGAAACCAAGCCAGAGCCGCCGAGGTAGGTAGTTTGGGAAACTTAGGTGGATGCATTTCGAGTGCCAACCTATACCTATCCTCGTGTGATCCAAGGAAGTCTAAACTTAGAGACTTTTTCTAAATTTTTCCTTCAAGGTTTGGGACGCCGATATACCGTGGACTCCAAGCGTAGGATCATAAGTTGTTTCAAGTAAGTTTGAAAAGCTTTAATTTCTTGAGCGTGAGTGAACATACCTTTCTTTCTATGTACCTGCACATCGAATGCAGCAGTTAGTTTCTCTTCGATAGTAAGAGTGTCAAACATACAAGACTGGTAGAATCTACTCCACCAATCCAGAAAACCTTTAGATGAAAAATAAGTTGGTTCAAAAGAGATCAATTTAAATTGAGCAAAATCTTGATATTGCTCTTGCTGAAGTTTGGCTTCTCTAGCCTTGAAAGTTCGACCAAAGGTAATGGAGTCGTGAGTCTGAAAGTGTGGTTCAGGAATCAGTTGGCATAAACCAAATTGTCTTGAGACAAAGTTGGGTTGGTAGGTGAATAGAAGGATTTGATTCTTGGTCGGAGTGATTCTTGAAGAAATTAGTCTTGGGAGCAAAAAGGCTTTCCAGATGTCTTGGATTTCTTTGGTCTTGGCAGCCTCCGAAAGGGATATGGTAAACCATGATGGTTCGTAGGTCCTCGAAGTAAAAGGCGCCATAGTCTCTTCGAACTTATGCTTCTTGGAAAATAGCATGATGTACTGGGAAAATAGAATCTGGAAATCAGCTTTGTCATCACTTGAGTCGGCCTTAACCTCGTGCCCTCAATATTTCGATCCATCACTTCTGGGTTTTGCTCAACAATGGTGTCAGCAGTAGAAAGTGAAGATTCGAACATGGCATTAAGCCATAGCTTAAGCAACCAGAAAGGACCAGCTAGCAAGATATTCTTAGGAGTATGGGATTTTAAGCTCGAAACAGCCGACCTCAAACTTTCATAAAGGTCAACTAGTAGGAGTTCACTTAAATTAATCCTCCTATTTTCATGTAAATCCCTTGCTAGAGGGATGAACCTGCTAGCCACTTGAAGCGATCTACTGCAAAAGACATATCTTGATAGCCAGAGGGTGAGGAAAGCAATGTGTTCAACATCAGAAACACTATCACCTTCAGTGTGATAATGACTGATAAACTTGGAGAAGCTAGCTAACTTGATATCAAGTCAATTATGCTCGAGTGCTCCTCGTAATCGGAATGTATGTTTCTCCTAGTGGTGATAATCCGTGATAGCTATATCAAAGAACGTAGGTGTGATCATCCCTCCAGGAAGGTGAAAGGTATTGTAAGTACTATCCCAGAAGTACAGGGATGCAAAAAGTAGAGGATGGCTGTAGGTAAAGCCCGGTTTTGATAACTTGAGAAGATTGTAAATACCTAGTTCCTCCCACTGATGGGATTTCTTAACCTCTATTTTAGTAAACCAGTTCTGGTATGCTACATCAGCAGTAGGACAAGATCGAAATGGTTTAAAATTACTTTTAACATAGTCCAAAATGAAAGGATCCTTTGGGGGAATATCAAGGGTTCCTATGGTTTTAGAAGCAGAGGGTTCGTTCACATTATCAGTTTCTACTCTAGGGATTTCCATTTTGTTAAATAACGGTTTAAAATCATAGCAAACAGGGAATATGGTTCTAGTGTCCTTCAGAATCTCAAAAACTGTGAGAGGGCCCATTAGGGCAAACCTCTTTCCAGAGGCGTTAGTTGGGATTAATACCTGTGAAGAATACAAGAGTTCTTGTTCCTTTGAGATGCCTTGAGGAATGAGTACCGATTGGCCGTGGTGAGTTTCAACCTTGCTTTCCGTGATCGCTCCTGTTCTTGGTCTTCTTCTTAGAAATCTTTTTCTGAGATGTTGTTGCTGAAGACATTGTTGGAAGCTGTTAAGATTTTAGGGTTTTTTCAGCAAAGTGAGAAGAAAAAAGGGTCAGAGTGTGGAAAAAGAGTAAAAAGACTGAGTCTGTTGGGTTTTATAGTAAGGAATTTGAAACAATCGTCAATTAAGGCCAAGGTACGTGGAGAACGGGTTGGACACGGAGTAAGGTGTAAAGTAAGCATTGGAAATAAGCATGATTAAAGACAATCATTATCTTTAATAACCGCACCATACCGTGGCAACTGTTTGAAGCGGTTCGGAAACCCAAGAGCCGTCATGACTGACGTAATGGAAGTCATACACAGTGTCATTATTGCTCAAGGTCACATCAAAATCTTGTGGATATATTTAAAATAAGTATTTCTCAGATAGGGATTCGAAATACATATTTTAAAGGGGCATTTTGTTGGCTGAAGATTTTGATGCAGATGATTTGAATAAGAATCACTGAGCTCGAAATGAAACAATGTCAGTATTCATTGGAACGAGGAAAATGTCATGGTTTGGAATGAAAGAATCAGATCTTCGAATAAGATATTGAAACTTGGGGCTTCGAGTAGCAATTGTGATGATACATGTAGAAGGAGCTTCAAAATGGTAGTAGCGTGGTGTTAGGAAGCGAGTTCGAATCGAAAGGCAGTTTAGATATTTGAAATTCAAAATGTGAGCGGGATGAATGGAAGTTCGAATATGCGCGCGCGCTGGAAAACGGTTCGGAGACGTGGAGGCTAGAGAAGCATAGTATTCTGCATGTCCAAAACGTGGCAAGCTCTCATAAGTCAGACCGTTATGGCCAAAATAGTATAAATAGAAGTCTTAGTGTTAGGATTTCGGGTGTCATATCTATTGTACTAAATTCAGTAACATTCAAAATACCACATGGCTAGGGAAACGAATGCACGAATAATGTACGTTATGATTGCACCAAACTCTTTTATGCAATAATGTATCTTTAGCTTTCCAGTTTACCTTTTATATTGCATCAATGTCATTTAAATCTTTTACATTCAAAGTCATTTAACTTTCTTTGCTTTTGAACGCATTTCTCTTGTTTCGAAACTCTTTACTTTTTGGAACTCTTACATTTATGCTCTTATTTTCCAGAAAACTTTTACATACTTGCCTTTAAATTCTTGTCTTTTCACTTCATGCTTTATTTTGAAAGTCTTTTACATTCAAGAAATCCTTTAAACGTTCCTGCATTTATATACTTTCCGCAATTCGAAGTCTTTATATCTTATTTGTTCGAACTAGTTTTATACCATTTTACTTGATTTCGTTATTAGCTTATTGGACATCATAATCGAAACACACTTGAAATATATATATAAAACATTCAAAAGCAAGTCTTGAACATGAACCATTATTTTAAGTTTATGCAAACAACCAATAACCCCATAGGATCAATCTAGTCGATCCTGCAAGTTACCAAAGGGATTAAACAACAATCATAACGCTTGTTTGATAGTTTGGAGGACTAGCGGTTGTTTCACCAGAAATCACTGTGAACAATGGGGTGACGATTTCCCAGAAGATTATGCTGATGTAAACATAATAAGGATTTCCCCTGCTGATTTTGTGCCTAGAAAGGCACCTCTCATCATTGCTTCTCCTAGACCAGTTCCATATTCCTCCGACAAAGCTATCCCTTGGAATTATGGATCTGAGGTTTACTATCATGGCGTCAAGCAAGACCGTCTGACCATTGAGGATCTTACAGTTGAAGATACCACTACTGACATTGACAACATCACCGGATCAATTAAGGCGACCAGAACCGGAAGAGTGTTTTCTCTAGAGATCTCTCCTCCAAAAGACACTGCGGCTCCAACTCACATCCCAGCTATTCAACCAGTTCCCGAAGCTAGAGGGAAAGAACCAGTGACTCATCCTGCTCAAACAGAAGTACCAAAGGAAGTTGCTGAAGATACCTCCAAACGAGAAAAGGAGGAAATTCTGAAGATCATCAAGAAAAGTGACTACAATGTTGTGGAACAGTTGGGACAGACTCCGTCCAAGATCTCCATGCTTGCTCTGCTCTTGTGCTCTGAGGCTCATGCTAACGCCTTGGTGAGGTTTCTGAAGAATGCTCACGTACCGCAAGACACTACTACTGATCAATTTGAAGTTTGTATTGCTAGCCTGGCTGCCAACAACGACCTAGATTTCTCTGATGCTGATTTGACTCCTGCCGGAAGGAAACACAACAAAGCCTTGCACATCTCTGTGGAATGCAAGGGCATTACATTGTCTCATGTTTTGGTAGATACCGGTTCTGCTCTGAATATCCTACCAAAAACTGCTTTTGACCGACTTGATGTTGAAGGATTGGTTCTGAAGCCCAGTGACATTATTGTGAGAGCTTTTGATGGTTCTAAGTGAACAGTACTTGGAAAGCTCATTCTACCTGTTAAAGTCGGTTCCCAGACTTTTGATTCCACTTTCTTCGTCATGGACATTCGTCCAACTTACTCTTGCCTACTTGGACGCCCTTGGATACATGGGGCAGGCGTTGTTACTTCTACCTTGCATCAAAAGCTGAAGTACCCAGTGAAGAGGAAGGTTATTACAGTATGTGGTGAAGAGGAATACATGGTCAGTCATCTACAGTCATTCTGATATCTCGAGGTGGAAGGTGAATTCTTTGAGACTCCCTGGCAAGCTTTCGAAACAGTTCCAAGAGTCGTGCCTATTGACTCCCATATCACTCCTGAAGTTACACAAGTTCCGCCTAGGATGGCTTCACTGAAAGATGCTCAAGCTGCAGTTGAAGAAGGAGGTAGTACTATTTGGGGTCAACTCCCTGATCTTCCTTTCAAATCCGACAAGACTGGTTTAGGCTTCACCATCAAAGGTCAGAAGATGATGCGCCGCGAACGTGCCTACCAACTTCCTTTCCGCATCAGCCAGAATGGAGTCCATGCTATAAAAGACGACGACAGCGACTTCGACATCAGCAAGTGGATCTTCCCAACTCCCGACAACGGACTCAACAATTGGAAGACTGAAGACGTCATACCAATCTCCTTTAGACAGGAGTAATTGCTTTTGTTTTTTGTTTTGCTTTTCGTTTTCTATGCTTTGAACAATAAACTTTAAAGCCTAGTGCCTTTCCCGGGGCATCATGGCTCATTTGTGAGGGTTATTATCTGTCATTTGCATATTTTCATTCAATAAAATCGTTGGACTTTTGCATTTAAATGTTGTTTCTTTCTTTTACTTTATCACCCCTTCAAAAGGCTTTGTGTTTCTTACACACACCCACATGGTACACTGCAGAATCACTCTGAATCTCGTTGATAACAACTATGCTATTGATAAATATGACTTCGATAATCCGATCTACCAAGTCGAGGACGAAGGTGAGGAAGATTGTGAAGTGCCAGGAGAACTTGTCAGACTGCTACAACAAGAAGAACGAGTTATACAGCCACACGAAGAGTCAGTTGAGGTTGTGAATTTGGGTACTGATGAAGAAATAAAAGAGATCAAGATAGGAGCGGGTCTTGAGAACAGTGTCAAAGAGAGAATGGTTCAGATGCTACGAGATTACATCGAGGTTTTTGCTTGGTCATTGTGATACGGTGAACTGACTTTTTAGTTTTTGAATCGCAAATGTGCGGATAGCAAGAGTCACCATCGACTTTTATTTTTATCCAATTAAGGGAAGGTAAAAGTACAGAAAAAGACCTTCGTTAGATTCTGAGTACGGGAGAATGGTTATGGGAAGGGAAGGTATTAGCACCCCTTTCCATCCGTAGTTATCTACGGGCTCTTAGTTGCTCTAGATCACTTTAATATTGTGCTTTCTGTGTGTTTGACAAAAATGTTTTGAAAAGGCATTTCGCTTTGACTTTGTAATGATTCATCTAGGAATGTATACAAAGTGTTCGGAAATGTTTCGTTTTTTGAAAAGAGTTTGAACTTTGACAAAAGTGTGTGGTGTGAAAAGTATTTTGGTAGAGCGAGCAACTAAAAGACTTATTACCCACTCAGAATTGGTCGTTTTCGTGCTTCTACGTTCCTTTAGAATAGCGCTAGCCGTACCATTAGTTGGTAGGTAACTCCATTCGTTGGATGTAAGCGGGACATTCGAAGGGACATCGGATGCTCATAGAAAGCAACTTGTAGGAAGTATCCTAACACATTCGAAGGGACTATCATCATTTTTCGTAGGCAACAATCGAGGGTCAAGATCATGTATTCGTAGGCGACATCGTGGGTCTATGATCTTTGTATCGAAGGGACTATGATGATTTGTTTGGAAGGCAACGGTGTTAGAATACCTCTACGTTCGAGGGACATGACCATTTTGAATTCGTAAGGCAACGAGAGAGAATTACCCTAAGGGGTGCATGTGTGAAGAGAGTGTGTTGATTCAAATATTTTATCTTGCAAATTAGTGAGCTATGTTGATTATTATCTTTCCATACACGCCTAATTACTAGCAATTCATAGGGTGCGGAAATTAAAATGCGGAATGTAAAGATGCGGAAAGGTAAATCCTACGCTATTACAAGGCTTTGGGGCAGATACATAATTTAAAATGCAGAAAAATAAAGGCCTAATTTAAACTATTACATCCCATATACAGTTACATTATTGGAAAAATAAAATGATAAAGAAAAAAAGTTGTCTGAATCGGATCAACCTGCAAGAGAATGAGAAATCGGAAAATGCGATATGAATCGAACAAGAGAAAAAATGTTAGAAAAATGCAAATTTTAAAATAAGAAAAATATGTCATGCTGGAAATACTATAAATATATGTTAAAATAAATTTTTGGGATTTTTTGGATGCATTTTGATAATTAAAAATGAATTAAAAGTGATTTAAATGCAAAATTATGAATAAAAATAAATATGCATGCAAAATTATATTTTTTAATTTATTAAATTAAATAAAGATTTTATGAAAATAATGTAAAAAGAAAAATAATTTTTGGTAATTTTTTAATGCAGAAATAAAATTATGAAAAGAATTAAAATAACATGAAAATATTAAATAATTAGAAAATATGAAAAGAATGAGTTTTGTGAAAAAGAAGCAAAACCGGTCCCTGGAGGGATCGAACTCGTGACCCTTTGAGGCATCTGGGAACAGGGAACGCCTTTACCACTACGCCATGTTTGCAAGTGTGTTTGAAATACGGATCGAGTAAACGAAAGACAAGTGTCGTTTCCTGGTTTCCTCGTCCGCGCGCGAAGCTTCATCGTCCCCAATTTCAATATTTGAAGCTAGCGTCGGCCATTGTTCGACGCTATGGTCCCTGGCAAAATCAAAAATCCAGCATACATAATATAAATGAATTCTAAAGGCATGGTTCGATTCCTGTGATCATTCCGAACGCATTGGTATAGGTCTCATGGTCCAATTTTTCCTGTTTAAAGAAACCCTAAATCGACCTCAGAAACCCTAGCAATGGTGATATGCGTTCCTGGCCATGGAAATTCGATTAAAGCACCCAGAAAGCTTGCAAATACATCACTAATCACAAAAACAAACACAAATCATGTTAATAATGCATGAATCAAAGAATACGATTTTTGAAATTTCAAGAACAAACCAATTTCGGATTTCACGATTCTTGATGGTTTTTGGCAAAGTAAAGGTCTGGAATGCTTCCAGGGATGTCAAGGAATATGTTTGAATCCTCAAAATCGTTTGAAAGTGGCTAGATCGATGACTGCTAGTAGCTTGAAGGTCACAGATTTTTGAGTTCTAGGTTAGGGTTCTTGAGCCAATTTTTTCGTTTTCTCTTGATAGGTATGCATCATACATTTATACTGGATGGATTCGGAAGAGAATCAATCAACATTCAAAGCAAATCAAATTTGATTTTTGTAAAAAATCAAATTTTCAAAATTTGATTAGTTTCCAATCCAATCTTGCCATATTGATCAAATTTCGAAATTTGCTGGCCTTTGTGAGTTGCTTGAGTCTCAAGGAAGGAATAAAAATCAATCTTGCAATTAATTTTGATTTTATACTTTATTTTTGAATTTAATTTGTATTTAAATGAATAAATTCCAAATTAAATAGAAAAATAAAAATAAAAATTCGTGGCACTGGGCTTGGACATTCCTAATTGTATGAGGAATAAGTTTGGATGAAGAAAAAGCAAGCCCATTTGCAAAAAATTTGATTTTTAGAAGTATTTCTCTTTGTGCATTCCTTCAAGATTACCCAACTTGTGAATGGTGTATCTTGCTCATTTTTCCACATTTTTGAGTGTTCTTGGACTTTTTGAAAAGCTCTAAGAGTCCTCTAACCAACCTCTTTGGTCTCATATCAATTGGAGTTTCAATGCTCAATATATCTTCAAAACAAAAAGTTGACTTTTTGTTGACTTTGAAAATGACCTGTAATGTTTTGAGCCATACCTCTCAAATGAAGCATTTTTTGGACATTCTTGTGAGACATGAAGTTGTAGAGAATTTAATTTCCTTCAAAACAAGAGGTGGTAGAAAAATTTATGAGAAAGTATGAAGAAGTTATGATCAGTCAAAGTTCAGTTGACCTTTCACCTATAAACCCTAATTTAGAAAGTTTGACTTTTGAGCAAATCTTGAGTTTTCTTGATGAATCATGATCAACCCTTGATCAAATGATGAATGTAACTTCAAAATGAGGATGTTGACCAAAAATTATGAAGTTTGACTGTATGTTGACCACAGTTGACTTTTTGTCCAATTCAACTGATTTTCAACCATCTGAGCAATTGTCTGAGCAATCTTGACTTGTAAGGCTTGAAACTTGACATGGAAAATCTTTGAAGCATATGAGGAGGCATGAAGACCAATAGAGATGTTGGAAGTCCATCTTGACCTGAGAATTGCCAAACCGTAGTTTGGGTTGATTGTCTAGGAGAGAGTTTGTCTGATCAACTCTTGAGGAATCCTTGAGTATGGATGTATGAAATATCTTGAGAAGATGGAGGGCAAATTTTGGGGTATGACAGTCATACGAAGACATGCCAGGTTTAGACTTTGACGTTGTGGTACACCAGTTGCCGACGAAAGAAGGTTTTCTCCCAGTAAAACAGAAGGTTCGTCGCATGCGTCCTGAGATGTCTGAGAAAATCAAAGCTGAAGTTATGAAGCAGTTCAATGCCGGTTTCCTAGCTGTTACTTCTTATCCACAATGGGTTACAAATGTGGTACCCGTACCTAAGAAGGATGGCAAGGTATGAATTTGTGTGGATTACAGATATTTGGACAAAGCGAGTCCGAAAGACGATTTCCCACTTCCTCATATTGATGTTCTAGTCGACAATACTGCCCAACATAGGGTCTTCTCCTTCATGGATGGTTTCTCCGGTTACAATCATATCAAAATGGCTCCCGAAGACATGGGGAAGACTACTTTTGTTACACAGTGGGGCACTTTCTGCTACAAAGTCATGTCGTTCGGACTGAAGAACGCGGGTGCCACTTATCAGCGTGCCATGGTGGCATTATTTCATGACATGATTCATCACGAGATAGAGTTTACGTCCACGACATGATAGCTCGATCACAGACTGAAGAAGAACATCTTGATCATCTGTGGAAATTATTTGATAGGTTGAAGAAGTACAGATTGAGACTTCATCCTAACAAGTGCACTTTTGGAGTCGGATCCGGTAAACTCCTAGGGTTTGTTGTCAGTGGTAACGGTATTGAAGTTGACCCCGCCAAGGTTAAAGATATTCAAGAAATGCCAGCTCCCCACACCGAGAAGGAAGTTAGAGGTTTCTTGGGACGATTGAACTACATTGCCAGATTCATTGCACATCTAACTGCTACTTGTGAGCCAATCTTCAAGTTACTGAAGAAAGATCAAGTAGTAGAATGGAACGACGATTGCCATATCTCTTTTGACAAAATCAAGGAGTACCTACAGAATCCTCCTATCCTGATGCCGCCCACCGAAGGAAGACCCCTTATCATGTACTTGACAGTGTTAGAGAACTCAATGGGGTGTGTGTTGGGGCAACGTGACGAGTCTTGTCGAAAAGAGTATGCAATATACTACCTTAGCAAAAAGTTTACCGACTGTGAAACAAGATACTCACAGCTTGAGAAAACTTGCAGCGCTTTGGCTTGGGCTGCTCGCCAACTAAGACAGTATATGTTGACTCACACTACCTTGTTGATCTCCAAGATGGATCTGATAAAATACATATTTGAGAAACCAGCTCTCTCCGGAAGAATAGCAAGATGGCAAATAATCTTGACCGAATATGACATCCAGTACACTTCTCAGAAAGTGATCAAAGGAAGTGTAGTAGCCGATCATTTGGCTCATCAAGCCGTAGATGACTATCAGTCTATGCAGTTCGAGTTTCCCGACGAAGATGTTTTACTAGTTACAGACTGCGAAGAACCAGGACTAGACGAAGGACCTGGACAAGGATCCTGATGGACCATGGTCTTTGATGGAGCCTCAAACGCACTTGGCAATGGCATTGGCGCCATCATTACATCCCCTACAGGCGGACATACGCCTTTCACCGCCAGATTATGTTTCAGTTGCACTAACAACATGGCCGAGTACGAAGCGTGCATCATGGGTATTAAAGCTGCTATTGACTTAAGAATCAAGTTCTTGCAAGTATATGGAGACTCGGCTTTAGTGATCAATCAGATTAAGGGCGAGTGGGATACGAGGCATCCGAATCTCATTCCGTATCGAGAGCATGTTTTGAGTTTGATCCCCTTCTTGAAGAGATTACTTTCAATCATATTCCACGAGAAGAGAATCAGTTGGCAGACGCGTTAGCTACTATGTCATCTATGTTCAAGGCCAGGTGGGACAACGAGACTCCCCAAATCATCATCGAGAAGTTTGACGAACCAGCATATTGTTGTGAACTTGATACATAAGAGAAACATTGGTACTACGATGTGAAGAGGTATCTTGAGACTCAGGAATATCCCGCAGGGGCATCTGTCAACGATAAGAAGTTCTTGAGAAGGTTTGCATCCAAATTCTTCCTCAACAACGACATCTTATACAAGCGCAACCACGACTTGTGCTTACTCCGCTGTGTGGACCAGAAAACAGCGGAACGTATCATGGAAGAGTTACACGAAGGTGCATTTGGAACCCATCCCAGTGGACATATGAAGGCTAAGAAGATTATGAGAACAGGTTACTCTTGGTCCACCATAGAAGCTGATTGTCACCGCTATGCTCGATCTTGTCACAAATGCCAGATATATGCTGACAAAGTGCACACACCTCCAGTACCGTTGAATGTTCTTACCACTCCTTGGCCTTTTGCAATATGGGGCATTGACATGATTGGAGAAATCAAGCCTGCCGCTTCCAACGGACATCGTTTCATCCTTGTGGAAAATGATTATTTCACCAAGTGGGTAGAAGCAGCCTCGTTCGCATCTGTTACCAGGAACGTTGTGGCTCGGTTCATCAAGCATAATCTTATCTGTCGGTATGGCACTCCTGAAAGGATTATCACAGATAATGGCTCTAATCTCAACAACAAAATGATCATCGAACTCTGCACGCAGTTCAAGATTAAGCATCACAACTCTTCTCCATATCGGCCTAAGATGAATGGCGCAGTGGAAGCCGCCAACAAGAATATTAAGAAGATCATACAGAAGATGACAGTGACTTACAATGATTGGCATGAGATATTGCCATTTTCTCTCCATGGTTATCGCACTACAGTACGGACATCAACAAAGGCAACCCCCTTCACTCTTGTATACGGTATGGAAGCAGTTCTACCAATCGAGGTTCAGATACCCTCAACCAGGGTCCTCCAGGACGCAAAGGTAGGCGAAGACGATTGGATCCAGACTCGCCTTGAATAAATTAACTTGATTGACGAGAAGCGGCTCGCATCCATCTGCCATGGACAGATCTATCAGAAACAAATGATCAGAGCATTTAATAAGAAGGTCAAGCATCGAGTCTACCAAGTCAGTGATCTAGTAGTCAAGAGCATCATTCTTCCACAAGGTGATCCCAGAGGAAAATGGACTCCCACCTATGAGGGACCGTTTGTAGTCAAACCAGTATTTTCAAGCGGAGCTATGATACTTAGCACCATGGATGGCGAAGACTTCCCACACCCTGTGAACGCAGACATAGTCAAAAAATACTACGCGTAAAAGAGACCCGCTAGGTCGACTGATGATCGGAAAATTAGCAAGTGCACTATTTTCGCCGATGTAGTTATAATGAGTTTCCCCAAGTATCGATCTCGAGGACTGCGTAGTAAATACCTATTCGTGCTCTTAATTCAATTGAACAAAAACAATGGTTGGGTTGATTTTAAAACTTTCAATTACGCTAGTAACAAGTAATGACAGATGAAATATGATGGGAATGATGCTAGGGTGAGTGG
The DNA here is from genome assembly GCA_021764765.1 of Vicia sativa. Lineage (NCBI taxonomy): Eukaryota > Viridiplantae > Streptophyta > Magnoliopsida > Fabales > Fabaceae > Vicia > Vicia sativa. The sequence goes on along the minus strand of CM038796.1, from coordinate 65,763,339 downwards.
TTGATTTAACAAAACTATGATCCGAATTTAGATTTCCTCATTGCAAATTAACACTATCAATTACCTATCTCTAGATTGTTCTTCCTTAAGTCCTTAATGAAGACAACTATTAAAACCCTAATCCTTGTTTAAATGTCCATTCAAACAAATCTTAGTTTTAACCATAAAAATATCAAGAATTCAGGTGATTAAAAGAGAGTCCCTAGTCCTAGGTTACTCCTAATAACCTTATTGTGTAGAAACCCTAACAATCACAGTCCTGCCAATTGTTAGTCATAGGTCTACATGTATTTGTCCGATACATGATCATAAGAACACTACACAATTAAATTGAAATTTAAAAACATTGCATTAAGGAAATCAAGTATCCGAATTCATACAATAATCAAATCAGGACCACCCCCTAGCATTGGGGGGTTTAGCCTCTTATAGTATTAGAAGAAAACATTGAATAAGAGTTAAACATTACAAAGAAGAGTGATGGCTTTGATCTTCAATGGTGGCTGCCCTTGAATCTCACCGTCTCCGAATTCCTCTCTGTCGCTCTCCTCCTCTATGGTATTTTTTCCCTAATTTCAAAAGTGCCTCTCTTTTCCCAAAACCTCATTCTAATAGTCTCACCACATCCCAATATTAGCCATCGTCAAAATACCCTTAATGACAAAGAAAAGATCCAAAACTCAAAAATAAAGTTTCCTCACGCGTCCATCAACACGGGTGTTGATTAACACGGGTGCCCGTGTTGGTCTCTAAATGAGAAAACAGCCAGCCATTCAACACGGGCGTGTTGATTAACACGGATGCCCGTGTTGATCCACTAACTTGTGCGCTTTTTTCCACTTGCTTTTCAACACGGGCAGTGTTGATGAACACGGTGCCCGTGTTGATCCCTCTGTAGCCTCTAATATTCGTGTTTTTGCACTTCTTTTGTCCCGATTTGTTCTGCTTTCATTCTTCCGACGAAAACACTTAAACACATAACCAAAGCGTAAAATGCGATAAAAAGACATATAACACTAGAAAAATGAAAGAAACGATAACGAAACTCAATGCTAAATAACTGTGTAAAACCAACCGATCAAATTCCCCCAAACTTAAACTGTTGCTTGACCTCAAGCGACGATTAGCAGAGCTAATGAAAATTAAAGCAGATCGGTACTCATATGCGCGAGTTCAGTTCTTATTGCTCAGCAAGTAGTGCGCTCAGCATTCACATGACACTAAAACACCTTCCAACTATGCTTCGCACTTAAATACTCTCTTTCCGCTTTTCCTGCTCTTTCATTCGCACAATCAGATTAAGGCATTGGGAATTATGATAATCATCACATGCATATGACTAGCCAAGAATTTCACTTATTTAGGCACCAAACGAACAGCATTTGCCATTTTCTAATATCGATGAAATTTTCAAACCTTTTGGTTATTTATTGTCCTTTTACTGGACGACGTTTGGGGATCAACCCCCTTTGGGCTGAATAACCTGGTGAGGGTTACCCAACTTAGCGGGCTGGTTGCCTTTTACCGTCTTTTCATCATCCACTGCCATTTTTATTTGATTTTCAACCAATCATACCTGCATGTGAATCAAAATTATGCCAGACTGTATAGATAAACTATTCAAGGAGTACTTCGCAGACCTTAAGCACTTTGGTATGAATCGACATGTTGGATTTGTATCAATGTCACATTATTCCGACTTTCCTACTTTCAAACAATCATCCCTGCATCTCACATAATATCAACCCCGACCTTTGTTGAAATACAAGCTCTTGTGTAAAACAAAACAAAATTTTTGGTCAAGAACTCAGAAGATTTAGGAGGATTTCTACTAGTGTTATTACACATCATTTATCATCAACTTAACAAAAATCAAACAAAGCAATAAATTCAAACAAAGCAATAAAACCTCCCCCAAACTTGAACTAAACATTGACCTCAATGTTTCAGATCAAACTCGAGAGAAGTGACTCACAAAGGGTGATGCAACACCAGTTGCTACCTCCTAGCTTTCGCAAGATAGGATCCCTTTTTATTACCTGCAAACAAAACACAAAGGAAAACTAAGTTATGAAAAACGTGGGTTGCCTCCCACGTAGCGCTGCTTAACGTCGCATGGCTCGGCGGGTCATCCCCTTACGGGGTACTTTCTCTTCCACACCTTGGTGCTTGTACTTTCCGCAGCCCAAAATTCAACCCCCTCAAGAGCCCGAACCACTGCGTGATTCACGTTACTTCTAACTTTCATCTTCTCACCTTTGTCTACCTTCTTCTTTCCTGCTTCTTGGTGAACTTAGGAACTTTAATTGATGCCACAGAGATTCTTCCGAGCCTTCTTCGTGGAGTGAATTTGAAATTTTGCTCTCCTCAATTTTGACCAGACCAACAGAAAATTTATTATTTCCACCTGCACCTTGTTCCTGGACCTCAAACACCTTCATGGTTATCTCCTCTTCAAAATACTTTAGCGTTAGATGACCTGTCTCAATATCAAAATTGCACCTGCTAGTCAATAAAAAGGGTCGACCAAGAATGATCGGGTCTCTTCATCTTCGGTATGTCCATGATCCGAAATCCATCGAAAAGAAAATTTTTCAATCTCTACCAACACATCTTCACTATCCCATAAGACTTCTTGATAGTGTGATCGGCAAATTTTAATTTTGTTCCACTCCGCTTATCTTTTCAATGCCAAGCCTCTTGAAAATTGATAATGGCATTAAACTCACACTAGAGCGTAATCAATTAGAACCTTTTCGAAAGTTCTATCTTTTATGGTGCATGGTATTGCTACCGATCCAGATCCTACGCTTGATGTATTTTTCTCTCGGTGCGATTGCACATAACTTCTCATCAACGGTACTGCTTATCATCTATCCGCCTCTTTTCGATAGGATCTCCTTCATGAATTTTTGGTACAAAGGCATCTTCTCAGTACTTCAAATAACGGTATGTTGATCTCTAGCTTCTTGAACAATTTGGCAAATTTATCGAACTCTTTCTCTTTTGTGTCCTTCTCTCGCCACTCATGAGGATATGGAAGCCTGTGTTTACTCTTTCCTTCAGCTTAGAAGCCTCTTCTTCCTTTTTTCCCTTGTTCTCTAACTTCTAATTCCACTTCTATAAGTTCATCATCAACTTTACCTCATCTTTCTTTCTTTGGCAACATTTCCCTCCTTGTTGTGACATTCACATTCTCATGGTTCTTCCGACTACCTGCTTGCATTGCTACTTGTTGCACAATTTGCCCCATTTGAACTTCCAAATTTTTAATTGCAGCTGTGGTGTTCCTGTGATTGCTTCGTGTTTCTTCTTGGAACTGGGAAGTGTGGGCAGCCATCTTTTCAAATGCCACTTCCCACTCTGCCTTCTGAGGAGCTTGTTGTTGCTGATCTTTCCAAGCAAAGTTCGGATGATTCTTCCACCCAGGGTTATAGGTGTTAGAATATGGATTATTCTGCCTCAAGAATTTTATCTCCTCAATTTATTTCGGAGTTGCAAGACATTGTGCAGTCATGTGTGGTCCACTACAAATGTCACACACCACATTTTTAACCTGTGCTACCTGTTGAGTTCCCATATTCATAGCTTTAAGCTTTTTCTCCACTCAGCCTATCGCCTTCGATTTTGAGTTGTTTATTCACTTCCAACTTTAGATCAATCACTCCCTCTGGTTTGCTTGCAGCCCTGTCATATAATTCCAGATGCTCATTTGCAGCTATAGCTTCAATAATCTTCTTGATACCAGTGGCTGTTGAGAAGTTGGATGAGCCACCAGCTGCTGTGTCAATGAGTTGCTTCGTTTTGATTCTCAGACCATTCACAAACATCTGCATCTGCTCAGTCTGATCCAAGTTATGAGTAGGGCATGCCACCAAGAGTCTTTTAAATCTCTTAAAAGAGTCTCCTAGTGATTCACCCTCCTTTTGCTTGAAATTCAAGATCTCATATCTTTTCCTCATGAACACGGATGCTGGAAAATACTCGTTGAGGAATGCTGTTTCCATATCTTCCCAAGACGTAATGCTACCGGCTGGAAGAGAATAGAACCACTCCTCTGCTTCATCTGCCAAGGTGAACGGAAACATTCGCAACTTTTTCTGTTCTTCAGTATGCCCATCAATCTTCAGAGTGGTGCTCATAGTCAGAAATCGTTGCAAATGCTTGTTAGCATCTTCATTAACCCTTCCAGAAAAGGATCTCTTCTCCAACTGCGTGATGGTGCTCGGGTGGAGCTGAAAATTAGGAACATTAACGGGTTGGTTGACGATGGTCATTCTTCCCCCTGGTGCATTTGTCCCTCCATAATCCCCTAGCAATCTCTCTTGAGGTGGATTCATTGGTTCGTCTTCCGACTCTGAGCCGGAGTGTGTTGAGTTCCTATCTTCTTCCTCGGCCAGTCTTGCTTGCTTTGCTACTCTTCGCCGAGCGCGAAGGGTTCTCTCTATTTGCACAAAGATATTCTGCGAGGTCTCGACCGCATACAAATATTAGACACGATATTAGTTCTAATACAATGTAAAAGAAAATAAATAAACAAATGAAAAGAAAAATTTTAATTGCAGAGCAATAAAATTTCAAACAAATTAAGAGTAAATCAGTATTTTGGCAGTCCCCGGCAACGGCGCCAAAAACTTGATCGGAAAATTAGCAAGTGCACTATTTTCGCCGATGTAGTTATAATGAGTTTCCCCAAGTATCGATCTCGAGGACTGCGTAGTAAATACCTATTCGTGCTCTTAATTCAATTGAACAAAAACAATGGTTGGGTTGATTTTAAAACTTTCAATTACGCTAGTAACAAGTAATGACTGATGAAATATGATGGGAATGATGCTAGGGTGAGTGGTTGATTTAACAAAACTATGATCCGAATTTAGATTTCCTCATTGCAAATTAACACTATCAATTACCTATCTCTAGATTGTTCTTCCTTAAGTCCTTAATGAAGACAACTATTAAAACCCTAATCCTTGTTTAAATGTCCATTCAAACAAATCTTAGTTTTAACCATAAAAATATCAAGAATTCAGGTGATTAAAAGAGAGTCCCTAGTCCTAGGTTACTCCTAATAACCTTATTGTGTAGAAACCCTAACAATCACAGTCCTGCCAATTGTTAGTCATAGGTCTACATGTATTTTTCTGATACATGATCATAAGAACACTACACAATTAAATTGAAATTTAAAAACATTGCATTAAGGAAATCAAGTATTCGAATTCATACAATAATCAAATCATGACCACCCCCCTAGCATTGGGGGGTTTAGCCTCTCATAGTATTAGAAGAAAACATTGAATAAGAGTTAAACATTACAAAGAAGAGTGATGGCTTTGATCTTCAATGGTGGCTGCCCTTGAATCTCACCGTCTCCGAATTCCTCTCTGTCGCTCTCCTCCTCTATGGTATTTTTTCCCTAATTTCAAAAGTGCCTTCTCTTTTTCCCAAAACCTCATTCTAATAGTCTCAGCCACATCCCAATATTAGCCATTGTCCAAAATACCCTTAATGACAAAGAAAAGATCCAAAACTCAAAAAATAAAGTTTCATCGTCCATCAACACGGGCGTGTTGATTAACACGGGTGCCCGTGTTGGTCTCTAAATGAGAAAAACAGCTCCAGGCCATTCAACACGGGCCGTGTTGATTAACACGGGTGCCCGTGTTGATCCACTGACTTGTGCAGTTTTGCGCTTTCCACTTGCTTTTCAACACGGGCCGTGTTGATGAACACGGGTGCCCGTGTTGATCCCTCTGTAGCCTCTAATATTCGTTTTTTGCACTTTTGTCCCGATTTGTTCTGTTTCATTCTTCTGACCCTGAAAACACTTAAACACATAACCAAAGCGTAAAATGCGATAAAAAGACATATAGCACTAGAAAAATGAAAGAAACGATAACGAAACTCAATGCTAAATAACTGTGTAAAAACCACCGATCAACTGACCTAGGCAAAAATAAGGGCATCCTGGCGAACTAAAAGGGTTCGGGCAAAAGTTAAGGATGTATATAAAAAAATGTACACCCGGCAAGTCGAAAACCTGAAAAGGCGGCTTGGGCAAAAAAAAGGGTATCCCGGTAGACTGAAAACCTGAAAGGGCAGTCTAGGCAAAACTTAGGGATTTAAGCGTACGACTATGTCTCGTCCAGATCACCTATCTACAGACTACTATCAGCATTCAAGATTCAAATGGCGAAGATCAATTCACTCACTTTCATTTGACAGCAAGGAGATGAGATAGTCGAAATATATGAGTACTACCATAGTTGGAACTTAACGAGATTGTTTCCGCATAGCTTTTTACTTTTCTTGTGTATTATTGTTGAAGTACTTTGTGGAACTATTTGTACTTTTGTTTCTGTTGTTTTAATGAGATTTGGTTCAATCGGTGTTCGTCACTTCATCTTGTGCTATTGCCCAAAAACTTGGCTACGAGTATTAGAATCCTAGGAATATATAAACATGTCATTGCATGCATTGCATATATATTCATGCATATACATACTCCATGCATAACAGGTTCTGGTTGGTGTTCTTGTTCTGACTTTACCTTTATTATCAGAGGAGATTCAAGACGATAATTCACCGTTACTCTACCCAAAGTAATTTTCCGAGGCAGATGGAGCAAGTACAAGCAGAGCTTGCTGAGTTGAGGATCCAGATGGCTACCCAGATGACTCAATTCATGGAAGCAATCACGAATTCAAACCACAGACAGGATGAGTTGACTGCTCTAGTCAACAATCAAGTTCGTAACCGGGCTGATGTTGAGAATTAGGGGTTGTCTGTTGATGTTTCTGTTGGGCTGGATAATGTGCAAGACCAGGCTTTCGTGAATCTTCACGGACCTCAAGGCAATCCTTTTGATCTTCATGGCGCTAACCAAGGGAAGTTTCCCCCGCCTCCAGGTTCCCAGCATGTAGGGAATCGCAGGGGTAATCCAGTTATTGTGAGGGGTCATCAGGATCATGATTATGAGCAGGATGAAGATGGTTTTTCTGTGCACTCCGATCTAGATTTCCCTGTTGAAGACAGGAAGTACCATCAGTTGGAGGAACGTTTAAAGGCTGCTGAAGGAGAAGGTATTTTTGGCATGGATGCTAATGATCTTGGATTGGTATCAGGGGTGAGGATTCCCCCAAAGTTCAAGCCTCTGGTGTTTGAGAAATACAATGATTCGTCTTGTCCAGTGACTCATGCCACTGCTTACTTCAGGAAGATGTCAGTTCATACCCACGATCAAAGGTTGTTGATTTACTATTTCTAGGATAGCCTGACTGGTGCATCCTTGGAATGGTATATGAAGCTAGAGAGGACCCACATTCGATGTTGGAATAACTTGGTTCACGATTTTGTTAAGCACTATCATTACAATAAGGATCTGGCGCCTAATCGTACTCAGTTGCAAAGTTTATCACAAGGTCCGAATGAATCTTTCAAGGAATATGCGCAGAAGTGGCACGAGTTGGCTGCAAGAGTTCAACCTCCTTTATTGGAGAGAGAACTAATTGACATGTTTATGAATACTCTACAAGGGCCTTTCAACGATCGTATGATTGGGGCTACATCCGCAGGGTTTGGTGAATTGGTAATAGTAGGAGAGAGAATAGAGGCCGGAATGGAAACTGGAAGGATTCAAGTTAGTGGTTCTGGAACTTCTTCAAGTGGAAGTAAGAAGCCATTTGTTGCTTACCCCAAGAAGAGAGAGGGGGAAACCAGTTACGTCCATGCTTATGAGAGAAGAAATAGAAGGCAATATCCACAACAGATCAATGTTGTGTATATTCCTGCAAATGCTCTTCAACAGCAGCAACCACAACAAGCCAGACAACAGAACGTTCTGAGGAAAAACAATAATTATCAACAAAGGCAGCCAAGGAAGTTTGATCTGTTACCTATGATCTATGACCAAGCCCTGCAACATCTGCTTCATCTAAAATTGGTTAGTCTGAGACAGATGCCTGTTAATCCTGATCGTCGTCCAACTAATTATGATGCCAATGCAAGATGTGAATTCCATTCTGGTGGTGTAGGTCATTCAATTGAGAATTGTTATGCCCTAAACTGTAAGATCCAGGATTTGCTCGATTCCAAGGCTATTCAGTTTGAAGTCGCAGCCGAACCAAATGTCATTCAGCATCCTATGCCATTACATGATGGCACGACTGTTAATGCTATTGTGGAGGATGGCGAGTGGTTGAACTTGGTTATGAATGTCAATCATGTGACCACTTCTCTTCCTTATGTCAAGAGGTACTTGAGTGATAATGGTATTTTCCCGGGTTGTGATCCAGTTTGTTGCAAGTGTGTGGAACGGCCAAAGGGTTGTGACGATCTGAAGTCACGTATTCAAGAGTTGATGAATGATGGTTCTCTTCAGTTTGGTAGAGCTAAGAAGTACAGAAAGGTGACTCAAGTAGATGTTTCGGTGATTTCTATTCCGTTCACTCCAAGGTGTATTCCTGTTGCCAGCAAGCCAGTACCATTGATGATTACTTTTCCTGGTCCTATGTCGTATGATAGTGAGAAGCCTGTCCCATGGCACTGTGGCGCTGATATGTATTATCATGGGGTGAAACAAGAATCTGGTCCGTCTAAAAACAGCTCTGTGAAAGATAATGATGTGGATGTCAATAACTTTTCTGGTGAAGGTCGTGTGATGAGAAGTGGAAGGGTGTTAAGTCCCCCAAATGTTCAGAATAATGCAGATGCTTTAGCTAAGGCGAAAGGCAAGCAAGTGATGGTCAATGTTCAAATATCTGAGCAGATTAATGCACCTAAGCCTTTTGTTGCAACTGATATGTCTTCGAATCCAAAGGCCGAGGTTGAAGAATTGATGAGACTGATAAGGAAGAGTGACTATAATATTGTTGAGCAGTTACACCACACCCCATCTAAGATGTCTATGCTGTCTTTGTTGATCTATTATGAGGCTCATAGGAATGCTCTAATGAAACTTCTGAAGAATGCTTTTGTTCCCCAAGAGATTACAGTGGGTCAATTTGAAATAGTATGCGCCAGCATATCAGCCGGAAATGGGTTAGGCTTCATAGATTTTGACCTTCCACCCGAGGGCCAGAGTCATAACAAAGCCGTACACATCTCCATGGAGTGTAAGGGCACAACCTTGTCAAGGGTTTTGGTGAATACCGGGTCATCGTTGAATGTATTACCCAAGAAGGCACTCATGAAGATTCATTATTCTGGTTTGGAGTTGCGTCCTAGTGACCTTGTTGTTAAGGAGTTTGATGGCTCAAAGAGGTCTGTGTTTGGATAGATTGATTTACCGATTATGGTGGGCCTGAAGATCTTTACTTCCACTTTCTATGTGATGGATATTAATCCAGCTTATTGTTGTCTTTTGGGATGTCCTTGGATTCATAAGGTTGGTGCGGTCACCTCCACCCTTCACCAGAAACTTAAGTATCCTCTTGATGGAAAGACAATTATTATTTATGGTGAAGAGGAGTACATTGTAAGCCACTTGGCTTCTTTCCGCTATATGGAAATTGAGGGTGAAATACATGAGACTCCGTTTCAAGCTTTTGAGACCGTTCAGATGATCAAGACTCCGCCTGTTGAGGATAGGAAGAAATTTGAGACTTCTTTGGCTTCATTGAAAGATGCTCAAGCCCTGGTTGAGACCGGTCACCCCGAGGGTTGGGGCAGTGTTGTGGAGGTTACCCCGAAGTTTAATAGGTTTGGTCTGGGTTTTGATCCTATGTTACGAAGACAGATTCTCAAAGCTCCTGATTCATCTACCCCTGTCAAGTTTGCAAGTGGCGGCATTGGAAACGAGGATCAAGTCAATGCAATTGATGATGAAGATGATGATTTCAACATAGAGGATTGGATTCGCCCTTGCATCCCTGGCAGCGAATTGAAGAATTGGACATCAGTGGACACCATTCAAGTTACAACTGCGGAGGAGTAATTTTCTTGTTTTTCTTTATCATTTCATAATTCCTACGCTCTGCCCAAGGGGTAGTGAATCATTGTGTAGGGCCACCATGTTCCACTTTGCAAGTTTTTATCATAAAATAAAGGATATTTTTATTCAAAAAATTTGTGTTATTTTATTTCCACTTTCACTTTTACCATTTATTTGTTTTCCTAATTGAAAAAATGTGGAAATTTTTTTATTCTTCACACACTATCATTAAAACCAAAAATTAATCATGCAGATACATATCCACACCAGATACCAATGATCATAATTCTGCTATTGCTCATTATGACTTTGACAATCCGATTCACCTAGCGGGAGAAGAGAGTGAGGAAGATTGTGAACTCCCTGCAGAATTAGCCAGATTGCTAGAACAAGAGGAGAAGGTTATTAAACCGCATGAAGAGCCTCTAGAATTGGTTAATTTGGGCACAGATGAAGCAAAGAATGAGATCAGAATAAGGGCCGATTTGGAAGCAAGTGTGAAGGCAAGACTGATAGATATGCTCCGTGAGTATGTTGATGTGTTCGCATGGTCTTATGAGGATATGCCAGGTTTGGACACGGATATTGTGGTACACAAGCTGCCTCTCCGAGAAGATTGTCCTCCAGTTAAGCAGAAACTTCGAAGAACTCATCCAGAGATGTCCAAGAAGATCAAATAGGAGGTACAAAAACAGTTAGATGCCAGTTTTCTAAAGGTTGTCTCATATCCGTCGTGGGTTGCAAACATTGTGTCGATACCTAAGAAAGATGGTAAGGTTAGGATGTGTGTCGATTACAGGGATTTGAACAGGGCAAGCCCCAAAGATGATTTTCCGCTCCCTCATATTGACATTCTAGTTGATAATACTGCTCAAACTAAGGTTTTATCTTTCATGGATGGATTTTCTGGCTATAATCAAATCAAGATGGCACCTGATGATATGGAAAAGACCACTTTCATTACGCCTTGGGGGACTTTTTGCTACAAAGTTATGCCTTTCGGTCTGAAGAATGTAGGGGCAACGTATCAGCGTGCAATGGTCACCCTCTTTCATGACATGATGCATAGAGAGGTCGAAGTTTATGTTGATGATATGATTTCGAAGTCTCAAACAGAGGAAGAACATTTGGTTGAATCCGAATAAGTGCACCTTTGGGGTGAGGTTAGGGAAGTTTTTTTGCTTTATTATACGTGAGAAAGGTATTGAAGTTGATCTTACCAAAGTGAAGGCGATACAAGAAATGCCTGAGCCGAGGACAGAGAAGGAAGTTCGTGGTTTCTTGGGGAGATTGAATTATATGTCTAGGTTCATATCTCATCTTACTACCACTTGTGAGCCTTTATTCAAGTTACTAAAGAAAAATCAAGTAGTTGTTTGGAATGATGATTGTCACATGGCATTTGATAGAATCAAGGGATATTTGTAAGAGCCTCTGATACTTTTGCCGCTAGTTGAGAGAAAGCCATTGATCATGTATCTAACAGTTTTGGAGAATTCCATGGGTTGTGTGATTGGTCAGCACGATGAGACCGGAAAGAAAGAACAAGCCATCTACTATCTGAGTAAGAAGTTCATTGAGTGCGAGTCAATGTATTCTTTGCTTGAGAAGACGTGTTGTGCACTAGCATGGGCTGCTAAACGTTTGAGGCAGTACATGCTGACACATACCACTTATCTGATTTCTAAAATGGATCCTATTAAGTTCATATTTGAGAAGCCAGCCCTTATCGGCCGAGTTGCCCGTTGGCAGATGATTTTGACAGAATATGATATCCAGTATACCACCCGAAAAGCTATCGAAGGTAGTGCCTTGGCAGATTATCTTGCTCACCAACCCGTGGACGATTATCAACCGATGAAGTTTGAATTCTCGGACGAAGACATCATGTACATTAGAGACTGCAACATCCCCAGCCCAGAGGAAGGGCCTGAGCCAGGGTCATAGTGGACGATGGTGTTTGATGGAGCGTCGAATGCAATGAGTAATGGTGTGGGAGCTGTTATCACCTCGCCCGAGGGTTTCCATATTCCTTTTACAGCCCGAAGTTTTTTTTAATGCACTAATAACATGGCAGAGTATGAAGCATGTATTTATGGGATTGAAACGGGAATTGACTTGCGTGTTCTAGAAGGTTTTTGGGGATTCTAATCTTGTTATCAGTCAAATTAACGGTGATTGGGAAACTCGTCATCAAAACATGATTCCTTATCGCAAGCACGTGATGAAGTTGATTCCTTATTTTGAAGAGATCACATTTGAGCATATCTCTAGAGAGGAGAATCATCTTGCGGATGCATTAGCCACTTTATCGTCTATGTTCAAAGTGAAGTGGGCTAATGAGGCACCTTCGATCACCATTAGAAGGTTAGATGAGCCAGCTCTTTGTTTCGAAACGGAGGTGGAATTGGATGGTAATCCTTGGTTTTATGATGTTAAAAGGTACTTAGAAACTCAAGAGTAACCAGAAGAAGCGTCCATCATAGATAAGAAGTTTTTAAGGATGTTCGCTGCAAAGTTCTTCCTCAGTAATGGTACTTTATACAAGAGAAATCATGATGGTATGTTGCTCAGATGTGTGGATAAGAATGAAGCGTCGAAGATCATTGAAGAGATGCATGAGGGTGCTTTTGGGACCCATTCCAGTGGCCATACTATGGCCAAGAAGATATTGAGGGCTGGCTACTGTTGGTCCACTATGGAAACAGACTGTTATAATCATGCCAGGGTTTGTTATAAGTGTCAAGTGTATGTTGATAAAGTGCATGTTCCTCCTGTTCCTTTGAATGTTCTGACATCTCCATGGCCCTTCGCAATGTGGGGCATTGATATAATTGGGAAGATTGAGCCGACCGCCTCTAATGGCCATCGTTTTATCTTTGTTGCTATAGATTATTTCACCAAATGGGTCGAAGCTGCTTCTTTTGCTAATGTCACCAAGCAGGTCGTGGCTCGTTTCATCAAGCACAATATCATTTACCGTTATCGAATCCATGAGAAAATCATCACTGATAATGGGTCTAACCTCAACAACAAAACAATGAAGGAGCTTCGTGAGACTTTCAAGATCAAACACCATAACTCCTCTCCACATCGCCCGAAGATGAATGGTGCTGTCGAGGCTGCAAATAAGAACATTAAGAAGATTGTGCAGAAGATGGTGGTAACCTACAAGGATTGGCATGAGATGTTTCCCTTTGCTTTGCATGGTTATCATACCTCAGTGCACACGTCGACCGGGGCAACCCCGTTCTCCCTTGTGTATGGGATGGAAGCAGTTTTACCTGTGGAGGTTGAAATTCCTTCTTTGAGAATTATGAAAGATGTTAATCTCGATGAAGCTGAGTGGGTGCAGAATCGGTTAGATCAGATAAATCTCACTGATGAGATGTGTTTGGCAGCTGTTTGTCATGGCCAAGTGTATCAGAAGAGGATGAGAAAAGCTTACGACAAGAGGGTACGTCCTTAGTTCTATCAAGCGGGCGATCTGGTCCTTAAAAGGATAATCCTTCCTCAAGGTGATCCCAGGGGCAAGTGGACTCCAACTTACGAAGGACCTTTTGTGGTCAAGAAGGTTTTGTCCGGTGTTGCAATGATGCTTACAACTATGGATGGTGAAGATTTCTCGCTCCTAGTGAATGCCAATGTGTTGAAGAAATTCTTCGCATAACTAAGCTTGTTAGTTGTATGAGTAGTAGCAGAATCATAGATTGTTGGTCATCTGTTACCATATTGCCACTTTTGTAACACTCTTTCACGTTTATGCCTTTTAGGTCAAACACCTCTTTGTAGGAGTTGTATCCTAGTGTAAACGCCCTTTTAGTGGCCAGTCTTCAATTAATGAAAGAGAAACTTCTTTGTTTTTATTTCTTGTAGTTCTAATTGTTTGATTTATAAAATGTCCAATATTTTCATGATAATTATTTGCATTTGAAAAACTTTGATGGTTCCTGCAAAATAATGATAATTGAAAAAGTGAATAATACTGTTGGAATTGATGGTTCCTTCTTGTTGGAATGTTTGTACCACTTCCGAGAGATCATTCACAAACGGTATATTTTGAGAGCCAATTCAGTTTGGCAATATTGCATAATCTCTATCTTGCGGAGTTTCCCTCCCGCGTGGCAGAAGAGGAGGTGGAAAGTTCTCAATTCCAGTGTCTATTTATTTCTCCAGTTGGTAGAAGGTGCTTTCAGTTGCAAGTTGTGGATGTTTATTCCATAGGGTAGAAGGAACTTGGTGATCCTATTGGTGCAATTTCGATTTGCACGATTTTCATCCTTTCTTTCGAAGAAAATCCCCCGTGAATGTTACCCTGGGGCACTCGACCGTTTGATTGAAGATGTTTTGTCGTCCAGAGATAAGTTTCGAGTTTGGGTCAATTTGAATACTATCATGTCAACAGTAGATCAGAAGGAGAATCTTTTGTCCAAAAAGTATCAGGATTGTAGAAAGTCGTCAGAATCAAGAAGTCCAAACGAGGTCGAGTCTCCTCAACGATGGCAATCTTAAATGTCTTTATTGCATTTTCATTTACACTTTTATGGGTTTGTTTAAACATTGCTAACATGTAAAAATTTGTTTATTTTTGAATGAAAATCTTAATGCATTAACTATGTTTGTCTTGAAGAAATCCTTGTCATCACTCGCTCATTCGCTATCGCTCATAAAATGACTTGCTTGCATATTGATGCCAACTTCACCAAGTCTTCTATTTAGACAAAGATTGGGGGGAGGATGACGATACTAAAATGCTAATCTTTGGTTTGTATGCTTTTGAATAGAACCCTGTTGATGATGCACAGGCCTTGTTTCAATTCCCAAACACCGGAGATATAAGGGAGATAGACCCTTGTTAACCCCTTTGAGCCTCGAAGTAGGATTTTCATTTTTTATTCAGAAAAAATCTCATTTTCCTAACCTGGGGCAGGGTAGAGTTCAATTAATTCGATCGAGCATTCAGAAGAGCACAATTAGAGCATACAACAATGTTTATCCTCCAAGAGGCTGAGGAAAGTCCAAATTGCAGGTCACCTTCATTTGTGAACGAGGAATCCTTCAAAGAGTCAGACACAATCATTCCCAACAAATTGAAGACGGTGTAGAGATCACACGATTTATTCTATAAAAAAAAGGAAATGAAAAAATGATGAATAAAAAAGAAAAAAGCCCGCTAAGTCGAACTTGGTAATAAGTTGCTTAGGCAAAAAGGAGGGCAAAGCTTTGGAGAAAAGTTAAAGAAATATTCTCAATAAGAGAGCAAAGTCGTTTGATCGGACACCAAAAGTAAAGGTGAGTGACCGTCGTGTCCGTAAAACTTGTGGGTTCCTCATGCATGTCCAAGAAATCCTCAACAGAAGTTGCCATACCATACTCTTTTGAGAGTTGAATGCTCGTATCGATTTGACTAAATTTAGGATTGGAGAACATCACAAAGGGGGTGGGCACCAAATATTTTGAGCCTAAAAATCCTTTTTTCTGAAAGTCGTGAACCTGGCCACATTACAACCCTCAAAAGTTCTAACTGAAGCATGGGTTAATTCGAAAGCATACTGCGATAAGACATTTTCCTGACTCCTAAATTATGTTCTAGCTTTTGTGTTGGCATCATATGTTTGTCTTGTCATCCATAAAAGGGAAGTTGTGCATTCTAACAGCGTTTTGTTCACAAGAAGTCGCAATGCCTTTTCCATAAAAAACTTCAAGACTTACATAAGTGTCGCATTTGAATTTTCATTCTCATAATAAATAGTTTTTCTATAAAGAGTATTTGTTTGACATCAAGTAAGTTTGCACAATGAACACCAAAGAAGAATGTAACCTTGTCAAAGGAGAGGGTCTCGACTCTATGGAATCGAAAGATAATCTTTTCAAAGAATTGACGATAACCCGGGGCATTTTATTTTGAATCAGTTTTATCTGTATCTCTATAAAGGTTCTCCCCAGTAAGTTTACTTCATTTTAGGCTTGGGGCAGATTGGGTTTGATTGAATTGGTAAGATTGGTTATTTGAAACATCCCCAGTGATGTCGAAGTCTCTACTTCTCCTCAGCAAGTCCCCCAAAGTGAAGAGAGTGTATCCAAATGATTCCCCAATTTTACCTAAAGTTTGTCTACTCCCCAGTATCTTCAAGTGGAGATATTTGTCTGATAGGTTGTGATTGATAAGACTTCTTGATTAAGAATATATATCCCCAATGGAGCTGTGTTACTGTTGTGTTCGCAAAGGAATGCCCGTTCGAGGCGGAATTTTTATTGATGACCTCCTAATGCATTTGGAATTCCTTATTCAAGGGTGGTCCCTTTTCCCCAGTGTATCAGATAGTCTCCCCAGTGTATCAGTTATTCATCTGATTTCTCCATCAAGATTTCTTCTGTCCCCAGCGAAGAAATTTTCTTTCAACGTTGTGGCACAATATTCCTGGTTTCCCCAGTGGAGTTGTCCTATATGAGGTGTCTTGTTTCTTCATACTCAGACGAGTTATTTGACTTGGATTTCTATTCCGAGAATTATCCAATCTCCCCAGCAAGTTCGATCCTGTTGATTGGTGACAAGCGTTGTTTTTCCCGAGATGTATGCTTTCGTGGGTGCACATCCCACATCATTTTTATCCCCAATTGAGCTTCTTAAAGTCACAGTTATCCATTCTCCGCAAGAGCTGTGTACAGATTTTCTCCCATCATTGACCAGGGATTGATTATTCCCCATGAAGTCAGAGGAATCTTTATTCTTGTTAGATCCACTGTTGTTTGGTATCTTACCTGATGTTCTCCAATCTCCATTCGGATTTCCTTGTAGAAGTCACAGTTTCGCCTTGATCTCTTTCGGCTTCGACCAATGTCATTTGACATCCTATATCAGAATCAACGGTTTCATCCAGAATTATTTCTCCAGCGAAGTCTGCAATTTACTTTGCAACTCTTCTCAGGGATTGTAGCCTGTTCCTACCGGTTACACATGTTGTCGCTCCCTGCAAAGTTTCATCTCTTTGAAGGTTTTCTCCCCAGTGGATTTTGCAATTTATTTTTGCAAGTCTTATCAAGTTTGGCTTGGTGTTTTATTGGCTTCTTGATTAGCCATTCCCCGGTGAAACATTTAATCATGCATCATTACGTTGCATCCTCAAAGTGTAATTTTCCATTGTCTTTTGGAACTTTACTCCATAGAAAAATTTCAAACATGCATTGAAGCGTAAGCCTTATTGCCACTATGTTCCCCAGTGCATTTGCTAACTTCGGATCGTCTTCCCCAGCAAGGTCTCTATCCTCAATATCTCCATACCAGTATTTTGTTACACATTTAATTTGGTTGAGTGTCTACTCAGCGTTGTGGTTGTAGCCTAGTTTCTCTTTGGCGCGATTCCATTGGTTTGGTCTCTACTACCTTTGTTGGTTCGTTTCAATGTCCACCAATATACCTTTTGAATGTCAGTTTTGTCCTGATGATCGTTTCAGCAAGTGTTTTGGAAGTACGCTCTAATCACTTTGCTATGGGTTGAGTTTTGTCTCGTCGCCTGTGCATGAAATCCAGTTGTTGTCCTGGTACTAATCTAGTTTGTTTCATCTAACTAGGTTCCATGAGTCGAGTTTTATCTCATTTTCCTTCTTACTCCTTCGATTCTTTCAGTTCCATCATATTGTCTATCTCGGGTTGAAACTTTTCCCCTTTACTCCGTGGATTCAATCAGCTTCGTCTACTGTCTATCCTCGGTTGGGATGGCTCTGTTATAACTATTGAGTTCAATCAGCTTCGTCTACTGTCTATCCTCTAGTTTGAGAACAGCAAGTGCTCTGAGAAACATGCACTCTCATCACTTTGTTATGGGTCGAGTTTTGTCTCGTTTCCCGTGCGTGAAATCCAGTTTTGTCCTAGTACTCGTTTCTAGAAAGTGTCGTTCTTCTAGTTCTAACGAGTCAAGTTTTGTCTCGTTTAATGTCACTCCTTGGACTCAAACAGCTTTGTCTACTGTCTATCCTTGGTTGACCTGTCTCTTTCATAATTTCGATTTGTCACTGTTTCTACTATTTACCCCTGGTGGAGACCAGCAGGTGTCCCTAGAATCCCGCACTCTAGTCACCTTCCTTATAGGACCCTTTTCGTAGTCGTCTTATTGCGTACATCTTCAGAATCTATTTTTGTCTAGTCTTCTGGTTTGAGTTTCATCTCATCTTTATTATAGTTTGTGTTATAATTTCGTCTTGACGTATATCTTTGGAAGGCTAATATTCATTACACCCTCCCGCTTGTTAAAGAACAATGTCATTTGGCTTTTCTCTAAAGCCAATTTCATTTCGTATTCTTTATGTCCAGCTTTCTCTGGCTCTTATTATTGAAAGTTTCACTCTTCTTCTCAAGAGTGTAAATTTTCGGGTTCTATTGTATTCAATCCTCTTCCACCTTGAACGCTCGAAGGTTGCCACCAATTCTCGCTTATCAACTTTAAGAAGATTGAATAGGGGCAGATGTTGCACCTCAAAATTTACCCTCTTGATTTAGGCTTATGTTTCATCGTGAACATCATATTGCATTGCATTCATACCTTGTGATAGGATCAAAGTTCTTTGGATTCTCAAGTCCTCTACAAGCTAAGGAGGTTGATTGTGTTAGCATACTCTTATGAGGGAGTCCCAAATTCTCATAGATGTAGATCTTTCAAGTCACAAGATGTATTATACCTCAAGACATCTCATTTGTCTCATTGATTCCTCAAGAGTTGAATTTTTGCAAAGAGTGGGTGAATGATTCATCTGTTGGCATTCATCTGATGAAATTAGGGTTTTGGCCCTTTGTGAAGTTTGAAGTTTAGATAAGTCATTTTTTTGAAGTATCACCTTCTTATTATCATCTGAGTTATCATGGTTTAAATAATTACTCAACACATTCAGAAGATTTGAGGTTTTGAAGCTGGATTGGCTATCTCCTAACACAAGATGCAAAATTAGGGTCTTGGGTATAATCAGGATTTCTCCAGATTTTTCACTCAAATTTGATTTCATTTGTCTCTATATGTTGTTCGACATCCATGAGTGAAATATTGAGGCCCAATTTTGAGTAGAAGCAAGTCAATTGATCACAAGGGGCAAAATGGCCATTTTTGGTCAAAATCAGTCAAAATCAGGAGTTGGCCATATTTTCATTTTTCATGATCAAATTCACCATTAAACCAGGAAAGTTGTTAAAATTAGGGTTAACTTGTTCTTGAAGTTATGTAAAGATAAAAAAAATTCTAAGTGTCCACCCTATGAAACTTTGACATGTCATAACTTTCTCAATTTTTATCCAATGGTTGCATACCAAAAATTTTGGAAAGCTTAGAAAAAATCCTACAAGTTTGTCAATGTGTAAAATTTCTCAAAAATGCACCATTTGAGAGATATTTGAGTTAGAAGTTTCATGCACAAGTTTTGACCAAGGTTGGGCAGGCATGCAAATTTCTGGGCATCCTCTGCGCGTACTTTTCACAAATAGGTGGTGGGCATAATCTTGAAGCTCATATCTCTTGATTCAGATGGAATTTGAGAAATCCACTTCGTGCATCTTGAAGTATGCCATGATATCTTTAATTAGAGCTTTGAATCACATCATTTGGTTCAAAATTGAGGAAGTTACAAAGCTCACAAGTGGAGGCCATGAAGCTGATCCCATGCACGACCATGCAAGACAGAATGCGCGTGTGTGTACCCAGAAATTGTCCATGTTTATGCATAACTTTCAGACACCATATCTCATTCATTTCAGCTCCATTTTCAGTGAATGGTAGCTCATTGTGATCCTCATTCCAAGAGCTATTGATAGGCCTCAAAAAGCCAAGAAATGCACGAGCCATTAGTGAGAAAATTGGGAGTGAACAAGAGGATGCAAGGTTGTATGTGCAGAGGTATGTTGGCATAATTTTGTGTTGATTTTGTAAGTTGTTTTAGGCAAGCAAGGCTGGGATTCGAAGCAAGCATGCCAACATATAATTTGCCATAAAAAGCCCAGACAGTTTGAGCATTTCTCTCACACCAATGCCATGCAACATTTTATTTTTTTCTTGCTATATCTAGTAAGGCTGAGGAATGAATCACATGAGCATTTTTTACTACCTAGCCAGCTCATCAAAACGCAACCAACGAGTGTGAGTAGAGGAACAAAACGCAAGCTGACTCATAATGCCATTTTTAAAATTTTTTTTGCTCTAACGGATTTGTGAAGGAAAAGGACTGATGTACCCTTGCTACACTCTCACAATATAAGTAGGAAGCTTCCCATTTTTCTCAAGGGCTCTCTCTCTCGTTTTCCAGACCCAAACATACTCTGCATTTTCAATTTTTCTCATGGTTTGAAGTTGCTGCAAATTGTATTTGTGAGGAATTTTCTTCAGCATTTTAGCTTCATTGAAGTCTCAAGAGCAAGCTGGTGGATTTTTCACTTCAATTTCAGAGGTATATTTGGATTTATTTTCCAAATCAAGAGGTAACTTCCAAACATTGAATCTGAATTTCTAGCTTGCCATTGATGAATATGAGCTTGTACATGCGTGGTTAGCTGGCCAAACAATAAGTTTGATGTATAATTTCATCTGTTTCTAAAGAATATTGCACAGCATGATGTTCTGAAAATCCAAATTTGGATGATTTTCATGATTTTCTCGTTCTGATTTCTTGATGCGTGGTGGATCATTTGGATTTTTACAAGTTGTATGTTGTAGCTTGCCATGTGAACTTTAATTTGAGCTTTGAATCACGTGATTTGGTTGAGAAATGAGATGGTTATGAATGTCAGAAGTAGCTTGCATGACACTGATTTTGCACGCGTTTTAGGACTAGGCACAAGGTTGAAGATGACTGCATGTCATTACCTGATTGGCTGTCTTTGATTTTTGCTTCCATTTAATTAATTTTGTAATTAGCATCTTTAACCAATTTATTTTGCATCCAAAAATCATCTAAAAATTACAAAAAAATATCATAGACTCATATTGACCTCTACTATTTTGTGGAATTTTTTCCAAAATTTTAAAAATGTTTTGACTAACTAAATAAATTCTAAGATTTATTGATCATGTTTTAATTAAAACATTTATAAAAAATACTTTCTCTTGAGGGAAAATTCCACAAAAAAATATTCTAGACCCTTTAAGGGGTTAATTTTTGAGTTTCTGAATTTTATTTCATATTTTTTGCATTTTTGCACAATTTAATAATTTCATGCATTATATTGCATTTCATTCATATTTAATTTATTTAAAATATTTTTCATTATATAAAAAATGCACAAAAAATATTTTAGACCATTTGAATCATGCATCATGCATTTCTGAATTTTATTTCATAATTTTTGCATTTTTTCACAATTTAATAATTTCATGCATTATATTGCATTTCATGCATATTTAATTTATTTAAAATATCTTTCCTCATATAAAAAAGTGCATAAATTTTTTTTTAAATCATTCAATCCATGCACCATGCATTTTTTTTATTTATAATTTTGGCATTTTGGCATAATTAAATAAATTCTTGCATTATATTGCATTTCAAGCATACTTATAATTATTTAAAATACTTTTATCCATACAAAAAATACATAAAAAATATTTTAAATAATTCTAATCATGCCTCATTCATTTCTGATTTTTATTTCATAATTTTAATATTTTTGCATACTTAATTAAATTTGGGCATTAAATACATGGTTTGCATTACACATTTTGCATTCTTTATCATTTTTATTATTTTTCTTTGAAAATAAAAAAGGTAAAAATAGTTTTGGTAATGTTTGGGATGTTAGGTCACTGTTTCTAATTTTTGTAGATTTTTATTTCTGATTTTTGTATTTTATACAAATTTTTCTTGATTATTGGTCATATAGGTCTAATGTTGAGCTAGTGTTGACTTTTTGAATTTTATTTTGACCCTTCCATGGACTTTTGGATTGAGCAAGGATATGTCCCTAACTTGTAAGGAATTTGAGCTCATTAGTTCATTTTTGCTTGGATTTTATATTTCATTTTCCTATTTTTATAGAATTTCCAAGGTGAACATACTCTTTGGCCTAGTGTAATTGAGTCAAATTTCAATTTGAAGCTTATGGACATGATTTAAGGCCAAGTTTTAGGTATGTGATGATCAGTTGAAGGCTCTATTGACATGTAAACATGTTTTCATTCATGGGAAATTACATGTTGATCATTTGGGTTTTACCTTAAGCATAAAGGTTGTGTGGTTCCCAAAACCCTAATTTGTTGATGTCTTGATTCTTAGACTATGTTCTTGTACAATTTGTGTTTCTAATTGATGTTTTGGGGCATGATAACCTCAAGGATAGTCTTTTAAATAATTTAGAGACATTTAACCTCATGGGATAACCTTGATCCTTTAATTAGAAAAGGTTTGATCTTTGTTCCACCTTTTTACATTCTTGTGCATGGATTATAAGGTATGAGGAATGCATTCATGCAATTCTTTGGGAATTTACTTCTCATTTCCTGAATTTATCCTCATAGAATATTTAGGGCCTCAATTCCATTTTGATTGACTCATTTAAGCCCCCTAATTTGCTCAAGCTCATGTTGATCTTGTTGTTAGAATGTCACCACCTTGTAGCTATGGTTGTAAAACTTGTATTATGTGTATCATCCATGGAATTAGTGATTCAATTTTATTTGAAATCTGAGTCCTTACTTCTGACCTTGTACATTATGTGATCATTAATTAAATGCTCTTTGATTTATTTACATGCATTCAATTGTAATGTCATCATGATGACCTAAAAGAGCTAGATCTTCTATTGTTGATTGGACAATACCTTAAGGGATTATAGGTCACGGTTTTTAAGGTACGTCACTTCAATTGACCTTATCTTGAGCTCATGACAAGCATCTTGTGAGGGTTCTATCATCACCCTATGACATACAAGACATCATTCCCTTCCTACAAATCTTGATCATTGTCGTTTGATCTAAGATAGGTGGTATTTACTTTAGATTATTTTGTTCATCAAATAGGTGATTTGTTTGTGTATGGAAGTTTCATCTTCTACATTTGGTTGCTCATGAATCATATCTTGAATTAAACTTATGACACAAGTCAAACATGGTTTTAATTTTCTAATTAAAACTATTTTGTTCAATCTTTCACAAATGTCATGTTTAACTAGTTTAGATGTTTTCAAACTCTAATTTGATGTGCTTGTGTGTGTAAGCTTTTACTTCGTTTGAAATGAATTTGTTTATGATTTACTTAGGACTTAAGCTACTGACCTTGTGTGTCACATTGCCTTCCCACCTTGCCTCTTCACCATGATTGACTCATTAACTTATATGCTTACTTAAAACTAACTCTAGGGTTTGGAAACACTTTTTCCCATTGCTAACCTTTGTACCGTGAATGATTGTGATGTATGGTAATTGTTTTGTGTTTGTATGGACATCATGTTTATGTTCGTATAACTCATATCACTTGAATATAACACTTGACACAAGCATGATTGAATACACACACAAACACTTCCCATCACACATTTCTAGGACGCGCATTCATGTTTTCTCATTGGAAGTCGCTTATGAAATATTATGATAATTGTGTATATGACATGATGTCATACCCCAAAATTATCCCTCTTACTTCTCAAGACATTCCATACATCCATACTCAAGGATCCCTCAAGGGTTGATCAGACAAACCCTCTCCTAGGCAATCAACCCAAACTAGGGTTTGGCTATCCTCAGACCAAGATGGACTTACAACATCTCCAATGGTCATCATGCCTCCTGATATGCTTCAAAGAATCTCCATGTCAAGTTTCAAGCCTTACAAGTCAAGTTTCCTCAGATAATTGCTCAGATGGTTGAAAATCAGCTATATTGGACAAAAAGTCAATTGTGGTCAACATACAGTCAAACTTCATGATTTTTGGTCAACATACATATTTTGAAGTGACATTCATCATTTTATCAAGGGTTGATCATGCTTCATGAAGAAAACTCAATATTTGATCAAAAGTCAAACTTTCTAAATTAGGGTTTGTTGAGGAAAAGTCAACTAAACTTTGACTGAGCATAACTTTCTCATACTTTATCAGAAATTTTTCCACCACCTCTCATTTTGAAGAGAATTAAATTCTCTACAACTTCATGTCTCACAAGCATGGTCAGAAAATGCTTCATTTTGAAGATATGGATCAAAACATTACAGGTCCTTTTCAAAGTCAACAAAAAGTCAAATTTTTGTAAAGAAGTACTATTGAGCATGGAAACTCCAATTGAGATGAAACCAAAGAGGTTGTTTAGAGGACATCTAGAGATTTCTAAAAAGTCCAAGAACACTCAACAATGTTAAATATTGAGCAAGATACACCTTGTACAAGTTGGGCATTTTTGAAGAATTGCACAAAGAAAAATATCTGACAAAATCCAATTTTTTCCAAATGGGCCTATAATTTTATGATCCAAACTTGATCATAATATTATTTGTGACCTCTTGATGCCTTTCCACGACCCCTTTCTATTTTTTTGATTTATTTTTTAATTTAAAAGCATTTAATTCAAATTTAAATTAAATAAAATATGAAAACAAGGTATAATTTAAGTTGGGTTGGATTTTTATCAAGCTTGAGGACCAAGGAAGCCCACAATACATCCCAAATTCGTGCTAGCTCATGCAAGGAAGAGGAAATCAAATTTTGGAATGATTTGATCAAAATTGAAAGAGAAAATATTTTGCATTCAAGAGCATATCTTTTTTCATTCTTTTTGCTCCAACCTCTTGCTCTATAAATACCTATTGCATTCACAAAGACCAAGGACGAAACCCTAGCCTCTTGAAGCAACCCTATTTTCTCAAAAAAATTCTCAAAGTTGGCAAAATCGAATTTTTTTTTCCAGCCACTCTCAATCATCCCATTGTGTTCTTGAGGTAAGTTTGAGTAAGTACACATCAAAAACCATGGTTAAATCTGCCTGAATCGTGCCACACATGAACATACATATTCATATTTTTTTTGAATTTGAATTTTTAATATCAGCTTGTTTTAATCGAAACTAATCATTCTAACATGTTCATGAGATGCCATAGGAAGGATCTGGGTCATAGTTCTTAAGGTTTAACGTCCAAAACACGATTTGCCATGTTTAGGGTTTTTTAAACTGCTTGCTTCGAAACCCAGTTTACAGGTGGATTCAGGGAAAATGGACATCACCATTGGATTCGCAGACCCCGATTTAGGGGGGGTAGCCTTAACCTTGAGCTTCGATTCTTAATATTTTGCAGGTTTGGGATTTTTGCTCGCCTGAGTAGACGATCGGAGCTAGGGCTCCGGCGTCGCTGACTCAGTTGACCGGTAGCTTGCTGGTGTGGCATCATGGCTCGTTCTGATTCGCTCATTCATAACATCTGGGTCCCACGCGTTTGACTGTGTTTGAAATTACAAAACTATGACACGTTTACCCTTTTAAACCACTGATTATAGGATTATAACACCAAGGCGCCTTGGTTCAGATGGCAACATGTATGGTGATTTCCCCAAGAGGTCAGGGGTTCGATCCCTGGCATGGCAATTTCTTTTTTTAACAGTTTTGCAAACTAACTCTTCTATTTTCTTATTTTTCTTAATATTTTCTTTTAATTTAATTTATCTTTAAACATTTTTTTCATGCATTTAAAAATCACAAAAAATATTTTCCTTTTGCATTTTAATCAGAAAAATGTTTATTTAATTTTTGACATTAAAATTAATATTTTTTGCATGCATATTTTAATTAATTGCTAATTAACCATTAAATTGACTTTTAATTGCTTTTAATTATCAAAATCGATCCGGAAAATTCCCAAAAAATTATCTTATCATCTAATCAGCATGACTAACCTAAAATTTTTTTCCCCATTCAAAAATCTTATTTTTACTAACATTTTTCTCTTATGCGAACCTTCTTATATTTTCCGATTATGTATCTGTTCACAGGTTGTAACGTTTCGGACTATTTTCTGCTTTTCTTTTCAATATTATGTAACTGCCTATGGGATGTAATAGTTTAACTAGGACTTTTACTTTCCACACTCCAATTATGTAACTGCCCCAAAGCCATGTAATAGCGTAGGACTTTATTTTTCCGCACTTTACTTTCCGCAATTTATTTTCCGCACCCTATAAACTGTTAGTAACTAGGCGTGTATGGCAAGATAAAAATGGACATAGATCACTTCTAATTGCAAGATAATATATCTGAATTCAACACACTCTTTTCACACACGCACCCCTTAGGGTAATTCTCTCTCGTTGCCTTTAGAATAAATGGTCAAGTCCCTCGAACGTAGAGGTATCCTAGCACCGTTGCCTACAAAAATATATCATCATAGTCCCTTCGATACAAAGATCATAGACCCACGATGTTGCCTACGGATACATGATCTCGTCCCTCGATTGTTGCCTACGAAAAGTGATGATCGTCCCTTCGAATGTCCTAGGATACTTCCTACAAGTTGCCTTCTATGACTATCCGATGTCCCTTCGAATGTCCCTTTTACATCCAACGAATAGGGTTACCTACCAACTAATGGTATGGATAGCACTATTCTAAAGGAACGTAAAACAACACGAAAACGACCATTCTGAGTAGGTAATAAGACTTTCAGTTTCTTGCTCAAACAAAATACTTTTCACACCACACCCCTTTTTTAAAAGTTCAAACTTCTTTTCAAAAACTTCTATCTCGTTGTGGATCATATCATGGAATAAAGCTACCATAGCGCACTAATATGTTGCACTTGCATTCTTTAATCCAAACGGCAGTACCTTGTCACAAAAAGTGCCCCACTGTGTGACGAAAGTAGTTTTCTCCATATCTTCGGGAGCCATTTTGATTTGATTATAACCGGAGAAACCATCCAGGAAAGAAAATACGTTATGTTGAGCAGTATTGTCGACCAAAACGTCGATATGTTGAAGTGGAAAATCATCTTTTGGACTTGCCTTATTCAGATCTCGGTAGTCTACACACATGGGCACTTTTCCATCCTTCTTAGGCACTGGTACCACATTTGCAACCCATTATGGATAGGACGTAACAGCTAAGAAACCTGCATTGAACTGCTTCATGACTTTAGTTTTGATCTTTTCAGACATCTAAGGACGCATTCGACGAACCTTCTGATTTATAGGAAGATAACCTTCTTTTGTTGGTAATCGGTGTACCACAATACCAATATCTAACCCTGGCATGTCTTCGTAGGACCAAGAAAAAATCTCAATGTAATCTTGAATCATCTAGATTAACCTTTCTTTGACACTACTTCAGGATCCGATCCTATATGGATTTTTTTACTGTCTTCTTCCGTACCCAAATTCACAACCTTGACAGGCTCTTCATGCGGTTGTATCTCTATGTCCTCTTGCTGCAACAATCTAGCAAGTTCTCCTGGCACTTCACAATCTTCCTCACCTTTGTCTTTGGCTTGGTAGATAGGATTTTCAAATCCATATTTGACAATAGCAGAATTGTTATCGATGGGATCCAGAGTGAATGTGGATCTGCAAAAGTCCAACGATTTATTGAATGAAAATATGCGAATGAAAAATAATAACCCTAAAAAACAAGCCATCGTGGCCCGGGTAAGCACTAGGCTAAATGTCTTATTGTTCAACATTATATAAAACCTAAGAGCGCAAAACAGAAAAAGCAATTACTCCTAACTAAAGGAGATTGATATCACGTCCTTCGCCGTCAAATTGTCAAGTCCGCAGCCGATAGTTGGGAAAATCTAATTGTTGATGTCATGATCACCATCATCGTCTTCTATAGCTTGGACTCCATCTTTGTTGATATGGAAGGGAGGTCCTCCAGCACGTTCGCGACGCACCATCTTTTGACCCTTGGAAATGAAGCCTATACAAAATTTATCATATTTGAATGGGATATCGGGCAATTGACCCCAAATAGTACACCCTCCTTCTTCAACTACCGCTCTTGCGTCCTTCAGCGAGGCCATATTCGTTGGAACTCTAGTAATCTTGAGAGTGACAAGAGCATCGATAGGCATTACTCGAGGAACTATTTCAAACGCTTAATAGGGAGTCTCAATGAATTCTCCCTCCATCTCAACATACCAGAAGGACTGCAAATGGCTCACCATATATTCTTCCACTCCACAGACGGTGACAATCTTCCCTTTCATCAGGTATTTCAACATTTGGTGTAAGGTAGAGGTAATAGCGCCTGCCCCATGTATCCAGGGACGTCCAAGAAAGCAAGAATAAGCTGGACGAATGTCCATCATAAAGAAAGCAGAATCAAAAGTCTGGGAACCCACTTTGATTGGCAGGTCGAGCTCAAGAAGAATCAGAAAACGCACGAGGGAATTGGATTTGGTCTCAGTTTAAAGATTGAGCCAAAACTTATTTTACACTCACCAGCAGTTTGTGCATTTGCGCGTGTAACTTTTTTTTAAGCCAAGCTAAGCCTTGTTTTTGTGACTAACTATGATTATAAACTTCCCATGATTAATTAGCACATCAAAACGCAAGGAATGATTCAGTTTTGATGCACATGAAGTCACACTTTTTTCATGACCACGGGTGTGCACGATTTTGCTCCAAATTGCATCATTCACCCTCCATTTTGATTCCATTCACTTCTCCTATAAATAAGAAAGTCATTCCACTCATTTCCTCAAGCTTTGGAAGCCAGAAAACCCCTGCTAAACTCACTCTCAAACCAGATTTTCTACAACTTCGTTTTCACTCTCAAAGTCATTCCAGTTTAAAATTAACCATTCATTCTTCTTCCTTGAACCTCACTGAAGCTAACAGAATGATAATCGTGCCTTGAAGCTTCCTGAATCGTGCTATCCAAGTCCAATTTCAGACCTCTAAAAGTGAACTTCGTTCAGGTAGGAACCTCCACCAAACCTTGTAAAATTAAGCATCATTGCACTCTCATCGTCTCCCCGATCCTTGTGATCTTCACCATTTGCATTTTCATCAAGTATTGACTGAGAAATCCATTAAAATCCTTTTCCTTATCGTGCACGTGTAACAGGAGCTCTTGGATCTGATTACTTTTATTAGTCAGTATCTATCCAACACGTGACATTGCTTCTCATTTTATTTTTTTAAACTTAATTTAATTTGTAATCCGGTGTAAAAACCAAGGAGGTCCATATAAAGAACAGCGCGCCATGTCCATTGGATGTGACTACTAATGCGTTTTGACTATGATCAGATGATCCACATTTTTTTGCTTTTATTTTTATTTTCTGATTTTATATTTTAAATATTTTAAACTTCAAAAAGTCATAAAAAATTCATTTCTGGTCCAAAAATTATGAAAAATTCACAAAACTATTTTGAAATATTAACTTTATGAATTTTATTTTTCCATAATTTTATTTTCAGATTTGATATTTTTTATTATTTTTCTCTTCTATTTGATGTTTTTAATTGTTTTAAAATACTTTTTGACATTTTAAAATTCTGAAAAAATTATGAAAGGATCCAATGGTCATTTGGCAAATATTGGTGACCTCATTTTATTTTTATTTTTGATTTTACTATTTTTTGCCATTTGAAAAGTATTTCGCTTTAACTTTGTAATGATTCTTGTATCAGTCCTCAAGAATGTATACGAAGTGTTTGGAAATATTTGTTTGGAAAAATGTAACTTTGTAATGATTCTCATTGGAATGTATACAAAGTGTTTGTTTGAAAAGTATTTGAAAAGAATTGTGAGGTGTGAAAAGTGATTTGTTTGATTGGAG
The DNA here is from genome assembly GCA_021764765.1 of Vicia sativa. NCBI lineage: Eukaryota > Viridiplantae > Streptophyta > Magnoliopsida > Fabales > Fabaceae > Vicia > Vicia sativa. The sequence continues at coordinate 65,733,671 of CM038796.1, read as the reverse complement.
CAAGTAATAAATTCTTATTTACCTACTCAGAATGGTCATTTCTTGTTATATTCCTTCTCCTTTAGGACAGTGCTATCCATATCATTAATTGGTAGGTAACCGTATTCGTTGGATATGAAGGGACAATCTTAGGGTCATCATATGGTCATTGAAGGAAACATGTAAGGGTGCCTTAGCAATTCGTAGGGACAATCATCACTTTTCATTAGCAACAACCGAGGGATGAGGTCATATATTTGTAGGCAACATCGAGGGTCATCAAGGGACTATGATCTTTATATCAAAGGGGCTATGATGATGTTATTCGTAGGAAAATTTTGCTAATGGTATCCCTACGTTCGAGGGATATAACCATTTTATTCGTAAGGCAACTAGAGAGGATACCCTAGAGGGTGCAAGTGTAAGAAGTGTGTTGTTTTTAGATATTTTATTTTTGATTGTTTAAGGTGGTCTAACGGTTGATTGATTATCTTGTCATGCAATCCTATTAGCCGTACATCAAAGCAGTTAATATATGTACAAAAAATAGAGGTGTGGAAAGTAAATGCGAGAATTTGAAACTACGTTATTACAAAAAACGTCCTTGCGACCTATATATCGATTTCTAGAATTTAAATGTGAAAAAGTAATAAATAAATAAAAGGAAAATGTTTTGAGGTTAGTTAAAAGATTTAAGGTTAGTAAACCTAATTATTTAGAAAGGAAAATATTTTTGTTGATTTTTTTGGATTGATTTTAATGTGGAAAACCCTATTTTTAATTAATTGGAAATAAATTAAGAAAATAATATTAAATGAAAGGAAAGATAAAATATTTTTATGTCTAAAATTAGTTAAACATTTTATTAACCTAAATCTGAAATTAAAATATTTTTAGGCTTTTTTATGTGTGAAAAAATAAATTTGTGAAAACAATTAAAATTGTTTAGAAAATTAAAAGAAAAAAAGAAAATGTGAAAGAAATTAGTGTTAAAGAAATAGAATGGCCTTGTAGAGGTTTCAACCCATGCCCATGGGGTTGTAGGTTCAAAATTCTACCACTACACCATTTAAACATAGTGAAATATGCACGGCTCCACAAATATATATGTGAATCCTGTTAAAATCAGAAAATAATGGAAAAAATTGGCAAAAGGCAGGATCGAACCAGCGACTTGATAGGGGTAAGGGAGTACGCGCGCATGTCTTACCGTTGGGGTGGCCATACATCCATTAACATTACCACAAACAATAATATATATGCAAAAACAAATTCAAAAAATCAAATTAAAAAAACAAAACAAGTGTTAGGGCCCATTGTGTTTGAATGGACGAATCAAGGAGTCCCACGCCAAGGGTTGAAAGTCAGAGGGCTGGAGGGACTTCGGAGCCCTAGCTCTGGTCGTCTTCTCCGGAGAGATCGTTCTTGGAACCTACAAAATATAGAGAATTGAAGCAAGAGATTAAGGCTACCCCCCTAAATCGACCCCTGCGGATCGATTGGTGATGTTATTTCCCCCAAAACTGCCTCTAAATTGAGATTCAAAAGTTCTAAAGCCCTAGCCATGTGAATTAGAGATTTAGCCATGAAAATCTTGTAACGATGGCTCTAAATTGTTATGTGGAACATCAAGAACACATTAGTAAAGGTTAGTTGAATCAAAACATCATGGAATGCAAAATACGATAAACATGCAAATATGCAAAACTTAAGTTTCAGAGAGAGTGATTAAGCGTGCTTTGGCCATGGTAATTGATCCAGTCTCACTCTATATTATCTTAGGAATACGTTTGTGTGCTTGGAATCTGTTGAAAACGGATGGAGAATGGATTTTGAGTTTGCCCTAAAAGCTTGAATTTTTGTACAATGTTTAGGGTTTATAGGAGCATGCAATCTGTGTACCTTGTTTGTGCTCTTGATCTTGTATTTATAATGTTCTCTTGAGAGGAAGATATATTGCATTCAATGTGAAAATGTTTGATTTGAAAATCAAATGAAAAGCTTCCAAATTTGGCCAATCTTGCATTGATGCTTCTTGTGCATTTTTTCCAGCTTGCATAGGGTTGTTTGGACCTCAACGAACTCAGATCTCAAGCTCATATGCCTTGGATATCATCTTGTATTTTATTTGAATTTATTTTGATTTTAAATTAATAAAATCAAAAATAACTAAAATAAATGTTAAAATAACGCATGGCTTGGGTAAGAGGGCCTTAACAATGTTATAAACATGCTCGAAGTCTTAAAATATAGGCCCATTTGGAGAAAAAAATTAATTTTCTTAGTGTTTCCCTTCATGCACTTCTTCTAAAGTGCCAAACTTGCACAAGTTGTATATTGCTCAATACTTATCATTTTGAAGTGTTCTTGGATGTTTTAGAAATCTCAAGATGTCCTCTAAACACTCCTTTTGGTTTCATCTTCATTGAAGCTTCCATGTTCATGTATACTTATTTGGAAAAATATGACTTTTTGTTGACTTTTAGAAAGACCTATAATGTCTTGATCCATAACTCTCAAATGAAGCATTTTTGTCCAAAGATTGTGAGACACAAAGTTTTAGAGAATTAAATTCTCTTCAAAATGAGCTTTGGTAGAAAAATGTCTGATAAAGTATGTGAAAGTTATGGTGCACCCTTTTCAGCGGCCACACTGGATCCAACGACCATCTTAATGGGCCTGGGCTCCGCTTGCTCATCGGCACCCCCCCCCCAGTTTCTTCGTTTCAGGCCCATTTTGTATATTTTATTTATTATATATTCTCCTTTTATTGTGTTGATTAATCTTTATCAAATAAATTTGTAAAATAACATTTTGTTTAAATATTTAATTAGATTGAAAGATAATATTTAGTTTAATTAATTATTTTGTTAATTAATTTTATTAAATAAAATGATTCGATTTAATTAGTTATTTAATCATTTCGATTGATTTATGTTATTTTTTTATCAAGACTTTTTATTGTATCGTTGATTCTACACATCTCCAACTGTAAATTTGTTTTCCCACTCTTGTATGGATCACAATAGTTTAGAATTTCATTTCTTTGTATCTTAGGATCTTATTTCTTCACATGTTTTTAATCGCCGTTTAATTTTGCATGTGCTATCTGTTTGAATACCCAGCCGCCTTTTGGGCTTCCCATCAATGAAAAGTTTTGTGATTGATTGTTGATACAACCTGGATGTTTGATTATTGGATGACAAGATAAGACCAAAAGGGATACTCATCAACGAGGGAATTTAAAGATGCTTTCAGTGGTATTTTCTTATTTTTATGTGCACAGTGAATAGGCAATGGGCCTTCTCTATTAGGTATCATCGCTGCTCTCTTTACTTCTTTCTCGCACCATTTGCATACATGTTTCATCATGCTTGAGATTTCATATACGATGTATCGTCATCCATGTCTAATGTATTGTCATCCACACATGTTTTATCTGATGTTTCGCTCATTCATTACATGATGTATCTCCATCCACGTATGATGTATTATCACCCACATATGCTTTATCTGATGTTTTACCATCCATTTCTGCTTATATGATGTTTCGCCAACTATCTTGATGTATTGCCATCTACATATGCTTTATCTTATTTATATGATGTATCATCATCCATTATCTCATTTACCCGTGTTTTATGGTGAGCCATCAAGGCATATGATCCATCTCTTTTCTTATTATTTTACTCATGAATTATTTATCCTTTTGTCAATTTTGTGTGATAATTTCTTGTGATCATGGCCTAGGAGGTAGCTTTTGTGCACCACTTTGAATGCCTCGTGTGAAGCTATTGTATTTCTGACCTATCATGGTTCTGATCTTTTGTGATTAGCTTGCTATCATACAATGTTCCAATGATACTTATTTGACGTTTCATTGTCCACCCATGATGGTGACAAGTTAGGAGTCACATCTTTTAGTTTTGACCTAATTGTAGGTGTATGATTGCTTGAGGACTTTCATGTCCATGTATTTTTTTATTTGAATCTTGTTTCATACCCCTCTTTCATTTGATTTCTCATGCTCCAATGACGCTTGATTGACATTTCATTGTCCACCCATCACGGTGACAAGTTAGGAGTCACATCTTTTAGTTTTGACCTAATTTTATGTGTGGGATTGCTTGAGGACTTTTATGTCCACTTATTTTTGATGTTTGAATCATGATTTCATACCTATTATTCATCTTATTTCTGATGCTTCTTTGAACCATAGAGAGACATTTCATTGTCATATATTTTTGGTATCATGTGAGAAGCTAAATTGATCCCTTTGTTATTGTTTTTGAGATTAATTCCTTAATGTTTGATCATGATCGTTTGTGCCATGTATCTTTATGGTTAATCAATGTTTACTTAGTTTTTTCTATAGTACATAACATTTGAGGACCCTAATTTTGATCTTTCATGATCACCTTTGCTTTTATGCATGAGAGACTATATTTTTATATGTTGTCATGACACTTTAACTTGTTGATTTGATAACGTTATTTAAAGTTCCTTTCAAGTTCGTGATAGATATTTATAATAGGGAGATGCCACTTCCATAGGACTTATAAATATCAATTCTTATTTTCACACTTGATTTATTTCATCCATCATTGATTTATACAAGTGTTTTCCATCTCTTGTGATGTTGATAATCAATTACGTGACTTGTTTTGTGCATTGAAGTTTTTTCTTCTACATTTTTTGCTCATGAATCCCATCTTGAGTTAACTTATTATACAAGTTGAACATGTCTTAATTATCTAATTAAGACCATTTTGTTTATCTTTATCAAATGTTTTGAACTTGACTAGTTTTGGTGTTTTTAAACCCTAATTCGGTGCACTTTGGTGAATGATCCTTCTCTTGTGTTGGAGACACCGTTGAGTATGATTTATTTATATGTTAAGCTACTGACTTTGTATGTCCCATGAGTCTCTAATCTTTCATCTTGCTCATCCTTTGTCTTATTTATTCTATTTACCCCTTAGGGTTAGAATTAAGGTAGAATTTTAACTTCTCTCCCTCATTTGTTGACTTGTAATTAAGTTGTTGATGTTTATTGGTTTATTGTAATTTGTGTGAGTACCTTATCCATGTCCTACTTCTGACCTCACTCTTATGTGACTCTTAGCACAAGTATGCTCGAGCACATACACGTACACACCTTTGCACAAACTTGTATGGATCGATTTTGTTCTCCTTAAGTGATTTATTCGTGAATCTTTCTCATGCATGTTTGTATGATTTGATTGATGCCTTGGTATTTGATAATTTATTTCATGCCTCTTAACCTTTCATGGTAAATTTCCTTACATCTATGCCTTTTCTTGGCTTCTTTTGACTTGTAAATGCTTTCTAGGTCAAAGTTTCGACTAATTTTCGTACTAGTCTTGTGATTGCATCCTTGAGATATTTTATTTCTGATTTGATTATGATTAATTTTATGTGATGTTGCTACTGTAATAACTTAATCTTGACACTCTCTTTGCATTTTATGTATGTCACACACGTGTATTCACGTCACCACACACAATTGTCGCATGTTTACGCACTCTTGTAGAATTTTGTTCGTGAAATTTATGTGGTTTGGTTTGCATGATATAAATAAGATGTTAAAATGTTAGCTACTGAATTTTTTGTCATTTTACCTTCTATTTCTTCCTTTATCTCATCTATGCTTAATATCTCGCACAATTTGCTTTCCATATGCTTTTAGAACTAGTTTTGATATAGTTTATGTATTAACTTCGCATGTATGTACTCATAGTGATGTTTGATGTTTGTTAATGGTTTGTATAAACCTTGTATATGTATGTTGTGTCTACTGACCTCACTTCACATGACACCTTGCATAATTTCTCACTCACTTCTTTCCACTTCATTTTCTTCCCCATTTTCTTTGTGATTAGATATTGTGCTATCGTTTGTGATGTGTTGCCATCATCCAGTATCTTCTTGATGTATCTTCATGTTTAGTTTAGTGTTTTATCACTCAATCATGTTATTTCTAACCCATTTATTGAGTGTGTAAGGGATTTCTATCAGACATTCATCTGATGCGTGAAGCTTTATCTGACGTCTTGAAATGCACCTGAGGCGATTTCTCGCACCATGCGATGAAGTTATTTATTTTTAGTTAGTTATTGATTTATTTCGATTGGGTTGTATTATTTAGAATTTTTATTTGAACTTTTGATACGATACATCCCCATTCATAAACTTGTACCCCCATTCCCATACAGTTGGTAATAGTTTAGGATTTTATTTCCTTGTGTGTTTCAGTTATTACTTACTTACGCGATTGTCATTCAATTAGAACACATAGCCTCCTCTTGGGATCTTCATCAATGAACAGGTATACATACACAGTGCAAACTCGCATACATTCATAGTTTGGTCATGGGATTTTCTACAAGGATAACTATTCGATCAATTGTTCCAATTGGTCGTTTAGAATACTATTGCCACATTAGTCTCACTTTTTAGGAGCATACATATGGCCACCTTGTATGGGCTCGCTTTATTTCCATCTCTTGACCTCTTGGGTCTTATACCGAGTTCCTCTAAAGGGTTTCATGGTTGAGTTTGGGAATGTCCATTCTCACATGGTTAATCAAAGTTTCGACTTTTGTTGATCATAACCCGAACCGATCACCTTGGTCCATATACCAAGTGTTCCATGAAAAAGGGTCTCATGGTCGGGGGTAGGAGCACCTACTCTCACAAGGTTAATCAATTGTTGCCCTTGGTTAATCATAACCCGATTAAACCCTCCATCTATACACCAAGCAATCAAAGTATTCTTTTTACGATACTAATCATTTTGTTGATATTGTTGCCAGGAGTTTGTGATCGTTTATTGGCGTAAATTGGGCACACTTGGATGGTCAATGATGATATTCATAAGCTTTTGAGAATGGAGCTTTAAAGACGCTTTTAATAGAGTTGGCTTATCTCGTGCGCGTTGAAGAGGCAACGGACTTTCTTTGTTAGGTATCATTGTCGCCTTCTTTACACATGATGTCTCATCATCATTCGCATGCATGTTGTATTATTATTTACATGATGTTTTGCCATCCATGTCTGTTATCTTGATGGTTTTCCATCCATGCCTGATGTTTCATCATCCATGCATATTTTATCTTTCTTACATGATGGTTTTCCATCCATGCCTGATGTTTCGTCATCCATGCGTATTTTATCTTTCTTATATGATGTTTTTCCATCCATGCCTGATGTCCCGTCATCCATGCATATTTTATCTTTATTACATGATGTTTTGCAGTCCATTTCTGATGTTTTGTCATCCATGTATATTTTATCTTTCTTACATGATGTTTTTCCTTCCATGCCTGATGTTTCGTCATCCATGCATATTTTATCTTTCTTATATTATGTTTTGCCGTCCATGTCTAATGTTCCGTCATCCAAGTATATTTTATCTTTTTTACATGATGTTTTGCCATCCATATTAGATGTTTTGTCATCCATACATGTCTTATCATTCATAACTTAATGTTTTATCATTTGTACTTGTTCTCTCTTATTTAAGTGTGATTCCTTTCTTTTTTAATCTTTTTTTACGAGATTGCCATGTTCCCCATGGGATCTTTAGTTCACTCTTCTCCACATTTGAACTAAATAGACCTTAGGTTTGTCATCGATGCATGATAAATCTAGGTAGTTTCCCTTGTCCATACCCATAACATAGGAACAACATTGTAGGATAATAATTAGGATTAGAAATAGGTTAGTCTCCCTTAGAATTTTTATCTCTCCCTTTTTGCATCCCTAAAATTAAAACCTTTTTTATCAAGTGCATTAAAATACTTTAACAATATGAAACTTTTTCTAAAGAAAAAGATACCAACCAATTAGTTTTAGGATGTTTCGCCATTGTTGTTTGTTGTTTCGTCTTATAATATAAAAAACACAAACCACCCAAAACAAGTTAGCCGAACTACAACGCTTTGACTTTCCCATTACACAGAGGAATACGTAGGCTTCCTGTCGCGGGGCTTTATCGAGCAAACATTGTAAATATTTTCTTCTTTTCCCGTGTTTTCTTTCTTTTATTCCTTTCTTTATTTCTTTATTCTTCAATTCTTCTTGCATGCGTTATACCTCATATACAGATATAGTTAGACCTTTGCACCCGTTAGATAGAAAGTAAAAGCGGATACTGTAGAGTACTACGGGTGCGTAGGGTGCTAATCCCTTCCCCTCGCGTAACAGACTTCCTTACCTGATATCTCGGTCGCAAGACCATGATTTCTCCATCTCAGGTTTACTTGATGTTTACCTTTTTCTTTTGTCGGGATAAAAAACGTTCGATGGCGACTTTATTGATATATAGTCATATATTTCTTTGATTTTTTGGCCGGTTGTTTCAGTTGGCGACTTCACTGGGGACATGACAGACCTCTTATTGGTCCATTCAGAAGTCGGTCCTAGCCTCCAACAGCTCTTTCTATTCATATATAAAAAGACCTTGGAAGAAAACATTTTACAAGAATTTTCCACGCGAACGTTTGCACAACAATATTTCATATTTATGAGAAAAGCTATAAAGCAAGGAGCTTTTGTTCATACACTTTCTAAAAACATTTTTATGTTAATCATTGTATTTCAATTTGTATAATCTGCTTTCATAGAAGCATATTTGTAAATACACCTTTTGTATCTCAACTTGTGAGTTGATTATTCCTTGAGAGACTACGTTATAGTCAGAAGTCTTAAGAAGAAATTAACAATAGGTCTCTATGGTTGTAATTAAGTTTGATTATAGTGGATTAAATCGTTGTGAGAAGGATAAATCTCCTTGGCGTGTGGAATAGAGGTAGATTTGTCAACAGTGAACCAGGATAAAAAAAATTGTGTTAATTTTTTAAATTTTAATTTCTTTGTTCTTTGTTTTGAGCCACGAAAAATGTTTCAATATAGAAACATAATTCAAAACCCTTCTGGTGTTTTATTTCCCTTCAGTAATGATAGTAGAGAGTTCTAATATAGTCTTCAGTATATCTTATGACTTTACTCAAATTTGGTGGTAGTCTGATCTCATATCAATCTTGCTAAACACACAAGATCCAACCAAATGATCCATTAGGTCATCAATTCTAGGAAGATGATACTTATTCTTAATAATAACCTTATTCAATGGTCGATTATCCACACACAACCTCATGTGTAAGTTCCTGAAGTTTATGGATTGCATAAATTTTAATAAAACAAATAATGGTAGCAACAATGTATTATACAATAGGATATATGCAGCAAAAGTCCTATTGGATGCCTAAACACGTTGTGTTGAATATTTTCAACATCTAGAACAACATGTCAAAGAGGATGTCGTGACACCAGACATCAGACATCACGCTACTGAACTGTCAATGTTTGTTATAGTTCTATTTTTAAATTATACAGAATATTATGGGAATATTATACAACATATGTGGCGTGTAATTGAAGGAATTTGTGGAGGTCTAGAAGCTAAGGATAAAAATCAGCAAGGACCTTGATTGTAGCAGAAGTTATCTGCATATTTGTTTTTCTGCAGAAGTTTGTTACTGCAGTTTGTTACAACTTCAAGCTGTTGTTTGAAGGCCTAGATCCAGTTGGCTAATAGGTTATAAATAAGCACATTATAACCTAGTTTTAGTAAGCTAGCCGGTTTTAGAAAGATGTAGTCTTTAGGGTTAGCCATGTAACTGAACCACCCGATTTGTGGGATGATCACTGATTTATACCTCGAAGCCTATAGGCAAGAGGATTATTTTACTCACTTAGAAGCTGTGAAGTAATGAGTGTAGTTGTGTCATTGGAAGAAGCTGTGAAGCAATTCCAAGTTTGTGTGAGTCAAGTGTTTGACTGTCTTTGTGTTTGGAGGGATGTTCTCCAAACTGGTTGTGTATGTTTCAGAGGTTTGCAGCAGGTTTTGGTACCACTGAAGAGTGAGTGGAGATTTTCTTATCTTAGATGGGTTTCTAAGATAAAGGTTTCATTGGATAGTGATTAGGTATCCGGAGGTTGTTTACATAAAATAATACTACTGATAGTGGAGTCTTCTTCCTAGCTTGGTAACCCCCATATGTAGGTTGGTTGGAACCAAAATGGGTTAACAATTTTGCTGTGTTTTTATTTCTTTCCCACACTTTTCTTTTATTCATGCCTTGTATGTTTTGTTATGTTAGATCAGATGTCAAGACTTCCTTATATGAAATTTGAGTCTGCTGATTGCACCAGAATTTTAATTGGTATCAGAGCAGGGATCCTGTCTGTTTCTGGATGAGATCCATGGAGGATACTTTCTTGTTGTGTACAAGGTAGAAGATTGTTTGAACAATTGGTGTTCATATTGTATGGTCCCTTGAAGTGGAGGATGGACCTATTTGTGGAAGACTAGACCAACCTGACCAGAGTTGTTGTATCTTCTTGATGAAAGAAGATAATGAAGCTAAATCAAAGAGAAGTTAAATTCAAAGACTTCATGCGGGAGTGAAGAATTTGGATTAAATTGTTCTGCTTATATTTAGCACAGAGAATAAAATTGTCAAAACCTTCATGCGGGAGTGAAGATATTGATAAGGTAACTCTTGTGCTTTTGTGGTTCCTTTTGGTCATGGTATTAGTTATGTCTACTCTATTTCTTGGTGAAGAAGCAAGTGTATTGTAGGGTTGATTTATTTTTAATCCTTAGATGTCATGCTTATAATTGAATTATGGAGTAAGCATTGTGTAAATTTTGTCGAAGTATGGCTATATTCTGCTGCATAGCTTCTAATACAACCCTCAAAGTGCAAGAAGAATTCTAGGGTTATTTTTTCAATAGAATATTTGGCAAATTTTGTTTCAACTATATTAAAAGTGTCAAAGATACTTGAGATTTTCCTCAAGTCCACTCATAAAGGAATTTATTAATAGAGTTGAAGAGTATCACTTGATCAATGATCCTCATACACATCTTCATATTGTTTGAAGACCTTGAAGATTGTCAAGGATGATATGTTCCATAGAGATGGAATTGATGTTCTATAGGATGTTAAAACATTAATTCAACAGGTATACAGCTACCAGTTGAAGAATAAATGTTTTGGGTACTAAACAAATATAGCGTTAGTACATATGTTTAGAACCTACTCCTGATCTGGAAGAGGAGACATTTGCTTTATATCAGTTGATCAGGACACGATCAACAAGTTTTCTACTCCAAATGTTAGTTTATATTTTACCTAAGCTTATGGGAGTAGAGAAGTTGAGATCAATGAAAGTAAAAAGAACTCACAAGGGTATTGTTCATAGTGATTTCTGGTGAAACAACCGCTAGTCCTCCAAACTATCGAATAATCTTTATGACTGTTATTCAATTCCTCTGGTAACTTGCAGGATCGACTAGATTGATCCTATGGGGTACTGGTCGTTTGGATAAACTTAATAACAAAATTAATATTCATGGTTAAGACTTGTTTTTAGAGTGTTTTATATATATCCAATGTATTCTGATTGCAGTGTTAAATAACTTAATGACATGACTAAATAAAGAAATATAAAAACGGACTTAGATGAGTAAATGAGTAAAGGTTCGATTTGCAAAGAAATGTGTAAATGCAGGAATACGTAAATGAATTTTAAATGTAAAAGACTTTTAATGTAAAAGCATGAACATAAAGGCATGAAATGTAAAAGACATGGATGTAAAACATTAATGTAAAAGGTTTCTGAAATGTAAAGGATTTCGAATAGAAGAAAACGTGTTTAAATGCAGAAAATAGTTAAATGGCTTTGAATGTAAAAGTATTTAAAAGACATTGATACAAAGATAAAGGATAAACTGGAAAGATAAAGATGTTTTACTGAATTGTAAAGGTTTGGTGCAATCATACGTACATTGTTCGAGCATTCGTTTCCCTAGCCATGTGGTATTTTGAATGTTTACTGAATTTTGTACAATAGATATGACACACGAAATCCTAACACTAAGACTTCTATTTATACTACTTCGACCATAACGATCTAACTTATGAGATCTTGCCACGTTCAGAACATGCAGAACACTGTTCTTCTCTTGCTTCCACGCGTCTTCGAACCGTCTCCAGCGCATATATTTTAACTTCCAATTATCCCGCTCGCGTTTGAATTTCAAATGCTCTGGCCATCTTCGTTTCGAACTCACTTCACAGACATAATCTTGTTACAACTTCGAAGCTTCCTTCAAATATATCTTCACAACTATCACTCGAAGCTCTGAGCTTTGATATCTTAATTCGAAGAACCAATTCTTTCATTCCGAACTGTAATATTCACTTTGTTCCAACGAACACTAACATCATTTCATTTCGAGCTCAATGATTTCAGTTCGAATCATATATATCAAAATCTTCAGCCAACAAAATGCCCCTTTAAAATATGTATTTCGATCCTCTTTTGAGAAATACTTATTTTAAATATATTTGTAAGATTTTGATGTGACTTTGAGTAATCATGATACTGTGTATGACTTCCACTACGTCAGTCACGACGTCTCTTGGATTTCCGAACCGCTCCAAAACAGTCATCACAGCATGGTGCAGTTATTAAAGACAATGATTATCATTAATCACGCCTGTTACCAATGTTAATTTTACGCCACCTCATTCCATATCCAACCCACGATCCCCACGTATCTTGGCCTTAGTTGATGAGTGCTTCAACTTCCTCACTATAAAACTAAACAGCTTTAGTCTTTTACTCTTTTTCCACACTCTGAACTCTTTTCTTCTTCTCTTCTTCTCTTCTTCTCTTCAACAACGTCCCAGATGAAGAAAATCTCCAAGAAGAAAAGTAAGAACGCAGGAACGATTATGGAGAGCAAGGTCGGTACTCATCAAGGTCAATCTTTACTTATCCCCCAAGCAATCTCCAAGGAACAAGAACTTCTATACTCTTCTCAAGTACTAATTCCAACCAATGCTGCTGGAAAGAGGTTTGCTCTAATGGGCCCTCTTACAGTTTTTGAAATCCTGAAAGATACCAGAACAATTTTCCCTGTTTGTTATGACTTTAAACCTTTATTCAATAAGATGGAAATCCCTAGGTTAGGAACTGAGAATGTGAGTGAATCCTCTGCTTCGAAAACCCTAGAAACCCCAAATGTTCCCCCAAAAGATCCTTTTGTTCTGGATTATGTTGAAAGCAATTTTAAACCGTTTCGATCTTGCCCTACCCCTGACGTAGCTTACCAGAATTGGCTTACTAAGGTAGAAGCTAAGAAATCCCATCAGTGGGAGGAACTAGGAATCTATAATTTGATCAAGTTATCGAAACCAGGCTTCACCTATAGCCACCCCTTGTTATTTGCATCCTTGTATTTTTGGGATAGTACTTACAACACCTTTCACCTTTCTGGAGGAATGATAACACCCACATTCTTCGATATAACAGCCATCACAGGTTTATCACCAGTAGGAGAGACTTACATTCCTGATTCTGAGGAACACTCAAGTATCATTGACTTCGACGTCAAGTTGGCCAGCTTCTCAAAGTTTATTAGTCATTATCATACTGAAGGTAATAGTGTGTCAGACGTGAAGCATATTGCCTTTCTTACCCTGTGGTTGTCAAGATATGTGTTTTGCAGCAGGTCTTTACAAGTACCAGTAGGTTTATTCCTCTAGCTAGGGATTTACACGAAAATAGGAGAGTGTGCTTCAGTGAGCTGTTACTTGTTGATCTCTACGAAAGCTTGAGATCAGCTGTTTCGAGTCTGAAATCTCACACTCCTAAGAACATATTGCTAGTTGGCCCCTTCTGGTTACTCCAGTTATGGCTTAATGCCATGTTCGAATCTTCATTATCCACTGCTGACACCATCATTGAACAAGATCCCGAGATAGCGGATTGAATTGTTGAAGGTACAAGGCTGAGAAGACTGACTCCAAATGATGATAAAGCTGACTTCCAAGTCCTTTTCTCCCAGTACATCATGATTTTCTCTAAAAGGCATAAATTTGAAGAGACTGTGGCACCTTTTGCTTCGAGGACTCATGGACCATCATGGTTCACTATGTCCCTTTCAAAGGCTGCTAAAAGCAAAGAGATCGAAGACATTTGGAAAGCCTTCTTACTCCCAAGATTAATCTCCTCAAGAATCACTCCGTCCAAAAATCAAATCTTTTTGTTTGCCTACCAACCCAACTTTGTCTCCAGACAATTTGGTTTATGTCAGTTAATCCCTGAACCCCTTTTTCAAACCCAGAGTGCCATCACTTCTGGTCGAACCTTCAAAGCGAGAGAAGCTAAGCTGCAACAGGAACAATACCAAGGCTTTGCTCAGTTCGAATTAATTCCTTTTGAACCAACACATTTTACTGCAAAGGGTTTTCTGGATTGGTGGACTAAATTCTACCAGTCTTATATGTTCGATACTCTCACCATCCAAAAGAAACTAACTGCTGCGTTCGATGTGCAGGTACACACAAAGAAAGGTATGTTCACTCATGCTCAAGAGATTAAGGCTTTTCAGAATTATTTCGAAACTACCTATGATCCTACGCGCTTGCAAACCACTGTGTATCGAGCGTCCCAAACCTTCAAGGAAAAATTTAAAGAAAAAGTTTCTAAGTTCAAACTTCCTTCAAGGTTGTCACCTGAGGATAGGTATAGGTTGGCACTCGAAATGCATCCACCTAAGTTTCCCAGATTACCTACCTCAGAACTGGCTCTGGCTTGGTTTCCCCCATACCCTTGGTCTTGCAAAGAGATGTTCAAATACAAATCTCGAAGGAAACTAAAGCCATCTGAGACTGTGACATGGGCTCGACATTGGCTCCATAATTTCCCAGGACATCTTCGCTATGTCCTTTCTGCCATGTCGATTATATCTAATCAAGGCGCAGGTGCGAATGCTTGGGAAATCCCCAAATATTCCTTTCTTTCTTTATTTTAACATTTCGTCTTAATTGTTTCGATTTTCAGCCATCAGGATCAAGACTGTTGCTTCGAAGACTAAGGAAGGAAGTAGTTCTCAACAAACCATCGAAACCAATGATGATGTGCCCCAAGCTATTCCAACAATTACCCATGCCACAACAACACCAACAACAACAATTGCCCCAACTCCAACAATTGCTCCAACTCCAAAGGTAATTAATTTATCCTGATGTTTCGAATGGGCTAAGCTTTATGATTGAAGTCTAACTCATGTTTGAACCATTTTAGACTAATAAACTCCCACCAACCACTCCAAAGAAGCGAAAGCCTAGTACCACTGGGAAGAATCCCAAGGTTGGGGGAAGTTCACCAATGGCTTCGAAAAAGAAGCAGAAGAAAGATGTTTCCAAGGACACTGATGTTTCTGGACTCGATTCCAGGGATGCTGCTCCCTTACCAAAATCCAAAAATCCACCTTCGACCTCCAACGTAATGTTGGAACATATAGATAGCAATCTCTCTTCAGATAATCCACAGGTAAATTGAGTTCGAATTTTTTTTTTCTTTTAACAAAAATAGTTATTAGTACCTTAGTGCAAGTTTTTAATTTTCTTCGTTTGTGTAGTACGATTCGAACCCAATCCCTACCACTTCGACTCCTCCATCAAAAACAGCTGCTCCAATCCAATCTTCTCCTCATGGGGATTCGAGTAATCTGGTGCAAAACAAGGGATCCTCCAATATGGCGATTCCGATTAGGGCTTCAGAGCGACCCGATGACCAAGGCACTTCTCTTCCTCTCAAGGAAACGAATAAAACAACGCCTGAAGATGCTGCAGAAGTATCTCCAGAAACTTCTCATCCAAAATCTCCTCTCGAGATCCCTCAAGAAAGTGAAAAAGTCACCCAAGATGAAGAGGAAAAGGCTCAAGAAAGCGAAGAATCTGAGGAGGAAGGAGAAGAAGGGGCTCAAGGAGGTTCGAGCGAAGGAACGGAGTCTGATGCTCACAGTAATAAAGACAATGACATCGAAGTGGTGGAACTGGTTTATGATGATGAACAAGAAAATGATGAAGGTGATGGTGTCCCTACCAATGAGCCAATGGAAGTCGAGATGGATGTTACTCCATTGCGTATGGAACTTCCCGAGTCTTCCCGCTCTCAAACAGCTGAAGAGGAGTTAGCCCTCTTAAAACGAAATGACCCTATTGGGTATATGAAGGCTAAGCTAGCTCAGAGAGATACTTCTCTTCCTAAGGCTGGTACTGGTTCGACTACTGATTCAATGCCTTCTGATGATAGGGCTGTACTTCTTCACAAGATTAGGAAGACAATCCTTGATATGGATTTATTCGAAGTGCTCAAGAAAGATAGTACAGCCTGCTATATTATGAAGGGACTTCTTAATCAAGTCGACCTCACCACCTGTTCTCTAGAAGTTAGCACCATCTTATTCGAACTTCAATCTTTGCTAGACAACGTGACTGGGTGTCTCCTCCAAGATGAATCTGCTACCAATAAGGTCCAAGAGAAGCGAATTGCTATGGACGCTGCTTATGAGCATGCTTCGAAGCTTTCTAAAGAAGCTGAAGAGTAAGCCATGCATATCAAGCAAGCTAAAGCTGATTATGAGCTTCGAGCTTAATCCATTATTCTCTGGGAGAAGCAGATTCAAGAGCTTCAACAAAAAATTAAGGAGGCCCAACAACAACAAATGGCATATGACACCAACACTACTGTCACACAATTCGAAGAACTCCTCAATAAAGGACTTGCAGAAATGGAAGCAGCTGAGCAACTTAAGGGTGAAGTTGCTACCCTAGAAGGAGCGAGGCGCTTTACTCAGCAAAGGCTTGAGTCATTTCGGAGTATTTTCGACAGATTGAGGAATAATGCCCATTTCTAAATTCTGTTTGTTCAATGACTCTTGCATTTCGTTTAAAAGTTTGTCTGTAATACCTAAACAACGCCATTTTGGCAATTTATATCACCATTTTGGCATTTCTTTATATCGTTTTGATTACGTTGTTATTATTCGAATCTCCTGCAGGCGTGGTTTATATTTCTTTAAATATTTCCCATTAACCTTTAGGATTCGCTTATCATTTGCCAACTCTTCGATTTCATATGCATTGTTTGAAAATATTTTTACTATTCGAAAAGGTCCTTCCCAATGAGGTGACCATTTACCTAATGCTTTATTTTTCTTGTCCATGGGCAATATAACTTTCCAAACTAAGTCATTAATATTGAATGTTTTACCTTTCACCCTTTTGTTATATGCCCTGGCTACTCTTTCCTTTTGCCTCATTAGGATTTCCAATGCATGCAATCTAACTTCGTCCAACTCAACTAACTCATTCATCATCATCTCCCAATACAATGCAGATGGGATTTCGTTTTGTCTTTGAATTCGAACTGATGGTAGATGAATTGCTACTGGTAGAACTGCATCATGACCAAATGTTAGTTGAAAAGGCTTGGTGTTAGTAGCTTCTTTAGGAGATGTTCTACAGGCCCATAGTATTTGGTCTAAAGTCTTATGCCAATTCCTTGGCTTTTTCCCAACATGTTTCTTAATCAAACCTATTATCACTCTATTGGCTGCTTCGACCTGACCATTTGCTTGAGCATAATATGGTGTTGATGTTAGTAATCTAAACCCCATTTCTTGAGCAAATTCTTGCATCTTCCTACCAGTAAACACAGAACCTTGGTCTGTGGTTATGCTCTCTGGCAATCCGAACCTATAGATAATATGTTTCTGTATGAACTCAATAATAGCCTCTTGGTCTACAGCTATTAATGGTATTGCTTCGATCCATTTGGTAAAATAATCTATTCCTACCAAGATATATTTCTGACCTTTAGACGAAGCAGGATTGATTTCTCCTATTAAATCTAATGCCCATCCTCTAAAGGGCCATGGTTTAATGATCGAATGCAACTCACTTGCAGAAGCATGTTGAATCCCTGCATGTGTCTGGCATTCTTCACACCCTTTAGCAAAATCTATACAATCTTTGAGCATGTTAGGCCAATACATACCATATCGAAATAACAACCATTTCATTTTATGGCCTGCTTGATGTGCCCCACATGCCCCATTGTGGACTTCTGACAATGCTAAGTATGCCTCACTTTCTCCTAGGCATTTGAGTAATACGCCTTCTTGGGTCTTTTTGAACAATTCATTTCCCATAAGGACATATGATAATGCTCTATATTTTATTTTCCTATCAACATTAAATGTTGGGTTTTTTAAATAACTCACTAGTGGACTTCGCCAATCTGTATCTGATAAGGTGTCTATGGCTAATACTTCGAATCTATTCTTATCACCACAACCTAATTTGATATTTTCTAAATATGAAGGTGTGAGTCTAGTAGCCATGACCCTACCTCTTATTTCGACCAAATCCTCAAAGTTTTTGGTAGAAACTTTATACCCTGAAGCCAACTGTGCTAGGTCATTTGCTTCTTGATTATATATTCTTGGTATGTGTTGAATATCCATGTATTCGAATTTTTTGAGTAGCCTGTTAACTATGACAAAGTATGTCATCAGATTTTCCTTTATGCATTTGTATTCCTTTGTTATTTGCTTGACCACCAACTCCGAATCACCTTTAATTTCGACTCTAGTTGCCCCCAATTCCAACAAAGCTTCAAGTCCAACAATGAGCGCTTCGTATTCAGCTTCGTTGTTCGAGCAACGAGGACCATCTAACTTATACTTGAATTTTGTTGGAATTCCTTCAGGAGAAATTATGAGGACTCCAACACCACTACCCTCCTTGTGGGTCGAACCATCAAAGTATAATTTCCAAGGTTGCGTTTCAACGTAACCTATGACAGGCTTTTCGACCAGTGAATGGTCCACGATGAAATCAGAAATCACTTGGCCTTTCACAGCTCTTAAAGGCATGAAAATCAAAGAATATTCTGTCAAGGCTAGAGCCCATTTACCAACTCTGCTATGCATTATTGGTTTTGAAAGCATGTGTTTGATGACATCGAAATGAGATGAAACATAAACATCAACAGGCTTTATATAATACTTAAGTTTCATACAAGAAAAGTATAAACAAAGACATAGCTTTTCTATGTTGCTATATCTAGTTTCTGCATCATTCAATACCCTAGTTAAATAATATATGGCTCTTTCGATGCCATTACTATCTTCTTGTGCTAGCATACTACCTATAGTAAATTCAGAAGCAGATATGTACAATCTCATGGGCTTTCCCCATGAAGGTAGAGACAAGATAGGAGGCTGAGAGAGATATGTTTTGATCTTGTCAAAGGCCTCCTGATGTGCTTCGTTCCACTCGAAGGCTTGGCCTTGCTTTAAACGAAGTAGTGGAGAGAAATCTTGAGTTCTTCCACTCAGATTCGAAATGAACCTTCTGAGAAAGTTAATCTTCCTCAGTAAAGATTGCAGCTCCTTTTTTGATGTGGGTGCTTTTGTCTCCATAATGGCTTTGGTCTTATTCTGGTTGATTTCGATTCCTTTTTTATGAACCACAAAGCCAAGGAAATCTCCAGCCTGCACAAAAAATGCACATTTAAGGGGGTTCATTTTTAAGCCATGTTTTCTAATTCTTTTGAATGATTGGCTCAAATGATGCAAATGGGTTTCTGCAGATATAGATTTGATGACTATATCATCAATATACACCTGCATAAATGTCTCAATAAAATCATGGAAGATTGAATTCATTTCTCTTTGGTAAGTTTCCCCAACATTTTTTAAACCAAAAGGCATCACTACCCATTTGTAGGTGCCTAAGGCTCCTGGGCAACGAAATGCTGTCTTAGCAACATCTTCTTTAGCAATAAAAATCTGATTATAACCAGAATATCCATCTAGCATACTTAGGTATTCGAATCCTGCAGCAGAGTCTATTAACATTTCTGCCACAGGCATAGAATATTCATCTTTGGGGGTTGCAGTATTTAAATCCCTAAAGTCTATGCATATTCTGAGAGAACCATTTTTCTTAATAACAGGTACTATATTTGCTAACCATTCGACATACCTTGTGGTTCTGATGAATTTGCAGCGCAGCAACCTTTCGACCTCAGCTTTGATCTTTGTGAGAACTGTTGGCGCAAATCTTCTGGGAGTTTGTTTGATGGGCTTCTTGCCATCCTTAATTGGAAGTCTGTGCTCCACTAACTCTCTCTTCAAACCAGGCATTTCGCCATAGTCCCATGCAAAGCAATCTTTGTTTCTTTTGAGAACTTCGATCACCTCTTGCTTGAAACTTGGGCTGAGTTTTGCACTTATGTAGGTTATTCTTTTTGTATTGTCATCCCCCAAATTCACCTATTCGAGCGGATCCTGTGCTAACATTTTGGCACCTGAGCTTGTAGGATCCTTCTCGAAGCCCAAGGGTTCCTTGTCATAGATGGCATCGAGCCTTTGATCTATTTCGTGTTCTTCATAGGGTGAGTCTTTCGAGCCATTCCCTTCTATTTCGTTCACTTCAATCATATTATCTATTTCAGCCTCTGAGGCCACTTTCCATTCATTCTCAGCCATATAGGCCGAAATCCTTTCGAAGAAGGAGGACTCAGTCATGAGCAAGGTTGTCGAACTCCCAGCCTGCTGGCCGTCTTTGCGAAGTGCCTTCGACTCCCTCGTCTCCTTTAATTATCTTTCTATCCTAGTACATGCCATCATGTCGAAGGGTCATATAATAGTGTGCATTCCTGGTTTCGTTTATTTCATCACTTGGGGTACAAGGGGCTATTCTTGCTAGGTACTTGTCATAATTCCTTTTATTGACTAAGTTGACTATTGTCATAAAGTAACTCTGGTCTGCTTCGATATTTTACACTATACCATCTTCTCTCCATAGAACCAACCTCTGATGCATTGACGAAGGAACTGCTCCTACGCCATGGATCCACTCTCTTCCCAGTAGCAAATTATAGTTGGCCTTGGCTTCGATCACAATGAACATGGTGGGCCTGCAGCTCGATCCTACGGTTAAATCCACTTGAACTACCCCCAACGTCTGACCTACTTTCCCTTCATAATTGGATAGGACCATGTTGTGTGGTTTAACATCACCATCTTGTATTCCTAATTTCTTCAACATGAAGTGGGGCATTAAATTGACTGCAGCGCCCCCATCCACTAAAACCTTGTTCACGCCATGGGCTCCAGCCTTTGCTCGAATGAACAATGGCTTCAGATGATTCTTCATGGCTGGCTCTGGGTGCTCGAAGAACACATTCTGCTCTTCGACCGCGCCGTTATCCATGACATAGTAGCAAACTGGCTTGTGCTTCATCAAATCTATGGTATCCTCTTCCTCATGATCTTCGATTTCGGTCTCCTGTCCAAACTCAGAAGGTAGTACAGATACCACGTTGCAATATAAGTTGAGTGAAGACTCCCCTTCTGATTCAAAGTTGTCTGTCAGCATGTCCTCGTCTTCTTCTAGACTTGGAGTGTACTCCTTCGATTCATCTTGTTGTGTTTCGGAGAAGAGTCTCCTACTAACTGGAGGTTTGTTTTCAGGTTGATTGTTTGTTGTTGGTTTGTTGGTACTTGACATTTCTTTGTTGCTGGTCGAAGCTGCTCCTTTGTCTGCCAAAGCTTCCCTTTCAGCCTTTCGAATTCGCTGTTGCCTTCGCCACTGTGATCTGGACATGGGGTTTTTTCCTTTGTAATTTTCCAGTCTCAATTCTTCCCTCTTCGCAGTGTTGAATTGCCTCCTATATACCATGGCATGACGTGCATTTCGTTCATTGCCTTTCCATTTATCTTTCCCCTTATTAGCTCTGACTTGCAGCCATTTGTCTGTTGGTACTTCAGCAGGGATTTTGAACGTCACCCTTCGAGCACCTTTAGGATAGGGGCTGTCAGGCTTTCGTTGAATATGATTACCCTTGAAGTGTTGACTCATCTGACCAAACTCCTTGTGATTCCAACATGGGGCGAAGGGAATAGTTTTGAACGCTCCAGCCATGTTCTGGTCATATGCTGCGGAACACCTTGGGCAAATCAGGCACTTGGTTGCCCCTTTGTGACAGAGGATTAAGAACTCCAACAAACTCTCCCCAGCTCTAGGGTAGCATCTGAATAATTGGTTGTCTTGGCGCCAGTTGTTTCCAGTTCGAGCCCTTTGTCTCCTCTCGAAATCTGCAGCAATTCTCTGGTTGCAGATGATGCTGCATCTGGGACATAGCATCATTTCAGCATTTCCCTTGTGGCACAGCATGAGATAATCTTTGAGGCTGGTATCTGCAGCATAGCCATCCTCCATTTTGTATTTTTCCTTTTCTAGGTATCTTTCCATCTCCTCCATCTCAGAATGAGGTCTCTCCATATCCACCATGTTGATATCTACATCGTCCCCTCTTTCCTCATCATCTCCCCATCCTGATGGTTTGACATCTTCGATTCGAATCTTTAAACTTTCTGGGGCAGAGTATCTTACCAGGTAATCAAATTTTCCACTGGGTTCCCCTAAAGTATCCCAGACTTCCTTCTGAGGAATGCTAACTGTTAGTGTTTTAAGTTGGCATCAATTTTGGTAAAACTAGGCTTTAACAATGTCATGATGGATGTCATGACATTCAGAGATTGAAGATAAATCCTACTGGACAAGGATGGTAAAAGTACACGAACCGGAAGCTAAAGTCTGGAAATTTAGAAATGCACGATGTCATGATGGATGTTATGACATTCGGTGACATTCTCGCGAATCGCTTTTCTGAGATTTTCGTGAAGTTTGTTGAGCATTTTATTTATGTCTTTCGTTATTAGAAAGCATGCTCACGTGGCTGCTAGGTTAATCTTGATTAAACCTAAATTGGTTGTGAAACAAACCATGTTTTTAGGAGAAAATTAAGTGAACCCTAGCTATCTTTATGGAAGCCAATCTGAAGATTCGAATTGCTTCTATATAAAGAATTCAACCCTTATTCTACACCACGCCCGAGTTTATTGAAGATATTGCAGGTTGTATTTGTGTGTCGTTAAGGTTAGTAAGCTTGTTATTGTGTAATTCTAGTTTCTCTTGTGAGCCAAGCAACTATCAATTGATAAGTGCATTGGACTAGGATTTGTTGTAAGGGTAGTTTATCACTCAAAGCTTTAAAGCACGAGTGTTTGTCTCTTGATTGAAGCTCAAGCAAGATCAAGATATTTTATTGAAGTGTGTCTTCACAATTCAATTAGTCAATAGGTTGATATCACTGCGGTGATTGAGGGGGAGTGAGTAGGAACTCAGATCTAAGTAGGACTTAGGTTGAAGTGTCATTGGGTAGGGATTAAGTGAGGAGTTGTAAACGGGCGAGTTTAACTCTGAATTGATACTACTAATAGTGAATTTCCTCCCTGGCTTGGTAGCCTCCAGAGGTTTGTTAGAACCGAACGGGTGAACAACTTATTGTGTTATTTTGCTTTCTATATTTATGTGTGAATTGTCAGCGTGTCGAATCGTGTCATAACATTCTCTGTGACATCAAGTATCTGCTGCCAGAAATTTCAATTGGCATCAGAGCAGGCACCCTGCTTGTTATTTCTGGGTGAGATCTAGGGATAATAGTTTCTGGCATAATGGATAAAGAAGCAGGATTTGGAGGTAGACCACCTATTCTGGATGGGTCTAATTATGAGTACTGGAAGCCTCGTATGGTTGCCTTCTTAAGATCAGATATCAAGGCTTGGAGAGCCGATAAAGGATGGAAACATCCAACCAAGGTTGAGAAAGATGGGACTACTGTCTTGAAACCTGAGGAAGAATGGAGCAAAGAGGAAGAGGAGCTTGCCCTGGGGAATTCTAAAGCATTGAATGCTTTATTTAATGGTATTGATGAAATATCTTGATGGTTCATCAATGTGAGGCCAAGGATGTGTGGGACACCCTCAAACTACTCATGAGGGACATCCAAGGTGAAGATGTCAAGACTCGGATGCTCACTACCGATTTGAAAATTTGAAGATGAAAGAAGATGAGACTATTCATGAGTTCCACATGAATATCTTGAGATAGCCAACACCTCAGAGCTGGGTGAAAAGATGTCGAGGAGAAGCGGTAAGGAAAATTCTTGATCCTTGCCTAAGAGATTTGCAATGAAAGTAACTGCAATAAAGGAGGCACAGGACATCAGCAACTTGAAGGTTGAAGAACTTGTTGGATCTCTTATGACTTTTGAGATGGGAATCAGTGAGAATACTGATAAGAAGAATAAAAGCATAGCCCTTGTATCCCAATCAAGAGGAGTGCAAGAAGGGTGATGAAGAGAAGATATCCAAGCCATAGCTATGCTTGGAAGCAGTTCAACAAGCTCATCAAGAGAATTGATCCAAGGTCAAGGTCAAATGTCAAGGACATTCCATCTGACATCAACAGATCTTATGACTCCAGCAGAAGATCCAGGTCAGAAGAAAAAGGAAGTCAAAGCAGTAAAGTCCAATGTCATGAATGTGAAGGATTTGGACATATTAAAGCTGAATGTCCCACCTTTCCAAAGAAACAAAAGAAAGGAATGGTCATCACTTGGTCCGATGGTGATTCAGAAGTGAATCGAGGAAGAAGGTGCCAAACTTGTCACCGCTCTCCCGGGTGTACAACTCGATATGGATTCTAGTGATGAGGAAGTGACATTTGAAGAGCTTTTGAAAACTACAGAAGTCGTGTATAAAAATGGTGAAGCATGTCACAAAATGAGGAGCGAAAAAGCGATTGAGAAGTTGGTCGAGAATGTGAAGTTGAAGGTCGAGAAAGAGGAAAACACACCACTATAAATCACCTCAATAGTGATATTGTTATGTGAATTCCAAACTTGATCGATGTCTAAGTCTCAAAATGTTGACATCCTGTAATCGATAAGTTGGAAGAAATTCTTCACTTGACGAATGCGTGAAATAAGCATGGTCTAGGATATGTGGTGAAAAGCAACCTGTTGGTGACATTAAGAAGAAGAGACATAGGAAAACAATGTCAAAGCAGTGTCACAACCCAAAACAGAAATGTGTCCGCTCAGCTATGTGACCGCAAAGAGATTTGCAAACAACCGTGAATGGAACAAACCTGGGAAGTCAATGACAAAGAAGATGTCATATCACAAGTTGAACAGTCTCCAGTGGTATATGAAGACTAAGAAGTTTGTCTATAACAAAAGGAAGAACAGACCTAATGAACCAATGTCAAAGCAGATGTCACAACATTGGATTCAACATCAAAATCATAGAAACCTGATCCAAAAGTTTCAAAGATGGAGATGTTATTATTGTGGAAGGTTTGGCCACATAAAGTCCACCTGCTATAGGCTACATGGGTATCCTAATCAAGTTCCTTATGTGAAACCCAAGTCCAACAAGGCATCACACTCTCACAAGTGGAAGAAGAAGAAGACTACAGCTCTGATAGCACAGTCTTCTCTTAGAGTACCTTCCAAGGAAGATTGGTACTTTGACAATGGGTGTTCCAAGCATATGACTGGAGACAAAAATCTTCTCAATGATGTTAAGCCTCATTCTACCAGCCTTGTTACCTTTGGGGATGGAGCTAAAGGAGAAATCAAAGGTGTTGAAACTCAAACCGTCCGAGTTCCAAACCAGAATGGAGTATCACTGGTAAAGGTTTGATCAAATCTCATTAGCATAAGTCACTATGTGATATGGGATTCATAGTCAACTTTACTAAGACCGAATGTCTTGTGATTAATGATGAACAAGCGTGATTATGGGAGGAGTCGATCAAAGGACAACTACTTGTGGGAATCGAGAACCCCACTCGCCATCTATGTGCTCAACAGACAAAGATGAAGAGAAAGTGAAGTT
Source organism: Vicia sativa (assembly GCA_021764765.1). Taxonomy (NCBI): domain Eukaryota; kingdom Viridiplantae; phylum Streptophyta; class Magnoliopsida; order Fabales; family Fabaceae; genus Vicia; species Vicia sativa. The sequence continues at coordinate 65,707,981 of CM038796.1, read as the reverse complement.
GGGAAAAGAAACCGATCACCACACCTCGGAGGGATGGGAAGGATCGGGCCCATAGAGGGAGTCAAGATTACCAAGAATTCACATGGAAAAGGGAAAATCTGGTAATTGTCGCTGGACAGAAATCGAATGTCACACTCAATGTCCAAACATTTGATCACTCTCAAGTACTAAAGCAAAGCACTAGGTTCGGCATGAAAGGTTGACCAAGTGTTCATCGTGAAATGTTGCAGAGAAAAGTATTGGATGAAATCCTCATTGTCAAAGGAGGAAATAGCATGGTGACTTCAATCCATGGTAATCACTTGGTATATAAAGAAGTCTCGACACAATGATGGATGACTCAACACTTCTTTCACGAAAGTGTGCGAGAATTGTGTCAAGAAGCTTGGAATGAAGAATGACACCACACTAGGACTATCACCCTTCCTCTTTGAAGGTGTCCAAAAGAACAAGTGGAAAAGGAGTTGATCAAAGCTTGTGTAAAAGGATGGATGTGTCCCTTGAGAAGCAATCTTATTTCTTGGATCAGCAAGAAACAAACTGTGTTCCTATACAATGCTAGAAACACATAGCGGTGATAGCAATTGCTATAAGATGATCCGATGAAGCAGAATCGATTGAGTACCACGTCATACTGTGATGTCATGACATTGAACTGTGACATTGCACCGAGGCCACCAATTTAAGACCTTAAGGGACAAATTGGGTATGTGTCAATATGAGGAATTGTAGCAATTAACTAGGGTAATGAAGGGATGAAAGGGATTGTGTATTTCAATTACTTATAAGTGGGCCATTTAGGTATTTTCATCCTCATTTTAAAAGTCCAAGAATAGGAAGAGACATCCATATATAAGAGTTTCTCCATTTGAAAGTAGCATCCCTTTACTTCTTCTAAAAGAAACTCAATCCCTTTCCAATTTCGCCTCACTCCCACAACAACCATCGAAAATGTCTTCATCCTCCTCATCATCTCAACAATCGGGATCTTCATCTCCTTCCATGAATGAAGTTAGGTCAAAACGAAACCATGCAAGTCAAGCATTACAGCTACTCCATCACAGACTCGCAATCACCCGTAAAGAGTCAAGAAGCTACGCACAAGAAATGCAAGAAGGGCATGCATCCCTTCGGTAAGACTTCTATTCCATCATCCTCCTCTGGGACTAGGTCATGCATGAGGCTATAGCTAGGATAGTGTCCGATATCCTAAATGAGAATAGGTCTGCTCGGGTTTCAGCCTCGAATCATAAGTCTGCTAGCCCTAGCTTAGCTTGATCCGATGTCAATGAGAATGTCAAGACATCCGTGATGATGTTGATTCCCCTATAAAAATGATGTAAATCCCGATCCACTCTCAAGGATGTAACGATGATAAAGAATCTCCGCTGAAAATGTGAATGAGATTTCGATGAGGTTCTTGAGAAATCTTCGATCATAGTGGTTCGATAAAGCTCCCGCTGCCTCACGACAACATATCCGATGGCATTCTTGAAGATTCTCCGAGAAGAACACCAATCAAAATATGGTGTCTCACGTCATCAACCTAGATGAGGACTTCTCGATAATGACCTCATAGCCAAGGTTAATCCCAAAGATTGCTAGAAGGGTAATGACTAGGAAAGGGAAGAAAAGTGCTGCTCAAAGCCCTGTTCAGGAGAAGGTTTCTACAGCTTCTCATAAGTCTCCTAAGGCTGGGAACAAGACTGTTGATGAAACTGGTAAAGAGAAGGCTAAAACCTCCAAAGGGAAGAATAAGATGAAGAGTACAGGTGGTTCATCTAAGGCAAAGAGCACCTCAATGGTGAAGAAGAGGAAGGCACCTGAGCCATCAGAACATGATGATTCTGACCTTGATGCTACAGAGAATGTCTCTGACATTCACTCAAGAAAGAGGCTGTCTCTTGGGAAATTGCCTATTGTCCCTGAAGTGGCAATTGACAACATTTCCTTCCACCACCCTGAGAGTGCTAGCAGGTGGAAGTATGTGTGTCTGAAAAGAATTGCTCTAGAAAGAGAATTGAACAATAGTGCCCTTGAATGCAAAGATGTTATGGAGCTAATCAAGGAAGCTGGGCTGATGAAAACTGTGGTCAAGTTTTCTAATTGTTATGATGCTTTGGTGAAAGAGTTCATTGTGAACCTGACAATTGATCTTGATGGGAGATCAAGACTTCGGATGTATGTGAGAGGAAGAAAAGTAAAGTTTTCCCCAAGTATAATCAACACTTATTTGGGAAGATCAGATAATGCTCAACCTGAGCTAGAAGAGACTGATAATAAAGTATGCCAAACAATTATCGCCAAGCAAGTAAAACACGTCTGTGAAGGAAAGCTATCGCTAGCAAGTTAAGTGTCAAATTTGCCATCTTGCACAAGATAGGTGCAGCCAACTGGTTCCCACAAATCACAAGTCCACCATCTCCATTGGTCCGGGATTTATCTATGTTGGCACTAAAACAAAGTTTGACTATGGCACTTATATCTTCGAGCAAACCCTTAAACATGCCGAGAGCTATGCAATTAAGGGACCAATAGCATTTCCATCTCTTGTGTGGTATTATAACCGATCAATACCCCGACATTCGGGAAATAGAGATACGGCAAAAGAGTTCCCGCCTTGGCTTCCACTACAAGCTATTTCAAGGAAGCATGTTCGACATTGTCATGACATCACCGAGACATCCAATGTCAAAGCAAATTCTCGGCGTATGTCATAGCTGTGCTAAAGGAGACCTGTAGGGAACTTGAAGCAAGGAAGCAGACCCTTGAAGCTCTGATCTCTACTCTTGAAAAAGAAGAAGACACAGTGGTTGAGGAAGAAAGGATTGCTGATGAGCCATCTGGTGAAAAGATGGATGATGGGGATGATGCCGATCAAGCAACCGCTAAAGAAGGATCTGAAGAAGCTTCCTTCCACAGTGCTTCTTCAGGAGAAGAGAGCACCTGAGCTGTTGCTAGTCTTTATGTGCCCTGATTGCCTGCTGTTACTTGGTTTTTATTCTGTCAAATTTTCCTTCTTGTCCTGTTGTTTCCAATCTGTATGTTGGATGACTGTAATTGTGTTGACAGATATGTAACCCTTGAATATTTATGCTGTTTTCCTTCTGATACTCCTTTATGTTCATTGTTTGGGGCAATTGTATTGTTTCCTTTGGCCCTTTATGGCTAAAAAGGGGGAGAAGAAGAAATACTGTGGGAAGTATTAATGTTTGGGAAATCAGATGGGTATGGCTGTATATGCTGCTTAAAATTTTGTAAGTGTATGTGGGGCAATTGTGGGAAATTGTGGGATTCTTGTATGGGTAGAATTTATCTTCTCTTAGTTCTAGGTACTTAAAGCTTAGGAAAGCTTAGGGAAACTCAGAACTAGGTAATAGTCTTCTGCTGCATTTGTACTCTGATAGGTCTAGTTGTTTTAGCCAAAAATGTGCCAAAGGGGGAGTTTGTTAGTGTTTTAAGTTGGCATCAATTTTGGTAAAACTAGGCTTTAACAATGTCATGATGGATGTCATGACATTCAGAGATTGAAGATAAATCCTACTGGACAAGGATGGTAAAAGTACACAGGCTGGAAGCTAAAGTCAGTCTGAAATTCGAAATGCATCGATGTCATGACAGATGTTATGACATTCAGTGTGACATTCTGTTCTGCAGAATCAGTTTTTCCTGAGATTTTTCAGGAAGTTTGTTGAGCATTTTATTTATGTCTTTCTGTTATTAGAAAGCATGCTCACGTGGCTGCTAGGTTAATCTTGATTAAACCTAAATTGGTTGTGAAACAAACCATGTTTTTAGGAGAAAATTAAGTGAACCCTAGCTATCTTTATGGAAGCCCAATACTGAAGATTCAGAATTGCTTCTATATAAAGAATTCAACCCTTATTCTACAGCCACGCCTCCAGAGTTTATTGAAGATATTGCAGGTTGTATTTTGTGTACTGTTAAGGTTAGTAACAGTTGTTATTGTGTAATTCTAGTTTCTCTTGTGAGCCAAGCAACTATCAATTGATAAGTGCATTGGACTAGGATTTGTTGTAAGGGTAGTTTATCACTCAAAGCTTTAAAGCACGAGTGTTTGTCTCTTGATTGAAGCTTTGAAGCAAGATCAAGATATTTTATTGAAGTGTGTCTTCACAATTCAATTAGTCAATAGGTTGATATCACTGCGGTGATTGAGGGGGAGTGAGTAGGAACTCAGATCTAAGTAGGACTTAGGTTGAAGTGTCATTGGGTAGGGATTAAGTGAGGAGTTGTAAACGGGCGAGTTTAACTCTGAATTGATACTACTAATAGTGAATTTCCTCCCTGGCTTGGTAGCCTCCAGACGTAGGTTTGTTAGAACCGAACTGGGTGAACAACTTATTGTGTTATTTACTGCTTTCTATATTTACTGTGTGAATTGTCAAAGCAGTGTCAGATACTGTGTCATAACATTCTCTGTGACATCAAGTATCTGCTGCCAGAAATTTCACTAACATCTCCATCCTCTCCCTTTATATCATCATCTCCTCATCTTGTGGGCTTGATGTCTTCGATTGGGATTTTCGAACTCTCTGGAGCAGAATATTTCACCAGATAGTCAAACTTCCCACTGGGCTCTCCCAGGGTATCCCAGATTTCTTTTTGAGGGGGGGTGGCTTTGTGATCTTTACTCTCTCCAATTTTAGCCTTAGGCCTTCAGTGGCCTGTGTCAACTCTTGTTTCTGGTTCTCCTGAACCTCAGTAGCCTGGATCTCTTTCGAAACAATTGATGGTACTGCTTTGATCGAAGTCTCTAATTGTTTGTGGACGTCCTCAGTGACTCCCTTGTTGACTTCGACTAACACACAGTTTCCATTCTCAGAGCTTTCTTCTCCTAATGGAGTGGCCTCTTGATCTGCTTCCACCATATTGATTTCCCCAACGCACGAAGGCTCGGAGTAGTTGGTGTCTGCAACATCTAGAGGGTCTTCATCTACTTTCATTTTTGGTTTGTCAGCAAACTTCAATCTGCCTTCTTTAATTGCATTTTGAATTAGATCCCTGAAAAGAAAACACTGTGAGGTCTTGTGGCCTAGGAAACTATGATATTTACAAAACCCTCTTTTCTTTCTTTGATCTAAAGGAGGTATTTTGACATTTGATGGCACAATTAACTGGCCATCTTTGACAAGCAAATCGAAAATCTCGTCACACTTTGTTACATCAAAGGTATACACCTTCTTCGGGAATTTATCACTTTTCTCATTTTCAACAATTTCTTTCCCTTTTGTGGGAACTAATAGTTTGCAAGAGTAAGGTGGGGCCTGCTTTAATTTAGCGAGATCAACTTCGACCGCTTCGAATTCAGGATAGTCTTCGACTTCCTCTGTTTCGACGTAGGAAATTCTTTCTTTCTTATTACTTTTGAAAGCCCTGGCCTTTTCGTCCTTTAGTCTTTCGACTTGTCGAACCCTATCTGCTAACTGAGCCATATCCCTCAAGTACTGTGTGTCTAATTTCTTTCGAATAGAATAGTCCAGGCCACCAGCGGCCATTTCGACTAACTCATGTTCAGGAACTACTGTGAAACATCTAGATTTCAGAGTCTGAACCTATTTAAGTACTCATCTATGGGTTTAGTAAACTTCCTCTTAACACTTGCTTGTTCCTTTAGACTTATCTTGGATTGTCCCATATAAAATTGTTCATGGAACAATCTCTCCAGGAGGGTCCAGGTATCTATGGATCCAGGAGGCAAAGTGGTGAACCATGTGAAAGTGTATTTAGTGAGGGAACTTGGGAAATATTTGATCCTCAGGTTCTCATTATTTGCTATGTCTCCTGCTTCGGTCAGATACCTGGCTATATGCTCGACTGTTGATTCATTGGTATCTCCAGCAAACTTTGTAAACTTAGGGATCTTGTATCCCCTTGGTAAATCAGTATGCATTATATAATCTGCTATAGGAGAGGCATAATTTGGCCTTTTAATCCCTGTATTAAGACCATTTTGGGCCATAATCCTCTCTATCATGGTGGTTAGATTATTTTCTGCCAAGATATTGTCATTTCGAGTTCTATGGACAACTGCATCAGCATCTTGGTTTCGACCCACCATGACAACTCCTCTAGGTTGTTCTTCTCGAAACGCTGGGACTTCTAGCCTTTCGACCCTTACCCCTGGTTCCATAACTCTCCTTTGTGGTTCCTCTCGAATCACTGGGGCATCTAATCTTTTGACCCTTGCCACCGATTCTATAAATCCCCTTTGTGGTTCCTCCCGAATCACTGGGGCATCTAACCTCTGTGCCCTTGCCCCCAAATTAACCCCCTCTCTGACTGGCCTATAGGGTGGGTCATCAATAATTTGTTCTATGATAGGTACGTTCGTTCGCTCGAACCAATGCCTGGTTCTGTCTACGCCTTTCTGGCGGAGCGAAGAAATCTGCTATTCGACTCATGTTTTCTGCATTTTCTCTGTTTGTCACAGTTACGTTTTGAACTATTGGGGCGAAGATTTCTTGCATAGTTTGTGCTAACACTCCTATCATATTATGGTTACTATCATCCATTAACTGCCTAAAAGCTATTTGATTTTCTGTGGTTAGGATAGGCAGTGTACTATAACCTACTAACCCTTGGTTATTTGTCATAAATTGATTAGCCCCAGATCCAGACCCTAATTGTGGTGACATGTTCGACGTCGAAGTTTGCAATCCTGCCATCAAAGATGTTGGCATCCCATAAGGGGGATTTCTGGGTCTATTACCATCGAAACTGGGTGGTCTAGTTGGTGGTGGGGTAGCGAAATGGGTTTGTGCCCCTGATGGTGGGACAAATCCCCCAGGATACCCAGCGGTTCCTGTATTGCCTAGGATCGAATTGTTAGTTGACATGCCACTTGTTCCGTTCGTGGCCACATTACTAGTGGAAGATGCAACAGACTGTGCGTTCGAAGGGATTGCGCTTGACGTTCCCGTCGAAGCAGACCCAGTAGTGCCTGTTCCATGTGGGGCGTTTTGTTCCCCTTGTTGATTGTTTGTATTAGACATCCTATTATTTCGTTTTCTTCTGGGTAAGGGTTGGTTGCTATTAGTTATTATACCACTTCTAAGGTTCATATAACAACGAACTTGACACTCAGAGAGAACTCTTATAATGATTATGTCTTAACAATCTTTATTTTATTTTAATTTTGTAACGACCAATGACTGTCCCACTGGGCGTGCCAATTTGTTCACAGTGATTTCTGGTGAAACAACCGCTAGTCCTCCAAACTATCGAATAATCTTTATGACTGTTATTCAATTCCTCCGGTAACTTGCAGGATCGACTAGATTGATCCTATGGGGTATCGGTCGTTTGGATAAACTTAATAACAAAATTAATATTCATGGTTAAGACTTGTTTTTAGAGTGTTTTATATATATCCAATGTATTCCGATTGCAGTGTTAAATAACTTAATGACATGATTAAATAAAGAAATATAAAAATGGACTTAGATGAGTAAATGAGTAAAGGTTCGATTTGCAAAGAAATGTGTAAATGCAGGAATACGTAAATGACTTTTAAATGTAAAAGACTTTTAATGTAAAAGCATGAACATAAAGGCATGAAATGTAAAAGACATGGATGTAAAACATTAATGTAAATGGTTTCTGAAATGTAAAGGATTTCGAATAGAAGAAAACGTGTTTAAATGCAGAAAATAGTTAAATGGCTTTGAATGTAAAAGTATTTAAAAGACATTGATGCAAAGATAAAGGATAAACTGGAAAGATAAAGATGTTTTACTGAATTGTAAAGGTTTGGTGCAATCATACGTACATTGTTCGAGCATCCGTTTCCCTAGCCATGTGGTATTTATAATGTTTACTGAATTTTGTACAATAGATATGACACACGAAATCCTAACACTAAGACTTCTATTTATACTACTTCGACCATAACGGTCTGACTTATGAGATCTTGTCACGTTCAGAACATGCAGAACATTGTTCTTCTCTTGCTTCCACGCGTCTTCGAACCGTCTCCAGCGCATATATTTTAACTTCCAATTATCCCGCTTGCGTTTGAATTTCAAATGCTCTGGCCATCTTCGTTTCGAACTCACTTCACAGACATAATCTTGTTACAACTTCGAGGCTTCCTTCAAATATATCTTCACAACTATCACTCCAAGCTCTGAGCTTTGATATCTCAATTCGAAGAACCAATTCTTGCATTCCGAACTGTAATATTCACTTTGTTCCAACGGACACTAACATCATTTCATTTCGAGCTCAATGATTTCATTTCGAATCATATATATATCAAAATCTTCAGCCAACAGGTATACTCTACAGTCCCTTTATGTGAAACCAAGATGAGATTATATCTGGAATATCCTTATGATCAAAGGAACCAGTTATGTGGCATTTTGTTCATGACCATAGAACAGATTTTGTTTGGAGCAAAATACTGTGATTCAACCACAATGATTTGTGGTCCTAAGTGTTGACTGCCATAAATATTGTCTTTGAAGGGTATTTTCAGGAAGAATCAAGGGAGACGGATTCCTTTGAAGGATCTGCATATTTCTGTGTCATGCCATAAGTAAATATGTTCCAGAAACCTAGTTGAGGGAATATCCTCTATAAGTACAGACTATGGCATCCATCATCTCAAAATCAGAATGAAAGTCTGATGAAAAGCTTATTGAGATGTGGCTCATGTTATCCCTTGGTTATATTAATTGTTTGGTTGTAAAGTTGGTTTTTGTTGTGCTTCCTATGTTTTTCCCCAAGTGTTATGGATGAGATATTATGGATGTTATCCCCAGAACCATAAAGGATGATGTCGTAGCAGATGTTGAAACATCATCTTAATGACTTCAGTCTTAAATGTATACATTGTTTCCTGGAAATAAGTGTAAGTGTGAAGAAGAAATCAGTCAGGATAATCTAGTGTGAGTAGATAATTCTAACCGACTAACTATTAGGTAATTTGACGGGAGACTAAGTAGTTATTAGTATGCAGCCTGAATGCCAAATTCATATACTCTGTCGGGAGCTGAGTGTTTGTTTGATGGATTCATGGTATATTATGAACTGAATGTCAATATTAAGTTCATTGTAATCTTCACAAGTTTAGGATGTGTAGCAACATTATCTGTTAATTATTCGAAGAGATGATTCAAGTTAAGATATGCATATAGATGTTGTCAAATATCTTGATGGGGCTGGATATTTGTATGATAGATGCGTGGAAATCTAAATCAAGAAAAGGTGAAGTATGTGATGTATAGAAGAGCATGTTCTACATGAAGATGTAACATCAAAACTGTTGAAGACACCAGAGATGGAGAGAAGGAAGATAAGTGAACTTCGTTTAGGTAGGAATCTCCATCAAACCTTGTAAAATAAAGCATCATTGCACTCTACTCATCTCCTAGATCCTTGTGATCTTCACCATTTGAATTTTCATCAAGTATTGAATGAGAATTTCTGGAAATAGTTGCTCGCTATTATTTCTGGTTTTTCCAAATTGTTCATGGTAGAATTGAAGTAAATTCTTCGCGAGGGTACCATTAGAATCATCTTGAATAGACAAAGCGAATGGCACCGGTCTGAAGAATTTATTTCACAGTTTGAGAGTCGAGCATGGATGATGGCTAGAGGTTGAAGACGACCTACGTGTCTGTCTTCAAACAATGAAGGCTTGACATGTAATTTTTTTAAATTCGATCCGGTGTGTTTGCTTCACCGTGCACGCGTCTCTAGAGCCCTTGGATCTGATTACTTTTATTAGTCAGCATCGATCCAACGCGTGATATTATTTCTTGCTTTATTTTTTAATTTTGTAAATCGGTGTGAAAACCAAGGAGGTCCATATCAAGCATAGTGTGACATGTCCATTGAATGTGATTACTAACGCGTTTTGACTATGATCAGATGGTCCACATTTTTTTGGCTTTTATTTTATTTTCTGATTTTATATTTTAAATGTTTTAAACTTCAAAAAATCATATAAATTTAATTTCAGACTCAAACATTATGACAAAATTCACAAAAATATTTTGAAATATTATCTTTTCGAATATTAATTTTTCATAATTTTATTTTTCAGCTTCGATATTTTTTATGAATTTTCCCTTTTATTTTAGGTTTTTAATTGTTTTAGAATATTTTCCAACATTTTAAAATTCACGAAAAATTATGGAAGGATCCCATGGTCATTTGACAAATATTGGTGACCCCATTTTATTTTTATTTTTTATTATACCATTTTTTTCCAATTTTGGTATATTTCACCTTTTATTTTATTTTCTAAAAATATTTTCTGACATTAAAAAATTCTTAAAAAATTTGTCAACACTTGTTGACCTCTGTTTGACTTTGGGTAATTTTCTTGGAATTTTATTTTGATGAGTATTTCATCAATAAAGTCCAATTAAAATAACCTAATTTCAACATTATTTTTAATCCTTTTTGTTGATTTTTGTTTTCATTTTATTTTGCTGACTTTTAATCCTTTAATCCTTTGAATTTTCCATAAGTTTCCCCATTTTATTTTGCTGACTCTTGACCAAATCCACCAAGAGAGTTTATTGATTTTGACAAAGTTTAACCGAAAAATTCATCTGATGCAAAATAAACTTGGAAATTATTTCTTCTTCTTCATCTTATTTTTTCCTATTGTCCCGATTGAGAGGAAGTGATCAATTGGTGGCATGAATTTTAATGTTCTAATATAAGCCCCAAAAGATGACTTGATTTCTAATCAAGCTTATGGCAAGTTTCCACTAACCTTGTCCATTTGAAATTCTCAATCATCTTTGATCAAGTGATGTGATAATTGTAAAACCAGTGATATACTTGACAAAAAACAATTGAAACTTGTCGTGTGGTCGCGTTGATTCAATCAAGCTTCTGGAAAGTATTCATGCGTAAGTTTTAAGATGGTCACCTTGCTGACGACTAACAATTGAAAATTCGAGATGGTCATCTTACTAACCTTTATTAATTGCTTTTTATTTTTTTTCTCTTTACTTTCCGCATTTACTTTTATGCTCTTTATTTTTATGCATCTTTAAGTTTTAGCATTTACATTTCATGTCATTTTTTCTTTTCTCACTTGAGCATTTTGTTTTCTTGTCATTTTGAATTTGCTCACTTGAGCTTTATATTTCTTTTCCAAAATACCTAATAATTCAACTTAAACATAAAAAAATATTTAATTGGACTTGGTTACTATCCTTGAGCTTAGAGAGTGATCTTTGGACTTATGATTAGGACCATTACCTCAGCTTGGAGATTTATGTACCCTTGGTGTTATTTTGTCTTGTTTGGTTATTATCTTTGTATGCAGGTTATTCCGTTATACTCGATTAAGAGTGTATTTTCTCCATATACAATCATTACTTTGCCCGTTTTTCATAAGACAAGAGTTCACCTAAAAGTATTGATTTATCTTAAGCTTAGTTTTTTTTTTGGTTATTTGTTGTTTACGTGGTAATCCAAAGGATGAGATATGGTATTGGCTCTTGATGTCATGTACTAGTCTTCTCACCCGGTTAGATCTTTCTTGACCCTTACCTTTTATATTATGCACTTAGGTTAGCCTTTACATCTCCTCCTCAGTCTTTAATATTCAAAATCTTCCTTCTTTTTCAAAGGATTCTTGTTTTCAAAACTCGAACCGCTTTCATAAAAAACTTGGACTTAGGTCCATGAATTTTCAAATTTTGTTTTCTTAAATAACTTTCAATTAATTTAATAATACTTTGACTTTTCTTTTCATAAGACTAAATAACACCTAACCTCATTCAAACTTTTTGAGCACTTTGTGGCTTTTCTAAACTAACATTTTCTTAAAATCAACCAACACACAATTTTGGTCTTTTTTAGCCGAACTACTTGGTTTTGATTTCAACATTGCACATTGTTGGTATGTAGGCCTAGAACTCATTGGAAGTTCTATCAAACCAAAAATTATAAAAAAAAATACTTCTTTTCTCCCCCACCATCCAATTTGTACACATACTTTTTTAGCACACATATACAAATTTTCAAAAAGGTTCTTGCGGAGCACCGTAGATGCTTTGGGTGCCTAACCCCTTTGCATAACTAACCCCCAGTCCCAGATCACTGATATTTTTTGTTAGGATTTTATTCTCTCTTTTCCTAGTCCTTTGGATAAAATAAAAGTGTGGTGGCGACTCTTTTGTTACTTTTTGAGTAAAGTCAATTCAATGGCTTATACTCGCAGTTTTTGCCGCTACAGAAAAGTGACGACTCTTCTGGGGATGTTTGACCTATTGTTGGACCATCTCTAAGTGGGTTGACCCTATTTTTGCTTATTTATATATATGTGCTATATTGTTTGTATATATTGTATGCTTGTTTGTCTGGATGTTTTTTTGGTTTTCAGGGGTGCTTGGTGATCTTCTTTTTGAGTCCTATACCCGGAATTGGGAATACTTAAGATAGAACGGGAGGTATAGTCATGTTAACTTTTAGGGAGTTATCCCGAAGAAGAAGACATGAGATCAACCATTTAGTGGAGACCTCTTTGACTGTGGTATTTTGTTTACCGAGCGATCAGGAATACCTGACTGTTTACGACCTGAGAGTCCCTGAAGTTGAGCAGCCGTAGAACCCTTAACCCATCCTGGCCTTTTTAGGGGTGGTGCGGGGACTACTACCGTAGTTATCCATAAGTAGTTGCTATGCAATACTGCACTCAGACGAGTTTCACCTGAAGGTATTGCTAACTACCGAGTACATCGGGAAGTTGGTAGTATTGGATGGAGGAATGAAAACTCTGGGGATTCCTTTTAGAACCTTGATCTAAAGGTGACAAAGCCTAGAATATCTTGTGCGTAGTACCTTTTGACTCCATGCTCGTGACGCCGAACCTATGGACCCCCTTGTTTGTGATCTTTGTGTGTGGTTGTTGCATCATGCATTCATACACCCATACGCATTTTTTCAGGCAATTGTTCAAGGTACTTAAAATTTACCTTTTCAAATATCTCAGGTATACTTTGACCATGGATTATGGACAGAGGAGGACTTGGAAATATAGTTTCGAGGAACTTAAGATTGAGGGACTGATGAGATTAATTAATGAGATTGAGAGTCCAGAGGATTTCTGGAAGAAGTATGGAACTATTGTACCTTTGATAAAGACGAAGATGAATGATGGTTTGCTTTTCACCTTGGTTCAGTTCTATGATCCATTATACCATTGCTTCACTTTTCTGACTATCAATTGGTTCCTACCTTGGAGGAGTATTATTATATGTTTGGTCGACCTATTACTAGTGCTGATCCTTTTACTAGTTTGGAGGAGGAGCCTAAGTATCATGAGATTGCTACTATTACTCATCTGAAGAGGTATGAGATTGAAGACAATATGACTACCAAGGGGTGTATCAGAGGATTACCAGCTGCATTTCTTTTGAAGAACGCTCATTATTTTGCTGATATGATGAGTATGGAGGCTTTTGAAGCCATCTTTGCCTTGCTTGTTTATGGTTTGTTCTTGTTTCCCAATGTTGACAACTTTGTTGAAGTTAATGCTATCAGGATATTCATGATTGGGAATCCATTTCCCACACTTCTTGATGAGGCTTATACTATTCATCTTCGAAACATCCGTCGAGAAAGAGAGATTATTTGTTGTACGCCATTGTTATATTGTTGGTTTACTTCTCATTTACCTACAGCTTATGCTTTTTGGGATCCTAGGAGGGGATCTCGTTGGGCACCGAAGATCATGGCTCTAACTCATTCTAATATTGTATGGTATCATCAGGTTTATTATGATGTAGAGATTATTGATAGTTGTGGTAGCTTTCCCAATGTGCCTCTTCTTGGTACAAAGGGATGTATTAGCTATAATCATGTTCTTGTGTGTTTTCATCTTGGTTATCCGATGAGGGATAAACCAAAGAGTATTCATGTGACTGGTTCTTTCTTAAAGAGGGTGAAGGCCACAGTGTCGCTAGAAAGGATATAGAGAAAGCTTGGCATCATATTCATAAGGAAGGACCAGAGAATCTAGGGCAGAGAGGAGTCGTTTCTTGGGAGCCTTATCTTCTATGGGTTCAACCAAGAGATATTGAGTTAAACATGTCGTATTCTCGAGAGGAGCCTCTTGTTGTTTTGTTCTTGGCTACTACTCAAGAACCAGATGACATAAAGGATCTTCAATTTGCTTTGGTTCGGATGCAACAAGAGAAGAAAGCTTGGAAGAATAAGTATAATACCTTGAAGATGTCTCATGCGGTAGAATTGATAGACAATGATGATCTGATTGAAATTCTTGAGATTCATGCTATGGAGATGATGGAGAAGAAAGGGGATTTACTTTCTTCCAGTGTTCACCAAGCTCTTAGTGCCCTTGTTTATTCTCATACTTCTCCCGAGTATGGTGCTTGGAAAGGTTATGTTGACAGGTATGTATTAGAGAACGAGCAGCTGAAGGAAGAGATTAGGAAACTCAAGAGGAAGAGGTCATCTAAAGAAGGGTATTCTACAAATTTGATTTTTTAGGACTTGTAGTTTTTTTAATCTTGATTTCTCTCTTGTACTTGGGATCATTGAAACTCGTATTAAAGAGTTGTAATCCTCAAAATATTTTATTAATGGTTTGAGTTTATTTCAGTATTTCAAATGTGTTATTAAATTGTCTTAATTAAGTTCCTTGAACAATAAAAATAAGAAATAATAAACAAATCATATGCATTGCATGTCATGCATCATGACACACACATGATTGCATTTTTATACTCTCCCAGGTGTCTTATCTTTTTCTCTGCTTCGTCCAGCCTTCAAGTTGTTGCATTGGTAAAACACTCGAGCCAACTACAAGAAGAATATGGAAAATCTAGAGCACGAAAATCGCGAGTTGCGCGAAAAGGTTATCTCCCTGAGAACCAGTATGGCCAATTTGACTACTATGGTGGAACAGTTGGTGGCTGCTCAACATTAACCACTACCTCCCCCGCCTTCTCCTCGTATCATTCCACCTTAACAGACAATTATTATCTCTAAGATTCAATATGCTCATGTTTCTTCTATGCTAGTGGTTTATACCGTCCAACACCGAATGCCTCCTGGTTATCCTTGGGGAATGCTAGAGAATTTCATGCTTGAAGGTTACAACCCTGACGCTCAAGTGACCTCCTTGGCCCAACCTATTGTTGTTTCCGCACCTCATGTGGTGCATGCCACTCCTATTTTCAACAAAGAATTGGATAATCCACTTCCTCCTCCGAGTGAAAGCTTAGACTTCTATGATCGAATGGATGGTTTCTAGGAATAGTTTGACAAGATGCAGAAAAAGATGAAAGCCCTCAAAGGGAAAGAACTTTTTGGTGATAATGTCAATCATTTGTGCCTAGTTCCTAATGTGAAAGTGACTGTTAAATTCAAAGTTCTTGATCTTGAGAAGTACGTACAAGGGAAATTCTTGCCCTCATGACCATTTGATGATGTATTTGAGAAGGATGTCCATTCATAATGGAGATCAGTGTCTGCTTATTCACTTCTTTCAAGATAGTTTGACTGGTACAACTTTGAGATGGTACATGAATCTAGACAGCAGTGACATCCATACGTTCAATGATTTAGGTGAAGCTTTTTTGAAGCATTACAATTACAATATGTACACAACGCCCGATCATGATCAACTGAGGCAATGGTTCAAAAAGATAAGGAATCCTTCAAAGAGTATGCTCAGCGATGGCGTGAGCTTGGTGCACAGGTTATACCTCCACTAAGTGAGCAAGATATGACCAAAGTTTTCCTGAATATTTTATTACTTCATTGAAGGATGCCCGTAATGTGGTTCAGAAAGGTTCTAGCAATGTTTGGGGACAATTTATTGAGCCAAAGGTGAATAAGAATGGTTTTGGTTTAGGTTTTTCCACGAAGATCAGAAGAGAAATGGTGAAATCAGGACCAATTGCTTCCAAATATCCAGATGTTTTCTGAAGAGCTGGTTATCTTGATCATATTGTTCTAGGAGTCAATGCTATTGTTGAAGATGGACCAGAGCAAGAAATGCCCAACTTTGTAACGCATGGAACCAAAGTTTGTAATTGGACTGATATTGACATCCCCAATTGCATTCACGTGTTTAAGTAATTCACTTTTTCTTGTTTAAATTTTCAAATAATGATCCTTTCACTCTGCCCAAGGTGAAAGTGATGATGTATGGGCAAAATCTGTTTGTTTTGAAATTTAAGATCATTAATAAAAGTTTGCTTTTCATTCTAAATTGTGTCTTTTATTTTCTGCTTTTTCTTGGAAAATGGTAATCAAAAAAACCTTTCACAAAAAAAAATAATACGTGAATTGAATCTGCATAATCACTTGTCACATATATTAGTTTCTAAAATCAATCATAATCATATGTTCATATTAATTCATAAAATCGTTGAATGCCCTCTTCCAACATTGAACATCCTGTATATGTAGCGGAAGAAGAGGAATTTGATGAGATCCCTGAAGAGGTTTCTCGGTTGGTTGAGCGCGAGGAAAACACCATTCATCCATACAAAGAGCCATTGGAAGTCATTAACTTGGGTTCTGAGTAAGATGTGAAATAAGTCAAGGTTGGAGCATTGCTACATCTTGAGGTGAAGATTCATTTGATTAAAATGCTGAAAGAATATGTGGATATCTTTGCCTGATATGGAAATAAAGATTAAAGAGCAGGTTTTAAAGCAGATTGACGCAGGGAACCTTGTCACATTAGTCTATCCTCAGTGGATTGCCAATATTGTGCCAATACCAAAGAAAGATGGAAAAGTCTGCATGTGTGTTGATTATCGAGATCTGAACAAGGCTAGTCTGAAAGATTATTTTCCTTTGCCACACATTGATATGTTGGTGGAAACTACTGCAAAATGCAAAGTGTTCTCATTCATGGATGGATTTTTCGGATACAATCAAATTAGGATGGCTCCTGAGGACATGGAAAAAAACATTTATCAGACCCTGGGGAACATTTTGTTACAGAGTGATGCCCTTCGGGTTAAATAACACTGGTGTAACATACCAGAGGGCCATGACGAACCTATTCCATGATCTGATGCATAAAGAAATTGAAGTGTATGTTAATGATATGATTGCTAAGTCCCAAGCTGAGGAAGATCATTTGGAAGACTTGTAGAAACTATTTCAGCGTTTGAGGAAGTATCGCCTTTGTTTGAATCCTAATAAATGTACATTCGGTGTTCAGTCTGGAAAACTGTTTGATTTCATTGTCAGCCAAAAGGGAATTGAAGTTGATCCTGATAAAGTTAGGGAAATTCAAGAAATGATGGCACCAAGAACTAAAAATCAAGTCAGAGGTTTCCTCGGACGTTTGAATTACATTTCCATATTCATTTCCCATATGATCACAACATGTGAACCAATCTCCATGCAGTTGAAGAAAGATCAAGGTTGCATATGGATAGAAGATTTCCAAAAGGCATTTGAAAGTATCAAAGAGTATTTGATTGAGCCTCCTATCCTGCTCCATCCCGTTGAAGGAAGACCATTGGTTCTTTATCTATCTGTGTTAGAAAGCTGCTTGGGTTGTATTTTGGGACAACAAGATGAAACAGGAAGGAAAGAATATTCCATTTATTACTTGAGTATGAATTTCACCGACTGTGAGTCCCGATATTCTATGTTGGAAAATACTTGTTGTGCTTTAGGAATGGCTGCGAAGCGTCTGCGACAGTATATGTTGAATCATACTACTTGGTTGATCTCTCGAATGGATCTGATCAAGTACATCTTTGAAAATCCTGCTCTTACGAGAAGAATTTCTCGTTGGCAAATGTTGTATCTGAATATGATATTGAATAGCGAACCCAGAAAGCTATTAAAAGTAGTGTACTGGAAGAATACCTAGCTCATAAGCCAGTTGAGGATAATCAATTCGTTGAGTTTGATTTTCCAGATGAAGATGTAATGTATTTAAAAATGAAAGATTGTGATGAACCTTTTCCAGAAAAAGGTCCATATCTAGAATCCCGACGGGGAATGGTGTTTGATGGAGCTGTGAATGCTTGTTGAAAAGGAATCGGTGCTCTGATCATCACTTCTCAAGGAACTCATATTCCTTTCACACCAAGATTGATGTTTGATTGTACAAATAATATGGCGGTATATTAAGCTTGTATCATGGGTCTTGAAGAAGCCATCGACCTCAGAATCAAAATTCTTGATGTGTATGGTGATTCAGCTTTAGTAATAAATCAGATTAAAGGAGATTGAGAGACTCGTCACCCTAGCTTAATCCCTTACAAATATTATGCAAGGAGACTGTTGACTATTTTTCAATAAAGTGAACCATTGGAATGATGTACCTCAGATCACCATTGAGCGCTTGGAAAGGCCGGCTTATATATTCGCCATGGAGGTGGCAAAGGATGATAAACCTTGGTATTGTGATATCAAACACTTCCCGCAGACTCGAGAGTATCTGGTTGATGAGATAATCAAAGATAGAAAGACTTTGAGGAGATTGACTGGTAGTTTCTTTCACAATGAAGGTGTGTTATACAAAAGAAATCATGACATTGTCTTGCTCAGATGCGTGGATAGACACGAAGCAGACATGTTGATGCATGACATTTATGAGGGGTCTTTTGGTACCCATGTCAATGGACACTCTATGGCTAAGAAGACGCTAAGGGCAGGATACTATTGGTTGACAATGGAATCCGATTGTTACAAATTTGCGAAGAAGGGCCTTAAGTGTCAAATTTATGCTAATATAATTCATGTGCCTCCTACACTTCTCAATGTGATTTCTTCCCCATTTCCTTTCTCTATGTGCGGTATTGACATGATTGGGATGATTGGACCCAAGGCTTCTAATGCACATCGTTTCATTTAGGTAGAAATTGATTACTTCACCAAATGTGTTGAAGCTGCTTCTTATGCCAATGTTACCAAGAAAATGGTGGTCCAATTCATCAGGAACAATCTCATTTGTCGGTATGGCGTTCCTAGCCGGATCATCACTGACAATGACTCGAATTTGAATAATAAGATGATGGTGGAACTTTGTGAAGAATTCAAGATTATTCATCATAACTCTTCTCCTTACAGACCCAAGATGAATGGGGCAGTTGAAGTTGTAAACAAGAATATCACGAATATCATCTAGAAGATTGTTGTCACCTACAAAGACTGGCATGAAATACTTCCATTTGCTTTACATGGATATCGCACTTCGGTACACACTTCAATAGGGGACACCCCTTTCTCTTTGGTTTATGGGATGGAAGTGGTACTCCCCATTGACTAGTTAAATTTGATTGAAGAGAAAAGAATGACTGATTTATGTCATGGTCAGTTATACCAAAAAATAATGAAGCAAGATTTTGCTAAAAAGTTCAAACCTCGTGTATTCAGAAAAGGCCACCTTGTGCTCAGCAAGATCATTTCTTTAATCTCTTCCTCCAGAGGCAAGTGGACTCCCAATTATGAAGGCCCATATGTTGTCAAGAAAGCCTTCTCTGGTGGTGCTTTGATTCTTGAAACTATGAATGGCGAGGAGTTCCCACGTCCTCTGAATGCTGATGTAGTCAAGAAATACTTCACCTAAATGAATAAAAGAACAGCTCGCTAAGTTGAAAACCCGAAAAGGCGACTTAGGCAAAAAAAGAGCGTCTCGGTAGACTGAAAACCCAAAAGGGCGGTCCAGGCAAAATTTAGATACATAAATAGAATAAATCTCGTGGTAGGCTGAAAACCCGCAAGGGCAGTCTAGGCAAAAGTTAGGGACTTATATGGCAAATAACTACATCAGACAAGACTTGATCATTTAAGCAACAATCTGCATGGATTATCTTCATACCTCAACTAATAACTACAATACAGGAGTTCAAAGTTGTTAGGGAGAATAATGTTCATTGTTCTTCGATGTACCTTTTCCATGTATTTACCATTTTTCAAAACTTTTTAATCATCTATGGAGTCATGCTATTGGCAGACTACCATTCTCTCAATAAAATTTGAGCCTTTATCCAATTCCTTTGCAATCCTATTTTATTCAGTTTATAAAAATATTATTTTATTATTGAAAATGAATTTCAAAACAAACAGATTTATTAGAACATACTTGCGAAAATTTTGCAATTTAAGTGTGTTTACTACAGATGTGAAGCAAGGGGATAAGATGGCTCTGTCCCAATAACAAACAAGATTGATAATGTGAAGTTGGTTCCATCAGGGCCTCTATAATGTTTTTCTTTCGAATATGAGATATAAGTGCAAAGCATATTATTCACACAGAATGTCCCATTTTTCCCTATAAGAGTTGGTAAGAGTAGCGCTCTGATGAGACATGATGACCCCCCATGGGATGCTTCCATCAGAAGAAACTTGGGAATATTTACCATATGCCTACAACTTCTTTTTTTGAAATTTGATGCAATAAAGAGATGCCATTCGGTTGATGGTTTGTGAAGACTTCATTTTGGTCGAGTGTTGTCCATGCATTAGTCAACCTTCCATGTTGATCCTCAATAAAATGTCCATATGCATCTCACATACATTCATTCATACACTATGCATAGCTTAACTTCATTCGCATATGTTGACAATCAGAGTATGTTTCGTCTTTCCAATATAATGTCAGCTTTAAGCAGAAAAAGTTCATCTTTCCGCTTTCTCCACTGAATTACCCTTCGTGGAAGAGAAGTGTCTCGACTCTCTTTGTAAGCCTCTGTGATTGTTCAAATCAACCTTCCCAAGCTTGATTATGGTTTGAACTCTGGTCTCCAAGCGGCATTATTACCTTGTTCTTCCTAGACTATGAGTTCTAATTGGAAAACACAGTTAGGTCAAGACGATCTCATTTCTCAAACAAAAAAGAAGAATCCAAGATAATACTCGCATTCTCCAACAGTATTGTTATAATCTTTTCCTAACAGCTGAAAACACCGGCGGAACCTCCGACATGATAACTAGTATCAGATAGAGTCGCCATCGAACGTCTTTTATCTCACGAGGGAGAAAGGAAAACATCGAGTAAACCTGGGGGAGAAATCGCGGTCCTATAACCGTGAAATCAAGAGAATCTAGATAAGGGAGTTAGTTACGCGAGGGGAAGGGATTAGCACCCCACACTCCCGTAGTACTCTACGGTATCCACTTTCTATTTCTAGCTAAAGGGTGTGTTATATCTATGCTTAATCGTTAATTATGCATGCAAGAGAAAAGAGGAAATAAGAAACCACGGGGAAAAGAAGGAAGTATTTACAAAGTTTGCTCGATCGAGCCCCGTGACAAGATGCCTACGTATTCCCGCGTGCAATGGGAAAGTCAGAGCGTCGTAGTTCGGCTCACATGTTTTGGTGTGTTTTGTGTTTTTTACTTGTGAAAAGGTTTTAACACAGAAAAGAAAAGAAAGCGCGCAAAGGCGAAAAGAGTTTGTGTTGGTTGGTTGCTTTTACCTTGAGAAAGGAGTTTAAACCATTATTAAGTGTTTTGTTTTCAAAGGGAAAAGGAAATCAAGTTTTAGTTTTATTACATGCAACATGCAGAAGAAACTAGCAAAAGCAAAAGGTTAGACCCATGATTTAGGATGCAAGGGAATCTCTACCTATGTTGACATGCGAAGGATGTGAATCCTAAAGTCTAGGCTAGAGAACCCGGAGGAAAGCAACCAAAGCAAGCACAAATCACAAGTAGAATTGCCCTAAATGGGTCTTTAAATAAACCAGAGGGGTTCCTGAACATGTTCCAGCTACGGAAGCCCCATCATGCATCTCTATTCCTACTTCTCATGGAAAAAGAAAGCTGTAAAGCCCTACTTCTCATGATATCTAGGAAAGCTGTAAGAGAATGCGGTAAATGGTGTAGAAACTATCAAACGGATATAGAATTCGTAGAGCACTACAAGCTAGGGAAATACTCCGGCAAACTTCAAGTACTGCAGCCAGGCAATAAGAGTAAACCGGTGAGAATAGCTCGAGGCGTCAAAGCGAAGAGAATGTGCGCTCGCATCTGAAACACCGTCTGCAAGAAGGGAGTTAGACCCAAAAAGCAAACAATGGGATGTACACGTGGGTGTACAAACACAAAAAACACCTGCAAGAAGGGAGTTAGACCCAAAGAACAAGTATAGAAATGCACACGTGGGTGTACAAATCCAAAACACCTGCAAGAAGGGAGTTAGACCCAAAAAATAGACAAATGGATGTATACGTGGGTATACAAACGCACAGCAAACTGCGAAAAGGGAGTTGGACCCAAGGGGCAAGTACAAGGAATGTATACGTGGGTATACAAACATGAGACACCTGCAAAAAGGGAGTTAGACCCAAAACGCAAGCAAAGGAAAAGTGTGTGAATACTGACGAAACGAGCCGCATATGTATGCGTCGTGTGTCCCTGCATGAAATGGAGTGCAAACAGCAGCCAAGCATAGCTAGGGTGACTACTGTTCACCATCAGAATCGAAAAATCAGAAAAAATAAACCAGAAGACCGCGCTTAGCGCGGTATACCGCGCTAAGCGCGCCATGCAACCCTAAAAGTCAGAACATTTGGCGCTTAACGCGCTATGGTGGCGCTAAGCGCGACCTGCAACCTGCTGAAAAATTATTTTCTGCACCAGACCACCTGTTTGTGATGTTTTCTTGCCAAAAGGTTGATCCATGCAGCTGGACAGTTATTCCAATGCTTATGTATGCTATGTTATACATGAACACGTGTGGCGTGCTAGTGGGGAATGACAATTCCGATGCTCGCATGCGATGCTATGTATGAGCGTATACGGAATGCGAATGAGTAATTAAGGGTTCCCATGGTCATGTATGCAATGTTGTGCATGGACATATATGGAATGCAAATGCATAACTCTAATGTTCTCACATGTATGGTTAGGCATGAACAAGATAAGAGTGCAATGCAAGAGGGGTTTCAATGCTCATGTACAATGCTAGGAATGAACACGTATGGAATGTGGATGATCAAATAATCCAATGTATGCATGGCGGAGACCAATGCATGAACATGATTGCAACGCAAGTTGTGTCGACAACATAATGTTCCACATGAAAAATACCGATATAAGCAAGGCATGCCATGGAGAAGCAAAGAATGATCGTGTCAAATCCTAATTGCACATTAACACAAGCACTTGGAATGCGTGTGCATGAACTATGTACAATGCACAATGTACCTAGTGACCAAAGTGCTTTGGAAACTACATATCGACACACTACAAATGCAAGCTATGCTTTACTCATCATGTATCAATGCAATTCAATCAAGCTAAATGTCTTTCAATGCATGAGCATGCATTAGAGGATGCAAAATGCATGAATTCATGGCTTATGTGCAGGAGAGACCTTCATGTGCAAGAGCCTATACATGCTATATACAACATCCTCATTCCGACACAAATAAAGCGGCAAAATCCAATTCAAAGCAAGGAGTCCAAGAAAACAAGTGCAAGACCTAGAGTCTACATTGAATTTGCATGCAATTTCATTATTCAACTTCAAGAAAAGATGAAAGTTCAGAACAGCTTAAAATAAGTGATTATTTGAACCTAACACTTACTTGAATTTGAAGCTTGAATCAAATTGGAGAGGAATTCCTTGTGCTCTTCAAAGAAAATACCAGATCAATGAGGAAGTGTGAATAATCTTCAGAATTAGACTTGAATCCTTGAAGAAAAGCTTGAATTTCAATGGAGAATTGAAGGAGAAGAAGAGAAATCCCTAAGTCTTGAAATTGAGGAGACGATCGAGATTAAACCGTTCCTTCCATGTCAAATGTGAGTAGAAGGAGGAGAAGATGATGTAGATTGAAATAGGAAAAGCTATAATGAAGAAAAACTCGACTGCAGGTCGCTTTAGCGTATAGCGGTATGTGGTTGAGGCCGGTGGTGAACGGAGGTCCGGTGGTGGCCTGCGGTAGTTGCTTGGAGGGAAAGTTGAAGTTGAAGCCTTTTTTGAGTTTTTTGTGCTTTGAGATTTGAGAGAATTGGAGTGTGTATGGTAGTGGGAAATTAAGCAAATGAATGTGTTGTTGTAATTTGTGAAGAGGGAAATCTATTTATAGCTTTGGATCCTTAATCAACAAGCTAATCATGATTATCCGAATAATTTTCGTAATTAATCCAAAACAGCTAAATCCGTGCGGAATTCGGAGTCGGAATGTAAACGAAAAGTGTCCGAAATGCGATTTTGCTTACGAGAATCAAAATCCCGACTTGATCTGATGAATGGTCAAGGAAATAGAAATTTTTGAAGTTTCAGCATCAATTTTGGACCACTGACACGTGTAGAATTTCATTTGCGCTCTGTGGGGAAAATGCCTCAGACGAGGACCTTCTGATCGAAATTTGCACATGCGTATCTCTGAGACATTTGAAGATAACAAGATTTGTGAACTTTTGGCACCGGTCCCGTCCCGTTTCGATGAAAATCGAGTGAGATATGATTTTTCGAACCTCGCGCATCAGATGAAAATTGCTTGGTTCAGCTCAAAAATCAAACTAAGAGATTAAAATTCTGGTACCGATCGGTGGGGAATTAGCTCTCGAGTTGGAAATGGAAATCGTAGAGGACTTTGATACGGAATTTTGGAAATTGGTCCCGCTTAATTCCGAGCTTCCAGCTAGAAAATAAAGCCTTTTCGGTGAGCCAAAACACACGGTTCAACACTAAAATCAGCTTGACATGCCAGGGGAAATGACTCCGTTGAGAGCCTTCCTCACAAAATCCGTTCTCGACCTTCAAATGAAAATTGTAGATAATCATGAGAGGAAAGTGCCAGTCGAAAATCCACAGAAAATACCCAAGGAGATGAGAGTGCGCCTTCTGGAGTGCCCAAAATACGCCGAAACCCGAAATCCACTTTATTGAGAAATGAGCTCTTTTTGAGTGCCATTCGGAATACCTGGAATCTGATATTCCTTATGATGAATGTTATGCATGGTGTGGCATGTATTTGTATGCAATGGAATTATAAACCAACAATAACGCGGGAAAGAGGAGGGTAAATTTTGGGGTACAACAACAGCAAGTGATAGTCTCTTCCCGCAAGCGGTTGACTTTCACCAGCAAGTCTGTTAATGCCAATTTAGCCTCCTTTCGGCAACCCAACAAGGAATATCTCGCTATGGATTGACTGTATTTCTCCAGCAAGTTGAAGACCTGTTATGGAAACCTCTGATAATTGACCCATAAGCGCATTATTGGCTGATTCCAATAGCTATGTGCGATTTTTTTTGTTCCGATGAATGGCAGCCTTGTTCTTATGGAAGGTAGTTTATCGAAGATTTTTGTTCCGATGAATGGCAGCCTTGTCTTTATGGAAGATAGTTTATCGAAGATTTTTATTCTGGTGAATGGCAACCTTGTCTTTTTGGAAGTTAGTTTATCGAAGAATATTTGTTCCGATAGATGCAAACCTTGTCTTTATGGAAGGTAGTTTATCAAAGATTTGTTACAATAGATGGCAACCTTGTATTTATGGAAGGTAGTTTATCGAAGATTTTTGTTCCGATGAATGGTAGACTTGTCTTTATAGAAAGTAGCTTATCGAAGATTTGTTGTTCTGATGAATGGAAACCTTGTCTTTATGGAAGGTAGTTTATCGAAGAAGATTTGTTCCGATGAATGGAAAACTTGTCTTTATGGAAGGTAGTTTATCGAAAAAGATTTTTTCCGATAGATGGCATCCTTGTCTTTATAGAAGGTAGTTTATCGAAGATTTGTTGTTCTGATGAATGGAAACCTTGTATTTATGGAAGGTAGTTTATCGAAGATTTGTTGTTCTGATGAATGGCAACCTTGTCTTTATGGAAGGTAGTTTATCGAAGGTTTGTTATTCCGATGGATTGAAATCTTGTCATTATGGGAGGTAGTTCGTTGTTCATTTGTTGAATACTCCAATGCGTGGAACTTTAGCTTACTGGTTGTATGATTACTTTGTTACCTTTTCCTGATGAAGTATCCTAGTTAAAGAAGGAGTTCCAATCCATCTTTGGTGAAGCGCCAAAGCTCTTTGGAAAGTCAGTCTATTATTGATGTTGTCTTCTCGCCACCTTTTGTTTAGAAACAATTTTCGATGTTTATTCGGGGTTGATAGTTTACTATCTTTAGAAAGTTGGTGTCACTCCCTTGTTTTTGCTAACTCCTCTCTGAGGAGATAATTCGTCGTCTATTTAAGGATTATTGTTGTTATTCCATTTCTGTTTCCTTGTCCTGTATTAAGTAGATAGTATTATAAAAAGTTGGGTTCCTATTTCCCAATGGAGTCATGTTTTTCTCTCTCCTATAAGATTGAGTTTCTTTCCCTAGAAGTTATACATTTTGGATGAGTTGTCTTACTTGGCATGTCTCCATTATCTTTGCTTCTCCTAGCGGCGTTCCACTGCCCTTATGAAGATCATCATATTACATTACATAACTATTAAGCATTGCATAATATCTTAGGGCCAAAAATAGGGATCATATTATATTTAAGTATCTTCTATCCCGTCGAGGCGAAGGTTCCCTTCTTATCTCTAGATAGAATACACTTAAATAAGGGAAGCTATTGTACCCCCAATTTTTTCCCTATGATTCACTCATACTTCATATCATTGCATGGCACAAAGATCACAATTTGAATCTACCTCTCTCTCCTATCTTTGGCTTTGCCCTTAGGATATAACCAAGCACCTTGTTTATGTTTTTATTTCTTGTGTGTGATGATTAATACTTGGCTAACAATGATATGTGTACACTTTTCTTGCTTAAATTTGTAGGTGAATGATGCACGAGATTCTTATTCAAGGAGTCAATAGGTTCATGTGTTTATTTCCATGTCTTCTATCCTCAATTCTCAATATTTTGAAAGTATTGTCTCTCATTGAAGACTTATCTTGTCATCAACCATGGTCTCTTATCTTGAGTATAAGCTTAATGTTTTAAAGAGATCATAAAATTCAAAGAATTCTCCATTCTATGGCCATCTATGCTAAAATTAGGGTTTTGGACATCTGAGGACCATATCATGGTGTTTGTATGAAGTTTGTGGATGTTTTCAAAGTCATTTGATTCTTAAGAGGACTTCTAATATGAATATTCTTGGATCCAAAGAGTTTTATGGATGAAAAGATTGTTTTAGAGGTCTATGATTTCCCACTCTCTAAGTTGATGCTTCATCTATCTTGTATGACTTGAAAGGATCATAACTTGGTCATCCCTTGTATCCTTGAGCTCATTTTTCTTTAACATGAACCTAAGGATGTCTAATACAACTTAGTTCAATTGTTGAGAAGAGAAAATGCTTGGAAACTTGCTTATGAAGTCAAAATATTACAAGTCTTTGATGAATTTATGAATTGTTGGACAATCAACTTCAAAAGATCATATCTTGATCATCACTAATCACCTTGAGGCAATTATTTTTGCACAACAATCTTGAAGATGTGAAATTTATATCCATATTAGTTTTGAAGATTGAAAGTTTTTGGAAGTTGCTTGAAGAAGTCAAAACATTATAGGTCACATTACAAATTTTCATCAAATTCATAAGATCATAACTTTCTCAATTTTTGGAATTTTTGAGTGATTATGTTTGCCAAATGTTCCTTGAGAGGTCTACTTCATATCATATTTGAAAATCAAGAGCAAATTTTGAGTGGAAGAGAATGTTTGAAGAAGAAACATTATAGGTCATTTTTAGAAAGTGGCATGCTTGACCAAGGCTTGGCCAGGAAAATCAGTGATTTTTTAAGAATCCTAAAGGCTCAATCTCTCAACTCAAGAATCCATTTGATTTGATTATTTTTTCATTGTGCTCTAATCTTTTAATACTTCATTTCTCTCAAAGAAAATAAGAAAACGCACGAGGGAATTGGATTTGGCCTCAGCTCAAAGTTTGTGCAAAATTCTGGTTTGAGCTCACCATCAGTTTGTGCATTTGTGCGTGTAACTTGTTTATAAGCCAAGTTAAGCCTTGTTTTTGTGACTAATTGTGATTAGGAACTTCCCAGGATTAATTAGCACATCAAAATGCAAGGAATGATTGAGTTTTGTTGCACATAAGGTCATACTTTCTTCATGAACACGGGTGTGCAAGATTTCCACTCAAATGTCATCATTCACCCCTCATTTTGACTCCATTCTCCTCTCCTATAAATAAGGGACACATTCCACTCATTTCCTCAAGCTTTGATAGCCAGAAAACTCCTACCAAACTCTATCTCGAATCCAATTTTTTGCAACTTTGTTTTCACTCTCAAAGCCATTCCAGTGTGAAATTAACCATTCATTCTTCTTCCTTGAACATCACTGAAGCTAACAGAACAAGAATCGTGCCTTGAAGATTCCTGAATCATGCTATCCAAGTCTAGTTTCAGAGCTCTGAAAGTGAACTTCGTTCAGGTAGGAATCTCCATCAAACCTTGTAAAATAAAGCATCATTGCACTCTCCTCATCTCCCTCATCCCTGTGATCTTCACCATTTGCATTTTCATCAAGTATTGACTGCGAATTTCTGGAAATAAGTGCTCGCTATTATTTCTGTTTTTTCCAAATTGTTCATGGTAGAAGTCAAATAAATTCTCCACGAGGGTACCATTAGAATTGTCTTGAAGAGACAAAGCGAATGGCACTGGTCTGAAGAATTTATTTCACAATTTGAGAATCGAGCATTGATGATGGCTGGAGGTTGAAGACGACCAACGTGTTTCTCTTCAACCAATGAAGGCTTGACATGTAATTTTTTTTAAATTCGATACGGTGTGTTTGCTTTACCGTCCACATGTCTCTGGAGCCCTTGGATCTAATTACTTCTATTAGTCAGCATCGATCCAACGCGTGACATTATTTCTTGGTTTATTTTTTAATTTTGTAATCGGTGTGAAAACCAAGAGGCCCGAATCGAGAACATCGTGCCATGTCTATTGGATGTGATTACAAACGCGTTTTGACTAGGATCAGATGGTCTACATTTTTTTTGCTTTTATTTTATATTCTGATTTTATATTTTAAATGTTTTAAACTTCAAAATATCATATAAAATTCATTTCTGACTCAAAAATTATGAAAAAATTGACAAAAATATTTTGAGATATTATCTTTTTGAATTTTATTTTTTCATAATTTTATTTTTTGATTTGATATTTTTTATGAATTTTCCCTTTTATTTGAGGTTTCTATTTGTTTTAAAATATTTTCCCACATTTTAAAATTCTGGAAAAGTTATAGAACGAACCAATAGTCATTTGACAAATATTGGTGACCTCATTTTTTTTCTTCCATTTTTGATTTATTTCACGTTTTATGTTATTTTCTAAAAACATTTTTTGACTTTAAAAAATTCTTAAAAAACTTGTCAACACTTGTTGACCTTTGTTTGACTTTTGGTAATTTTCTTGGTATTTTATGTTGATGAAAAAAATACTATTTATGTATTTCGTCAATAAAGTCCAATTAAAATAACCTAATTTCAAAATTATTTTTAATCCTTTTATTTGATTTTTGTTTTCATTTTATTTTGCTGAACTTTGAATTTATGTTAGTGTCACAAATTTTCTCAACATCTATGGAATTTGGGTGTTGATAGGTCTCTTGACCAAATCCACCAAAAGAGTTGATTGATTTTGACAAATTTTAACCGAATAAATTCATCTGATGCAAAATAAACTTGGAAGTTATTTCTTCTTCTTCATCTTATTTTTTCCTTTTGTCCCGATTCGGAGGAAGTGATCAATTGGTGGCATGAAATTTAATGTTCTAATATAAGCCCCAAAAGATGACTTGAGCTTGGATCTTGGTTCAACACCTGTGGCGCTTGTCGTGTGGTCGCGATGATTTCTAATCAAGCTTCTGTAAAGTTTCCCCTAACCTTGTCCATTTGAAATTCTCAATGATCTTTGATCAAGTGATGTGATAATTCCAAAACCAGTGATACGCTTGACAAAAAATAATTGAAATTTTTCGTGTGGTCGCGATGATTCTATCAAGCTTCTGGAAAGTCTTCACGCGTAAGTTTCAAGATGGTCACCTTGCTGACGACTAACAATTAAAAATTTGATGATATACTTGACAAGTTTCAAGATGGTCATCTTGCTAACCTTTATTAATTGCTTTTTTATTTTTTGCTCTTTAGTTTCCGCAATTACTTTTATGCTCTTTATTTTTATGTAACTTAAATTTTAGCATTTACATTTCATGTGACTTTTTCTTTGCTCACTTGAGCATTTTGTGTTCTTGTCATTTTGAATTTGCTCACTTGAGCTTTATTTTTATTTTCCAAAATACCTAATAATTTAACTTAAACATCAAAAAACTTTTAATTGGACTTGGTTACTATCCTTGTGCTTGGAGCTTGATCTTTGGACTTAGGCTTAGGACCATTACCTCAACTTGGAGATTGTTGTGCCCTTGGGGTTATTTTGTCTTGTTTGGTTATTATCTTTGTATGCAGGTTATTCCGCTATACTCGATTAAGAGTGGATTTCCTCCAAATACAGTCGTTACTCTGCTCATTTTTCTTAAGACAAGAGTTCACCTAAAAGCAATGATTTATCCAAAGGGTGAGATATGGTATTGGCTCTTGATGTCAAGTACTAGTCTTATTACCCGGTTAGATCTTTCTTCACCCTTACCTTTTATTTTATGCCCTTAGGTTAGCCTCTCCATCTCCTCCCCATTCTTTAATTTTCAAAATCTTCCCTCTGTTTCAAAGGATTGTTGTTTTTAAAACTCGAACCGCTTTCATAAAAAACTTGGACTTAGGTCCATGAATTTTCAAACTTTGTTTTCTTAATAAAATTTCAATTCATTTAATAATACTTTGACTTTTCTTTTCATAATACTAAAAAACACCTAACCTTATTCAAAAATTTTGAGCACTTTGTTGCTTTTCTAAACTAACATTTTCTTAAAATCAACCAACACACAAATTTGTTCTTTTTTTACCCGAACTACTTGATTTTGATTTCAACATTGCACATTGTTGGTATGCAGGTGTGGAACTCATTAGAAGTTCTATTAAACCAAACATTATAAAAAATACTTCTTTTCTCCCACCACCATCCATTTTGTACACATACATTTTTTTGCACACATATACAAATTTTCAAAAAGGTTCCTGCGGAATACCGTAGATGCTTTGGGTGCCTATCACCTCCCCTTTGCATAACTAACCCCGTTCCCAGATCTATGATCTTTGTTTTTTAGGATTTTATTCACTCCTTTTTCCTAGTCTTTTGGATAAAATAAAAGTGCGGTGGCGACTCTTTTGTTACTTTTTGAGTTAAGTCAATTCAATGGCATATACTCGCAGTTTTTACCGCTATAAAGTGTTTGACTGTCTTTGTGTTTGAAGTGATGTTCTCCAAACTGGTTGTGTATGTTGCAGGGGTTTGCAACATGTTTTGGTACTACTAGGGAGTGAGCGGAGGTTCTCTTATCTTATATGGGTTTCTAAGATAAAGGTTTCATTGGGTAGTGATTAGGTAGCCGGAGGTTGTTTACATAAAATAATACTACTGGTTGTGGAGTCTTCTTCCTGGCTTTGTAGCCCCCAGATGTAGGTTGGTTGGAACCGAACTAGGTTAACAATTATGTTGTGTTTTTATTGCTTCCATGCACTGTTCTTTTATTCTTTCCTTGTCTGTTTTATTATGTCAGATCAAATGTCAAGACATCCTTATATGACACCTGAGTCTAGTGTTCCACCAGAATTTCACTATGCTCCCATATTTCTTCTTAACCAACAACATCGGTGCTCTATAAGGTGATACACTAGATCTGATAAACTTCTTCTACAACAAATTTTCTAATTTTTTAGTCAGCTTACCCAACACTGATGCACATATTATGTACGGTGTCTTTGATATAGGTTTATTACCGATTACAAAATATATGGAAAATTCCACTTCACGCTCTGGAGGTAAATCATTAATATCCTCATAAAAAAATTAGGCAACTCACACACAATAGGATGATCAACAATCACAACTTTGCTCTCCACTCTTAAGGACACGGACATCACGAGCACTTGATCATCATACTTTCAAAACATCTCTATTTGATTGGTGGATATGAATATTGAATCAGTACTCTCTTCGAGCTTGGGAAACAACATTGTTTTATCAAAACGATTAATGTGAACATGGTGTAAGTTTAACTAGTTAATTCCCATAATAACATCTAGTTGACTTAGGGGCAAACAAATCAAGTAAAATCCAAAATATTTACCATAAATATATAGGGGGAAATTAAGACAAACCAACGAAGTAGTCTTATAACCATTGATCAGGGTGGCAATGATCATACTACCCTTCATATGAGACACCACCATATTCAAGTTGTTAACACACTCATGAGATATAAACAAATGCATAACACCCATATCAATGAGAGTAGTCAAAGAGACACCATTTATGACACATGTGCCTCGAATTAAATTATATGATATCGAGAACTCCATATCACTAAGAGAAAACATCTCCCACTAGCTTGTGTGGAATTTGGAACTTTCTTCAGTTTCTAGAATTGGGTACTGATGTGACCTGGTTTTCCACAGTTGAATCAAAGAGGGAATAAACTCTTGAACTTAAAAGAATGGTGTCCCTACATTCCACCAAACTTATTAGATCCACCATTCTGATTCTGATTTTTATTATCCTACAAAGCATTATTCGCTTACGCCAACACTCGAGCCATCGCCGCAAGGTCCTTTGCAATTGCTTGATTATTTCTACCTTTATACATTCATTTCTACATAGCCAACTAAGATAGGTTAAATAATAATAATAATAGTAAAGAAAATAGCAGATAATGAATTCAAGCATCAAACAATGTTCACACACATGTCATACACCAGGGTATAAACAAGTTCATAAAACCTAGGTCTAATGGACCAACCTGCTCTGATACCAAATATGTAACTCCCTAAACTCCAAACACTTAATTTATAAGACATGTGGAATAAAATACTCAAAAGGATGCTACATTCTCAACACAACATTCTCAAAACCATAATAGCAGCGGAAAATAAACTTCAATTTAACTCGAATTATCTCAAAATAGAAATCAACTTCATTTAATCAAAAAGTTCTAATTAAACAACTCGCAAAAAAATCAAGGTATTCTCAACCCAATGTTACACTATTAGAGTGATACGCAGAAAACTAAACAACACAAAAAGATAAACAATATAGAAGGTCAACTATTCCATCCACCAATACAAGCACTAACTAAATCTACCTAGTCTCTACATGACTATTTGCACCACATGCGAAAATAATAACACAGAAACAAATAAAGAGTGAAAATACATTAACATATATTAGTAGTGCATAAAACATCAAGGATGGTACAAATAGGATAATTAACTAATCATACAATCTACCAACAACATAAATCAATCAACATGAGAAATTATTTATGCAATGTATTCTTCTCCTCTAGTCCAATGCATGTGGTACCAAAATTCAAATATTCAGAGGTGTGTTATTGAAATATCCAACACTTCACTAGAATGGAGTCCTACCAATTATTGGATTATAGTCCTACTCATCACTAGATGGATGTCTTACTTGTCACTAGACCAAACTCATATCTATCAGATATATATGATGCATAAAACCTACACAAAGATATGTGTTACTCGTCTCAACCTCCAACTCCAATACTCATTATTGGTTCCTCTTGATCCTAAACTCAACATTAGTATAACTATCATCGTTTCTTAGCCTCGTCACTGGTTTCACTGAACCGACTCATCTCAATAATAATAATATATTTTTTATGCTCATGAGGCATACATCAACCACTCAATATAAATTATTTAAAAATATAATTTTCTCATCAATATTCATCATACAACATCAAACATACAATACAAGGTCTAACGGGCAACCGTTTGCAGGGATGACGACTATTACACCACATGTCACCTTCCCTTCCCAATACTTTGCGTGTTAGTGTCAGCGCATCCGAAAGGGACGTCTTCCCCAGCACAGTGATGGTCAGTGATAACACTCAAGCACATAGTTTATTTTGACTCAATTTGCATTTGTTTTGATGTCACTTTATCACATTTTATTGTGTTACACTTGTAGTTCATGTGTGTTCCAGGTATTTTACAGGTAGAAGTTATTGCACGAAGAAACTAGACGAAAACGACACAAAAATGAGAAAAATTGGAAATAATACACTGGTGGCTACCTCCATGGAACCTTACATGGTACTAGCCATGACTAGGCATTCATGGGGCCCACCGGGAGAGAGAAAAAAGTAAAAAGGACAAGTTAGGAAATCGTGACGTCCGTCACACCTCCATGGCGTCTGCCATGGCCTTGTCAACAGTCACGATGAAAAAAACATGTGGCACCGGCCATAGTGCATGGAGCCTACCATGCACTTCGAGCGCTGGAAAATTGAAACAATTTTTGACCCAGTCTGCTCCCAGTTTTCCTATATTCTCTCCCATGACTTCTACACGTCTGGACCTGGTTTTCAACACTTATAACACTATATTTGTCAATATTATTAGTTTTTTGGCATCCAAATTTTATTAGATATTTGTGGAATTTTATAGAAATTAGTTTTAAACATAAAGCCATCATTGTAAAGTAGTATGTTTCTCACATTGAGTAAATACCATACCTTAGTATTTAGGCTCTCATTGTACACTTGGATAAAAAAAATCTTGACGACATTTCAAGTATCAATTCAGTTTTCATTTTGTTCGAAGTTTATTCCAGTTTATATTACAACTTTACATCTAGGTTTAATAATTTACAATTGCTTTAGTTTTCAATTTTACTCTAATTATTCTCATAATTTTGCTTTTTATTTGTTGTCCCAAGTCCTTGTAGCGCTACTCATAATTTTTTTTTAAACTTTTAGTATGTCTTAATGTGTGTTAAACAATTATAATCTCAAGTTTTTTTCTGAAACAATGTCCAGCTAAATATCTAAGAGTCATGATTTAAGGACTCTCGCTCCGTCGGGACTCAATATATTATTTTAGCGTTGATATTGAAATGTTATACTATTTTTCTGGTTCTAATTTTTAGTTTTAATTAAAAAGATTTTGTGCGAGAGAGAAAACACTAAGGTACCGGTAAATAGCACGATAGTGTGAGACCTGTACCTGATAGTAAAAATTAGATTTAATTTCTAAAAACAACGAGAATACTTTAGCGATTACCTATATTTTATCATTTTTCAATGTTTCAAACCCGTAACCGAGTGAGTGACAACAAATCTATTACGGTTCTGAAACATAACCCAGACTGCACGATGTCATACCCCAAAATTTTCCCTCCATCTTCTCAAGAGATTTCATACATCTATACTCAAGGATTCCTCAAAAGTTGATCAGACAAACTCTCTCCTAGACAATCAACCCAAACTAGGGTTTGGTATTTCTCAGATCAAGATGGAATTCCAACATCTCCAATGTTCTTCATGCCTCCTCATATGTTTCAAAGATTCTCCATGTCAAGTTTCAAGCCTTACAAGTCAAGCTTCCTCAGACAATTGCTCAGATGGTTGAAAATCAGTTGTATTGGACAAAAAGTCAACTGTGGTCAACATACAGTCAAACTTCATGATTTTTGGTCAACATCCTCATTTTGAAGTTACATTCATCAATTGATCAAGGGTTGATCATGATTCATCAAGAAAACTCAAGATTTGCTCAAAAGTCAAACTTTCTAAATTAGGGTTTCTAGGTGAAAAGTCAACTGAACTTTGACTGATCATAACTTTCTCATACTTTCTCAGAAAGTTTTCCACCACATCTTGTTTTGAAGGAAATTCAATTCTCTACAACTTCATGTCTCACAAGAATGTCCAAAAAATGCTTCATTTGAGAGGTATGGCTCAAAACATTACAGGTCATTTTCAAAGTCAACAAAAAGTCAACTTTTTGTTTTGAAGATACATTGAGCATGGAAACTCCAATTGAGATGAGACCAAAAGGTTTGGTTAGAGGAATCTTAGAGCTTTTCAAAAAGTCCAAGAACACTCAAAAATGTGGAAAATTGAGCAAGATACACCATTCACAAGTTGGGCAATTTTGAAGGAATGCACAAAGAGAGATACTTCTAAAAATCAAATTTTTTGCAAATGGGCTTGCTTTTTCTTCATCCAAACTTATTCCTCATACAATTAGGAATATCCAAGCCCAATGCCACGAATTTTTGATTTATTTTTCTATTTAATTTGTAATTTATTCATTTAAATGCAAATTAAATTTAAAAATAAAGTATAAAATCAAAATTAATTGGAAGATTGATTTTTATTCTTTCCTTGAGACTCAAGTAACTCACAAAAGCCAGCAATTTTCGAAAATTGATCAATATGGCAAGATTGGATTGGAAATTAACTAAGTTTTGAAAATTTGATTTTATACAAAAATCAAATTTGATTTGCTTTGAATGCTGATTGATTCTTGCCAAAAACCATCCCAAATCCATCCAGTATAAATACATGATGCATACCTATCAAGAGAGAACAGAAAAATTGGCTCAAGAACCCTAACCTAATTCAAGAAATTTATGACTTACAAGCTACTAGCAGCCATCAATCCAGCCACTTTCAATTGCTTTTGAGGATTCCATTGCATTCCTTGGGTTGTTCTGAGTCGATCCAGACTCTTACATCATTCAAAACCATCAAGAATTCATCAAACATGATTTCGGTTTGTCAAGTTTCTTTCAAAATCGATTTTCATCATTCATGCATTATTAACCTGTTTTGATTGTTTGTTCATGTTTAGAATCAAGTTTGCAAGCGATCTGGGTAAGCCAATCGTGTTTCCATGGCCTGAATCGTGATATACCATAGCTAGGGTTTCGGAGTTCGAATTAGGGCTTTGTTTAAATGGAAAAATTGGACCATGAGACCTATACCATCGTGTTCTAATGATCCTGTGAATCGAACCATGGCCTTAGAACTTATTTATATTATGTTTGCTTGATTTTTGAATTAGCTGTGACATAGCGTCGAATAACAACGACGCGCTTCAAATATTTGAATCGGGACGATGAAGCTTACAGTTGAGGAAGTGGGACGACATCTTTGTTTTACTCGATCCGGATTTCAAACATGATGCACACATGGCGTAGTGGTAAAGGTGCTCACTGTTTCCGGATGAGTTCGATCCCTATTTTTTCTTTTTCCAAACTTGCAATATTTTCATATTTTCTAATTTTCTAAATTTTTTTTATTTTAATTAATTTCATATTTTTATTTATGCATTAAAAATTGTCAAAATTATTTTCTTCTTGCATTTGTTTTCTGAAAATCTTTATTTAATTTAATAAATTAAAAATACAATTTTGCATGCATATTTATTTTTATATTTTTGCATTTAAATCACATTTAATTAGTTTTAATTATTAAATTGCATCCAAAAATCCCAAAAATTTATTTTAGAATATTTATATTATTTCCAGATGTAATAATTTTCTCATATAAAAATTTGCATTTTTCTAACATTTTTTCTCTTATTCGATTCATATCGTATTTTCCGATTTCTCGTTCATTTATAGGTTGATTCTCTTTTTTTTCTTTATCATTTTATTTTTCAATAATGTAACTGCTCATGGGATGTAATAGTTTAAATTAGGTTTTTATTTTTATATTTTAAAGCCTTGTAATAGCGTAGGATTTACCTTTCCGCACTTTACATTCCGCATTTTAATTTCCGCACCCTATAAATTGCTAGTAACTAGGCGTGTATGGAAAGATAATAATGAACTTAGCCCACTAATTTGCAAGATAAAATATGAAATCAACACACTTCTTTCACACACGCACCCTTAGGTAATTCTCTCTCGTTTTTAATTCAAAATGGTCATGTCCTCGAACGTAGAGGTATTTCATTGCCTTCCAAACAAATCATCATAGTCCCTTCGATACAAAGATCATAAGACCCACGATCTCCGAATATATGATCTTCGATTGTCGCCAAAAATGATGATAGTCCTTCGAATGTGCTAGGATACTTCCTACAAGTTGCCTTCTATGACCATCCGATGTCCCTTCGAATATCCCACTTACATCCAACGAATGGAGCTACCTACTAACTAATGGTACGGCTAGCGCTATTCTAAAGGAACGTAGAAGTACGAAAATGACCAATTCTGAGTGGGTAAATAAAGTCTTTTAGTTGCTTGCTCTAAACCAAATGCTTTTCACACCTCACACTTTTTTTCAAAGTTCAAACTCTTTTCAAAACTAAACATTTCCGAACACTTTGTATACCTTCCTACATGAATCATTACAAAGTCAAAGCGAAATTCCCTTTTTCAAAATATTTTTGTCAAACACACAGAAAGCAATTTTTAAAAGGTGATCTAGAGCAACTAAGAGCCCGTAGATAACTACGGATGGAAAGGGGTGCTAATACCTTCCCTTTTCATAACCATTCTCCCGAACTCAGAATCTAACGAAGGTCTTTTTCTGTACTTTTACCTTCCCTTAATTGGATAAAAATAAAAGTCGGTGGCGACTCATGCTATCCACACATTTGCGATACAAAAACTAAAAAGGGCTTCACCGTACATGTAATCGGCGACTACTGGGAGACACCCTAAAAAGAGAGAATGCCTTAGGGATTTTTTAGAACACCTTTATTGCTTTCTGTTTGACTTGCTTGCTTTATCTTTAAGGGTTGCTTGGGTATTATATTGTTGGGGGATCCTACACCTGGATCCGGGTTTCCTTTTAGGTAAGTAGCATTAGATCATCGCGACCGCTAGACGTATAACTAAACGGTCAACATGATGGCTATGTTAGTGTGACACTTTAGATGTCCTGATACTCTTCATTTCCAAGTTGAGGATAGTATTTGGCTTCTGCGTGGTGTCATCAAGCACTAACTAAACTTTTAGAACCGTAATTGACCCATCTTGGCCATTAGAAGGTAGTGAGATGGCGGCTTTTTGTGTGCACTAAGGTTGGTTGATACTCGATGCTACGCTCGTTGAGATCGACTTTGGGACATTTTCGATCGACCACTTGGCCTTCGATTGAAATAAGCGCCTACGAGAAAGATCTATGATATGAGATTCCTAGAACCGGTTACTATTATAGGAGATGAACCAACTCAAACTTTTGGTGGGTATACCTCATCAAGAATTGTTTGTGTGTGCTAAACATGACATCATGACATCATTTGCATTGCATATCATTTCTAACTATTTCAAGGACCTAGGGATTTATCTTTGCTCTATTTTGTAGGAATTATGGCTTCTAGAAAGACTATCCGAATCAACTTCATGGGTATACCTTCTCACAAAGAATTGGTTTCGTAAATTCCGACCATGCTCGGTTCATAAAAAGACATGGTTATCTACTTGACTTGGTTATCTCCGGTTTTGAAGAAGATATGATGCATGTCCTATTCCAGTTCTTCGATCCGAAACACCATTGCTTTACATTCCCAGATTATCAGTTGGTTCCTACCTTGGAAGAGTTCTCTAAGCTACTTGGGATACCTATTCTTGACCAAATGCCATTCACCGGTCTAGAGAAGGTCCCTAAGTACGAACACATTGCATCCGCCTTACATCTTAAGCGCTCAGACATTAAAGCCAATTGGGAAACTAGAAGCGGAGTTAAGGGTTTGCTTTCTAAGTTCCTAATTAAGAAAGCCCGAGAATTCCTCAAAGTTATGAGTTTCCATGCATTTGAAAATATTGTGGCCTTATTAATTTATGGTTTGGTTCTATTTCCTAACTCGGATCAATTCATAGATATCAATGCCATCAAGTTGTTCCTTACCCGCAATCCTGTGCCTACTTTACTTGGAGATATTCTACATTCTCTCCACACTCGTACTACTAAGAGACAAGGAACTCTCATGTGTTGTATACCGTTACTTTCTAGGTGGTTTATTTCGCACCTTCCTCCATCAGTTTTGAAAAATGAACAAAGGTTGAGATGGTCTCAAAGACTAATGTCACTCTCTCATCCAGATATCCGTTGGAGCCTTTTCTCTCAAAAGGACTTCACATTCATCGAGCGTTGTGGAGAATTCCCTAACGTACCACTACTTGGTATAAGGGGAGGTATTACTTACAACCCTTCTCTAGCTCTACGTCAGTTTGGTTTTGCTCGAAAAGATGGTCCACATGATATGCTTCTCCAAGATGTTGTGTTCGACTACAATCACGATCTCCGCATTACCGAAGGTTCATACACGCTGGGCATGGTAAAGAAGACGATACCAAGACTTTGGGGCACCAACTCCATTC
Organism: Vicia sativa; assembly: GCA_021764765.1. Lineage (NCBI taxonomy): Eukaryota > Viridiplantae > Streptophyta > Magnoliopsida > Fabales > Fabaceae > Vicia > Vicia sativa. The sequence goes on along the minus strand of CM038796.1, from coordinate 65,667,778 downwards.
CTTGGGAACCTTACCTCAAATGGGTGTGAGCTCGAGCTCAAAACCTCATGATGCCATTCACTGCTCTACCAAGAATTATGGAACTGCTATAGGTGACGTACCCTATACCGTTCTCCATCCTGACATGCCTACTGATTTTGAAGACTTGAAGAGATCCTGGATTCAGCTTAAAGAAGAGAGGGATACCTTTGAAGCTCAGTGTTACGCAAGCGAGAAGAAAGTGCTAGAGTTGACCAAGCTACTTCACGAGGAGCGAAGCATCAACGCCTACATCGGCACCAAGAGGAAGCGCCCATGGGAGACTTAGAGCTTTAGGATGTTTATGTTTTCTTTTATTGTTTTGAACTATCTCTTGTACTTAAAAAGAAAAAAGAATAATAAAAAGAGTACTAATAAATGTTTGTTCATTGCTTGTCTAACAAATTTAAATCTCTAAGGTCCTTGAAAACATTGCATTGTATTCACATAAACATTGCATATCATAGCATAACATTGCATCACAGGTACATTGGAGATTGGTTTTCTCATTTGCTCGCTATTTATTTTAGCAGAAATGGCTCTTGAACAGTCACAAAGATCTCCAAGCTCGAATGCCTGGGCCAGCAGATGTTCACCACTTGGTCCAAGGCCAAGAGGATCCAAGAAGCTCATCAACAAAGAAGAAGGTTGTTGGTCTCCTCAACATGGGCGACGCTACAAAGGTGGTCCTAAGAGGGTCACTTGATAGAACTCTCGAAGGAAGTGTCAAGAAGGAGGATGAACAAAGTAACAAGGGTAATGGTGAAGGCAACCGAGCTTGAGAAGGACTATGATAATGGCCAATACTCGATGAAGATGACAAGTACAAACAACTTGAAGACCGCTTGAATGTTGTGGAAAACCCAAGATGTCCGGCTGAATTTTGATGATCCGAGTCTCTCCTGTGTTGTGATTCCTCCCAAGTTCAAAGTTCCTACTTTTGCTAAGTATGATGGCATGTCTTGCCCTAAGCGCATTTGAAGTCCTATGTCCGTAAGATCAATCCCCAACCGATGACAAAAGTGTGGATGCACTATTTTCAAGAGAGTTTGTCCTAACTCACTTGGAATGGTACTATCACTAGAGAATGACCGTATCCGTATTTGAGTGACTTAGTGATGCTTTCTGAAGATGAGTACAATGTTGAATTGACACCCACCGCATGCAACTACAAAGCATGTCTATGGGTCGTGATGAGAAGTTCAAGGAGTATGCTCGTGGAGAGATCTAGCAGTGAGTTCAACCACCCTTGTCCAATAGGGAGTTGGTTGATATGTTTATGGGGACACTAACAGCCCATTCTTCAATCATCCGATTGAAACTCTTCACCGGATTCACCGAGATACTTACAGCGAGCGATTGAAGTCGGTATCAAGAGTGGAAAGATTCGTAGAGACATCTTCAAATGTCGCCAAGAGATCTTTTGGTGCTAAGAAAGAAGCTAATGTTGGTATGGTCGAAAAGCCGAGCCAAGACCGACCGCACTAACTGTGGGAGCAGATGATCCAATCCTACATCAAGACAACCTCGTGAGACAACGCGCAGAGCGAACGCGCCACGAAGACAATTTACGAAGATCAACATGCCTTTGTCGCAAGCTTTGCAACACATGTTGAAAGCAGAGTGATTGCTTGAGGATCCTCCTCGAATGTCAACACCTCCTCCGGTACAATCCTAATGCCAAGTGTGCTTACCATTCCAATAGCCCCGACATAGCATCGATGATTGTTGGGCTCAAGAACAAGATTCAAGATATGATTGAAGCTAAGCATTGAATTTGATCCTCCCGCTGAGACTCGAATGTGATCAACGCGCCTATGCCTAACCATGACAAGGGTTCCAATGTCACAGGACGATACTTATGTTTTCAACATAGATGACTTGACCATTCCTCCGATGACCGTTAAGAAGAATTTGTTGCAAGCCGTGTCAACCTGTGATGCCCGAGAATTGTCGCTGGTGCCCATCCGCACCGATGGTTGTGCTTGGTCGAGAAGCGGTTCAATGCATGATGGATAACCGTGAGATACTATTTCAAACCACCGTGCGTAAGCGTGTGAAGAAATGTCTAAGCTGAAGATTGACAATGCGAATGAAACTGTACCATCTGTGTGGGGTACCTTGGGGCAGCCAAGTGGAAAGTATGATTACATGGTGAAGTACACTGTTCCTGTTTGAAGATGTTAAAGCAACCGGATGGGGTGACGATTTCCCAGAAGATTATGCTGATGTTAACACAATAAGGATTTCCTCTCCTGATCCTGTGCCTAGAGTGGCACCTCTCATCATCACTTCTCCAAGGCCAGTTCCGTATTCCTACTGCTCCTCATCGACCTTTTGTGCATCAACCTACTGCACAAGTTGCTTATGAGAATAACTGAAGCAACTCGATTTTTTTTCAAACATCATTTAAATGAATTTTCAAAACAAACAGTGAAATCGCCACCTAATTTTATTTGTTCTAAAAGAAGAACGGGAAAATATAGATAAAACCCACAAAAGAAAAGGATAAGACGGTTTACGAGTATAAGAGATATAGGTTCGGGAGTTGGTTATGCAAGGGGAAGGTATTAGCACCCCTCACATCCATCGTACTCGATGGTACCCATTTAGTTCAAAGTGTGGTTGTGTGTTAATGTGAAAATTTTACGATCTTCTAAGTTTTGAAAGGAGAAAGAGAGGAGAAATGTTTTTATTATTTTTGAATTTGGCACGGTTTCAGAACCGTGTGCCTACGTATTCCCTCGTGCAATGGGAAAGTCAAAACTTCGTAGTTCTTCTAAAAAATGATTGTTTGTTGATTGATTTTAAATGAAAAGACAAGTCGTCATTTTTAAAGGAGAAGACTCGTCTAACGTCCACAAGGTGTGATAAAGAATAAAGGACTACGCACCAACATGAGGGAGGGTTTGAGAACACCTCTAGTACTCAAGTGGAGAAGTCGAAAACCTTGGGAATAGAGGAAGAAACATCTCATTTATAAATGAATCATGTCTAATCTTGAAAAGGGGTTTAAAGGTAAATGGTGCTTGGAGCGCACAAAAGAAGTTTGAATGGGTTGGAGTTGATTTTAAATTGTGGATGACAAGTACCAAAACGTTGGGATATCCTCTAACGATTCAATACTCGAGATTGGTGATTGAGGTCAACCAATCATCTCTCATCCAAAATCTTTATTATGAAATGAGTGAGGTGAAACAAAGTTCACTTTTATTATGTATGGATAAAGTATTTAAGTCATTGGGTTACCCTCTAATGGTCCAAATACTTTACATTTTAATTAAATCGTCGGGATATCCTCTAACAGTTCAATTAAATACCATAGCACTATGTTTTTTTATTTTAGAACATGGATTTGAAGTTTCTCAATTTATTGGGTTACCCTCTAATCAATTAGAAACTTCGATTCGCTTTAATCGCATTAACCTCTAACCATTAAAACAAATCTTATCCAAGTGTTCTTTTTGTAGAAAAATTGATTTTTGAAAATAACTCGACGTTGGATCAAGTTTTTATTGAAAGTGTTTTAAATGCTTGGTGAATGGAGAAAGAATCAAGATCGAGATAATTGTAAATAACAAATAAAAATCGACAAAGCCCATACAAGGTGGCCAACCTAAGTATAAAATAATTAAATTACATGTGTACTAGCAAAGTGGGCTAGTCTACTATAACGACTAATTGGAACAATTAATCGAAATAGGCTCACTGTAAGAAGGCCCAGGATCAAGCGTACAAGTGTGCATGTGTGGTCATCGCGACGCTTCGTAGCTTTGTCGACTTACAGGTTTAAAAATGATTTGCAAATATTAGTTTAAAAAATATTTTTTTGGTTTCGTGTAAGTGACAATTAAATTAAATAAAATAAATGTGCACTAGATAATTATTACAATAATTGTTTTTTGGGAGAGGGATACATGAATTATAAATTGGGATTAAACTGTAAAATAAAATGGAAAGCGATAAATTATTTACAATGCATCAAGGGGATTGGGGTACATTATTTCGAATGCGGATAAATTAAAATTAAAAGGAAAACGGTAAATTGATAAAAGCATACAGATAGAAACTAAATGCGGTAAAACTTAAATATTAATTAACTATTGTATTTTATTAGATTAATTTATGAAATTAAATCTAAGACATGCAACTACTATATTACAGCATAATTCGAATTTATTTACCGGTGAATGGATAAAGCAATAATAAAAAAAATATGTATATAGTATGTATAATACTAAATATAAGAAATAAATATAATATGTATATTTACAATAATAAATATAAGAAATAAAAATAATATGTATAATTAAATTTACAGTATAAAATATAAAATAAAAAATGCAAGTATATTGTATGACATTGTTAAATATTAAATAAAAATAAAAACAGTAATATGTTTATGCTAATGAACAAGAATAGATGCTAATTGAAAGTAATTGTTTCGAATAATCCTTGAATGTCTACACAAACAAAAAAAACTCGTTAGTAGCATGAGTGGGATAAAATAAACATGAAATTGCAATAAATCGAAAAATGGTTAGTAAACAAAATATGAAATCGAAATGCAATTAAATGAATATTCATGGATAAGCAACCAATTGTAATCGAAAAACATGAACAAGATATTATTTACAAAGTAATAGAATTAAAATGAAACTAGTATGTATGTACATTAACGGAAGGACTAAAACAAATAAATATGCGAGTAATTCGATTCACAAATGGACTAACCAAAGAACTCACGCTATTAATCAATTGAAAAACGGAAAATTGAGTTTTAAGCGCATTTAAACCACATGAATCGGAAACGGGCAGCAACTTAATTTTATTAAGAAAACACTCAAAAAATTCCACTTAAATCAAATAAGCTACCGAAACACCATTGTCATTGCATCCAAAATTCCATCGTTCAAATTCAAATTGAAATGTAATTATAACAACATTAACCATTCATTCGAATTGATTCATATCAATATGTCATGAAATCAAACTCGACAATCAAGTTTTAACAAATAAACCGAATTCGGGGCAGCCACTACATATATTCAATTATGCTCCATAAACTCGTTTCAAACAAGCATTCGACACAAAAAGAATTCAAAGGCATCACCAATAGGTTCTCGGTCATATCATGCAAAAGTAAACGCAACGAAATCAGACCATCATCGAATCGGATACAAATATCGCTCACAACTAGTAAAATCCATAAAATGATGCCATCATCAATTAACATTTGAATTCAAACTTGAATTGCATTAAGAAAATCTCTTCGAATAAAATGAACAAAAAACACCAAACGATGAAACATGAATGGCTGCCCTCATAGTTTCTGCTAAGTCTTACGCAAATAACGCGACGTAGACATTGAACCATCATCGAAACCGATATGGAATCCTTATCTCAAATTCAATTGAAACTAAAAGATGAGAGTAACATAAAACGCGATGTCTCAACGGTTTCTCGGCGAGTTTCTACGCGAATAATCGCGGAAACAAACTTACCTTCATCGAAACTAACATGAATATCACTCGAACACATACTACAACCGAAATTAAAACGAGAATAAGACGGTGTACCAATGGTTTCTCGGTTAGATTTACACGTGAATAAACACGGCATCATCGTTAAACTTTCATCGAAACCAAACTCGAATATTGTATCCCAATTTCAATCGAAATATCACTTTGTTACTAAACAATTTTATTCTTAAAATTCAACTCAAATTGAATAAGAACATCACCCCAAATCTCCTTCCAACATGATCTTATCGCAAGCGGAAAAGAACAAAAATAAAGTTATCGCCTCTTAGTCAAACTCGGACCACAAATCAAACTATTGAGAAGCAAATCTAATGAAAATGTTGTTATTTCTCATGATTTAATAATACAAAACAAGACTTCACAACCAATGACATATAGACATTTGTTGAAGCTTAAATCTTGAGCTAGTATTTTCTTTTCCAAACATCAATGAACACAAATAACACAATGTTACCAACATGAATTAATACCAAGAGACTAACACAACCATGAAGTCATTGTATATTAATACAATTTTAACACCAAATGTCTAACATATTCATCTCCACGCTATAAACAACATCATAATCACTTAACTTAAACAAAGACAACCGTAAGGGATTGAAATGTACCGAAAGTTCCGATCGAAGGAGGCTGAGAACTGGTTATCGTTGTTGCTGGTAGATGATGTGATGTTGAAACGTGTAAGAGGAATTGCAAGCTTGAAGCTGAGACAAGTTGACGCTGCTGCTGTTTCTGTTGTTGAGGAGGAAGAGGACGACGGTGGGTTAACGGCAGAGCTGGAGAGGGTGGATTCACGGCGAGGAATAGAGAACAGGGGTAACGGAACGAACCAGAAGATTCTGGAAGGTTAGCGATGGTTGAGAACGAAGAAGGTGGAAGGGGTTTTCTGCGGATGTGAGAGATTGACAAGGGGGATTATGATGAAGTTGTTTGAAAGCGAGACAGTGGAGGAAGGCAGAGGATAGGGACGCAGTTGAAGGAAGTTTGGATAGTATTACGGTGGAAAGGAACTGTTATTTTGGTGAGAAAGATGGACTTGCTAGGAAAATGAAGAGGAAAGTAATTTTCTTTTTCAGATCCAAACACCATCTGCCTCCGCCTCTCTCTTTACGTTTTTAATTTTTTTTTGGCCTCCTCACTGTTTGTTTTCTCTCGCCGTTTCCATGTTTTTTCAAATTGCTGTCCCTTGTAACAAACACATGTAGCATATATATATATCCATAAAAATAGGGTTTAACAATTTTTTTTTAAAATGCCTAAAATGCCCTCTTCATAAAATGGGCCTAAAAATTGGAACTAGTAAAAATAAAAAGCCCAAAAATATTTTGTTTGGATTTTTTGAGATAAAAATTATACACTTAAAATTGTCAAAAAACGGTAAAAGTTCGGACAATAAACTATCCGAAAAAAATAAATAAGTACATTAAAATAAACTACGAGTCTTGTAAATTAAAGAAAAATTATTGAGATGGTTAAAATCGAAATAAAATGATAATAAAGAATACCCGATTTTAAAATACTTACAGTTAAATACGAGTCTTCAAACTGTATCGAAAAATTAGGGAGAGCACATTTTCATGATCTACGCGACACGTAGATTCATAAAGCAGTGAGTAAAAGATAAAAATTTGAAATATTTTTCCCGCTAATTTTTGCACAGTATTGAATTGCTTTTAACAGTCTGTTTATAAAATCGAAATATCGATATCATCGACATATAAATAATTTGAAACAATGCAATAAACAGGCAGAGAGGTAAAAATGCATGAAGTGAGATAACAGGTATTTTACAATTAAAACAATGCAAACATCGATTTAAACTGACTTTTGGTCAATTTAAATACGACGAAATTATGCAAATGCAATGTGTGAATGACTGTTTTTTTTTTTTATAAACAAAATGCGAGTAGAAAATAAGGTAAAATTTGGGGTGCAACAGTTGCCCCTATTTAAATATCTTCAACCAGATGATATGAAGATGATCAAGCTTCATACTATCGCAGTGGGAGATAATTAAATATCAAAAACCCAAAATTTTGCCCTGAGATGCAATAGGTATGCTGTGAATAAAATATAATGAGAAAAGTGTTGAATGCAATTTTTGACATATTTTTTGAATGATGTATGATATGAGATAAATTTGTAGACAATCTGATTTTAAAAGATCCGCTACATCGAGAAATAAACCGAAAAGACAATCGATTTTAAACAGATCTGAAGCTACATCAGGGAGATAAACTGGAAAAGACAATCAGATTTTAAACAAATCTGAAGCTACATCAGGGAAATAAACTGGAAAAGACAATCGATTTTAAACAGATCCGAAGTTACATCGGGAGATAAACCGTAAAGACAATCGATTTTAAACAGATCAAGCTACCTCGTAGAAATAAACTGAAAAGACAATGATTTTAAACAGATCCAAGTTACATCGAGAAATAAACCGAAAAGACAATCGATTTTAAACAGATCCAAGTTACATCGAGAAATAAACCGAAAAGACAATCGATTTTAAACAGATCCGGCTACCTCAGAAATAAACGAAAAGACAATCGATTTTAAACAGATCCGCTACGAAGAGAAATAAACTGAAAAGACAATCGATTTTAAACAGATCCAAGCTACATCGAGAAATAAACTGAAAAGACAATCGATTTTAAAAGATCCGGTTACGCCGAGAAATAAACCGAAAAGACAATCGATTTTAAATGATCCAAGCTACCTCAGAGAAATAAACTGGTAGGTACCAAGTATGTTGGATTTTGACCACAAGGTAAGATATTGATTGTAACAAGACCTCGGGAAAATGCAAATGAGGATAAAACACTCTTGCTATGCATGATATATGAATTTTGTGATGCATGATATATAAATGATCTATGCATGTAGTATGTAATGCAGACATTTATGACAATGGAGGTTGACTCTTTTGTGGGGGTAAGATGGAAACTCTGATTCCTCAACACGGAGAACACTGCCAACTTGCAAATTGTATTGAAATGATGATCCTTGGAGGAAGGACTGCAACGCTGCTTAAGGATTGCCCCAGATTAGCTGATTGTTGAGGATAAGCCGATCATGGCTTCAACTCTTGAAATGACTGAGGGGAAAGGAGTGCCCCGGTATAAGTCCTGAAAGTGATCTTATGATTAAAACAATCCTGAGCATGATTCGTGTTGAGCAACAAATCTCGAACTAATTCACAGTAGGATTTGGAAGATACTTGCCCCCTGATTAGGATCACTGACCAAGTTTCCTAACAGTTTGGACTTCCTTGATGAGGAAAGCTTGTTAGCAAGCAAAAATTGTTTATTCAAACATGGTAAATTTAAATGCGAAGTTCATGCACAAGTTTTGAAATAAAAATCATTTTTGGAATGATATAATTGCTGTATAGAAAATGGATCACTGGTTAAAACACAGCGGTTTAAAAAAAATTAAAAGGTGAAAGAGAAAACCAATGTATGTATATACCAAGACAAATGGTTTGCGAAAGATCTTAGGAGTCATATTACGCAACCTTGTTGTAGTATGCTTTCAAAAGAAACCTGGCTTCAATTAGGTCTTTTGAGGGTTGTAACGTGGTCTGGTTCACGGTTTAAGAAATAAAGGATAAAGGCTCAAAATTTATTTGTACCCAACCCAATCTTCGTGATGTTCTTCAGTCCTACGCTCAGTTAAATTAGATTGTGCATTCAGGTTCCAATATATTTTGAACTTGTACACTGATAGTGATGATGGCTCAGAAACTGTGGAATTCTTGAGATAGCAGTCACTTCTTTTTTTTGCAACATTTTGTTGTTTGAGGACTTTGGTCAACTCTTTTTTTTTTGAATTTGTCATCCGTAAATTTTGCGTGAACTGTTCCGTTTGAGATTACGGTCAGCGGGATGCCCCAAATTTTTGCCTAAGTTGCCTTTTTAATTTTAACTTGGCGGTTTTTTCTTTTTGATATATTTTTTTAAAAGACAGTGACTGCTTGACTTTCATGATTATGGGGAACCATCATCATCACTTTTACTTGTATGACATCTTCGACACTTCTTGGATGTGTGTGAAGGAAACTTGATTAAATACAACCTTTATTGAAAGGCGTCTTGAATGAATGCACATCCGAATTAAACTAAGAACTACCCTGCCCCAGGTTAAAAAATTGCGGGTTTTTTCGTGTAGAAAGAAACTCCAACTTCTAGGCTCAAGGGACAAGGATTAACTTCCTTATTTCTCCGTGTTTGGGAATTGAAACAATGCCTGTATATCATCAGCAAAGTTTTATTCGAAAGCATACCAACAACAATTATGGGTATCTTGTTTTTATCATCCTCCCTCCAATCTTTGCAAAAGCAAAAGCTCGATAAAGAAATTAAATAGGGAAAATATATATTTGAAAGCGATAAATGTAGATGATTTAAATCAAAACAGTGTAATGCTCATTTCATTAAAATCAACATGAAATTACAGACAAAATTTGCAAGCGACAATTTAACATAAACAGGGAAAAATGCAAACAGAAAGGAAACATGGCCTAGTGACTAATTAACAACAAGGATGAGCTATCCTGTCTGAAACACTGGCTTTAGGAGGTGACTTGAGATATTCTGACCCATCAGCTGGTTGATTTTATCTCTTAAAAACTCTTGGTCTCGTTGAAGTTTTTCCATAGTTTTCTGAACCATGCTTCAAATCCAAAGTATTGAGGAATCAGTTTGACGACAGACAACCAACGAAAGATGGAGACAGACAAAATGAGATTTCTGACAACTTGAATGTATGCATGAAATATGCAGATGGATGCAATGGAATGTAATGTCATCAATAAAAAAGATGTGATGATATGAAATGTCACATATACAAATGGAATGCAACATAATAATAAAGAATAGTTCTGTGGATGTGAAACAAGGATGGTACAGGTAATCAAACAACTTAATTAGGTGGGATCCTATGATAGGATGGCTTTAAGTTTTCTACCCAAATTCCCCATGGGATGGTTTTAAAGTCTTCTGCTAAGTGTTTCTTGGAGTCTCAGATCCCCTTTTAATAAATACTATCATCACGCGAGAGGCCTACGTGGTAATAGTATTTGGAAAAGTATACCCCAAGAAACGGCTCTTAACGGGATACTCAAAATCCGAAATTTGAGCGTTTGGTCTCGGTTAGGACAACATGAACAAACTTAGAGTTATAGGTCATTTGTCCAAAGATTGATGTCCTGCGCTATCGCGGGCCAACAACCTCCTTAAAACAACCAACTCTAAGCCGAGTCTTCGCCTGTGCCAACAAGACAATGGAGTCAGGTGGACCTAGGCTACGCAACCCCTCTATTCCTAAAAAGGTGACCTAGAAGCCTGGGTAGTGGGCTTATCTATGCATCAATAATCCCATCAAGAATTCCCACACAATGGATATATAAATAAGATAATAAAAAATAAATAACTGAAACATAAACATAAGATAAAGTACAAAGAAGAAAGTAAAATAAAATAATAAACACACAATCACACAATGAACTAAACTAGGGTTAACTCGCTTGAGAACATGTCCCCAGTGAAGTCGCCAACTGAAGCAACTCGTTTTTTTCAAAAAAATCATTTAAATAATGAATTTTCAAAAACAATGGTGAAATCGCCACCTAATTTTATTTGTTCTAAAAAGAACGGGGAAATATAGAAAAAACCCACGAAAGAAATGGATAAGACGGTATACGAAATTAAGAGATATAGGTTCGGGAGTTGGTTATGCAAGGGGAAGGTATTAGCACCCCTTACATCCATCGTACTCGATGGTACCCATTTAGTTCAAAGTGTGGTTGTGTGTTAGTGTGAAAAAATTTACGATCTTCTAAAAAATAGAAAGAAAGAGAGGAGAAATGTTTTTATTATTTTTGAGTTTGACACGGTTTCGTAACTGTGCCTATTCCCTCGTGCAATGGGAAAGTCAAAACTCCGTAGTTCCTCTAAAAAATGATTGTTTGTTGATTGATTTTAAATGAAAAGACAAGTCGTCATTTTTAAAGGAGAAGACTCGTCTAACGTCCACAAGGTGTGATAAAGAATAAAGGACTACGCACCAACATGAGGGAGGGTTTGAGAACACCTCTAGTACTCAAGTGGAGAAGTCGAAAACCTTGGGAATAGAGGAAGAAACATCTCATTTATAAATGAATCATGTCTAATCTTGAAAAGGGGTTTAAAGGTAAATGGTGCTTGGAGCGCACAAAAGAAGTTTGAATGGGTTGGAGTTGATTTTAAATTGTGGATGACAAGTACCAAAACGTTGGGATATCCTCTAACGATTCAATACTCGAGATTGGTGATTGAGGTCAACCAATCATCTCTCATCCAAAATCTTTATTATGAAATGAGTGAGGTGAAACAAAGTTCACTTTTATTAAGTGTATGGGATAAAGTATTTAAGTCATTGGGTTACCCTCTAATGGTCCAAATACTTTACATTTTAATTAAATCGTCGGGATATCCTCTAACAATTTAATCAAATACCATAGCACCATGTTTTTTATTTTAGAACATGGATTTGAAGTTTCTCAATTTATTGGGTTACCCTCTAATCAATTAGAAACTTCAATTTGTTTTAATCGTTACTAACCTCTAACCATTAAAACAAATCTTATCCAAGTGTTCTTTTTTGTAGAAAAATTGATTTTTGAAAATAACTCGACGTTGGATCGAGTTTTTATTGAAAGTGTTTTAAATGCTTGGTGAATGGAGAAAGAATCAGGATCAAGATAATTGTAAATAACAAATAAAATCGACAAAGCCCATACAAGGTGGCCAACCTAAGTATAAAAATAATTAAATTACATGTGTACTAGCAAAGTGGGCTAGTCTACTATAACGACTAATTGGAACAATTAATCGAAATAGGCTCACTGTAAGAAGGCCCAGGATCAAGCGTACATGTGTGCATGTGTGGTCATCGCGACGCTTCGTAGCTTTGTCGACTTACGGGTTTAAAAATGATTTACAATTATTAGTTTAAAAAAAGATTTTTTTGTTTTGTGCAAGTGACAGTTAATTTAAATAAAATAAATGTGCACTAGATAATTATTACAAGAATTGTTTTTGGGAGAGGGATACATCAAATATAAATGGGGATTAAACGGTAAAATAAAAATGGAAAGCGGTAAAATTATTTACAACGCAACAAGGGAATTGAGGTACAATTTTTCGAATGGGGATAAATTGAATTAAAGAAGAAAACAGTAAATTGATTAGAATAGAATGCGGAGAAATTTAAATGTCGATGATTGTATTATTTGCATTTTTATTTGGTTAACTAGAATAGACTATAGAAATTAATACTAAGAAAATGCTATGCGGAGAAGATTATTATAATATAAATTCGAACTTATTTACGAATTAATAGATAAAATATAATAATAAAGTGGTATGTATATAGTAAATATTTACAATAATAAATATAAGAAATAAAAAAAACATGTATAATATATTTACAGTATAAAATATAAGATAAACAATAATACTAAGTATAATTATATTTACGGTATAAAATATAAAATAAAAATGCAAGTATATTGTATGTACAATACTAAATATTAAACAAAAATACTAATATGAATATTAAAATGCTAATGATAAAAGTGTAGGTATGCTAAAAGAAATTGTATGTTCCGATCAATCCTCGGATGTCGAGACGCCAAGTTTCCGGAACAGAAGCGTTGAAGTTGTTGCTGTGGCTGGAAGTAGCAGGGAGCAGCGGGCTACAACACAGTTGAAGGGTCGAAACAGAGGAAACAGAGGAGGTAAGTGATTGCGATTGGTGTCGAGGTGAAGATGACGGCGAGGTCACTGTGGAACGGCGGAACAATGGCAAGCGGGAACGGAGTGAAAGGAGTTGTTAATGGTAACGATGGCTATGAGGAGATGGCAACAGAGAAGACGATGGTCGGCACAGGGAGTAGCAGCAAGTGGATAGGTTATAGAAGGTTGAAAACAGTTATAAACAAATGGTTACGGTTGAAGATGTGAACAGGGGGTTCTGATGTAAGGGTTACGACGGAGAGAAAGAGGAAACAGGGGGTGTCGCGGTGTTGTTAGAGAGAACCGAATCGGTTCGTGGATGAGAGCGGCGGAGGCTGTTTGGGAAACGGCGAAGGAGATGAAAGAAGTAATGGAAGAGCAGCGATGGGTGAGGCAAAGGGGGTCACAGTGACGGTGATGAAGGCGAGCGGAGGACTGAAGGGATGATGGTCGGAACGGTGAGTTGTGTATAGCGGCGAAGAGGATGAAACAAGGAATTTGAAGGTTGACAGCTGTGAGCTTGAGGGAGGAAGGAAGAAGTACGGAGGGGGTTTGAACGGAGGGTGGTTTCACGGTGAAGACAGGGGCGGCAAATGGATGGAAAGAGGGCTGTGAGAGCGGAAAGGATGAAGATGGTTTACGGTGTGAAGAGAGACAAAGGTAGCGAGGGTGAAGGAGTGTGGAGATGGAGGGATTGAAAACAGGGAGTGTGTGAACGGTAGCTGGGTGTGAGAAAGAAGATGGAGCGTGGAAGCGTTATTGAGGAAGAAGATGAGTTTTTTCTGAGAATTTTTTATAATTTTATATTTTATCTTTTAACCTCAGCCGTTTTCGTTTATATCTTTTGTTTTTCAATTGGCCTCCTCTCAAACAGTAACATAACAATAGTATATATACTATAAAATTAGGTTTTACAATTTTTTTTTTTTTTAAAAAAATGCCAATAATACCCCTAATTATAAAGTGGGCCTAAAAAATGGATTTGGTAAAAATTAACAAGCCCAAACATATTTTTGTTGGATTTTTTGAGATAAAAATTTACACTTTAAATTTGCTAAAAATGGTAAAAGTTCGGACAATAAATTATCCGAAAAAAACAACTGAGTACATTAAAATAAATTACGGGTCTTATAAATTAAATAAAAATTATTGAGATGGTTAAAATCGAAATAAAATGATAATAAAGAATACCCGATTTTAAAATACTTACAGTTAAATACGAGTCTTCAAACTGTATCGAAAAATTAGGGAGAGCACATTTTCATGATCTACGCGACACGTAGATTCATAAAGCAGTGAGTAAAAGATAAAAATTTGAAATATTTTTCCCGCTAATTTTTGCACAGTATCGAATCGCCTTTAGCAGTCTGTTTGTAAAATCGAAATATCGATATCATTGACATATAAATAATTTAAAATGAATGCAATGAGCAGGCAGAGAGGTAAAAATGCATGAAGTAGGATAACCGATATTTTATAATTAAAACAAATGCAGACATCGATTTAAACTGACTTTTGGTCAATTCAAATACGACGGTATGATGCATATGCAGTGAGTGAATGACTGTTTTTTTTTATAATATAAATACGAATGCAAGTAGAAAAATATCAGGGTAAAATTTGGGGTGCAACACTCTGATAAAGCTATTCCTTGGAATTATGGAGCTGATGTTTATTATCATGGCGTCAAGCAAGACCCTCTGACCGTTGAAGATCTTACAGTTGAAACTACCATTCCTGACATCGACAACATCACCGGATCCAGTAAGGTGACCAGAACCGGAAGAGTATTCTCTCCAGATATCTCTCCTCCAAAAGACACCGCGACTCCAGCGCGCATTCCATCTATTCAATCCATTCCCCAAACTAGAGGGAAAGATCCAGTGACTCGTCCTGCTCAGTCAGAAGTACCAAAGGAAGTTACTGAAGACACCTCCAAACAAGAAATGGAGGAAATTCTGAAGATTATCAAGAAGAGTGACTACAATGTTGTGGAACAGTTGGGACAGACTCGTCCAAGATCTCCATGCTTGCTCGCTCTTGTGCTCGAGGCTCATGCTAATGCCTTGGTGAAGTTTCAAGAATGCTCACGCGCAAGACACTACCATGACAGTTTGAAGTTTATTTAGCCTGGCCAACAATGCCTAGGCTTCTCTGATGCTGATTTGACTCCTACCGGAAAGAAACACAACAAATCCTTGCACATCTCTGTTGAATGCAAGGGCACTACACTATCTCATGTTTTAGTGGATACCGGTTCTGCTCTGAATATCTTACCAAAGAAAGCTTTTGATCGACTTCATGTCGAAGGGTTGGATCTGAGACCCAGTGACATTATCGTGAGAGCTTTTGATGGTTCTAAGCGAACAGTACTTGGAGAGCTCACTCTGCCTGTCAAAGTCGGTTCCCAGACTTTTGACTCCACATTCTTTGTCATGGACATTCGTCCGGCTTACTCTTGCCTACTTGGACGCCCTTGGACACATGGGGCAGGCGCTGTTACCTCTACCTTACATCAGAAGTTGAAGTACCCGGTGAAAGGGAAGGTTGTTACAGTATGTGGCGAAGAAGAGTATATGGTCACTCATCTACAGTCATTCCGATATCTCGAGATAGAAGGTGAATTCTTTGAGACTCCGTCAAGCTTTTGAAACAATCCCCGAGTCATGCCTGACTCTCCCACCACTCCCGGTTACACAAGTTCCGCTTAGGATGGCCTCACCGAAAGATGCTCAAGTTGTTGAAGAAGGTAGCTCTATTTGGGGACAGCTCCTGATCTTCCTTTCAAATCGACAAGACCGGTTTAGGTTTCACCATCAAGGTCAAGATGATACGCCGAACGTGCGGCCAACTTCCTTTCCGCATCATCCAGAGTGGAATCCATGCTATAGAAGACGACGACAACGACTTCGACATCAGCAAGTGGATCTTCCCAACTCCAGATCATGGGCTCAACAATTGGAAGACCGAAGACGTCATACCAATCTCCTTTAGTCAGGAGTAATTGCTTTTGTTTTGTTTTGCTTTTCGTATTTCTTTATGTTTTGAACAATAAACTTTGAAAGCCTAGTGCCTTGCCCGGGGTATCATGGCTCGTTTGCGAGGGTTATTATCTGTTGTTTGCATATTTTCATTCAATAAATTCGTTGGGCTTTTGCATTCAATTGTTTGTTTTCTTTCTTTTACTTTATCACCCCTTCAAAAAGCTATGTGTTTCTTACACACACCCACGTGATACACTCGCAGAATCACTTCAATCTTGATAACACTATGCTATTGCTAAATATGACTTCGATAATCCGATCGACCAAGCCAAGACGAAAGTGAGGAAGATTGTGAAGTGCCGGAGAACTTGCTGATGCTACAGAAGAAGAGCGAGTTATAACCACACGAAGAGCAAGTTGAGGTTGTGAATTTGGGTACTAGCGAAGACAGAAAAGAGATCAAGATAGGAGCGGGTCTTGAGAACAGTGTTAGAGAAAGGTTGGTTCAAATGCTACGAGATTATATTGAGGTTTTTGCTTGGTCATACGAAGACATGCCAGGGTTGGACATTGATATTGTAGTGCACCGATTGCCAACAAAAGAAGGTTTTCTCCCGTGAACAGAAGTTCGTGCCCCGAGATGTCAGAGAAAATCAAAGCCGAAGTCATGAAATAGTTCAACGCCGGTTTCTTAGCTGTCACCTCTTATCCCCAGTGGGTTGCAAATGTGGTACCCGTACCTAAGAAGGATGGCAAGGTACAAATGTGTGTGGATTACAGAGATCTGAACAAAGCAAGTCCGAAAGATGATTTCCCACTTCCTCATATTGATGTTCTGGTTGACAACACTGCTCAACATAAGGTTTTCTCCTTCATGGATGGTTTCTCCGGTTACAATCAGATCAAAATGGCTCCCGAAGACATGGAGAAGACTACTTTTGTTACACAGTGGGGCACTTTCTGCTACAAGGTTATGCCGCTTGGACTGAAGAACGCGGGTGCCACTTATCAGCGTGCTATGGTGACATTATTTCATGACATGATTCATCACGAGATAGAGGTCTACGTCGACGACATGATAGCTCGATCACAGACTGAAGAAGAACATCTTGATCATTTGCAGAAACTATTTGACATGTTGAAGAAGTACAGATTGAGACTCAATCCTAACAAGTGCACCTTTGGAGTTAGATCCGGAAAACTCTTGGGGTTTGTTGTCAGTGGTAAAGGTATTGAGGTTGACCCCTCCAAGGTTAAAGCTATTCAAGAGATGCCAGCTCCCCGCACCGAGAAGGAAGTCAGAGGTTTCTTGGGCCGATTAAATTACATTGCCAGATTCATTGCACACCTAACTGCTACTTGTGAGCCAATCTTCAAGTTACTTAAGAAAGATCAAATGGTGGAATGGAATGACGATTGCCAGATCGCTTTTGACAAAATCAAGGAGTACCTACAGAATCCTCCTATACTGATGCCGCCTGCCGAAGGAAGACCTCTTATCATGTACTTGACAGTGTTAGAGAATTCAATGGGGTGTGTGTTGGGGCAACATGACGAGTCAGTCGAAAAGAGCATGCAATATACTACCTTAGCAAAAGTTTACCGATGTGAAACAAGATACTCACAACTTGAGAAAAATTGCAACGCTTTGGTGCTGTCCGACTAAGACAGATATGTTGACTCACACTACCTTGTTGATTTCCAAGATGGATCCGATAAAATACATATTTGAGAAACCAGCCCTCTCAGGAAGAATAGCAAGATGGCAAATGATCTTGACCGAATATGACATCCAGTACACTTCTCAGAAAGCGGTCAAAGGAAGTGTGGTAGCCGATCATTTGGCTCATCAAGTCGATGACTATCGATCTATGCGTCAATTTCGATGAAGATGTTCTACTAGTTACAGATTATGAAGAACCAGGCCCAAACGAAGGACCTGAACAAGGATCCCGATGGACCATGGTCTTTGATGGAGCCTCAAACGCACTTGGCAATGGCATTGGCGCCATCATTACATCTCCTGCAGGCGGACACACGCCTTTCACCGCCAGATTATGTTTCAGTTGCACCAATAACATGGCCGAATATGAAGCGTGCATCATGGGTATCAAAGCTGATATTGACTTAAGAATCAAGTTCTTGCAAGTGTATGGAGACTCAGCTTTAGTGATCAGTCAGATAAAAGGCGAGTGGGATACGAAGCACCCGAATCTCATTCCGTATCGAGAGCATGTTCTGAGTTTGATCCCCTACTTCAAAGAGATTACTTTTGATCATATTCCACGAGAAGAGAATCAGTTGGCAGACGCATTGGCTACTATGTCGTCTATGTTCAAGGTTAGATGGGACAACGAGGCTCCCCAGATCATCATTGAGAAGTTCGACGAACCAGCACATTGTTATGAGCTTGACACAGAAGAGAAACCTTGGTACTATGACGTGAAGAGGTATCTTGAGACTCAGGAATATCCCGCAGGGGCATCTGTCAATGACAAGAAGTTCATGAGAAGATTTGCATCCAAATTCTTCCTCAGCAACGACATCTTATACAAACGCAACCACGATCGTGCTTATCTACTGTAGACCGAAAACAAAGACGTATCATGGAAGAGTTACACGGCGCATTTGGTACCCACCAAGGACACACCATGGCTAAGAAGATTTTGAGAGTTACTATTGGTCCACCATGGAAGTGATTGTCACCGCTCGATCTTGTCACAAATGGTTATGCGACAAAGTGCATGAATGTTCTAACTTGGCCTTTTGCAATGGGGCATTGACATGATTGGAGAAATTAAGCCCGACCAATGGACATCGTTTCATCCTTGTGGCAATTGACTATTTCACCAAGTGGGTAGCTCGTCATGTTACCAAGAATGTTGTGGCTCGATTCATCAAACATAATCTTATTTGTCGATATGGCATTCCGAAAGGATTATCACGATAATGGCTCCAATCTCAACAATAAGATGATCACTAAACTTGCATTCAAGATCAAGCATCACAATTCTTCTCCATATCGGCCTAAGATGAACGGCGGAAGCCGCCAACAAGAACATTAAGAAGATTATACGAAAATGACGTTGACGTACAAGGATTGGCATGAGATGTTACCATTTGCTCTTCATGGTTATTACGAACATCCACAGGGGCCCCTTCTCTCTCTCGGAATGGAAGCCGTCTTACCCATCGAGGTTCGGATACCCTCAACGAGTCCTCCAGAGGCGAGTTAGCGGCGATTGGGAGACGCCTTGACCGATTAATTTGATTGATGAGAGCGACTCACGTCCATCCGCCGATCGAATGAACGGAGCATTTAACAAGAAGGTCAAGCACCGAGTCTACCAAGTCGGTGATCTAGTAGTCAAGCGATCATTCTTCCACAAGGTGATCCGAGGGCAAATGGACCTATGAGGGACCATTTGTAGTCACAGATTTTCCGGCGGAGCTATGATACTTAGCACCATGGATGGTGAAGACTTCCCACAGTGACATAGTCAAAAATACTACGCATAAATAGACCCGCTAGGTCGACGAACCTAGAAAAATAAGGGCATCTTCGGCAAAGGTTTATACAAAACATGTACACCAAGTCGAAAAACGAAAAGGCGGCAAGAAAGGGTATCCGTAGAAAAACCCGAAAGGGCGGTCTAGGCAAAAGTTAGGGATTTGCGCATCGACTATGTCTCTTCGGATCACCGGACTACTATCGCATTCAAGGTTCAAATGGCGAAGATCAGTCTACTCACTTTCTACTGACAGCAAGGAGATGAGATAGTCGAAATATATGAGTACTAGCATAGTTGGAACTTAACGAGATTGTTCCCGCATGGCTTTTTTTTTTACTTTTCTTGTGTATAAACAACTTGGCCATACGCCACCTTTCAAATAAACGCAAGCCTCTTTCTCTTTACAATTTTTGTTGTTGTCGTTTGCAATAAGTCCAACGTTTGTTTTGAATGATTATATGCATTTGACAATAAAAATCTAATCGCAAACATATGAAAAGTGAACATACAAAAGTGCTTACTACAGGCTCCAGGAATTGGGACGACGACGAAAGTCACCAAAAACATTCCCCCGAAGAGCATGATCCCTACAAAGGTATCGCCCACAACACAACTTCCCCAGCAGAGCAAAAGGGAATCCACGAGCCGCAATTCCACTCAACTAAGTAAAGTTACATTCTCAAGCGGTAACACCTCACAAGGTAAGGTTATCCATGGATATTTCCCTTTCTCCCAAAAGATCGGACCGAAACTTGGTCGATAGTGGAGGAACCTACATCTTCATTCCCAGAGAGATTACAACGGGTTCTGGCTCTTCCAACCGGTCCTAACTATCAAATGCTCTCGAGATCTACACTCGAATCCCCAAGAGCGCCTCCTAAATTTCCTCAGCAGGATCTACATACAGAATCCCCAACAGATCGCCTCCCAGACTCTCCTCAGCAGGGTCCATATATGAGATCTCCAACAACGAGCCTCTCAAATCTCTACCTTCCTCAACAATATCTAGGCCCAAGACTTGGTCAAATAGTGCATCGGAGGAATCCAGGGTATCTTTCTTCTCCTTCAAAAGCAGGGACTTCCACCTACTCAATTCCCCAAGCAGGAGTCAGAAATCCTCAAACAGAACATTTGCATCTTCTTCAAGATGGATATGTTTTGAAATACCACAACAGCTATCATTCATACATTTCTCATAAAGTCATAATTCATGCATATGTCATTCATATACACTGTCATGCATCGTACTTTGCATAAAACTAACCAATATTCTATCAAAGTTCCTCTTGTTTTCCAAAACAGTGTGCGACGCAAAAGGTCCGAGATTAAGCCCGAATCGACGGAAAACTATCGAAAGACCTTGGTTGTCCCGACGACCGCCCAGGATTAAGCCCCGAATCGACGGAAAACTATCCGAGAGACCTGGTTATCCTCCGATAACAGGAAATGGATCGACACCCGATGTACAACAGGGAAGCTATCCACATTTTTGCCAACTACAACCTCCTCGAGTAATCGACAAAGATTTATTCGATTCCGATTGTCAACAGAACTAGTCTAGCACTCGGTTGCCTTGGATGGCATCTTAAGCCCATCTCCGACTACTTATCAACGCTTCACTTTCGAATCGCATATATGGTTAAAAATCAATGCAAACCAAATAAATTCATTCAAAAAAAATAGACATGAAGTCTAACGTACGACTCCCTCCAGATGGCATCTTAAGCCCATCTCCACGCTCCTTCCGCTATCAGAAACGACTACAGAGCCTAGCGTACGGCTCACTCCCCAGCATCGATCTTTCCGGATGGCATCTTAAGCCCATCCCGTCAATTCCCTATCGACATTCTCGAGTCTAGCGTCGACCCATCCCCAAATAAGTATCCAACTTCTCCAAATGGCATCTGTAAGCCCATTCCCGCATCATCAGCCAACCGCGAGTGCAAATTTTCAGGTGTACTCGAGTGTTCAATCATCTTCTACCTCCAGGTCACGAAAGGCACGCATGCCAATCTAACCCTTCCAGTACAAGAAGATTGAAGCAGGCATCATACCCCAAAATTTTCCCTCCATCTTCTCAAGAGATTTCATACATCTATACTCAAGGATTCCTCAAAAGTTGATCAGACAGACTCTCTCCTAGACAATCAACCCAAACTAGGGTTTGGTATTTCTCAGATCAAGATGGACTTCCAACATCTCCAATGGTCTTCATGCCTCCTCATATGTTTCAAAGATTCTCCATGTCAAGTTTCAAGCCTTACAAGTCAAGCTTCCTCAGACAATTGCTCAGATGGTTGAAAATCAGTTGTATTGGACAAAAAGTCAACTGTGGTCAACATACAGTCAAACTTCATGATTTTTGGTCAACATCCTCATTTTGAAGTTACATTCATCATTTGATCAAGGGTTGATCATGATTCATCAAGAAAACTCAAGATTTGCTCAAAAGTCAAACTTTCTAAATTAGGGTTTTTAGGTGAAAAGTCAACTGAACTTTGGCTGATCATAACTTTCTCATACTTTCTCAAAAAATTTTCCACCACCTCTTGTTTTGAAGGAAATTCAATTCTCTACAACTTCATGTCTCACAAGAATGTCCAAAAAATGCTTCATTTGAGAGGTATGGCTCAAAACATTACAGGTCATTTTCAAAGTCAACAAAAAGTCAACTTTTTGTTTTGAAGATACATTGAGCATGGAAACTCCAATTGAGATGAGACAAAACAGGTTGGTTAGAGGACTCTTAGAGCTTTTCAAAAAGTCAAGAACACTCAAAAATGTGGAAAATTGAGCAAGATACACAATTCACAAGTTGGGCAATTTTGAAGGAATGCACAAAGAGAGATACTTCTAAAAATCAAATTTTTTGCAAATGGACTTGCTTTTTCTTCATCCAAACTTATTCCTCATACAATTAGGAATATCCAAGCCCAATGCCACGAATTTTTGATTTATTTTTCTATTTAATTTGTAATTTATTCATTTAAATGCAAATTAAATTTAAAAATAAAGTATAAAATCAAAATTAATTGGAAGATTGATTTTTATTCTTTCCTTGAGACTCAAGTAACTCACAAAAGCCAACAATTTTCGAAAATTGATCAATATGGCAAGATTGGATTGGAAATAAACCAAGTTTTGAAAATTTGATTTTATACAAAAATCAAATTTGATTTGCTTTGAATGCTGATTGATTCTTGCCAAAAACCATCCCAAATCCATCCAGTATAAATACATGATGCATACCTATCAAGAGAGAACAGAAAAATTGGCTCAAGAACCCTAACCTAATTCAAGAAATTTATGACTTACAAGCTACTAGCAGCCATCAATCCAGCCACTTTCAATTGCTTTTGAGGATTCCATTGCATTCCTTGGGTTGTTCTGAGTCGATCCAGACTCTTACATCATTCAAAACCATCAAGAATTCATCAAACATGATTTCGGTTTGTCAAGTTTCTTTCAAAATCGATTTTCATCATTCATGCATTATTAACCTGTTTTGATTGTTTGTTCATGTTTAGAATCAAGTTTGCAAGCGATCTGGGTAAGCCAATCGTGTTTCCATGGCCTGAATCGTGATATACCATAGCTAGGGTTTCGGAGTTCGAATTAGGGCTTTGTTTAAATGGAAAAATTGGACCATGAGACCTATACCATCGTGTTCGGAATGATCCCAGGAATCGAACCATGGCCTTAGAACTTATTTATATTATGTTTGCTTGATTTTTTGAATTAGCCAGGGACATAGCGTCGAATAACAGCCGACGCTAGCTTCAAATATTTGAATCGGGGACGATGAAGCTTCGCGCGCGGTTGAGGAAGCCAGGGGACGACACCTGTCTTTGTTTTACTCGATCCGGATTTCAAACACAGATGCACACATGGCGTAGTGGTAAAGGTGCTCACTGTTTCCAGATGCTCTCCCATGACCTGAGTTCGATCCCTATGGGCATCGGTTTCCCTTCTTTTTTCCAAACTTGCAATATTTTCATATTTTCTAATTTTCTAAATATTTTTGCATTATTTTAATTAATTTCATATTTTTATTTATGCATTAAAAAATTGTCAAAAATTATTTTATTCTTGCATTTGTTTTCTGAAAATCTTTATTTAATTTAATAAATTAAAAAATACAATTTTGCATGCATATTTATTTTTATTCATATTTTTGCATTTAAATCACATTTAATTAGTTTTTAATTATTAAATTGCATCCAAAAAATCCCAAAAATTTATTTTAGAATATTTATATTATTTCCAACATGTAATAATTTTCTCATATAAAAATTTGCATTTTTCTAACATTTTTTCTCTTATTCGATTCATATCGTATTTTCCGATTTCTCGTTCATTTATAGGTTGATTCTCTTCAGACGTTTCTTTCTTTATCATTTTATTTTTCAATAATGTAACTGCTCATGGGATGTAATAGTTTAAATTAGGTTTTTATTTTCCGCATTTTAAATTATGTATCTGCCCCAAAGCCTTGTAATAGCGTAGGATTTACCTTTCCGCACTTTACATTCCGCATTTTAATTTCCGCACCCTATAAATTGCTAGTAACTAGGCGTGTATGGAAAGATAATAATGAACTTAGCCCACTAATTTGCAAGATAAAATATCTGAAATCAACACACTTCTTTCACACACGCACCCCTTAGGGTAATTCTCTCTCGTTGCCTTTGCGAATTCAAAATGGTCATGTCCCTCGAACGTAGAGGTATTCTAGCACCATTGCCTTCCAAACAAATCATCATAGTCCCTTCGATACAAAGATCATAAGACCCACGATGTCGCCTCCGAATATATGATCTTGACCCTCGATTGTCGCCGACGAAAAATGATGATAGTCCCTTCGAATGTGCTAGGATACTTCCTACAAGTTGCCTTCTATGACCATCCGATGTCCCTTCGAATGTCCCGCTTACATCCAACGAATGGAGCTACCTACTAACTAATGGTACGGCTAGCGCTATTCTAAAGGAACGTAGAAATACGAAAATGACCAATTCTGAGTGGGTAAATAAAGTCTTTTAGTTGCTTGCTCTAAACCAAATGCTTTTCACACCTCACACTTTTTTTCAAAGTTCAAACTCTTTTCAAAACGAAACATTTCCGAACACTTTGTATACATTCCTACATGAATCATTATAAAGTCAAAGCGAAATGCCCTTTTTCAAAATATTTTTGTCAAACACACAGAAAGCAATTTTTAAAAGGTGATCTAGAGTAACTAAGAGCCTGTAGATAACTACGGATGGAAAGGGGTGCTAATACCTTCCCTTTTCATAACCATTCTCCCGAACTCAGAATCTAACGAAGGTCTTTTTCTGTACTTTTACCTTCCCTTATTTGGATAAAAATAAAAGTCGGTGGCGACTCTTGCTATCCGCACATTTGCGATACAAAAACACTAAAAAAGTCAGTTCACCGTATTACACACGAGAGTGAGCAGTGTTTTTAAGTTGAAAATTTCTTCTAAAAATTACTTTATAAAAAAATCAAACACCAAGAATTTATGAAGTTCCAAAGGTACGACTATAAATCACATTCCAGTCTCGTTTCTACTTGACATTTTATTGCTAAATTAGTTTTAATTCTTGTTTTTATTTCCTTTTGCATCAAATATAATTTGATTTTCCTTAGATTTACATAACATCAATTGGTTTCGTTAAGATTAACTATTGTTCCTTGTGGTTCAATATCTTTTAAAACTACAACATATTTCATACACTTGTGGAATAGCCCCATCAAGTTTTTGTCACCATTGACAGGGAAAATATAGTCAATATCGCAACTTCATTGTTGTGCCTCAAAGATGAGCTAAAATTACGCATCAACAAAATCGAGTGTTTCATTCCCCTTAAACGCCGAATCTGATAACTTAGAATTTTGTATAATATACTATATATGGATGAAAATAACGCACATGCACTTAAGAACTATGATTCTTTATCTCAACAGGAACCACACCGAGTATTGCACCACTGATGCGTTATTTCGCAAGTACACGAATCGCGTCAGAGTAATATAAAAGATTATCGTTCCCATAGAGACCAAATATCAATCTATCGCTGTCTATTGTTACGATGTTTATCTAAGGTATATCAAATCAGTGTTTGAGAGTGTGCAGTGAAAGTAAATTGGTAAAGGTAAAGAAAGTCAAATAAAAGACAGGCTCGAATGTGATTCACAATAGTCAGACTATTCCCAATTGCTTCTAGATAACTTACTTACAAGGCAATATTTTCTACTTTTGAAAAAAATCAATTTAACAGGAACTGTCGCTTTCGCGTATTCAGAACCGAGTTTATCCTTTATCTAATGCCCTTTATTGGCACATATAGAAGGTGCTCAAAGCGTTAAAGTAATAAACTTATTTTTAAGAAATGTGACTTCTTGACTCAGTTGAAAAGTGATTTTAACTTGTAATATTTAACTAAAAGAGGTTCGTGACTTTCTCTTAAGAAACGAATTTCAAACCCATGAACGCATCCGAAAATAATTTCAAAATTAATTTTCTGAAAGCATCAAAGATTCCTAATCAACCGAACAAAGTTCTTTCGCTCTTCTTTAATCGGTTGAATCAAACCAAGTTTAACTTTAAGAGTTGGATGACTTTCGATCTTACTCAACAAAAACTAAGTACATAAAACTTGTGTTAAAGTTAAAACAGCCATTAAAGTATTTATATAGATGCAATAGGAATATTAGCTTAACTTTGATCTTCACAGTCTAGCCTTTAAAGATTTAGCTAGATATGGAAGTTAAATTAAACATATTAAACTTGATCATGTTAAAGATTCTTGTTAAAACTAAACAGAAGTGTGGAATGTAGACAAGAAAGTACATACAAGACAAAATAAACAAAGTAAGGCAAGTGCAAGAAATAGATAAAGTAGTGAAAAGAGTTTTAAATAAAAACCTGCTCCAAATCAGAGATTTTAAATTTGGTACAAAGACTGGAAAAGAAAATGACAGCAAGCTTAAAAGTATTGTTTTAACCTAATCACCACTATGTTGCGATAACTCCCCGATGTGACGAAATATTGCTTTTATAAATATGAACTTTAGGCTTACTGTTGCAGACTAAGTTGGATGAAAAAACTAAAACTAAAAACCCCTATTTATAGAAAAACAGAAACCTAAGAAATTACAAAGACGCCCCTCAACTCCTTCTTGGGCGAGAAAACCATAACAAAGATGGCGCCCGCCACCCTTGCATGGCGCCCCCATGTGAACAAGACCAGGAAAATATGGGTTGAGGGAAGTTGACTCCCAATTGAAAGCTTGACACGTCATGGCGTCTTCTATGGCGGCCTCCATGTTGAACGCCATGTTCACAAAATAGCTAAAAAATTTGAATTCTCGAGCGTTTTGCTTCGTTTTGTATTGGAGGACTCTGAATTAGCCAGGCATCTGCAAAGGAAATAAAAACAAACAAAAAACAAGAAAAGGGCAATAAAACTATACTAATCGTGTGCAATCCGAGTCAAATACGCAATGCATTTCAGTGTTATCAAGCCTCTGCTATTCAGGAAATCCTACAGGGCACCCTAACCATTATTTTTCACGCAATAAAACCAATTCTCTGGTAACCCTACAGGGCACCCTAACCATTATTTTTCAGTGTTTGTATAGTACAAAGACACTTTGAAAGCCAATGGTGTTGACCCAAGAGCAATACGACTGCGTCTTTTCCCATTGTTTGCTAAGAGATAATACTAGAGATTGGTTGTAGTCTCTACCATCAAACTCCATCACCATATGGAATGGTTTGAAGAAAGCTTTCTTAGCATGATACTTCTCACCTTGCAAAACCATTGTTCTAAGAAGCCAAATCAATGGATTTAGACAAAAAGATGGATAATTACTTCTCGAAGCTTGGGAAAGATATAGAGACATGATGAGACTCTTTCCCCACCATGGACTTGAACAATGGGTGATTATACATACCTTCTACAATGGTCTCCTGTGCAACACAAGATTGACCATATATGTTGTTCTGGAGGCACACTGATGGATAAACCCTTCCAAGAAGCTTATCAGCTCATAGAGAATATGGCACAAAATCATTACCAACTATAAAGTGAGTGAACTCCTGTATAAAAATACCAAATGAATGGAGGTATGTATGAATTTAAAAACACAGATAATGTGAGTTCTAAAGTAGACACCCTTACTCAAAATATTGAAAGTTTGAGCATAACTTCTACAACGACTATGGTTGTAGTGGCTCCAACTACGAGCTATGTGGAATCCGTGGACACATCAACTTCTGAATGTCAATTATTGGCAGGAATATCCTCTGACCAAATGAATTATGCCCAAGGAAATCCATATTCCAATACCTATAACCATGGTTGGAGAAATCACCCAAATTTCTCTTACAAGAACAACAACACATTGTTTGCTCCTAGTTAGCCACCTAACACTCCTCCTAGTAAAGGATGGCTTTTGTGTCGCCTTACGTTGGTCTTTTACAAATATATCTCTACATTTTTCAATAATAAAAATCAATTTTGAATGAATTAATTATATAAAATTAATTTTGATTAAATTTGAGTTAGATGTAAAGTGGTTTTGAATAAATTGGTTATGTAAAATTCTTTTTTTTTATACGCAAAGATTGAATAAAGGAGCACAAGCGGGTACTTAACCAATTATAAACTAGAATCTTTAGGCAAACAAGCCACCATATTTAAGTTCCAAAGATCATAATTATAATCTACCCACCCTTTATAGTTTATTACCACACACTCCTAAATAATCCAACACATGGCAATCCAAAAGGCACATACTAAAGGTGTGAGAAACACAAGAAAGGGGATTTGAATTGGGTTTCACAAAAATAAATTAAATCTTTTTGTTGATGAAAGACATAGATAATTTGAACTTCTTCTAATCTTCAGAGGCTTCAGATAATTTGAATGTTTGAAGCTTGTTGTAGAAGAATCTCTCTTAAGTCTTAGAACCTAAGTCTTGGAGTCTTCGAAACTTGTTCCAATATAACCTTGTCTAAAGAGTCTTCAGCACTTGGTTGTAAGAACTTGTTTTTCTTTAGATCATCAGAACCTGTTCAGTAGAACATCGTCTTCAAAATATTAAGAACTTGGAACACATTGAATCAAAGCTTTAGAAGGCCTCCAAAGCTTAACCATAAAATCACGATTAGAACCTCTTGTACTAACGTTCCTAAGAACCATTTTATAAGAAGAATTCCAGAATATTGACTTCAACTATAACACATAACAAAATGTTTTCTTCCAATGGTTTTTATGTTAAAAAATTGATGATGTCACACGCCTTGATACCAGAGTTAGAATATTATAGCAGCAACTACACACTAGAACGAAACTCGTTAGAGTATACAATAGTTCTTTATGATACCATGTAAAGTTATCATCAAAATCTTAAGGTCAAATGTAGAAACACTTCTTGTTCTTACACCTACTAAATTATCATCAAACCTATTATGGATAAAAAGACACAAATAATTCAAATGATTTGCCATCAAATCATGCAAGGCACTCCAACCATTATCTATCCAGTCAGCCACCTTAGTCCATAAATTCTTCACACATTCGGGCCGAATGAACAAGTGCAAATATGTTTCTGCTTCATGGAAACAATGTGAACAAACAAAATCACAAGCATCAACTACCATCCAAACACGAGACATTTGCTATGTGATTTTATGTCCCAAATAATATCAAAGGCCTCCTAAATAATTATCGAAACAAAACCACATGCATTAACACAAACAAACAACATATGATACATCAATTTAACCTAAAACTCCGTTAAATTCGGCCACCAAACATAGCGATCATCCACGTGTTAAATCAATTGAACACCCTGCAATACTGAGCGAAGATCATACTACTACTATTTCCCTTCTACTGTTCGCTCAGATTCGATAACTTTTTTTTTAAAAAAAAAATATATCTAAAAAATTATACATAATTAAAGATTAAAAAATTAGTCAAAATTACATAAGTTTTTAAGATAGTATATCTTAAAAATAATTTTTATGAAAAATTATTTAAATAACTTTAAATTTAAGTGATTTTTTTCAAATTTGATATTTAAAAATTAAAGTAAAAGGATAAAATAATATTTTATGAAAAATATTCAAACCAACTTTTTATTTAAAACTTTGTTAATTATAAACTTTGTCATTCCCACTCAATCGCACAACTCAAATTCATTAAACATATTTTGTCATCTTCTACTGTAGCAACCTTTCCGGAGACTGTTTTGATAAAACTTACAATGTCTAGGTAAAGTAAATATCGTTTAGGTTTTACTATTGGACAACTTCAATTATGCGTCTTCCCCAATACAATAGCAACACATTATATAATAGTTCAATGAATTATTGGGCCCAAATAATAATACTCATCCCTTATATTATTAATCTTGTATTCTCTGATATTTTATTAATACAATATGCACTGAAAATATTTTTTTAATTATTATATTGTATATTTTATTGAAATATATTTTTGTATGTTTATCAAATTTTATGTAGCATTTGCTTTTGCTTCATACATTCTACATATTTTTTATTTCAGACTACATTTTTATACTTTAAATATCTTTTTTTATAATATTGAATTTTTTATAACATCAATATTGAACAAAATATCCAAGTATTAACGGGTACCCGTGCAGACGCATGGGTATCACACTAGTTTTAATAAGAAAATATAACACTATAAATATTATTTTAATAAAACACAAAACCAAACCGTTTCTATTTTTTTTTTTTTGTTAAATATGTTGTTTATCCTTATTTATATCTTAAAATTTTTTTAGTTTCTATTAAAAAATGATAAACTTTAGTTACTACAAATTTTTTATTCATGCAATTTTAATCTATGTTATTTTCTAGGTTGTGTTTAAGGTGGACCACCAATTAAGTGGCTTATGGTGAACCATGACTAATAATCGTTGGATTAATCTGTTTTATAGAATCTTATGATACATCTATCACATCAAATAATTGTTTTCTCCCTCAACTGTGTAGTTATAGAAAATATTCACGATCCACATCATGTTATATGTTTTTTCTTGTTTCCCATAAATTTGTACTTCTGATAAGCTCCACTTTTGTATCATCCATACATGTTTTTCTATGAACCTAATCAAGAAGTCTGAACTGCTCACCAAGGCTTGATATTTTTGGAATCCACAAGGAGCCGGAGGAGATGCCATAAGCGTGCTCTTTATGGATATTGAAACATTTGAATCTGCCAAAGGTAGTTGCACGAGATATATTTATTTTGCAGATTTTTTTAAGTGTATGAGGGAGCATTTTTCCAGAAAAATGGGTGTGAATCGGAAATGGTGAAGATGAAAATTCTGCCATGATTGAATAAATGTATCGGCGTGACTGTTCACCATGGTGTGTGACAGAACAACAACAATTGAAAAGTCGTTATCTTTACAATGTTAACGGTCACAATTTTTACAAATTTTAAGAGAGAATTCTGACGTTATGGAATCCTCAAGAATCCTGAGATGTTGTATATGTGATCTCTGTCTATATGGATCTTTTGATAATCAACATGGAAGTATGGGCATGTAGGCCAACATCTTGTTTCCAAAAAAAAATTAGGTGTAGAAAGGAACGATTTTTTGAAGAAATGGTTATGAATAAAAAATGACGGGGATGATGGTTGAAAGAGTATGGTTGTGGAGTGCAATGAAAATCTCAGAGATGAGAATGAGAAGTCATGATTTTAAATTTTATAATTTTTTAAAATGAGATGAATGAAACATAAATTATTTAAACTTCAATGAATTTGTAATAATTTTCTAAAGATTTTAGCAAAATAATTATTCAAAAATACATATCAGTTTAACAGTCAAAATTAAAATTAAATACATAATAAATTTGGACGAAATAAAATATGTCATATTTTTTTTTTATAAATATAAAATAAAATTTAATAATTTATAGAGACAAAAATATATTTAATTTTTTTTTAATGACAGTAAGTATAGACTTTTAAATTTGAGAACTTTAACCTTACATATAGACTAATCCAAAATCCAAAAGAAGCAAGGACTTTTATTGTTGATTGAGGAGTTTATTGCTAATTTTCACTTAGTGTTAGCTCTGTGTTAGTTTAACATTATTTATTTTAAAATATTGAGCTCAAGTTTTATTATATGAAAGTTGTAAAATGACTTTTTACTTATTTTAATTCATAAGATTTTCATCTTTCTCATTTAATTTATAGTTAAATTTGAGGAAGAGTACAAATAAAATTCAACAACAAACATAATAAAGAGAATTACAATGTATATTTCTTTCAATAATATAGTAGTGCAATTAAATTCTATCTCCTGATGATAGACAACCTGCCTGCAAGTCTAATCTCTGACTCTACATCTGCCTTTCCCTTTCAACTTTAATTTCTCCTATTTCCTTGCAGAGGGTAATTTCTTGACTTTCCACACACTTTTTTCCTTTATTCTTTCACCTCAAACTTACTTAAAACAATTTATGGCTCTCCATTCTCCCCCATAATAATTTCTTCTCTCTCTCACATACACATCAACATGCACACTATATTATATTTATCATATATTAATATCCAAAAAAGAAACTTCTACATTTTTTTTTTTATAAAAACAATATTTTAGACGGCAAAGATTAATTCTTTTATCTAAAAGAATTATATATATGATCACCAAATAGCCTTTAGAACATTAAACATTGATCACTATGACAGATCCTCAGTCTAACTTTTTTGATGAATGGTTCAATTCCATGCTCCACCATTCTAATCATCATCATCATCATCCCAACTCCTCTTCTTCTCATCAACCCTCATCCTCCTCCACCACAATTAATCCTCCTTCTTCTCCTCCTCTTAGAGAAGCTCTTCCTCTCATTAACAAATTAAGTCTCATAAATCATCAACAAAATGAACCCTTAAACTCAAACATCATTAACCCCACCATAGTACAAAATGAATATAACCATCATCATCATCATGTTGATGATGAAGGTGATGAAAGTGTTACTGTTGCCCTTCAAATAGGGCTTCCTAGAATGAATAGTAACTCTTCTACTGATCATGGATCAAGAATGGTCTCATCAAATTGTATAGAAATGGCTGAAAAGGAGGAAGTCAATATGGTTTCTGAAAACCCTTTGGAAAAATTGAACAAGGGTCAGTATTGGATTCCAACTCCTTCTCAAATTCTCATTGGTCCTACACAATTCTCATGTCCTGTCTGCTCTAAAACTTTCAACAGATACAACAACCTTCAGGTACTATATTATTACTCTTAAATTTTTAGCATATGTTGTTTTCATTCAATTATTGTTTTCAAACTAATTTAACTTAGAAAAAAACAAAGCTATGAGTCCTAGCTTCTTCTAGCTAAACCTGAGTTGAGAGAAGTCCCACCGTGTTCGATGAATTTGAAAAAATGATTATAACACTGTAATTTTGTTGAAGATCTGAAGTGTAAAATGACCTAAGTTAAAAGGAGTTTCATGGTCGAACTCGAAACAAAACATAATTTATTGCATGTTTGTATTGTCGGTGAGTTTGACAAAATCACGGTAAGAAGTTTTATTGTGAAAACTCGCTGCAAATCCAATCATATACTTGGATTATAAAAACTAATTAAGCTTATGATTTTATTATTATACTTTTATTCAAATTTTTCCTCCAACTAATTTCTTTTAATTTTTTTGCATTAAAGAACTAAGATAAGTTTTTAATTTTTTTCTTATATCATATGAGTATGACATGAATCATTATGGTTTTTCTGTCTATATCCCTTTTGCATGGTTTCTTTTGTATTTTTTCTTCTTAGTTACTATTTGATTTCAGACTCAGCAGTACACTTTAATTAATTTCTGGTTTTTATAAACTATTCTTTCATCATGTCACCTAGAACATTGTGCTGTACCAGTACTTCAAATGAATGAAATGAAAATAAATTATTAATACTAACAAACAAACAATGTTTTTTTTCATTATTCAGATGTTTCTCATCAGAAACTGCATAAATAGTAGATAGTATTTTTACTGATACATATGTTTGTGAATTGTGATATGATTATATATTAATCTAACTATAATTAAGAAAAAAACTTGTTTCATATTTGAACAAATGAAATATACTTTTCTCACAAAACTTTCCAAGTTATTATCATATGAATATGAAGAAAAGGCTAAAAAGTTTCTATCTGTTTTCAAATTTATGGTAAGTATTAGATAGTTTTTCTAGTTACTTTTTCTTGAATTTTCATACTTTTCATCTTGTTATATGTTCAGTAAAACTCAAATGCTCATCTTAATTTCTCTTTCTGCAAAACTTTAGTTTTTTGTACAGTTTCTAAATTTGTCCTTTTTATTTGCATATCATGAACTCATTGAATGAAAATTTTGTCCATAAACCGAATACAATTTTGATACATAAAATGGTTCTAGAGTAAATATATTATATATGTAGTCACTACTTTCAATTATGGTATTAAGTCACTACTAAAAATACAACCATTTTTGCATAAATGATTGCGACAAAACGATAATAGAAGGTGTTGATAATGATACTGTTATTCACTACTTTTATGATGAAAAAAAAATTATGGTTAATTCATACGGTGATGATTATAATCAGTATCACAACACTTGTATCTCAATTTGACTTGTATCTCAATATTAAAGTCTCTGCGTGATTGCGGCTGTTATGTAAAACTGTGCGTATTAAAGAGGAGTTTTAGGTTTTCATCACAACTTTTTTCATTAATTTATATCATCTTTACTAGTTAATTAAAGGGCATGTTTTATGGATTTTCAGATGCATATGTGGGGACATGGATCTCAATACAGAAAAGGACCAGATTCTCTAAAAGGAACACAACCAACAGCAATGTTAAGGCTTCCATGCTACTGTTGTGCACCAGGCTGCAAGCACAACATTGATCACCCTAGAGCCAAGCCTCTCAAGGACTTTAGAACACTTCAAACACATTATAAGAGAAAGCATGGAATAAAACCTTACATGTGTAGAAAATGCGGAAAATCGTTTGCAGTGAAAGGTGATTGGAGAACACATGAGAAGAATTGTGGCAAAATTTGGTATTGCTTATGTGGTTCGGATTTCAAACATAAAAGGTCTCTTAAGGATCATATTAAAGCCTTTGGTTATGGTCATGGTGCTTTAGGTATTGATTGCTTGCAAGAAGAAGATGAAGTTGGTTCAGAAATTGAACATGATGGTGGAAGTTCAATGTGAAAAAAGAAAGGAAAAATAAAAACCGAGGTGAATAATTCTTTACCTTAGTTTCAATACAAAACACCGATACTAATTTAAAAACAATAATAATAATTTAACTATCTGTCGTGTCATATTTTGAAAAAAATAATGTAAACACATGTATTGTGTCGGACATAGACGTATCTGACACGATTTTACATTAGATGTAATTGCAAGTGTTATATAACATATGTAATAGTGGATTGTTTATACAATTTAAGTTTCTTTGTGATTTTGTTGTGTTTTTATGGTTTATAATTTATGATGTAGTTCATACTTTATCCCAACTTCAATTTATTGTGTACTATTTTTAATTATGATCTTAACATTTTTTTTTGTTCAAGTTTAAATCTATAGTATCATTTTGTATTTTGTTTCTCTTGCTGCTGAACTACAGTCCATTGAGTTGGAAAAAATCTATCAATGATAATCCCATGTCCATGTTTGACCATAATAAATAGAGTCATGACTCTTTTTGAAAAGTTATGAGTGTCTATAGACTATATTTATTTATGGGATCTGGAAATTTATACTATGCATGTGTTGCTAACTTTTTTGTATCTAGGGTTTGTGGTTTAAATCCAATGATAAAAACAACTTGTGTAGTTGTTTTATGACATAAATAGGCCAAAGTTGAGGGTTAATTAACACATTTTATAAGCAAGAAAAGAAATTATATTAGATTGGAGTACAAGGGATAATCTATAAACAAACCACAAATAAATTACATGCGGACTTCAACCTTTAAGACAACTAAGAGGAGCTACATAAAAATCATAAAAGTTACATTTGGATTTAGCAATTTTTCCTATGATTCTCCATTTTCAAACAACAAATTTGATAAATCAAACAATATCTCTTACATTACAAAATGAATAATTGAATAAATCTTGTTCATATGATTTCAGATGCACCAAGATGAAGCCAACCATATCACTTCTTCCTTGTCTTCTTTAGTATTATTTGTCAAGATTCTACTACCCAAGTTGATAAGGAAATCAAATTGACCCATCCAAGACTGTGTAAAGATTGATTCACTTTTCCAGACCCTCCCAAATTTTAAGAATAATTGGGCAATTTAGGAAGATATGGTCTAAGGATTCTTCTTCCGAAAACAAAACACATAACACGAATCATGTGCACAATGTTTCTTTTTCTCGGCTCTGTATTTTGTTTAGGAATGAATAATCTTCAGTTAAATTTTTTTTATTTTAATAGAAACTAGTAGAAAACTCGTACATCTGTATAGATTTTAGTATAAATGGTGATTATTCTAACAATTATGATTAAAATAAAAAAACAAAAAAAAAAATATTTCGAAATCCAAAACACTAATCTAAATTTAACATTGGTGTTAGAAACTATAAAAAAATTAAGTTATTCCATGCAGAGTAGAATTTATAAAAGTGGGTGTAGATGTTATTAAATGAGACAATATAAAACATTGGTGTTAGAAACATATTTCATACGAAATCCAAAAAAGTTTTTACGACACGTACCTAATCTAAATTTAACAATGGTGTTAGAACTATCAAAAATTTAAGTTATTCCATGCACAGTAGAATTTATAAAAGTGGGTGTAGATGTTATTAAATGAGATAATATAAAATTAGAAAATATTGGAAAAATAGTAATTGCAATTAAAAGGAAATAAATCATAAGAATTTGAAATTAATTGAGATTAAAGGGAAATAAATAATAAGAATTTGAAGTAAAAAAATAAAATTCTGAAATATAGGAAAATAGTGTTATTAAGATAATAATTTGTAAATGTATAATATATAGATTTAAGTAGTATATTAATGAGAAATAAAAAGAAAAAAAAATTTTATAGCGGTCGAAATGTCTACATTTGATTAGAACTCTAAAATAGACTCATTCAATTAATAGAAGACCCACATATTTTTTTTAAAGGAAAAATAGAGTTTTATTATTTCCGTATGTACTGGATAAGAATCGACAGACAGATAAATTACAACTACAATCACTAATTCGAGCCACAGTTAAATCTAAAACAGAAGGAAATTTATCGCATGTTTGAAATAGTTTTTGTTTTTAGTTTTTAAAAACTGAAAAGTAAAAATTAAAACACAATTTAGTTATTTCAGTTTTTACTTTTTAACAACTGAATAATGGAGAAGAGTTTTTAAGACTATGAATAATGGGTAAATTATTCAACACCCTACTTTTTCATTTTTTATCTTCCACATCATCTTTAAGATTATGTACAATGGTTAAAATATTGTATTCAAACAAGTTTTTAATTTTTAAATTCGAAAACTAAAATAGAATTTTTAAAAAGCCTTTCAAAATAGAGTTTTTAAAATAGTATCCTGTTACAATCCTATGAATTCTGCAGCAAGTAAAAAATTACCAAAATGCTCAACAACCACACTAATCTTCATAACACAAGATTTATAGCAACAATTATATCACCTTCTGATTTGATCACTGCAAAAAGTAAACCCATATAATAAGGAAGAGTTGGACTCCCCATCTTGTACAAACATCTCCACAAGTTGGTGTACCACTACAAGAAAACAGCATATTAGCGTCGACTTGAAACCCTCGCTAACAGTATGAAAATCGACGCTAATACGTATTAACATTGCGTTAGCGTCGGTGTCGGGGATGTCACTTCAAAGCTCGAAGCTAACAGTAGCTGGAGGTCGACGCTAAAGTAGCGTCGATTTTTATGAACGCTAACGGGACACTGCCGTCATTAGCGTTGTCTCTATGCAACGCTAACTAATAACACGTGGTTGTATGTGATTCGGTTTCCACTTAACATAAATCTTACATGTCATCAATAGCGTCGGCTATATGTGTCGCTATAGTACACAAAGCATGTTCTCATTGGTGGTTTCACTCTCTTATCATTTCTCTAAAATAAAATCAAAACAACAAAACCATAGAAAAATCATTGAAAACAAAGGTCAAACATGCTAACTAGCACACACATTCTTCAAATAAGATATCATTCAAATAAGAAATATTAACAGCAACACCACAATGTTAATATATTTACAAAATTACTAAAAAAAACAAAATTTGACCATACATTTGTTGACATGTTTTCATTAATTAAAAAGTTGTAAGAAAAAAATAATATAGTAATTTGATTGTTAGATCTTGTGATACATATACTAAACTAAGGTTAATACAAAAATAAGTACAAGAATATTTGCACCTTTTCTAGAATAATTATTGAAGTAAATTTATTTTCATATTTCAATTAGCAAGAATAATCAATTAAAACTAATTACATCGATTGATCAAGCTAAATAATTTTATTTAACAAAATTAACAAACTAGCACAATATTTAATTGAATAGAAATCATGTTCACACTTAGTAATATTAGTAAAAAGGATGGAATGCTACTTGTTGAATCCAATTAAACAAAAACAAGACTTCTCATATTTCCAGTAAAATGCAAAACGGGAGTCACTTGCACCTTTTTATTTTTTATGAAAACCAACTTGCATGGAAAAGAAAATAACACAAAGCATGTTTCCATTGGTGAATTTATTCTCAAAGCCATGCATACAAACCCTCACTCTCTTATCATTTCTCTAAAATAAAATCAAAACAACAAACCATAGAAAAGCTATTGAAAACAAAAGTCAAACATGCTGACTAGCACACACATTCTTCAAATAAGAAATATTAACAACAACACCACAATGTTAATATATTTACAAAATTACTACAAAAAATCAAAATTTGGCCTTAAATTTGTTGACATATTTTCATTAATTAAAAAAATTATAAGAAGCAAACAATTAATAGTAATTAGATTGTTAGATCTTGTGATACATATACTAAACTAAGGTTAATACAAATCACCAACTTAAACACTCACTCATTTAAAAAATAATCTAAGAATGAAGTAGATTAAAAATCCAAATGAAATAAGCAACCAAAAACAAACAAGAAAAAAATCATAATTAAAAACAAAATTAAAGAAAAATGAGCACAACCAGGATATTGTATATTTGAGTGATAAAAAATGGAATAAGAGCATGGAGAAATATTCACATACAGGAAGTTGGTATTCTATTTGAGAAATCCTGTGACCACCTTTAATTGCAAAATGTGCACAACCTGAAATAAGTTTGAGTCTTATTAGTTCAATAGTTCAAGAATTGAAAGCAAATATATATGATGTTAACCTTAAAAATTAGCACATAGAAAAGAAAAAACTCTCAAGAAATCTGCAGCAACCAAAACTACAAAGTCAGGCCCAAACAAAAAAAGAGAAAAACAGCGTGATACTCACATTCGACTCGAACAATCGATATTTTCTCAAATCTCATATTATGTGATATATTAACTGCATGACACTCAGAGTTCGACCTCATGAACAAGTTCACAAGATAATCATAATTTAATCTGTTTTAGGCACAACTTAGATTTACTCATAATTTATAGAAGTTTTTAAAATTAAAATGAGTTCATGATTCTTCATTTATAAAAAAGTATTTCAACTTAGATAGAAAAATTTATAGAGAAGCAAAATGAAAGAGCTCCTAATAAAATAGACAAGCAAAAGCTAATTTTAATTTACAAGAGAAGCTATTGTTTAAAATACTCATATATTTCTTTTGTTATTTCTTTTCCCATAAGGGCTTGTGGGGAAGTCTTTTAAAACTGATCCTTAGTCCACGATATCTATTTGAAAGGGTTTTAACACAAGAGTGCTAGGAAGAATAAATAGGAATGAAACGAAATAAAATAGAGTAATACCTGAAGAAGAAACAGTGACTATCGAATAGGAGATTGAATGAAATTCTTTCCTCTAGACAACAACAATAATGAAATCATTAAAGAAAATAGCAAAGCTAGGTTTAGTTCTCATTATTTCTAATTAATTTCCCAAACTCAATTCCTTCAAAATCAACATTCAACACTACAAACCTGAGAGTCAGGTGATGAATGAAACTTCAACGAGTTCCAAGCGATAATCTTCAGAGATTGAGAGTTGCAAGGAAGACGGTTTCAGGAAGACGCAAGGAAGACGACTTGTAGGAAGACGCGGGGAAGAGTTGTAAGGAAGACAACTTTTGTTTTGAGAGATTAGGGTTGAAATTTTGATTTTGTTTTTGGAGAAAATTAGGACTGAGAGACTAAGAGAGACGAGGTTTTCTTTTATTTTGTTTTTATTTAACTAATTTTAGTTTAGTTATAATTTTCTTTAGTTTTATTTTATTAAATAAATTTCAATTCAATTTTATTAT
This sequence comes from Vicia sativa, assembly GCA_021764765.1. NCBI lineage: Eukaryota > Viridiplantae > Streptophyta > Magnoliopsida > Fabales > Fabaceae > Vicia > Vicia sativa. The sequence continues at coordinate 65,627,398 of CM038796.1, read as the reverse complement.
ATTTTTGTATTTTATTTTAGTAATATATATTTTTGGTTTTATTTATAAATTAATTTTATTCAATTTTTATTTAATTTTATTAATTTAGTTAAATTTTATTGTATTAATTGATAATATAATTTATAAATATAAATTTTATATCGTTCTAGAGTTACTTAAATTATTAATTTTTAAATTAAATTTAATAAATTAAATTTTAGTTATATTTTATACTATTTTAAAATTCATTATTTTTTACAAGAAAATAATTTAAAACCATAAAAAGAATGAACGAAACACGTGGGGAAAAGAATTTTTTTTTACCAAATTTAGCGTCAGCTACAATCGTCGCTAATTATAGATATAAATATTTATTTATTAAAATATATAAAAAAGAGTCAAACAAAAATGATAGAGGGAAGTGAAAATTTTGGTGTCAATATTAGCGTTGGCTTTGGTCGACGCAATATTAAATGATTTGGTAAATAAATTAAACACATGATTTTATTGCTTTAGCGTCGGTTTTGAGCGACGTAGTGATAACGTAAATAGCGTCGATGTCGGGGTCGACGCTAAATTATTGCAGCTAAAACTTGATTTTCTTGTAGTGTATACTAGAGTAGTTCTTTTAGATTTGTCAACAATTGTTGAATGTCGAAATCACAACCGCTAATTGTAGCCTTTAGCCAAAGCCATGATTGCACCCGTTTCTTCAATCCTTCATAAGAAAACAACAGAAGAAATAAAGAAAAACCAGAGACTCCAAGACCTTATCCCCTAACTCACAAGACGCCGAACTGATACCCTCTTTATGGAATGCAGTGCCTAAACATAGATAGCCTCAACTTAAACTCCCGAACCGGTACAAATGCAATGATAATTAGCGCCTCGTCACTGGTAGCCTCCACATCGAAAGGCTATTTTGATACGCAAGCCTCAAACCAAATCTTGGCAAATGAATAAATGTTCTCCACCTTCAGCCCCCACTTCACTATCGATTGAAAAACTTTGCACCAGGTGTACAAATCCAAACCGACTAAACTCAACAAAACTCACACACCTCCACGCAAAAATAGAGCTAATTGACCACTGTCAACACACTATTTCCTATCCACCTTATGCATTCCTTGGGGTTAGTGATTTATTCACTTAACGCATAATTAAATACGCTAACTTTATCCTTGAGCCACCTCCACGCGGTTACCTGAATTTCTTTGACACTGGAAAGATTTTTCCTCGTTGTGGTCCTAAAAATCTTCCCGTTCCTCCTTTTCCAAATGATCCAAATACTCGCGAACCAAATGACGGATGATTTCTCATTGAGAACTCTACCGCCGTTGTTTAGTCCTACAAAATGAACAAAGTTATGATAGACAAAATTATGCGATACAGAATAGCAACTCACCCATATTAGGACATCGCTCCATGCAACCGAAGCTACCTGACATTCGAAGAAAATATGATCCATATTTTCCTCTCCCGCAGCCATAAGGGCATGAATTTTGAGGTTCGACTAAGATCCCCCTCTTCACTAAGTTATCTCTACTTGGAATCTTGTTTTGTCATATTCTCCATACCATAACTGACACTTTTAATGGAACAATCTTGTTCCAAAGAGCCGCCAATTCTTTGTTCTCTTCAATAGGATTTTTCATCCCTTCCATGATTGCTTGATATGCGCCTTTTACCGAATATTCACCCTTATTCCAATTCCACCTATCCTTAACATTATTCCTGATTACAATACTGCTAACCAAATTTCTAATTTCTCCTTCAAACCTTGTGTTCTCCCCCTCCAAATCCCCTTTCAATCTCCTCTCCAAACCGTTCCCCCATTCTCGATTCTAATCGCCTCCCCAAATAATGTGTCCTTCTTCTTCGTTTTCTCATACAGATTAGGATATTTATCCTTCAATCTTATACCTTACCGCCACGGGTTCTTCCAAAACTATGTTTCTGTTCCATCCCCAATCACTTTAGACAGGTTGTTATCAAACCATCTCCACCTAAAAACTCCTTCTTCTTTGTCCAGAGCCTGCAAATCTTTCCACCACAGTGAGCTGAACTTATCAACCTTCTCATTTCCTTGACCACTTACTTCGTGCTTGAATTCGATTAATTTAACCCACAAAGTCTGCTTCTCATTTATCATCCTTCATTTCCATTTACCTATTAATGCCAAATTAAATGGCTCTAAGTTTTTTAACCCCATTCCTCTTTCTTTCTTTTTCCGACAAATTTTTCTCCATTGAACCCAATTAATTTTCCTCTTCTCCATTCCGCCACTCAACAGAAAATTCTTAAACATAGATTCTACCTTATGAATGATACTTATTGGTGCCTTGAAAATTGACATGTAATATAACAGCAATGAAAACAGAACCGACTTCAAAAGAATGATATGCCCCTTGATTAATAGGTGTTTATTATTCGAGGCATCTAGTCTACCTCGAACCATATCTATTACCGATTTCCAAATTCCTTCCCTACGATGATTGCCTCCGATGAATATACCTAAGTATTTAAACGGTGTTTCTCCTACCATGAAATTGAGAACAACAGTTGCTACCCCTTGAAAAGATTACTCTAAACGTTTTTCCCCATCATCATACTAAACCCTTCAACCTCTATAAGGAATAGAAACGGGGATAACGGATCCCCTTGTCTCAACCCTTTTTCCATCTTTATCTCTTCAATAGGACTACCGTTGATTAACGTTGATATGGTCGTTGTACTCACGCATTCTTTAATCAATTTCCTCCATTTACAGCTGAAACCCGTTCTCTCCATCATGAAATCAAGATAATTATAGTCCACCGAATCATATGCTTTTTCAAAGTCTTCTTTAAAATAAATTGCTTCGTGTTTCCCCCTCATTGCGTCATCCAACAATTCGTTCGCTATCATTATGCAATCACCAATCTGTCTCACTTCCAGAAATGTGAACTGAACCTCTGAAATAACTTGGTGCATTACTAATTTCAGTCTGTTTGCAAGTATTTAAGATAGATTTTGTACATGCTCCCAATTAAAGAGATAGGTCGAAACTCAGTTAACTTCATTGGGTTTTCCACTTTCGGTACCAAGGTGATGAAGGAACTATTTATTCCTTTTGCATGTCTATTGTTCACATGAAATTATAATATAAATCTGAGCAGGTCCGCTTTTATCACTTCTCAGAATTCCTTGATGAAACCGAAATTAACACCGTTAAGTCCTGGACTCTTCGAGTTTTCGCAATCCCACACCGCTCTTTTCACCTCTTCCTTTGGAAATCTTGCAATGAGTCAGACATTGTCCTTTGTACCAATTTTCTTGAAATCACAGTTCTTGAGAGTTGGCCTGTTCACCGAACTTCCACTAAACCTGTTTGAAAAATGGTCAAAAACCTCATATTTTATCTCTTGAACTTCGGTCAGTGTTGCATTATATGTTTTTACACACAGGATCTCATTCTTTTCCTCCTAGATGTCATACACTTGTGGAAGAAACATGAGTTAGCATCTCCCTCACAAAGCCAACGCATATGAGATTTCTGCCAATAGGTAAATTGAATTCGAATCTTTAACAAAATAATTATTCGTACCTTGGTGCATATTCTTAATCTTTCTTTGTCTCTGTAGGACAATTCGAACCAGAATCCCACTACTTCGACCCCTCCATCAAAGATTGCTGCTCCAATCAACTCTTCTCCTCATGGGGACTCCAGCAACCTGGTGCAGAACAAAGGATCCTCCAACATGGCGGTTCCGACTGGGGCTTCAGAGCAGCAAGACGACCAAGGCACTTCTCCTCCTCTAAAGGAAACAAACGAAGCAACGCCTCATGAATCTGCAGAGGTTCCTCCAGAAATCTCTCTTCCAAAGTCTCCTCTAGAAACCCCTCAAGAGAGCCAAAAAGTCACTCATTGAAGAGGAAAGGCTAATTCTTCTCAAGAGGCGAAGAATCGGTGAGGAAGGATCGAGGAAGAAGAAGAAGCCCAAGGCGGTTCGGCGATGGAGCAGTCGATGCTCATAGCAGTGAAAACAATGATATCGAAGTGGTGGATCTGGTTGGTGATGAAGAAGATAATGAGCAAGAAAAAAGTGAAGGTGATGATGACCAGACTAATGAGCCCATGGAGGTTGACATGGATGTAACTCCCTTACGTATGGAACTTCCTAAGTCTTCTCGATCTCAAATAACTGAAGAGGAGTTAGCCCTCTTAAGACGAAATGACCCAATTAGGTATATGAAGGCTAAACTAGCTCAAAGGGATACTCCTATTGCTAGGCCTGGTACTAGTTTGACCAACGCTCTGTTGCCCTCAGATGACAGAGTTGTACTCCTGAACAAAGTTAGGAGAACAATCCTTGATGTGGACTTGTTCGAAGTGCTCAAAAGGGATAGTACATCTTGCTATACTACGAAGGAGCTTCTTACGCAAGTTAACCTCGCCACCTGCTCTCTGGAAGTCAGCACCATTTTATTCGATCTTCAAACTTTGTTGGATAACGTGACTGGGTGTCTCCTTCAGGACGAATTTTCTACCAATAAGGTCCAAGAGAAACGAACTGCCATGGACGCTGCTTATGAGCATGCTTCGAAGCTTTCTAAAGAAGCTGAAGATCAGGCCATGCATATAAAGCAAGCCAAGACTGATTATGAAGCTCGAGCTCAGTCTATTCTTCTCTGGGAAAAGCAAATTCAAGAGCTCCAACAAAAGGTTAAGGAGGCCCAACAACAACAATTGGCATATGACACCAATCTTGCAATCGGTTTGAAGAACTTCTCAACAAAGGACTTGCGAAATGGAGCGGTGAGCAACTTAAAGGTGAAGTTGCTACCGGAAGGAGCAAGGCGCTTTACTCAGCAAAGGCTTGAGTCCTTTCGAAGTACCTTTGATAGATTAAGGAACAATGCCTATTTTTAAATCTCTGTTTGTTTAATGAATCTTGAATTTTAATTGAAATATTGGTTTGTAATATCCAGACAACGCCATTTTGGCACTATATATTACCATTTTGGCATTCCTTTATTATGTTTCGATTATGTTGTTATTATTTGAATCTTCTGCAGGCGTGGCTTATATTTCTTTAAATATTTCCCATTAACCTTTAAGATTCGTTTATCATCATTCAACTCTTCGATTTCATATGCATTGTTTGAAAATATCTTTACTATTCGAAAAGGTCCTTCCCAATGAGGTGACCATTTGCCTAATGTTTTATTTTTCTTGTCCATGGGCAATATGACTTTCCAGACTAAGTCATTAATAGTGAATGTTTTACCTTTCACCCTTTTGTTATATGCCCTGGCTACTCTTTCCTTTTGTCTCATTAGGATTTCCAATGCATGCAATCTAACTTCGTCTAACTCAACTAACTCATTCATCATCATCTCCCAATATAATGCAGATGGGACCTCGTTTTGTCTTTGAATTCGAACTGATTGTAGATGGATTTCTACTGGTAGAACTGCATCATGACCAAATGTTAGTTGGAAAGGCGTGGTGTTAGTGGCTTCTTTAGGAGATGTTCTACAGGCCCATAGTATCTGGTCTAAAGTCTTTTGCCAGTTCCTTGGCTTTTTACCAACATGTTTCTTGATTAAACCTATTATCACTTTATTGGCTGCTTCGACCTGACCATTTGCTTGAGCATAATATGGTGTTGATGTTAGTAATTTGAACCTCATCTCTTGGGCAAATTCTTGCATCTTCCTACCAGTAAACACAGAACCTTGGTCTGTGGTTATACTCTCTGGCAATCCGAACCTATAGATAATCTGTTTCTGTATGAACTCAATAATAGCCTCTTGATCAGCAGCTATTAATGGTATTGCTTCGATCCACTTGGTAAAATAGTCTATTCCTACCAAGATATATTTCTATCCTTTAGACGAAGCAGGATTGATTTCTCCTATTAAATCTAATGCCCATCCTCTAAAGGGCCAGGGTTTAATGATCGAATGCAACTCGCTTGCAGGAGCATGTTGAATCCCTGCATGTTTCTGGCATTCTTCACGACCTTTAGCAAAATCTATACAATCTTTGAGCATCAATACATACCATATCGAAACAACAACCATTTCATTTTATGGCTGCTTGATGTGCATGCCCCATTGTGGACTTCTGACAATGCTAAGTATGCCTCACTTTCTCCTAGGCATTTCAGTAACAAGCCCTCCTGGGTCTTTTTGAACAATTCATTTCCCATAAGGATATATGATAATGCTCTATATTTTATTTTCCTATCAACATTCAATGTTGGATTTTTTAAATAACTCACTAGTGGGCTTCGCCAATCTGCATCTGATAAGGTGTCTATGGCTAATACTTCGAATCTATCTTTATCACCACAACCTAATTTAATATTTTCTAAATCTGATGGTATTAATCTAGTAGCCATAACCCTACCTCTTATTTCGACCAAATCCTCAAAGTTTTTGGTAGAAACTTTGTACCCTGAAGCCAACTGTGCTAGGTCATTTGCTTCTTGATTTTCTATTCTTGGTATATGTTGGATATCCATGTATTCGAATTTTTTGAGTAGCCTGTTGAAGCAACTCATTTTTCAAAAAATCATTTAATTTTTCAAAAACCAATGAAATCGCCACCTAATTTTATTTGTTCTAAAAAGAACAGGGAAATATAGATAAAACCCACAAAAATCGGATAAGGCGGTCTACAAGACCAAAAAGGATGGATTCGGGAGTCGGTTACGCAAGGGGAAGGTATTAGCACCCCTTATGTCCATCGTACTCGATGGGACCCATTTAGTTCGTGCATGTTTGTGTGTTTAAAGTAAAAATGCTATCTTCTAATTAATGATCAAAACATAAGAAAGAAGGAAACGGGATTTGTTTATTATTATTTTGAGTTTGACACGGTTTTGAAACCGCGTGCCTACGTATTCCCTCGTGCAATGGGAAAGTCAAAACTCCGTAGTTCTTGTAGAAAATGATTGTTTGTTGATTGATTTTAAATGAAAAGACAAGTCGTCATTTTTAAAGGAGAAGACTCGTCTAACGCCCACAAGGTGTGATAAAGAATAAAGGACTACGCACCAACATGAGGGAGGGTATGAGAACGCCTCTAGTACTCAAGTGGAGAAGTCGAAAACCTTGGGAATAGAGGAAGAAGCATCTCAATTATAAATGAATCATGTCTAATCTTGAAAAGAGTTTAAAAGTTAAAGGTGCTTGAGCGCACAATAAAAGTTTGAGTGAGTTAAGATTGATTTTAAGTTGTGGATGACAAGTATCAAAATATTAGGCTATCATCTAACGATTCGAGTACTAGAAATTGGCGAGTGACTTCAACCAATCATCTCTCATCCCAAAAATTTATTATGAAAAAGGTGAAGTGAAACAAAGTTCACATTTATTAAGTGTATGGAATAAATGTATTTAATTCATTAGGCTATCATCTAACGGCCCAAATACTTTAAATTTAATTAAATCGTCGGGCTATCATCCAACAATTTAACTAAATACCATAGCACTAGATTTTTTGTTTTAGAACATGGATTGAAGTTTCTTAATTTATTAGGCTATCATCTAATCAACTAGAAACTTCGATTCGTTTTAATCGTTAGGCTAACATCTAACAATTAAAACAAATCTTATCCAAATGTTCTTTTTTTGTAGAAATTCATTTTTGAAAATAACTCGACGTTGGATCGAGGTTTGAGAAGAAGACTCGACGTTGGGTTGAAGTTTTATTGAAAGTGTTTTAAATGCTTGGTGAATGGAGTGATAACACGAATTTATATAACATATTTGACGTAATTTTCATAAACAATGTTACTATTTTTATTTAATTATATTACTTTATTTCTGTATTACGCTAGTATTTGTTTATTTTGCAAATATTTAATTAAATGAAGAATTTTCGAGAAAAGAAGTAAAAATGGAGGAGACATGAAGAAAAATGCTCAAAATATAAAAGAAAAGATAAAAGGCCCAATTACAGAAGCAAAGCTAGGCCCATCAGCCAAACTTCCCATTATCACCCCATGATCTTTTCAACTTCCCACTTTTCCACTTCTTTCTCCACTTTCTCCATTATCATCACTACTTCTCTCATGATAACTTCCACAATTTCTCACTATATAAACTAGTTAGCATTCATTTTAGAGTGATCCAAGTTTGTGCGCGGAAGCGTTATTCATAGTTTTAGGCAGAAATCATATTTGTAAAAGTGGTAGTTTCTCATATCGGGGAACTACCACACCATTAGTTTTAGGCCTACAATCTATGTACTCTTGGATCACAATCTTGTCATCATAATAGAAGTTTATTTCAAGTTCTTCATTTCTCGCATTTACAGGTTCTTTATTGTATTGCTATTATTATCATTATTATTATTATTGTTATTATTATTATTATTATTATTGTTGCTATTATTATCATTTACTACTTTTAATTTAATTATCACGTTGCTCTTAATTTTTATCTTCATGTTTAGTTTGTTTATGCTAAATTCTATGTTTGGCTAAATCTTTTTGATATTGGTATGTAAATTAATCGAACCAAAGGAATCAAAATAAACGGCATAATGTTACGTTGTTAAAATATTCTTTCGATTTAGATATCTAATTTAATTTATTAAAAGGTTTAGAAACCAACAGAGCGAAAGTTTGAGGTTAATAAACTGGATTAAGGTTAGAAACCAACAGAGCGGCAGTTTGAGGTTTAGAACCGATAGTGGATACTAGGTATTAATTTTAAAGATCATGACGTTTTAAAAGAGATTAAACTTTATTTATTTTCAAAAGTGTTTTAAATTCAGGGATAGCGAGAGCATACGTTAGATTTAATTACATGATCCGATTCAACAGAGCAGTTTGAGATAGGATCTTTAGATGAATATTGTTTGTGAAATAGGATTTTTATTCAACTTGAGTAACACGTCGGTGGAAATTCGATCCCTTAGGTTAGCGAATTACATACTAATATCTATTTATTTATTATATTTTCCTTAACCAAAATCTTAAAGAATTATTCGCCTTAGTATACCGTAACTTAGGATAACAATAGTTCGATTTATAGTCTCGTGGGTTCGATATCTTTTAAAACTACGCGATAGGATCTTGCGATCTGGCGATTAATAGACGATAAAGTCGCGATCAAGTTTTGGCGCCGTTCGGGACTATTTAAGTCGATATTGTAACTCGGTGTTACAGTATAGACTAAGGCACTTTTACCTTTATTTACCATGTATGACCCAAATTTTTCCTATGCCCATTATCGATTATGAGGAACCACAAGAATCCCATAGATCCGACCTTGAAATCGATGGAAAACTTTAATGCTTCACAAACCTACTCTTCCAACTACCTTCAAAACTACCAATCCCATATTTTGAAGAACCTCAAGAACTTTATAATTTCAACCAAACCTTTCCTCAACCAAACTCTTCCTGTTATCACGCCCAATATTTTGAAGAATCACCAAAACCATATAAATCTGATCTCGAAATATTAATGGAAGATTTTAACGAATCATGTAGGATGATAGAACATGATAGGGAAACACAAAAAGAGACTTTAACTTACTTTCAAGACTCTGAAGAATCGCAAGATTTTAATTTCGAAACATCAATGGAGGATTCTGATGAGATGATAACTAACTCTAGGTTAGAGTCTATGATTGAGCACTTTATAGAGGCACAAACTATCCAAATTGAAGAAGCAAGAAAACAAAGTCTTAAAAATAATGAAACCCCTATGGTTGAATCCCTCGCGTCTCACAGTATGGCGTTAGAGACTCAAATCTCCCCACTCGAACAAAACCTTCTAGGACCTCTACCTGAGGAAGATGTGGATGTTGAAACAGCCATTATGGAAATACTACTTGGAAATCTAGAAAGCGATGATGAGTTTGAGGAGAACGATATTGTGGCCGAGGAAAGTTCTGACGAGAAAATAGGGGAAGTTGATGAAAATCCATCAACAATGTTCGAAGAGGAGGTTGTAAAAGAGGTAGAAAAAGAAGCATCTATTGTAATCCCAAATCACTACATCCCACTGATTCCCTTCCCGAAATTTTTTATGGAAACTCCGATAGACTCCCAATCTAAAACGTACGTTGCGGTATTGAAAAATATCCATACTAATTCACCACTATTGGAAGTCGTACCTAAAAAGCGAAGATTAGAGGACCATAAAATTAGGAATATAATTACTGTTAAAAGGGTGAGGTTGACTTATGAGGCGATGGATGAAATCACTAAGCCCAAAATTGAAAAACTTATACTTAGGATAAATCCAGGACCACTACCAAAATTTCGAAAGAATAAACCGCCCTACAAACGTAAGAAAAGAAAAGGTGAGGGATATGTGAGATGGCTTGATAAGTGACCATGGAAAATCAATGAGTAGTCATTCTAGTTTCTAATTTTAATTTTTCTTTTTCGTATTTTCAATTTTTCTATTTCATGATTAAATTTTTAATTTTATTCGGTTAACGGTTGCCCCCTTTCATCTGATGCGTTTGAACTACTTCCCCAAAATACCGATAATTATATTCAATTAAATAATCTGCATTAATATTTATATAATAATTGAATATTCTAATTATCGTATTTTCCTATTAATATACAGAATTAATACTTCCCAATATTTATTATATTAATTATAAAATATTATATACTAGTATTATATATCCTACTAATTAAAAATTCTAAATCATCTATATATATATATACAAGTATGTAGTATGTATGCATGTGGAACTGAAAAAAAACTTAAGTCTACCCTGTGCTAATATCATATCACTTTTGTAATTACTAGAAACACATGCATCTCTCGCTGCCCAAGATGATCACCCTACTCCTTTCTGATTTCTCCTGGTTCTATCGCATTGAGGACAATGCTTATTTTAAGTTTGGGGGAGTTAGAACATTTCTTAGTTCATTTTATTTTTCTTTGCTCTATTTAGTTTTTCCTTTTAGTTTCCTTTTTCTATGTATAAAATTTCCATTCAATAAAATACATGTTTATGTAATTTTAGTCTTTTATGTTTAATTCTCGTGCATATTCGAATTCCTCCTTTTCTTGAGCCATAACGACAAATTTTAACAAAAATTAAAACGCATTTATTGACGTATTCAACTAGTATTAAGGTTGCTTATTTTTATAAATAAGAATTCGAGCGCGACATAGCAAAATTGTTATCGTCCTAACACTTTAAAACCCCCAATGTGTTAGATTGATTTAAGTACTTATTATACCAACACCTTAAGACTTAGTTTTAAAGTAATCCCGAGTAGTTTATTAAGCGATCCGCCTTAAACGACAAACTACGTGGAGAATCGATGAATATAAGTGATTGATCAAGATTTTTAAAGAAAATTTTATTAGAAGATGCACTTATTAAGTTAGATGGTCCTTACGGATCATTTAATTCAACGCAGAAACTATAAAATATTTATGCAAACATCCATTATGAATTGGTTCATGGTCCCAGTCTTTGAACTTGGTAGGCGGATGACGATCGATCCCCAATTTGTAATTGGATAAAGGAGTACCAAATATAAGTACCAGGACTCCTAGCTGGATTATAAAGATCAAAGTCACTAACTGGTTACTCCACTATGTGCGCGTAAGGTAAAGGGCTTAATGTGATTGCGCAAGAATGAAAGGGTGAAACAAAACGAAAGTATTAGGTCGAGCTATAATTCATGACTTAAATTGGTCTGCAAAATGGGGTTATCTAGTGTTATTACGGTAATTTTGGTGTCAAAGTCTAAACTCGAGTTATCCAACAAAGAAGTGAATTTCAACCAAGTACAAATTGAATTGTGTTTTATATCTGCGTTTAACCTATGCTGAAGTGATTTTTCATTTTTACTTTTTGCTTGAGGACAAGCAAAGGTTTAAGTATAGGGAGTTTGATAACACAATTTATATAACATATTTGACGTAATTTTCATAAACAATGTTACTATTTTTATTTAATTATATTACTTTATTTACGTATTACGCTAGTATTTGTTTATTTTGGATATTTAATTAAATGAAGAATTTTCGAGAAAAGAAGTAAAATGGAGGAGACATGAAGAAAAATGCTCAAAATATAAAAGAAAAGATAAAAGGCCCAATTACAGAAGCAAAGCTAGGCCCATCAGCCAAACTTCCCATTATCACCCCATGATCTTTTCAACTTCCCACTTTTCCACTTCTTTCTCCACTTTCTCCATTATCATCACTACTTCTCTCATGATAACTTCCACAATTTCTCACTATATAAACTAGTTAGCATTCATTTTAGAGTGATCCAAGTTTGTGCGCGGAAGCGTTATTCATAGTTTTAGGCAGAAATCATATTTGTAAAAGTGGTAGTTTCTCATATCGGGGAACTACCACACCATTAGTTTTAGGCCTACAATCTATGTACTCTTGGATCACAATCTTGTCATCATAATAGAAGTTTATTTCAAGTTCTTCATTTCTCGCATTTACAGGTTCTTTATTGTATTGCTATTATTATCATTATTATTATTATTATTATTATTATTATTGTTGCTATTATTATCATTTACTACTTTTAATTTAATTATCATGTTGCTCTTAATTTTTATCTTCATGTTTAGTTTGTTTATGCTAAATTCTATGTTTGGCTAAATCGTTTTGATATTGGTATGTAAATTAATCGAACCAAAGGAATCTGAAAATAAACTGGCATAATGTTACGTTGTTAAAAATATTCTTTCTGATTTAGATATCTAATTTAATTTATTAAAAGGTTTAGAAACCAACAGGCGAAAGTTTGAGGTTAATAAACTGGATTAAGGTTAGAAACCAACAGGCAGTTTGAGGTTTAGAAACGGATAGTGGATACTAGGTATTAATTTTAAAGCTGTTTTAAAAGAGATTAAACTTTATTTATTTTTAAAAGTGTTTTAAATTCGGGATAGCGAGAGCATACGTTAGGATTTAATTACATGATCCGATTCAACAGGCGAGTTTGAGATAGGATCTTTAGATGAATATTGTTTTTGAAATAGGATTTTTATTCAACTTGAGTAACACGTCAGTGGAAATTCAGATCCCCTTAGGTTAGACGAATTACATACTAATATCTATTTATTTATTATATTTTCCTTAACCAAAAATCTTAAAGAATTATTCGCCTTAGCTGTATACCGTAACTTAGGATAACAATAGTTCGATTTATAGTCTCTGTGGGTTCGATATCTTTTAAAACTACGCGATAGGACTGTGCACTTGCAGTCTGCTGATTAATAGACGATAAAGTCGCGATCATGGAGAAAGAATAGGATCGAGATAATTGTAAATAACAAGTAAAAATCGACAAAGCCCATACAAGGTGGCCAACCTAAGTATAAAATAATTAAATTACATGTGTACTAGCAAAGTGGGCTAGTCTACTAAGACGACCAATTGGAACAATTAATCGAAATAGGCTCACTGTAAGAAGGCCCAGGATCAAGCGTACATGTCTGCATGTGTGGTCATCGCGACGCTTCGTAGCTTTGTCGACTTACGGGTTTAAAAATGATTTACAATTATTAGTTTAAAAATGATATTTTTTTGGGTTATGTGTAAGTGACAGTAAAAATAAAATAAATGTGAACTAAATTATTACAAGAATTATTTTTGGGAGAGGGATACATTGATTATAAATGGGGATTAAACGGTAAAATAAAATAAATAAATAAATAAATAAAAAGTAAATTAATTACAACGCATCAAGGGGATTCGGATACATTATTTCGAATGGGGATGAAATTAATTAAATACAAGTTCAAACAAATGTAAAAGAAAAAATAAATTAAATTCATAAGAAAATAATAATTATTATAAATTTAAGATCACTAAATTAATCCTAATTAATTTAAAAAAAAATAAAGATACTAAAGTAAGTCAAACCAACTACAAAGTCTAAGATTATAAAAATAATTTTAAAATTATTAAACAAAATCTAAACTAAATTACTTACTAAATTAAATCTAAACTAAAATAAAATAAAAATTATAAAATTATTAAACTAAATATAAAATATATAAAATTCTAAAGTTAGTAAATTAAATCTAAATCGAATGAATATTCTAAAGTTTACTAAATTAAATCTAAACTAAATAAAATCCTAAATTTATTTAATTGAATCTAAATTAAATGAAACTTTAAAGTTACTAAATTAAATTTAAATAAAATAAAATCCTGAAATTTACTAAACTAAATCTAAATCAAAATAAAAAAAAGGCTAAAATACCTAGAAATAGAAAATATTTTTGACATTTTAAAGATATTTTGAAGAAATAAAGCAATTTGTAATTTTCTAATCTTTCTAAAAACTTATGATAGACATTATCATTTTTTATCAAAATTATTAAAGAAATAAAAGAAAATGGCCTGGAAGGGGTGTAAAATTCGAAACAGGTGGTGTATGAATTAATGGGCGCTTGGGTTTGTTGGACTGAAAACAAATTGGGCTCTAGTTGGTTTTTAAGACCCAAATGGCATGACTAAGGGATAAACATACAGAAACCCTAGAAGGAAGCTAGCCGATACTTCTTTGTTTCTTTCATCGTTAAATAAACTCAATCAATTTCCTAATTAATCTCTTAATTATTTCCTAAAAAGTCTCAATTAATGCAAATAACAAAAAGGCCTCTCTCTCCTCTTAAACCTACATTACAGCTTTCTAATTAAATTAAAATAAATTCACTCAATTAACTCCATAAATTCTAATTACCACAAAAAATATAATATACAAATACACAATTCTCTCTCTCAAAAAGAAAAAAATGCACGCTTCCTCATCTTGTTCTCACGTTCTGTCGTGTTTCACGAGTCTCTCAATGTCAAAACCGGGTTTCATCGCTACTTCCTTTGTTTCATCATCGCTCTTCTTTGTTCTCTCATCTGACTCGATTGCCATGGATGTACATACAAAAGCGATAAAATCAAAGTTACCCTCATCTCCACATAAACCCTAAGCCCCAATTCAATTCACGATGCATAGAGTTCAAATGAAAAAAATGAAATATGAAGAAAAAAAACAGAAAGTAACAGGTACGTTTTTCGAACCCTTTTCTTCCTTCTTCTTCGCGTTTCTGGATCTGAGTTGTTTATGTTCGATTCACTTTCTTTTGGTTTTCTCAAATCTGGATTTGCAGCTTTATTTCTAGCTTGCGAGGTTAACTGTTTGAGTCTGGGTGTGAGATTCTGGTTTGGAAAATGAGGGTGTTAAGAGGTTAAGGGTTTATGCAGAGAAGTGTTAAAGGTTTTACACAGGGAGTAATGCAGTTCTGTATGAAGGATTTGGATGATGGTTTGGTTATGGTTTTAATGCGAGGGTGTTTGAACTGTGAACACTGCTGGTGTATTTTTCTGTCAAATATCTTTCTATCTCCCTTTTTTCTTTTTTTTTCTCTGATTTTGGTCTATTATAAAGGAAGTGAGGAGTGAGGGATTAGATAGGTACTTGCTGAGAAATTGAGAGGATAAGGATTGGGAAGACTTAATGAGGACAAAATCAAGGACAGACTACTAGTTATAAAATATTGGTGGAATGGCAATTTGCAGGGTAGTGGAGTTGTGGCTGTGAAATTGTACATGTACTGATGTTAAAATTTGAAATTGATAATGGAATTGGTAGTGGAAATTGTAGTACTGATGTTTGTTTTGTTTTTGCAGGTGGTACAAGTTTGGTGGCAAGGAGGAGTAGTGGAAATGTTGGTAAAGTGAGAAGGACAAGGGCATGGAGACTCAAAAAAATTTATTTATTTATTATTGCAAAGAAAAATGTTTTAATAGTTTTTTTTTAATGATATGAGTTATTATAAAATAAAAAAATGTACCTGGTGATGCTTGTAAAAAAGAAAAGAAAATTCTAAGATATGTCAATATACAATAGATAAAAAATGCTATAATTAAATTAAATGCATCTAAAATAATAACAAAATTATTTATTAAAAGAATATGAATTTAATTAAAAATAGAAATAAAAATAATTATTAAAAAAAATGCAATTTCATTCGATTGTCTAAATACAACTAAAAAAATGCAAATACAATTAAAAATGTCCCTTTTTTATTTTCTTTGTAATAGTAACCACTAATAATCTCTTAAAATAAGGTAATAATAATAATAAGAAAGAAAAAAAAAATACTATTTTAACAAAAATTGATTTTAATTTAGATCTTATTTTATTATTCTATTTAATAGAAATCATTTAATAACTTCTAATCACTAAAACGATTGAAATTAAGTATCATAATAAAAGTAGAATTAAAACATAAAAACATAAAAATTAATTAATCTATTAAAAATAATGTAAATATGATAAAGCAGACTTTGATACTAAACTATGATTTATCTAAAAAATCTAAATTAATTGTTAATGAAATAATAAAAAAAAATCAAAAATAGAAAATATTTTTTCAATGAGAAAAGATTTTAATTAATTCAAAGCTCTAAATAAATAAATAAATAAAAATGCAAAAATCAAGCATGAAATAAACTATAAATACAAACATAATTACTATTAAAAACAAAACATTGTTATTTAGAAAAAAAAACAAAATTCCTTTTAATTATTATTTCATTATTTAACTAATAGAAATTATTTAGTAAAACCTCACCAAATAATTAGAATTAATCAAATATTAAAAATAAAAATTAAAGTGAGAAAGGATACAAACGCAATGAGTGAATGACTGTTCTTTTTAATAATATAAATACAAATGCAATTAGAAAAATAGCAGGGTAAAATTTGGGGTGCAACACCTGTTAACTATGACAAAGTATGTCATCAGATTTTCCTTTATGCATTTGTATTCCTTTGTTATTTGCTTGACCACTAATTCCGAATCACCTTTAATTTCGACTCTAGTTGCCCCCAATTCCAACAAAGCTTCAAGTCCAACAATAAGCGCTTCGTACTCAGCTTCGTTGTTTGAGCAACGAGGACCATCTAACTTATACTTGAATTTTGTTGGAATTCCTTCAGGAGAAATTATAAGAACTCCAACACCACTACCCTCCTTATGGGTCCAACCATCAAAATATAATTTCCAAGGTTGCATTTCGACATAACCCATGACAGTCTTTTCGACTAGTGAATGGTCCACAATGAAATCAGAAATTACTTGACCTTTCACAACTCTTAAAGGCATGAAAGTCAAAGAATATTCTGTTAAGGCTAAAGCCCATTTACCAATTCTGCTATGCATTATTGGTTTTGAAAGCATGTGTTTGATAACATCGAAATGAGATGAAACATAAACATCAACAGGCTTTATATAATACTTAAGTTTCATACAAGAAAAGTATAAACAGAGACATAGTTTTTCTATATTGCTATATCTAGTTTCTGCATCATTCAATATCCTACTTAAATAGTATATGGCTCTTTCAATGCCATTGCTATCTTCTTGTGCTAACATACTACCTATACTAACCGAAGCAATGTGTCTCATGGGCTTTCCCCATGAAGGTGGAGACAAGATAGGAGGCTGAGAGAGATATCTTTTTATCTTGTCAAAAGCCTCCTGATGTGCTTCGTCCCATTCGAAGGCTTGGCCTTGCTTTAAACGAAGTAGCGGAGAGAAAGCCTGGGTTCTTCCACTTAGATTCAAAATGAATCTTCTTAGAAAGTTAATCTTCCCTAGCAAATATTGCAGCTCCCTTTTTGATGTGGGTGCTTTTGTCTCCATAATGGCTTTGGTATTATTTTGGTTGATCTCAATTCCTTTCTTATGAACCACAAAGCCAAGGAAATCTCCAGCCTGCACAAAAAATGCACATTTAAGGGGGTTCATTTTTAAGCCATGTTTTCTCATTCTTTCGAATGATTGGCTCAAATGATGCAAATGGGTTTCTGCAGATATGGATTTGATGACTATATCATCAATATACACCTGCATAAATGTCTCAATAAAATCATGGAAAATTGAATTCATTGCTCTTTGGTAAGTTGCCCCAGCATTTTTTAAACCAAAAGGCATCACTACCCATTCGTAGGTGCCTAAGGCTCCTGGGCAACGAAATGCTGTCTTAGCAACATCTTCTTCAGCAATAAAAATCTGATTATACCCAGAGTATCCATCTAGCATACTTAGGTATTCGAATCCTGCAGCAGAGTCTATTAACATTTCTGCCACAGGCATGGAATACTCATCTTTAGGGGTTGCAGTATTTAAATCCCTAAAATATATGCAAATTCTCAGAGAGCCATTTCTCTTAATAACAGGTACTATATTTGCTAACCATTCGACATACCTTGTGGTTCTGATGAATTTGCAGCGCATCAACCTTTCGACCTCAACTTTAATCTTTGTGAGAACTGCCGACGCGAATCTTCTAGGAGTTTGTTTGATGGGCTTCTTGCCATCCTTAATTGGAAGTCTGTGCTCCACTAACTCACTCTTCAAACCAAGCATTTCATCATAGTCCCATGCGAAGCAATCTTTGTTTCTCTTGAGAACTTCGATCACCTCCTGCTTGAAACTTGGGTTGAGTTTTGCGCTTATGTAAGTTATTCTTTTTGTATTGTCATCCCCCAAATTCACCTCTTCGAGTGGATCCTGTGCTAACATTTTGGCACCTGAGTTTGTGGGGTCCTTCTCGAAGCCTAAGGGTTCTTTATCATAGATGGCATCTAGCCTTTGATCTATTTCGTGTTCTTCAAAGGGTGAGTCTTTTGAGCCATTCCCTTCTATTTCGTTTACTTCAGCTATATTATCTATTTCAGCCTCTGAGGCCGCTTTCCATTCGTTCTCAGCCATATAGGCCGAAATCCTTTCGAAGAAAGAGGACTCAATCATGAGCAAGGTTGTCGAACTCCCAGCCTGCTGGCCGTCTTTGCGTAGTGCCTTCGACTCCTTCGTCTCCTTTAATTATCTTCCTATCCCAGTACATGCCATCATGGCGAAGGGTCATATAATAGTGTGCGTTCCCGGTTTCGTTTATTTCGTCACTTGGGGTACAAGGGGCTATTCTGGCTAGATATTTGTCATAATTTCTTTTATTGACTAAGTTAACTGCTGTCATAAAATAACTCTGGTCCGCTTCAATGTTCTCCACAATCCCATCTTCTCTCCATAAAACCAACCTTTGATGCATTGATGAAGGAACTGCTCCTACGCCATGGATCCACTCTCTTCCCAGCAACAAGTTGTAGTTGGCCTTGCCTTCGATCACCATGAACATGGTGGGCCTGCAGCTCGATCCTACCGTCAAATCCAGTTGAACTACCCCCAATGTTTGACCTACTTTCCCTTCATAGTTGGATAGAACCATGTTGTGTGGTTTGATGTCACCATCTTGTATTGCTAATTTCTTCAGCATGAAGTGGGGCATTAAATTGACTGCAGCGCCTCCATCCACCAAGACTTTATTCACGCCATAGGCACCAGCCTTTGCTCGAATGAATAATGGCTTCAAATGATTCTTCATGGCTGGCTCTGGGTGTTCGAAGAACGCATTCTGCTCTTCAACCGCGCCGTTATCCATCACGTAGTAGCATACTGGTCTGTGCTTCATCACATCTATGGTATCATCCTCCTCATGCTCTTCGATTTCGGTTTCCTGTCCAAACTCACAAGGTAGTACAGATACCACGTTGCAATTAATGTTAAGTGAAGACTCCCCCTTTGATTCGAAGTTGTCTGTCAGCATATCCTCGTCTTCTTTTGGACTTGGTGTGTACCCCTTCGATTCATCTTGTTGTGTTTCAGAGAAGAGTCTCCTACTAACTGGGGGTTTGTCCTCAGGTTGATTATTTGATTTTGGTTTGTTGGTGCTTGATTCTCCTTGATTTTTTATCGAAGTTGTTCCTTTATCTGCCACAGCTTCTCTTTCAGCCTTTCGAATTCTCTGTTGCCTTCGCCATTGTGATCTTGACATGGGGTTTTTGCCTTTGTAATTTTCTAACCTCAATTCTTCCCTCTTTGCAGTGCTGAATTGCCTTCTATATGTCATGGTGTGGCGTGCGTTTCGTTCACCGTTTCTCCATTTGCCTTTGCCCTTGTCAGTTCTGACTTGCAGCCATTTGTCTGTTGGTATTTCAGCAGGAATTTTGAACGTTACCCTTGGAGCTCCTGTGGGATGAGGACTATCAGGCCTTCGTTGAGTGTAGTTATCCTCGAAACGTTGGCTCATCTGACCAGTTTCTTGGTGGTTCCAGCATGGGGCGAAAGGAATTGTTTCGAAGGCTCTGGCCACATTCTGATCGTACACTGCAGAACACCTTGGGCATACTAGACATTTGGTTGCCCCTTTGTGACAGCGAACCAAAAACTCCAATAAACTTTCTCCAGCTTTAGGGTAACATCTGAATAACTGATTATCCTGGCGCCAGTTTATGCCAGTTCTTGCCCTTTGTTTCCTCTCGAAGTCTTCAACAATTCTCTGGTTGCAGATGATGCTGCATCTGGGACATAGTATCATTTCAGCATTTCCTTTGTGGCACAACATGTGGTAATCTTTAAGACTAGCATCCACAGCATAACTATCCTCCATCTTGTACTTCTCTTTTTCTAAATATCTTTCCATCTCCTCCATTTCCGAACGAGGTCTCTCCATATCCACCATGTTAACATCTTGATCCTCTTCTTTTATGTCATCATCTCCCCATCCTGTAGGTTTGACATCTTCGATTGGGATTTTCGAACTTGCTAGAGCAGAGTATTTCACCAGATAGTCGAACTTTCCACTGGGCTCCCCTAAGGTATCCCAGATTTCTTTCTGAGGAATGTTAACATCTGCATCCTCCCTCTTTATGTCATCATCTCCCCATCCTGTAGGTTTGACGTCCTCGATTGGGATTTTCGAACTTTCTGACGCAGATTATTTCACCAGGTAGTCGAATTTTCCACTGGGCTCCCCTAAGGTGTCCCAGATTTCTTTCTGAGGGAGAACTGGCGTTGTAATCTGGACTTTCTCCAATTGCATCCTCAGGCCTTCAGTAGCCTGTGTCAATTCTTGGTTTCGATTCTCCTGGCCTTCAGTAGCCTGGATCTCTTTCGAAATAGCCAAAGGTAACACTTCAGTCGAAGCCTCCTGTTTCTTATGGACGTCCTCAGTAACCTCCTTTTTGACTTCGACCAACACACAGTTTTTATTCTCAGTGTTTTCTTATCCTGATGGAGTGTCATTTTGATCTGCTTCCACCATATTGATTTCTCCAATATATGCAGGCTCGGAGTAATTGGTGTCTGCAACATCCAAAGGGTCCTCATCTACTTTCATTTTTGGTTTGTCAGCAAATTTCAATCTACCATCCTTAATTGCATTTTGAATCAGGTCCCTAAAAAGAAAACACTGTGAGGTTTTGTGGCCTAGGAAACTATGATAATTACAAAATCCTTTTTTCTTTCTTTGATCTAAAGGAGGTATTTTGACATTCGATGGCACAATTAGTTGGCCATCTTTGACAAGTAAATCGAAAATCTCGTCACACTTTGTTACATCGAAGGTATACACCTTCTTTGGGAATTTGTCACTTTTTTCATTTTCAACAATTTCTTTCCCTTTTGTGGGAACTAATAGTTTACAAGAGTAGGGTGGAGCCTGTTTTAATTCAGCGAGATCAATTTCAACCTCTTCGAATTCAGGATAGTCTTCAACTTCCTCAGTTTCGACATAGGAAATTCTTTCTTTCTTATTACTTTTAAAAGCCCTAGCCTTTTCGGCCTTCAGCCTTTCGACCTGTCGAACCCTATCTGCTAATTGAGCCATGTCCCTCAAGTATTGTGTGTCTAATTTCTTTCGAATAGAATAGTCCAGGCCACCAGCGGCCATTTCGACCAACTCATGTTCAGGGACTACTGTGAAGCATCTAGATTTCAAGAGTCTGAACCTATTCAGGTAATCATCTATTGGTTTAGTAAATTTCCTCTTAACACTGGCTAGTTCCTTCAGGCTTATTTTAGATTATCCCATGTAGAACTGTTCATGGAATAATCTCTCTAAGAGGGTTCAAGTATCTATGGACCCAGGAGGCAATGTGGTAAACCATGTAAAAGCATTCTTAGTCAGGGAACTTGGGAAGTATTTAATCCTAAGGTTCTCATTATTTGCTATGTCTCCTGCTTCGGTCAGATACCTGGCTATGTGTTCGACTGTTGATTCGTTGGTATCTCCAGCGAACTTTGTAAACTTAGGGATCTTATATCCCCTTGGTAAATCAGTGTGCATTACATAATCTGCTATAGGAGAGGCATAATATGGCCTTCTAATCCCTGTATTAAGACCGTTTTGGGCCATAATCCTTTCTATCATGGTGGTTAAATTATTTTCTGCCAAAATATTGTCGTTTCGAATTCTATGAACAACTGCATCAGCATCTTGGTTTCGACCCACCATGACAACTCCTCTAGGTTGTTCTTCTCGAAACGCTGGGACTTCTAGCCTTTCGACCCTTGCCCCTGGTTCCATAACTCCCCTTTGTGGTTCCTCTCGAATCACTGGGGCATTTAACCTTTCGATCCTTGCCACTGGTTCTATAAATCCCCTTTGTGGTTCTTCTCGAATCACTGGGGCGTCTAACCTTTGTGCCCTTGCCCCCAAATTAACCCCCTCTCTGACTGGCCTATAGGGTGGGTCATCAGCCATTTGTTCTACGATAGGTACGTTTGCTCGAACCAATGCCTGGTTCTGTCTACGCCTTTCTGGCGGAGCAAAGAAATCTGTTATTCGACTCATATTATCCGCATTTTCTCTGTTTGTCACAGTTACATTTTGTACTATTGGGGCGAAGATTTCTTGCATAGTTTGTGCTAACACTCCTATCATATTATGGTTACTATCATCCATTAATTGCCTAAAAGCCATTTGATTTTCTGTGGTTAGGATAGGAAATGTACTATAACCCACTGACCCTTGGTTATTTGTCATGAATTGATTAACCCTAGATCCAGACCCTAATTGTGGTGACGTATTCGACGTCGAAGTGTGCAAACCTGCCATGAAAGATGTTGGCATCCCATAAGAGGGATTTCTAGGTCTATTGCCATCGAAACTGGGTGGTCTAGTTGGTGGTGGGGTGGCGAAATGGGTTTGTGTCCCTGATGGTGGGACAAATCCCCCAGGATAGCCAGTGGTCCCTGTATTCCCTAGGATCGAACTGTTAATCGACATGCCACTTGTTCCATTCGTGGCCACATTACCGGTGGAGGATGCAAAAAACTGTGCGTTCGAAGGGATCGCGCTAGACGTTCCCGTCGAAGCAGACGCGTTAGAGCCTGTTCCATGTGGGGCATTTTGTTCCCCTTGTTGATTGTTTGGATTAGACATCCTATTATTACATTTTCTTCTGGGTAAGGGTTGGTTGCTATTGATTATTCTACCACTTCTAAGGTTCATATAACAACGAACTTGACACTCAGAAAAGAACTTCACAATGGTTATATCTTAACAATTTTATTTTGTTTTAAATTTGTAATGACCAATGACTGTCCCACTGGGCGTGCCAATTTGTTTACAGTGATTTCTGGTAAATAACCGCTAGTCCTCCAAACTATCAAATAATCTTAATGACTGTTATTCAATCTCTCTGGTAACTTGCAGGATCGACTAGATTGATCCTATGGGGTATTGGTCGTTTGGGTAAATTTATTAACAAAACTGATATTCATAATTAAGGTTTGGTATTTAGAGTGTTTCATGGATGTTCAATTCACTTCGATTAACATACTAAAGAACTTAATGGCATGATCAAGTAAAGAAATACAAAACTGAATTGAATGAGTAAAGATTCGATTTGCAAAGAAATGTTTAAATGCAGAAATACGTAAATGACTTTGAATGTAAAGATTTTAATGTAAAAACATGAATATAAAAGCATGGAATGTAAAAGACATGAATGTAAAAGGTTTCTGATCGAATAGAAGAAAATGTTTAAATGCAAGAAATAAGTAAATGGTTTTGAACGTAAAAGTATTTAAATGACATCGATGTGAAAATGAAAGATAAACTGGAAATGATAAAGAGTTTTACTGAATTATAAATGTTTGGTGTTATCATACGTACATTGTTCGAGCATTCGTTTCCCTAGCCATGTGGTATTTTGAATGTTTACTGAATTTTGTACAATAGATATGACACACGAAATCCTAACACTAAGACTTCTATTTATACTACTTCGACCATAACGGTCTCGCTTATAAGATCCTGCCACGTTCAAAACATGCAGAGCACTGCTCCTCTCTAGCTTCCACGCGTCTTCGAACGCTCCAGCGCATATATATTTGAATTCCAATCATCCCGCTCGCGTTTGAATTTCAAATGCCTTGAGAATCTTCGCTTCGAACTCATTTCACAGATATAGTCTCGTTACTACTTCGAGGCTTCTTTTAAATATATCTCCACAACTGTCACTCCAAGCTCCGAGCTTTGACATATCTGTTCGAAGAACAATCTCTTCCATTCCGAACTGTGACATTTACTTTATTCCAACGAACACTAATATTGTTTCATTTCAAACTTAATTACTCCACTTTGAACCACATATATCAAAATCTTCAGCCAACAGCGGGATGGCGCCGCTGAGCGGTATTAAGGCAGTTTAATGTGTAAATATTAGGGAGGCCACTGAGCGGGCTCACCCCGCTGAGTGGGGCCTACTGAGATTTGTTTTATAACTTCATTCTCAGTCATTTTTATGTTATGGTTTTGGGGTGGATTTTGATCCCTATTTCCATCAACCTTTGTTTTTGGTAGTATAGCTTAGAAAACAACACTAGAGCTTGTTTATGGATGATTGGAGATAGATTGCTCTTCGATTGGCGTTGACAAATCGGTAGATATGTGGTTTATCTCTTCTCCTCTCTATGTATTTCTATATTTGTTCGATTTTGTTTATATATTTACCTTGAACTTGTGTATATTTGTCGCCCTTGGCGTTGTATAAAGTTTGTTTTTATGAATCTATGTTGGTGATTGTCTTAGGTTTTTACTTTGTGTTAGGGATTTGAGTTGTGCTAGACATAGACAGCTTAGATTTTTACCTAGGATGATTATTTTTTAGTTTCTGAAAGCTAAAAATAGGTTTAGAGATGACATTCACTTAGGGTATCTGATCTTAATGCCTATGTGTCAGGAGTGTCGACCTAGACATATTCGATGCAAGTGATGCGGTTGAATTCTCAATTTGGGTTCGAAATAGCTTGGGTTGTGAGAGGTATGTGATGACACAGACAAGTATCGTAGGTTGAGTATAACTGGATGATAGGTTTAAGTCTGTGACGGGTAGTGTGTATTAGTTCCAGACAAGTTGTCTATCCTTTTTATACTTTTGTTTGCATTTAATTTCTATTTATAACTTTTCTGTACAAAACACATTTAACCCTAAACTCATTAAGGAACGAATTATCGAACGGTGAATCAATAACCAATCTTTGTGGACACGATACGATATAACCTATATATCACCCGGTAAAAATAATACTTTACTGGGAATGTCTTTCTATACATTAACATTTCATGCTCAAAAGGAAACTACTGTAGGGGTCCTACGGGGACCATCTTCAAACATCATCAATCTTGTTTGAGATTAGGACCGTGGCATTTTATCTTGCTTCATATCCGAAGTAAACACACTTAAATTGCAAAAAATTGCATAAGTATGTTCTACCGAATCTGTTTGTTTTGAAATATATTTTCAATAATAAAATTATACTTTTATAAGCTGAATAAGATAAGATTTCAAAGGAATTGGATAAAAGCTCAAATTTTATTGATATAATGGTAGCCTACCAATAGAATGACCCTATAGATGATTACAAGGTTTTGAAAAAATGGTAAATACATGGAAGAGGTACATCGAAGAACAATGAAAACTATTCTCCCTAACAACTTTGAACTCTTGTGTTGTAGTCTTTAGTTAAGGTATGAAGATGGTTCATGCAGATTGTTTCTTCTACGATCAAGTCTTGTCTGATGTAGTTACTTTCCATATAAGTCCCTAAATTTTTCCAAGACTTCCCTAGCGAGTTTTCAGCCTACCGGGAAATTTATTATGTTTATGTCTCTAATTTTTGCCTAGACCGCCATTCTGGGTTTTCTATCTACCGAGATGCTCTTTTTTGCCTAAACCGCCCTTTCAGGTTTTCAACTTAGCGAGCTATTCTTTTATTTATTTAGGCAAAGTATTTCTTGACTACATCAGCATTCAAAGGACAGGGAAACTCCTCGCCACCCATAGTTTCAAGAATCAATGCACCACCAGAGAAGGCTTTCTTAACAACATATGGGCCTTCAAAATTGGGAGTCCACTTGCCCTTAGAATCAGAGTTTAAAGACACGATCTTTCTGAGAACGAGGTCGCCTTCCCTGAATACACGTAGTTTGACCTTCTTATCAAAAATCTTTCTTCATTCTTTTCTGTTACAACTGACCATGCACAAAGCAGACATTCTTTTTCTTCAATTAAATTCAACTGGTCAAATCGATTCTAAATCTATTCAGCATCAGATAATTCATCTTCCATTATCACACGCAAAGATGGAATCTCAACTTCAATGGGGAGCACTACTTTCATGCCATAAACAAGAAAGAAATGGGTGACCCCTGTTAAAGTACAAACCAAAGTCTGATACACATGCAAAGCAAAGGTAGCATCTCATGCTAATTCTTATAGGTAACAACCATCTTTTGGATGATCTTCTTGATGTTTTTATTAGGAGCTTCAACAACCCCATTCATCTTAGGTCTTTAAGGAGAAGATTTGTGATGGAGAATCTTGAATTCTTCACACAGTTCTTCCATCATCTTATTATTCAAATTCGAGCTGTTGTCAGTAATGATCCTGTTGGGCACACCATACTGACAAATGAGATTGTTCTTGATAAAACGAACCACCACCTGCTTGGTAACATTGGCATATGAAGCTGCTTCAACCCAATTGGTGAAATAGTCAATTGCTACCAAGATGAAACATTGTCCATTAGAAGCCTTGGGCTCGATCATCCCAATCATATCGAAGAAATAACATTGAGAAGTGTAGGAGGCACATGAATTTTATCAGCATAAATCTGACACTTATGGCACTTCTTTGCAAATTTGTAACAATCGGATTCCACTGTCAACCAATTATAACCTGCCCTTAGAATTTTCTTAGCCATAGAGTGTCTGTTGGCATGGGTACCAAAAGAACATTCATGAACCACATGCATCAACATGTCTGCTTTGTGTCTATCGACGCATCTGAGCAAGACCATGTCATGATTTCTCTTGTGTAACACACCTTTATTAAGGAAAAAGCTACCAGCCAATTGCCTCAATGTCTTTCTATCTTTGTTTGTTGCATCAACCGGATACTCTTGAGTCATTAGGAAGCACTTGATGTCATGATACCATGGTTTATCATCCTTTGCCACATCCATGGCGAATATATAATTTGGGCTTTCCAAGCACTCAATGGTGATATGAGGTACATCATTCCACTGGTTCACCTTATACATGGAAGCCAAATTAGCTAAGGCGTCTGCCATCTGATTTTCATCCCGAGGAATGTGGTGAAGCTCTACTTTATTGAAGAAAGTCAACAATCCTCTTGCATAATCTTTGTAAGGGATTGTTCGCGTTAAAAAGTGATGCGCTAGCGAATCGAATATGAATTCAGATCCTCTGGCTCGAAACGATTTACTCTTTTGATTTGTTTATAAAGATGCCGCCAGCATCAAGCTTTATTATTTTCAACACAAGAAAAGATGATTTAATGATTATGAAAAAGGGGAAAGCTGTTAATACCCTCAATTGATTTTGATATGCGTAACGACTAGCGCAAACTAGACGCAACGCATTGGGGAGATTCTAAGTAAGGGGGTTTGTTATATAAAGGGAATAGATGGAGCACCCTAAATATATATAGTTATCTATAGCTTTATATATGAATATGTTTGATATGTTTGTGTGTTTTAATTGCTATTTCTATGATTGGGAAAGTTTCTCCTTTGGATTTTAAAGAAGGATAGATTATGTGGGATCCTAGTGTTTGTTATTACCCTATGGGGTGCGTGTGTGAAGAAGTGTGTTGATTTCAGGTGTTTTATCTTGAAAATTAGTGGGCTATGTTCAGTTTTATCTTGCCATACACGCCTAATTACTAGCAGTTTATAGGGTGCGGAAATTAAAATGCGGAAGTATAAAGATGCGGAAAGATAAATCCTACGCTATTACATGGCTTTGGGGCAGATACATAATTTAAACTTGCGGAAAATAAAACCCTAATTAAACTATTACATCCCATAAGCAGTTACATTATTTGAAAAAAGAAAACGATAAAAGAAATCGTCCGAAACGGGATAACCTGTGAAAAGATAAGAAATCGGAAAATACGACGAAATCGAATAAGAGGAAAATGTTAGTAAAAATGCAAATTTTTGAATGAGAAAAATATTTCATGTTGGAAATAACATTAATATGCTAAAATAATTTTTTGGGATTTTTTGGAGATAATTTGATAATTAAAAAACTAATTAAAAGTGATTTAAATGATAAATTAACAATTAAATTAAATATGATGCAAAAATAATATTTTTAATTTTATAAATTAAATAAACATTTTATGAAAATAATGCAGAAAGAAAAATATTTTTTTGATAATTTTTAATGCATGAGAAAAATTATGGAAATTAATTAAAATAAATGCAAAATAAAAGAAAATATAGAAAAATATGAAAAAGGTTGAAGTTTTGTAAAAGAAAGATGGAACCGGTCCTGGGGAGGCTCGAACTCGTGACATTGGAGAGCATCTACCAACAGGAAGCGCTTTAACCACTAGGCCAAGTGTCATCTAGTGTTAGAAAAGCCAAAATCAATTGAATATGAATGATGACGCGTCCTGGGTGTGAGTCAAACCGAGTCAGCACGCGTGGGGTCCATTGACTTATGAACGAACGAATCGGAACGCGTTATCTTGCCACGCCAGCTTCCTCGCCGGTCAACCAAGTCAGCGACGCCGGAGCCCTAGCTCCGGTCGTCTTCTCCGACAAGCATCAACCTGAAAAGCCTGAAAAATGCATCATTCAAAACGAAACAAGTGCCCAGATCGACTATTTCGATCCTTGCGAGCACGATGGTGCTATCCTCGTGTCCTGAAACGACCTGGATTTTGAGTTTTGAATCTCACAGCTCTTGGAACCCTAATAATGGCAATATGAGTTTTATACGTGAAACCTCACATGTAACACGTCTATCACGATCTAATGAGTGCCCTGAGTGCATACAATCAATCAAAAACAATTAGCAATGCATGAAACATGAAAATCGAAATTAAGAAAGTTTCAAACCGGTGAGAGTTCAAGGGCACGATTCTGGATGGCTAGGCTTCGAGCAAGGATTGCTTTGGACTCCTCAGAGGTCGAGGAACAAGATTGGATGGCTTGTTTGCCTTAAAACTTGCTGCAATTTGAAATTCGATTTTTCCAACTTTGAGAAAAAATTTGGCAAAGTGAGGGCTGTGTATAGGGCTAGGGTTTCGTGTCCTTGCCTTGTGAACTTGCTGGCTATTTATAGAGGGATTTGAGATGGCAAAGAGGAGGAAAAAAGATTTGATCTTGAATGTGCATTTATATTTTTTCAAATAAAATCAAATATTGGAAAAAATTTGATTCTTTTCATCAATGTGAAGGCTAGCACGAAATTGGTAAGAATCATGGGCTATCTTGGACCTCAAGCATGATATAAAATCATTCTCCTTAAAAAAATATCTTATTTTCATATTTTATATAATTTAATTTTGAATTAAATGGTTTAAAATCAAAAAATAAATCAATAAAATAGAAAATTTCCATGGCCAAGCATGTATGGGTCACAAATAATGTCATGAACAAGTTTGGATCAAAAGATTATAGGCGCATTTGGAAAATTTTGCATTTTGACCAAAATGTCCTTTTGTGCAATTGTCCAAAATTGCCCAACTTCTGAATAGTGTATCTTGCCCAATTTTCCACATTTTTGAGTGTTCTTGGACTTTTTGGAAAGCTCTAAGAGTCCTCTAACCAACCTTTTTGGTCTCATCTCAATTGGAGTTTCCATGCTCAATATATCTTCAAAACAAAATGTTGACTTTTTGTTGACTTTGAAAAGGACCTATAATGTTTTGATTCATACCTTCCAAATGATGCATTTTTTGAACATTCTTGTGAGACATGAAGTTGTAGAGAATTGAATTTCCTTCAAAACAAGAGGTGGTGGAAAAATTTCTGAGAAAGTATGAAGAAGTTATGATCGGTCAAAGTTTGGTTGACTTTTCCTCAAGAAACCTTAATTTGGAAAGTTGACTTTTGAGCAAATCTTGAGTTTTCTTGATGAATCATGATCAACCCTTGATCAAATGATGAATGTTACTTCAAAATGAGGATGTTGACCAAAAATTATGAAGTTTGACTGTATGTTGACCACAGTTGACTTTTTGTCCAATACAACTGATTTTCAACCATCTGAGCAATTGTCTGAGGAAACTTGACTTGTGGAGCTTGAAACTTGACATGGGGAATCTTTGAAGCATATGAGGAGGCATGATGACCATTAGAGATGTTGGAAGTCCATCTCGATCTGAGGCTTGCCAAACCCTAGTTTGGGTTGATTATCTAGGAGAGAGTTTGTCTGATCAACTCTTGAGGAATCCTTGAGTATGGATGTATGAAATGTCTTGAGAAGATAGAGGGCAAATTTTGGGGTATGACAGCTGCCCCTGTTCAATCTTCTTGTACTGGAAGGGTTAGATTGGCATGCGTGCCTTTCGTGACCTGGAGGTAGAAGATGATTGAACACTCGAGTACACCTGAAAATTTGCACTCGTTGTTGGCTGATGATGCGGGAATGGGCTTATAGGTGCCATTTGGAGAAGCTGGAGATTTCGTTGGGGGATGAGTCGTACGCTAGACTCAAGATTGTTGATAGGAGAACTGACGGGGATGGGCTTAAGATGCCATCTGGAAAGATTGATGCTGGGGAGTGAGCCGTACGCTAGGCTCTGTAGGCGTTCTGGAAGTGAAAGGAGCATGGAGATGGGCTTAAGATGCCATTCGGAGGGAGTCGTACGTTAGACTTCGTGCTCATCTTTGAATGAAGTTATTGGTTTGTATTGGTTTTTAACCAAATATGCAGCATTCTGAAAGTGGAGAAATGTTGATAAGTAGTCGGAGATGGGCTTAAGATGCCATCCAAGGCAATCGAGTCGTCGCTAGACCACAGAGCTGTTGATAATAAGGAGGTCGAATACATCTTCGTGCGAGGTTACTCGAGGGATAGTAGTTGGAAAATGTGGATAACTTCCCTGTTGTGCATCGGTGTTGATCCATTTTATCGGAGGATAACTTGTAATCGTTGGATAGGGTTTCCGTTTGGCTTGGTATTAATCCGGATCCGTTGTCGGAGGACAACGAGGTCGTTCGAGATAGTTTTCCGTCGGATTCGGTCTTAATCTTGGACCATTGTCGAGGACAACTAGGGCGGTCTTTCAAATAGTTTTCTCGGATTCGGTCTTAATCACGGACCGGTTGTCGGAGGACAACTAGGGCGGTCTTCGATAGTTTTCCGTGCGGATTCGGGTCTTGATCTGGACCATTGGGAGGATAACTAGGGCGGTCTTCGGATAGTTTTCCGTCCGGATTGGGTCTTAATCACGGACTGTTTGCGTCAGTGACTTTCACCTGTTTTGGAGAAAACAAGAGAAACTTTGATAGAATACTGTTAGTCTTATGCAAAGTATGATGCATGACAATGCGTATGAATGACATATGCACAAATTATGACTTTTATGAGTAATGTATGAATGATAGATGTTGTGGTATTTCAAAACATATCCATCTTGAAGAAGATGGGGATGTTCTGCTTGGAGATTTTTGACTTCTATTTGAGGATGGAGATCCTGAGAAGAAAGATAACTTTGATTCCTCCGGTGCACTATTTGACCAAGTTTCAGGCCTAGATATTGTTGGGGACGGTAGAGATACGTTGTCGAGGACCTTGTATAGACCCTGTTGGGGAGAAATATGGAGGTACTCTACTGGGGAATTTTGAGTGTAAATCCTGCCGGAGAGTATTTGGTAGTTGTTGGGAGACCGGGTTACAAGAATCTGGGGCCCGTTGTAATCTCTGACTGAGGGATAAGAGGTGTAGGTTTCCTTCGGTGCACTATCTGACCAAGTTTCAAGTCTAGATACTGCTGCTGTCCGGGAAAAGAGGAATTGTTGAGATATATCTTGCTGGGGATAAATACCTCGGCTGGGGATGAGATGTCACTGCTCGAAGACAAGCGTAATCCGGTTAAGTTGAGTGGAATCATTGCTTGGGGACCGACGCGTACTCCACTGGGGAAGGTTTGTAATGAACGACATTTCTGTGGGGATCACGCTCTGCGGGGAAATGTTGGTGACCTCCGTCGTCATCTCAATTCCTAGAGCCTGTAGCAATTACTTTTGTATGTTCACCTCTCGCATGTTTGTGAATAGATTTTTATTGTTAGATGCATATAATCATTCAAAGCAAACATTGGACTTTATGCAATCAACAACAGTAAAGAGAAAGAAACTCGTATTTATTTGAAATGTGGCGTATGGCCAAGTAGTTTGTATACAAGAAAGGTAAAAAGCTATGCGGAAACAATCTCATTAAGTTCCAACTATGCTAGTACTCATATATTTCAACTATCTCATCTCCTTGCTGTCAGTAGAAAGTGAGTGAATCGATCTTCTCCATTTGAAACCTGAATGCTGATAGTAGTAGTCTGGGAGTAGGTGATCTGGAAGAGACATAGTCGTACGCTTAAATCCCTAACTTTTGCCTAGACCGCCCTTTCGGGTTTTCAGTCTACCGGTATACCCTTTTTTGCCCAAGCCGCCTTTTCAGGTTTTCGACTTGCCGGGTGTACATGTTTTGTATATATCCTTAACTTTTGCCTGAACCCTTTTGGTTTGCCAGGATGCCCTTATTTTTGCCTAGGTCAATCGACCTAGCGGGTCTCGTTATGCGTAGTATTTTTTGACTATATCTGCGTTCACAGGGTGTGGGAAGTCTTCACCATCCATGGTGCTAAGTATCATAGCTCCGAAAACCTCTTGACTACAAACGGTACCTCGTAGGTGGGAGTCCATTTTCCCCTGGGATCACCTTGTGGAAGAATGATGCGCTTGACTACTAGATCACCGACTTGGTAGACTCGGTGCTTGACTTTCTTGTTGAATGCTCTGATCATTCGCTTCTGATAGATCTGTCCATGGCAGATGGATGTGAGTCGTTTCTCATCAATCAAATTAATCTGGTCAAGGCGAGTATGGACCCAATCGTCTTCGCCTAACTCTACGTCCTGGAGGACTCTGGTTGAGGGTATCTGAACCTCAATTGGTAGGACTGCTTCCATACCGTATACGAGAGAGAAGGGGGTTGCCCCTGTTGATGTTCGTATTGTAGTGCGATAACCATGAAGAGCAAATGGTAACACCTCATGCCAATCTTTGTAAGTCACTGTCATCTTCTGTATAATCTTCTTAATATTCTTGTTGGCGGCTTCCACTGCGCCATTCATCTTAGGCCGATAAGTAGAAGAGTTGTGATGCTTGATCTTGAACTGCGTGCAGAGTTCGGTGATCATCTTATTGTTGAGGTTGGAGCCGTTATCGTGATAATCCTTTCGGAGTGCCATACCGACGGATAAGATTATGCTTGATGAATCGAGCCACAACATTCTTGGTAACAGAAAACGAGGTGCCTCTACCCACTTGGTGAAATAGTCAATTGCCACAAGGATGAAACGATGTCCGTTGGGCATGGGCTTGATTTCTCCGATCATCATGTCCCCACATTGCAAAAGGCCAAGGAGCTGTAAGAACATTGAGGTACGGAGTGCGTGCACTTTATCGCATAAATTTGGCATTTGGACAAGATCGAGCATAGCGGTGACAATCAGCTTCCATGGTGGACCAATAGTAACCGGTCCTCAAAATCTTCTTAGCCATCGTATGACCACTGGAGTGAGTACCAAATGCGCCTTCGTGTAACTCTTCCATGATACGTATTGTTTTCGGTCTACCAGAGAAGCACAAGTCGTGATTGCGCTTGTATAAGATGCCGTTGCTGAGGAAGAATTTGGACGCAAATCTTCTCATGAACTTCTTATCATTGTCAGATGCCCCTGCGGGATATTCCTGAGTCTCAAGGTACCTCTTCACATCGTAGTATCAAGGTTTTTCTTCTGTATCAAGCTCATAACAATATGCTGGTTCGTCAAACTTCTCAATGATGATCTGTGGAGCCTCGTTGTCCCATCGACCTTGAACATAGATGACATAGTAGCCAATGCGTGCCTTGATTCTCTTCTCGTGGAATGTGAT
Organism: Vicia sativa; assembly: GCA_021764765.1. Lineage (NCBI taxonomy): Eukaryota > Viridiplantae > Streptophyta > Magnoliopsida > Fabales > Fabaceae > Vicia > Vicia sativa. The sequence goes on along the minus strand of CM038796.1, from coordinate 65,593,128 downwards.
CAAAAGTAATCTCTTGTAGGGATCAAACTCGAACATGCTCTCGATACGAATTAGATTTGGATGCTTCGTCCCACTCACCCTTAATCGGTGATCACTAAAAGCGAGTCTCCATACACGCAGAATTTGATTCTTAAGTCAATATGACTTTGATACCCATGATGCCGCTTCGTATTCGGCCATGTTGTTAGTGCAATGAAACATAATCTGGCGGTGAAAGGCGTGTGTCGCCTGCGAGGGATGTAATGATGGCGCCAATGCCATTGCCAAGTGCGTTTGAGGCTCCATCAAAGACCATGGTCCATCGGGATCCTTGTTCGGGTCCTTATGCGGGCACGGTTCTTATAATCGATAACTAGTAAAACATCTTCATCGGAAATTGAACTACATAGGTGATAGTCATCTACGGCTTGATGAGCCAAATGATCGGCTACTACACTTCCTTTGATCGCTTTACGAGAAGTGTCTTGGATGTCGTATTCGGTCCGGATCATTTGCCATCTTGCTATTCTTTCGGAGAAGTGGTTTCTCAAATATGTATTTTATCGGATCCATCGGGAAATCAATAAGGTAGTGTGAGTCAACATATCTTGTCTTAGTCGGTGACACCCAAGCCAAAGCGTTGCAAGTTTTCTCGGTGTGAGTATCTTGTTTCACGATGGGTAAACTTTTGCTAAGATAGTATATTGCATGCTCTTTCGACCGACTCGTCATGTTGCCAACACGCATCCCATTGAATTCTCTAACACTCAAGTACATGATAAGAGGTCTTCCTTTGGCGGTGACATCGGGATAGGAGGATGCGGTACTCCTTGATTTTGTCAAAGCGATCGGCAATCGTCGTTCCATTCCACTACTTGATCTTTCTTTAGTAACTTAAAATTGGCTCACAAGTAGCGATTAAATGTGCAATGAATCGGCAATGTAGTTCAATCGCCCAAGAAACCTCGACTTCCTTCTCTGTGGGGCTCGGCATCTCTTGAATAGCTTTAACCTTGGCGGGGTCAACTTCAATACCACCGACAACAAACCCTAGGAGTTTTCGGACCGACTCCAAAGGTGCACTTGTTAGGATTAAGTCTCGATCTGCTTCTTCAATCTATCAAGCAGTTTACGCAAATGATCAAGATGTTCTTCCTCGATGCGTGATCGAGCTATCATGTCGTCGGCGTAAACCTCTATCTCGTGATGAATCATGTCATGAAATAATGTCACCATGATAAGTGGCGCCGCGTTCTTCGATCCGACGGCATAACCTTGTAGCGAAAGTGCCCCTGTGTAACAAAAGTAGTCTTCTCCATGTCTTGAGCCATCTTGATCGATTGTCTGGAGAAACCATCCATGAAGGAGAAAACCTTATCTTGGCGGTGTTGTCAACGAACATCAATATGAGGAAGTGGGAAATCGTCTTTCGGACTCGCTTTGTTCAGATCTCTGTAATCCACACACATCCGTACCTTACCATCCTTCTTAGGCACAGGAACCACATTAGCAACCCATTGTGGATAGGAAGTAGCGCTAAAGCGGCGTTGAGCTGTTTCATAACCTGGATTTGATTTTCTCGACATTTCGGGACGCATCTGACGGACCTTTACATTTCGGAGAAAACCTTCTTTTGTCGGCAACCGGTGTACCACAATATCAATGTCTAACCCTAGTATGTCTTCATATGACCAAGCAAAAACTTCAATATAGTCTCGTAGCATCTGAACCAATCTTTCTTTAACACTGTTCTCAAGACCCGCTCCTATCTTGATCTCTTTTCTGTCTTCATCAGTACCCAAATTCACAACCTCAACTTGCTCTTCGTGTGGCTGTATAACTCGTTCTTCTTGCTGTAACAGTCGGACAAGTTCTCCTGGCACTTCACAATCATCCTCACCTTCGTCTTCGGCTTGGTAGATCGGTTTATCGAAGTCATATTTAGCAATAGCATAGCTGTTATCAACGAGATTCGGAGTGATTACGCGATTGTATCACGTGGGTGTGTAAGAAACACATAGCTTTTGAAGGGTGATAAAGTAAAAGAAAGAACACAACAATTGAATGCAAAAGTCCAACGATTTTATTGGATGAAAATATGCAAATGATGGATAATAACCCTCACAAACGAGCCATGATGCCCAGGCGAAACTTTATGTCTGATGAACCGACTTTGTAGGTTTTGTATCGCAAATGTGCGGATAGCAAGAGTCGCCACCGACTTTTATTTTATCCAATTAAGGGAAGGTAAAAGTACGAAAAAGACCTTCGTTAGATTCGAGTTCGGGAGAATGGTTATGAAAAGGGAAGGTATTAGCACCCCTTTCCATCCGTAGTTATCTACGGGCTCTTAGTTGCTCTAGATCACCTTTTAAAATTGCTTTCTGTGTGTTTGACAAAAATGTTTTGAAAAGGCATTTCGCTTTGACTTTGTAATGACTCATGTAGGAGTGTATACAAAGTGTTCGGAAATGTTTTGTTTTGAAAAGGAATTGAATTTTGACAAAAGTGTGAGGTGTGAAAAGTATTTTGATAGAGCAAGCAACTAAAAGTCGATTACCTAATTGGTCGTTTTCATACTTTTACGTTCCTTTAGAATAGCTAGCCGTACCATTAGTTAGTAGGTAGCTCCATTCGTTGGATGTAAGCGGGACATTCGAAGGGACATCGGATGGTCATAGAAGGCAACTTGTAGGAAGTATCCTAGCACATTCGAAGGGACTATCATCATTTTCGTGGCGACAATCGAGGTCTAGATCATGTATTCGGAGCGACATCGTGGGTCTTATGATCTTTGTATCGAAGGGACTATGATGATTTGTTTTGAAACAGCGGTGCTAGAATACCTCTACGTTTGAGGGACATGACCATTTGAATTCGCAAAGGCAGCGAGAGAATTACCTAAAGTGCGTGTGTGAAAGAAGTGTGTTGATTTCGAGATATTTTATCTTGAAATTAGTGGGCTAAGTTCATTTTATCTTGCCATACGCCTAGTTACTAGCAATTGATAGAGTGCGGAAAGTAAATTGCGGAAAGTAAAGGTGGAAAGTAAAGGTGCGGAAGGTAAATGTCCTACGCTATTACAAGGCTTTGGGCGGATACATAATTTAAAATGCGGAAAATAAAGACCTAATTTAAACTATTACATCCCATATACTGATTACATTATTGGAAAATAAAATGAACATAGTAAAAAGCGTCCGAATTGGAAGAACACGTGAAAAGCGAGAAATCGGAAAATATGATGAAATCAAGATAAGAGAAAATGTTAGAAAAATGCAAATTTTAATTGGAAAAAATATGACATCTGGAAATAATGTAAACATGCTAAAATAATTTTTTGGGATTTTTTAGATGCAATTTAATAATTTAAAATGAATTTACAATGATTTAAATGCAAAATTACAAATAAAAATAAATATGCATGCAAAATATATTTTTTAATTTATTAAATTAAATAAAGATTTTCTGAAAATAAATGCAAAAAGAAAATAATTTTTGACAATTTTTTAATGCATAAATAAAATTATGAAAAGAAATTAAAATAACATGCAAATATTGAAAATAAAAAGAAAATAGAAAAATGTTGAAAAGTTGAAAGTTGTAAAGAAAATAGCAAAACCAGGTCTTGATGGGGTTCGAGCAGGGGACCTTTGAGAGTATCTGGCAACAGTGAGCGTCTTAACCACTGGGACAATTGTCATTTGATGTTCTGAAAGTGAAAAACAATGGCATATAAGTGATGACGCGTCCTGGATATTTGAAAATTTAACACAGTCAGCGCGCGGGCCCCAGGGTTAATTCAAATGGACGAATCAGAGTGTTTCCTTTTGCCACGCTTGCAACCAACCGGAGTCAACCGGTCAGCGACGCCGGAGCCCTAGCTCCGGTCGTCTTCTCCGGCGACCAAGAACACCAACCTGCAAAATACTGAAAATCGAAACGTGAGGTTAAGGCAACCCCCCGTAAATCGGGGTCTGTGAGTCCATTGGTGGTCTCCGTTTTCACTGAATCGGCCTGCAATGTGGGATTCGAAGCTCACAGTTCTAAAAACCCTAGTAATGGCACTATGGTTTCCAGACGTCCAAGCTTGCATGTAATGGTTCAGTCATGTCCTAAACATCACCTTGAATCGATACAAACACACAAACAACATTAATAATGCATGAAAAACGAAATTCGAATTTGAGAAAAAATCAAACCGGTGAGAGTTCAAGGGCACGATCTGGGCAGCCTGGGCTTGATGTAGGAGTATGGATCGATTGCTGGGAACCTCCTGAGCAAGATTGGATGGATGGCTTTGGCTGAGAAGGGCTGCAACTAAGAATTCGATTTTTTCAAGTTTCTTGGAAAATTTTGGCAAAATAAGGGTTTGTTCTTTGGCTAGGGTTTCGTCCTCTGGCTTGTATGCAATGCTAGGTATTTATAGAAGCAATTGGGATGGCAAAAGCAAGCAAAAAAGATTGAATAATCAATGTGCAAATATTTTCTCTTTAAAACAAATCAAATATTTGCAAAAAATTGATTTTTCCTTTCCATATGCATGAATCACGAATTTGGCAAGAGTCTTGGGCTTTCTTGGACATTAAGGAAGATATAAATCCAACTCATTTGAAAAAATAATTAATTTTCATATTTTATATAATTTATTTTTGAATTAAATGTTATAAAATTCAAATATAAATCATAAAAATAGAAAATTACCAAGGCCAAGCATTTATGGGTCAAGAATCATGTCATGAACAAGTTTGGATCAAAAGATTATAGGCCCATTTGGAAAATTTTGTATTTTGACCAAAATGTCCTTTTGTGCAATTGTCCAAAATTGCCCAACTTTTGAATAGTGTATCTTGCTCAATTTTCCACATTTTTGAGTGTTCTTGGACTTTTTGGAAAGCTCTAAGAGTCCTCTAACCAATCTTTTTGGTCTCATCTCAATTGGAGTTTCCATGCTCAATATATCTTCAAAACAAAATGTTGACTTTTTGTTGACTTTGAAAAGGACCTATAATGTTTTGATTCATACCTTCCAAATGATGCATTTTTTGAACATTCTTGTGAGACATGAAGTTGTAGAGAATTGAATTTCCTTCAAAACAAGAGGTGGTGGAAAAATTTCTGAGAAAGTATGAAGAAGTTATGATCAGTCAAAGTTTGGTTGACTTTTCCTCAAGAAACCCTAATTTGGAAAGTTGACTTTTGAGCAAATCTTGAGTTTTCTTGATGAATCATGATCAACCCTTGATCAAATGATGAATGTTACTTCAAAATGAGGATGTTGACCAAAAATTATGAAGTTTGACTGTATGTTGACCACAGTTGACTTTTTGTCCAATACAACTGATTTTCAACCATCTGAGCAATTGTCTGAGGAAACTTGACTTGTGGAGCTTGAAACTTGACATGGGGAATCTTTGAAGCATATGAGGAGGCATGATGACCATTAGAGATGTTGGAAGTCCATCTTGATCTGAGGCTTGCCAAACCCTAGTTTGGGTTGATTGTCTAGGAGAGAGTTTGTCTGATCAACTCTTGAGGAATCCTTGAGTATAGATGTATGAAATCTCTTGAGTAGATGGAGGGCAAATTTTGGGGTATGACAGGCACTAGGCTTTAGAGTTTATTGTTCAAAACATAGAAAATACGAAAAGCAAAACAAAACAAGAGCAATTACTCCTGTCTAAAGGAGATTGGTATGACGTCTTCAATCTTCCAATTGCTGAGCCCTTTGTCCGGAGTTGGGAAGATCCACTTGCTGATGTCGAAGTCGTTGTCGTCGTCTTCTATAGCATGGATTCCACTCTGGCTGATGCGGAAAGGAAGTTGGCCGACACGTTCGCATCGTATCATCTTCTGACCTTTGATGGTGAAGCCTAAACCAGTCTTGTCAAATTTGAAAGGAGGATCAGGGAGCTGACCCCAAATAGCACTACCACCTTCTTCAACTGCAGCTTGAGCATCTTTCAGCGAGGCCATCCTAGGCGGAACTTGTGTAACTTCGGGAGAATCAACAGGCATGACTCTGGGTATTGTTTCAAAAGCTTGACAAGGAGTCTCGAAGAATTCACCCTCCATCTCGAGGTATCGGAATGACTGTAGATGACTGACCATATATTCTTCTTCACCACATACTGTAACAACCTTCCCTTTCACCGGGTACTTCAGCTTCTGATGCAGGGTAGAGGTAACACCGCCTGCCCCATGTATCCAAGGGCGTCCAAGTAGGAAAGAGTAGGCTAGACGGATGTCCATAACAAAGAAAGTGGAATCAAAAGTCTGGGAACCGACTTTAACAGGCAGAATGAGCTCTCCAAGTACTGTTCGCTTAGAACCATCAAAAGCTCTCACAATAATGTCACTGGGTCTCAGAACCAACCCTTCGACATCAAGTCGATCAAAAGCAGTCTTCGGAAAGATATTCAGAGCAGAACCGGTATCCACCAAAACATGAGACAGTGTAGTGCCCTTGCATTCAACAGAGATGTGCAAGGCTTTGTTGTGTTTCTTTCCGGAAGGAGTCAAATCAGCATCAGAGAAGCCTAGGCCGTTGTTGGCAGCCAGGCTAGCAATACAAACTTCGAATTGGTCGGTGGTAGTGTCTTGCGGCACATGAGCATTCTTCAGAAACTTCACCAAGGCATTAGCATGAGCCTCAGAGCATAAGAGCAAAGCGAGCATGGAAATCTTGGACGGAGTCTGTCCCAATTGTTCCACAACATTGTAGTCGCTCTTCTTGATAATCTTTAGAATTTCCTCCATTTCTTGTTTGGAGGTATCTTCAGTAACTTCCTTTGGTACTTCTGGTTGAGCAGGATGAGTCACTGGTTCTTTCCCTCTAGCTTGGGGAATGGGTTGAACAGTTGGAATGCGAGCTGGAGTCGCAGTGTCTTTTGGAGGAGAGATATCTGGAGAGAATACTCTTCCAGTTCTGGTCACCTTACTAGGTCCGGTGACGTTGTCAATGTCAGGAATGGTAGCTTCGACTGTAAGATCTTCAATAGTCAGAGGGTCTTGCTTGACACCATGATAGTAAACCTCAGATCCATAATTCCAAGGGATAGCTTTATCAGAGGAATACGGAACTGGCCTTGGAGAAGTGATGATGAGAGGTGCCACTCTAGGCACAGGATCAGCAGAGGAAATCCTTATTGTATTAACATCAGCATAATCTTCTGGGAAATTGTCACCCCATCCGGTCGCCTTAACATTTTCAATAGGAATCTTGTAGCTCTCAGGAATAGTGTACTTCACCATGTAATCATACTTTCCACTTGGCTGCCCCAAGGTATCCCATACAGATGGTACTGTTGCATTGTCAATCTTCAACTTAGACATTTCTTCACACAACTTCTGCATAGGTGGCTTCAGAAATAGTATCTCACGGTTATCCATCATGCACTGAACACGTCTTCTCAACCAAGCACAACCATCCGGCGGATGGGCACCAACAGTTCTGGGCATCTGGTTGACATCGGCTTGCAACAAATTCTTCTTACGATCATCGGAGGAATGGTCAAGTCATCTATGTTGAAAACATAAGTATCATCCACATTGGAACCCTTGTCATGGTTAGGCATAGGCGCGTTGATCACATTCGGTCTCAGCGGAGGATCAAACTCAATCGCTTAGCTTGATCATATCTTGAATCTTGTTCTTGAGCCCAACAATCATCGATATTATGTCACAGGCTATTGGAATGGTAAGCACACTTAGCATTAGGATTATACTTGGAGAGGAAGTGTTGACATTCGAGGAGGATCCTCAAAGCAATCACTCGCTTTCAACATGTGTTGCAAGGCTTGCGACAAAGGCATGTTGATCTTCGTGGCTGTCTTCGTGGCGCGTTACAGTTCTGGCGTTGTCTCGAGGTTGTCTTGATGTAGGATTGGAGATCCTGGCCCCCACAGTTGAGCACGGTCGGTCTTGGCTCGACTTTTCGACCATACGCATTAGTTTCTTTCTTACCACCAAAAGATCTCTTTCGAATTTGAAGATGACTCTATCTGAATCTTCCCACTCTTGATACCGACTTCAATCGCTGCTTTGTCAATATCATTTCGGTGAACCGGTGAAGAGTTTCAATCGGATGATTGAAGAATGGGCTGTTAGTGTCCCATGAACATATCAACCAACTCCCTATTGGACAAGGGTGGTTGAACTCACTGCTAGATCTCTCCATTTCGAGCATACTCCTTGAACTTCTCATCACGACCCATAGACATAGTTTGTGGGTGTCAATTGACATTGTACTCATCTTGTCGTAGAAAGCATCACCAAGTCACTCCAAGTATGGATACGGTCATTCTCTAGCGATAATACCACTCCAATTGAGTTCGGACAAACTCTCTTGAAAATAGTGCATCCACAATTTTTGTCATCGTGTGGGGATTGATCTTACGGACATAGGACTTCAAATGCGACTTTGGGCAAGACATGCCATCATACTTGGCAAAAGTTGGAACTTTGAACTTGGGAGGAATCACAACACGGAGCGAGACTCGGATCATCAAAATTCAGCCGGACATCTTCAAGTTTTCCACATTGAGCGATCTTCAAGTTGCTTGTACTTGTCATCTTCATTAGAGTATTGGCCATCATCATAGTTTTCTCAAGCTCGGTGTTGCCTTCACCATCACCCTTGTTACTTTGTTATGGACACTTCCTTGAGAGCTATGACCCTCTTAGGACCACCTTTGTAGCGTCGCCCATGTTGAGGAGACCAACAACCTTCTTCTTCTTGTTGATGAGCTTCTTCAAATCTTCTTGGCCTTGGACCAAGTGGTGAACATCTGCTGGCCCAGGCATTACGAGCTTGGAGATCTTTGACGATCTGTTCAAGAGCCATTTCTGCTAAAATAAATAGCGAGCAAATGAGAAAACCAATCTCCAATGTACCTGTGATGCAATGTTATGCTATGCTATGCAATGTTTATGCGAATGCGATGCAATGTTTTCAAGGACCTTAGAGATTTAAATTTGTTAAACAAGCAATGAACAAACATTTATTAGTACTTTTTTCATTATTCTTTTTCTTTTTAAGTACAAGAGATAGTTCAATAAAAGAAAAACATATAAGTCCTAAAGCTCTAAGTCTCCCATGGTCGCTTCCTCTTGGTGCCGATGTAGGCTTTGATGCTTCGCTCCTCGTGAAGTAGCTTAGTCAACTCTAGCACTTTCTTCTCACTTGCATAACACTGAGCTTCAAAGGTATCCCTCTCTTCTTTAATTGAATCCGGGATCTCTTCAAGTCTTCAAAATCGGTAGGCATGTCGGGATGGAGAACGGTATAGGTACGTCACCTATAGGTTCCATAATTCTTGGTAGAGCAGTGAATGGCATCATGAGTTTTGAGCTCGAGCTCGCACCCATTTGAGGTAAGGTTCCCAAGGAATGGAGTTCGGTGCCCCAAAGTCTTGGTATCGATCTTCTTTACCATGCCCCAAGCATGTATGAACCTTCGTCGGTAATGCGGAGATCGTGGTTGTAGTCGAACACAATATCTTGGAGAAGCATATCATGTGGACCATCTCTTGGGCAAAACCAAACGCGAGAGCTAGAGAAGGGTTGTAAGTAATACCTCCCTTATACCAAGGAGTGGTACATTAGGAATTCTCCACAATGAAGGTGAAGTCCTTTTGAGAGAAAAGACTCCAACGGATATCGAATGGGAGAGTGACATTAGCCTTTGAGACCATCTCAACCTTTGTTTCTTCAAAGCGATGGAGGAAGGTGCGAAATAAACCACCGGATAGTAACGGTATACAACACATGAGAGTTCCTTGTCTTTTGATAATGAGTGTGGAAAATGGGATGTCTCCAAGTAAGGTAGGCAGGATTGCGGGTAAGGAATAACTTGATGGTTGACATCTATGAATTGATCGAGTTAGGAAATAGAACCAAACCATAGATTAGCAAGGCCACGATATCTTGAATGCATGGAAACTCATAACTTTGAGGTTCTTTCTTGATTAAGAACTTGGAAAGTAAACCCTTAACTCCACTTCTAGTTTCCCAATTGGCTTCAATGTCGGCGCTTAAGATGTAAGCGGATGCAATGTCTTCGTACCTAGGAACCTTTTCGACCGGTGAATGGCATTTGGTCAAGAATAGGCACCCAAGTAGCTTAGAGAACTCTTCCAAAGTAGGAACCAACCGATAATGGAATGTAAAGCAATGGTGTTTGGATCGAAGAAGCTGGAATAGGACATGCATCATATCTTCTTCAAAACGGAGATAACCAAATCAAGTAGATAACCATGTCTTTTGGTGAGCATGGTCGGAATTTACGAAACCAAATCTTTGAGAGAAGGGATACCCATGAAGTTGATTCGGATAGTCTTCCTAGAAGCCATAATCCCTACAAAAGCAGGCAAAGATAAATCCCTAGGTCCTTGAAATAGTTAGAAATGATATGCAATGCGAATGATGTCATGATGTCATGTTTACACAAACAATTCACACAATGAGCCTAGGTTTAAGGCTTGCATGAGGTATAGGTGATTACCCACCAAAAGTTCGAGTTGGTTCATCTGTCCTATAATAGTAACGGGTTCTAGGAATCTCATATCATTGATCTTTCTCGTGCGTTTATTTCAATCGACTACCAAGTGGTCGATCGAAAATATCCCAAAGTCGATCTTAATGAGCGTAGCATCGAGTATCAACCAACCTTAGTCTACACCAAAGCCGACCATCTCACTACCTTCTAATGGCCAAGATGGGTCAATTAAGGTTCTAAAAGTTTAGTTAGCGCTTGATGACACCCGAAGCCAAATACTATCTTCACCTTGGGAATGAAGAGTATCGGGACAACCAAAGTGTCACGCTAACGTAGCCATCATGTTGACCGTTTAGTTATCGTCTACGGTCGCGATGATCTAATGCTACTTACCTAAAAGGAAACCGGATCGGTGTAGGATCCCCACAAATATAATACCCAAGCAACCCTTAAAGATAAAGCATACAAGTCAAACAAAAGCAATAAAAGTTATCTAGAAGTCCCTAAGGCAATTCTCTCTTTAGGGATTGTCCCAGTCGCTTGATTACATGTCGGTGAAGACTTTGTAGGTTTTGTATCGCAAATGTGCGGATAGCAAGAGTCGCCACCGACTTTTATTTTTATCAATTAAGGGAAGGTAAAAGTACGAGAAAAAGACCTTCGTTAGATTACGAGTTCGGGAGAATGGTTATGAAAAGGAAGGTATTAGCACCCTTTCCATCCGTAGTTATCTACGGCTCTTAGTTGCTCTAGATCACCTTTTAAAATTGCTACGTGTGTTTGACAAAATGTTTTGAAAAGGAATTTCGCTTTGACTTTGTAATGACTCATGTAGGAGTGTATACAAAGTGTTCGGAAATGTTTTGTTTTGAAAAGGAATTGAATTTTGACAAAAGTGTGAGGTGTGAAAAGTATTTTGATAGAGCAAGCAACTAAAAGTCGATTACCTACAATTGGTCGTTTTCATACTTTTACGTTCCTTTAGAATAGCCTACCATTAGTTAGTAGGTAGCTCCATTCGTTGGATGTAAGCGGGACATTCGAAGGGACATCGGATGGTCATAGAAGGCAACTTGTAGGAAGTATCCTAGCACATTCGAAGGGACTATCATCATTTTTCGTAGGCGACAATCGAGGGTCTAGATCATGTATTCGGAAGCGACATCGTGGGTCTTATGATCTTTGTATCAAAGGGACTATGATGATTTTTTTTGAAGGCAATGGTGCTAGAATACCTCTACGTTTGAGGGACATGACCATTTTGAATTCGCAAAGGCAACGAGAGAGAATTACCCTAAGGGTTGCGTGTGTGAAAGAAGTGTGTTGATTTCAGATATTTTATCTTGGAAATTAGTGGGCTAAGTTCATTATTATCTTGCCATACACGCCTAGTTACTAGCAATTGATAGAGTGCGGAAAGTAAATTGCGGAAAGTAAAGGTGCGGAAAGTAAAGGTGCGGAAAGGTAAATGTCCTACGCTATTACAAGGCTTTGGGGCAGATACATAATTTAAAATGCGGAAAATAAAGACCTAATTTTAAACTATTACATCCATATCAGATTACATTATTGGAAAATAAAATGAACATAGTAAAAAGCGTCGAATTGGAAGAACACCGTGAAACGAGAAATCGGAAAATATGATGAAATCAAGATAAGAGAAAATGTTAGAAAAATGCAAATTTTAATTGGAAAAAATATGACATCTTGGAAATAATGTAAACATGCTAAAATAATTTTTGGGATTTTTAGATGCAATTTAATAATTTAAAATGAATTTACAATGATTTAAATGCAAAATTACAAATAAAAATAAATATGCATGCAAAATATATTTTTAATTTATTAAATTAAATAAAGATTTTCTGAAAATAAATGCAAAAGAAAATAATTTTGACAATTTTTAATGCATAAATAAAATTATGAAAAGAAATTAAAATAACATGCAAATATTGAAAATAAAAAGAAAATAGAAAAATGTTGAAAAGTTGAAAGTTGTAAAGAAAATAGCAAAACCAGGTCTTGATGGGGTTCGAGCAGGGGACCTTTGAGAGTATCTGGCAACAGTGAGCGTCTTAACCACTGGGACAATTGTCATTTGATGTTCTGAAAGTGAAAAACAATGGCATATAAGTGATGACGCGTCCTGGATATTTGAAAATTTAACACAGTCAGCGCGCGGGCCCCAGGTTAATTCAAATGGACGAATCAGAGTGTTTCCTTTTGCCACGCTTGCAACCAACCGGAGTCAACCGGTCAGCGACGCCGGAGCCCTAGCTCCGGTCGTCTTCTCCGGCGACCAAGAACACCAACCTGCAAAATACTGAAAATCGAAACGTGAGGTTAAGGCTACCCCCCCTAAATCGGGGTCTGCGAGTCCATTGGTGGTCTCCGTTTTCACTGAATCGGCCTGCAATGTGGGATTCGAAGCTCACAGTTCTAAAAACCCTAGTAATGGCACTATGGTTTCCAGACGTCCAAGCTTGCATGGTTCGGTCATGTCCTAAACATCACCTTGAATCGATACAAACACACAAACAACATTAATAATGCATGAAAAACGAAATTCGAATTTGAGAAAAAATCAAACCGGTGAGAGTTCAAGGGCACGATCTGGGCAGCCTGGGCTTGATGTAGGAGTATGGATCGATTGCTGGGAACCTCCTGAGCAAGATTGGATGGATGGCTTTGGCTGAGAAGGGCTGCAACTAAGAATTCGATTTTTTCAAGTTTCTTGGAAAATTTTGGCAAAATAAGGGTTTGTTCTTTGGCTAGGGTTTCGTCCTCTGGCTTGTATGCAATGCTAGGTATTTATAGAAGCAATTGGGATGGCAAAAGCAAGCAAAAAAGATTGAATAATCAATGTGCAAATATTTTCTCTTTAAAACAAATCAAATATTTGCAAAAAATTGATTTTTCCTTTCCATATGCATGAATCACGAATTTGGCAAGAGTCTTGGGCTTTCTTGGACATTAAGGAAGATATAAATCCAACTCATTTGAAAAAATAATTAATTTTCATATTTTATATAATTTATTTTTGAATTAAATGTTATAAAATTCAAATATAAATCATAAAAATAGAAAATTACCAAGGCCAAGCATTTATGGGTCAAGAATCATGTCATGAACAAGTTTGGATCAAAAGATTATAGGCCCATTTGGAAAATTTTGTATTTTGACCAAAATGTCCTTTTGTGCAATTGTCCAAAATTGCCCAACTTTTGAATAGTGTATCTTGCTCAATTTTCCACATTTTTGAGTGTTCTTGGACTTTTTGGAAAGCTCTAAGAGTCCTCTAACCAACCTTTTTGGTCTCATCTCAATTGGAGTTTCCATGCTCAATATATCTTCAAAACAAAAAGTTGACTTTTGTTGACTTTGAAAATGACCATAATGTTTTGAGCTATACCTCTCAAATGAAGCATTTTTTTGGACATTCTTGTGAGACATGAAGTTGTAGAGAATTGAATTTCCTTCAAAACCAGAGGTGGTGGAAAAATTTCTGAGAAAGTATGAGAAAGTTATGATCAGTCAAAGTTCAGTTGACTTTTCACCTAGAAACCCTAATTTAGAAAGTTTGACTTTTGAGCAAATCTTGAGTTTTCTTGATGAATCATGATCAACCCTTGATCAAATGATGAATGTAACTTCAAAATGAGGATGTTGACCCAAAATTATGAAGTTTGTTGTATGTTGACCATAGTTGACTTTTGTCCAATACAATTGATTTTCAACCATCGAGCAATTTGCGAGGAAACTTGACTTGTAAGGCTTGAAACTTGACATGGAGAATCTTTGAAGCATATGAGGAGGCATGAAGACCATTAGAGATGTTGGAAGTCCATCTTGATCTGAGAGATACCAAACCCTAGTTTGGGTTGATTGTCTAGGAGAGAGTTTGTCTGATCAACTCTTGAGGAATCCTTGAGTATAGATGTATGAAATCTCTTGAGTAGATGGAGGGCAAATTTTGGGGTATGACAGGCACTAGGCTTTAGAGTTTATTGTTCAAAACATAGAAAATACGAAAAGCAAAACAAAACAAGAGCAATTACTCCTGTCTAAAGGAGATTGGTATGACGTCTTCAATCTTCCAATTGCTGAGCCCTTTGTCCGGAGTTGGGAAGATCCACTTGCTGATGTCGAAGTCGTTGTCGTCGTCTTCTATAGCATGGATTCCACTCTGGCTGATGCGGAAAGGAAGTTGGCCGACACGTTCGCATCGTATCATCTTCTGACCTTTGATGGTGAAGCCTAAACCAGTCTTGTCAAATTTGAAAGGAGGATCAGGGAGCTGACCCCAAATAGCACTACCACCTTCTTCAACTGCAGCTTGAGCATCTTTCAGCGAGGCCATCCTAGGCGGAACTTGTGTAACTTCGGGAGAATCAACAGGCATGACTCTGGGTATTGTTTCAAAAGCTTGACAAGGAGTCTCGAAGAATTCACCCTCCATCTCGAGGTATCGGAATGACTGTAGATGACTGACCATATATTCTTCTTCACCACATACTGTAACAACCTTCCTTTCACCGGTACTTGACCGATGCGGTAGAGGTAACACCGCCTGCCCCATGTATCCAAGGGCGTCCAAGTAGGAAAGAGTAGGCTAGACGGATGTCCATAACAAAGAAAGTGGAATCAAAAGTCTGGGAACCGACTTTAACAGGCAGAATGAGCTCTCCAAGTACTGTTCGCTTAGAACCATCAAAAGCTCTCACAATAATGTCACTGGGTCTCAGAACCAACCCTTCGACATCAAGTCGATCAAAAGCAGTCTTCGGAAAGATATTCAGAGCAGAACCGGTATCCACCAAAACATGAGACAGTGTAGTGCCCTTGCATTCAACAGAGATGTGCAAGGCTTTGTTGTGTTTCCTTTCGGAAGAAGTCAAATCAGCATCAGAGACGCCTAAGCCATTGTTGGCAGCCAGGCTAGCAATACAGACTTCAAACTGGTCAGTAGTGGTGTCTTGCGGTACGTGAGCATTCCTCAGAAACTTCACCAAGGCTTTAGCATGAGCCTCAGAGCACAAAAGCAGTGCAAGCATGGAGATCTTGGACGGAGTCTGTCCCAAATGTTCCACAACATTGTAGTCACTCTTCTTGATAATCTTCAGAATTTCCTCCATTTCTTGTTAGGATGTGTCTTCAGCAACTTCATTTGGCACTTCTGGTTGAGCAGGATGAGTCACTGGTTCTTTCCCTCTAGCTTGGGGAATGGATTGAATAAATTTGGAATCGATTGTATTCGCAGTGTCTTTGGGAGGAGAGATATCTGGAGAGAATACTCTTCCGGTTCTGGTCACCTTACTTGATCCGGTGATGTTGTCAATATCAAGAATGGTAGCTTCAACTGTAATGTCTTCAATGGTCAAAGGATCTTGCTTGACGCCATGATAGTAAACATCAACTCCATAATTCCAAGGGATAGCCTTGTCAGAGGAATATGGGCGGTCTTGAGAAGTAATGATAAGAGGTGCCACTCTAGGCGGGATCGAGAGGAAATCCTTATTGTGTTAACATCAACATAGTCTTCTGGGAAATCATCACCCCATCCGGTCGCCTTAACATCTTCAATAGGAATCTTGTAGCTCTCAGGAACAGTGTACTTCACCATGTAATCATACTTTCCGCTTGGCTGCCCCAAGGTATCCCACGCAGATGGTGTTGTCTCATTCGTATTGTCAATCTTCAACTTAGACATATCTTCACACTGACACGGCGGTTTGAAATAGTATCTCACGGTTGTCCATCATGCCCGAACACGTCTTCTCAACCAAGCACAATCATCAGTGCAGATGGGCACCAACGACAATTCTCGGGCATCTGGATTGACACCGGCTGCGCAAATTCTTCTTAATCATCGGAGGAATGGTCAAGTGATCTATGTTGAAAACATAAGTATCGCCAACAACATTGGAACTCTTGTCATGGTTAGGCATAGGCGCGTTGATCACATTCGAGTCTCAGCGGGAGGTCAAACTCAATGCTTAGCTTCAATCATATCTTGAATCTTGTTCTTGAGCCCAACAATCATCGATTATGTCTGGGCTATTGGAATGGTAAGCACACTTAGCATTAGGATTGTATCTCGGAGAAGAAGTGTTGACATTCGAGGAGGATCCTCAAGGTTATCCTGCTTTCAACATGTGTTGCAAGGCTTGCGACAATGGCATGTTGATCTTTGTAATGTCTTCGTGGCGCGTTACGCTCACGCGTTGTCTCGAGAGGTTGTGCAGATGCAGGATTGGAGATCACAACTTCCCCCACAGATTGAGCACGGTCGGTCTTGGCTCAGTTTTTCTGACCATACACAGCATTGGCTTCTTTATTACCACCAAAAGATCTCTTTGCAACATTTGAAGATGACTCTACATGAATCTTTCCACTCTTGATTCCAGCTTCAATGCACTCTCTTGTCAATATCAGCTCGGTGAACCCGGCTGAGGAATTTCCAATCAGATGATTGAAGAATGGGCCTGTCAGTGTTCCCATAAACATATCAACCAACTCCTTATTGGACGAGGGTGGCTGAACTCTGCCTGCTAAATCTCTCCATTTCTGAGCATACTCCTTGAACTTCTCATCACGACCCATAGACATACTTTGTAGTTGCATGCGAGTGGGTGTCAATTCAGCATTGTACTCATAATGTCTGTAGAAAGCATCAACTAAGTCACTCCAAGTACGGATACGATCATTCTCTAGCTGATAATACCACTCCAACTGGGTTCCGGACAAACTCTCCTGAAAATAGTGCATCCACAGCTTTCTGTCATCAGTGTGGGGATTGATCTTCTGGACATAGGACTTCAAGTGAAGTTTAGGGCAAGAAATGCCATCATATTTGGCAAAAGTTGGAACTTTGAACTTGGGAGGAATCACAACACCAGGAACAAGACTCAGGTCATCAAAATTCAGCTTTGACATCTTCAGGTTTTCCACAGCATTCAGACGATCTTCAAGTTGCTTGTACTTGTCATCTTCATCAGAGTATTGGCCATCATCGTAGTTTTTCTCAGGCTCATGCTGACTACCTTCGCCATCACCCTTGTCACTTTGCTCATCCTCCTTCTTGACACTTCCTTCAGAGAGCTCTATTCGACTGACCACTTTAGGACCACCTTTGTAGCGTCTTCCCATGTTGAGAAGACCAACAACCTTCTTCTTTCTGTTGATGAGCTTCTTCAGATCTTCTTGGCCTTGGACCAAGCTAGTGAACATCTGGTGAAACTGAGCATTCTGAGCCTGGAGATCTTTGACAAACTGTTCAAGAGCCATTTCTGCTAAAATAAATAGCGAGAGAATGAGAAAACCAATCTTCAATGTACCTGTGATGCAATGTTATGCTATGCTATGCAATGTTTATGCGAATGCAATGCAATGTTTTCAAGGACCTTAGAGATTTAAATTTGTTAAACAAGCACGAACAAACATTTATTAGTTCTCTTTTTATTCTTTTTCTTTTAAGGTACAAGAGATAGTTCAAAACAATAAAAGAAAAACATATAAATCCTAAAGCTCTAAGTCTCCCATGGGCGCTTCCTCTTGATGCCAAGGTAGGCGTTGATGCTTCGCTCCTCGTGAAGTAGCTTTGTCAACTCTAGCACTTTCTTCTCACTTGCATAACACTGAGCTTCAAATGTATCCCTTTCTTCTTTAAGCTGAACCCAAGATCTCTTCAAGTCTTCAAAATCAGTAGGCATGTCAGGATGGAGAACAGTATAGGGTACGTCACCTATAGCAACAGGTTCCATAATTACTGGTAAAACAGGCGTGAATGGCATCATGAGGTTTTGAGCTCGAGCTCGCACCCATTTGAGGTAAGGTTCCCAAGGAACGGAGTTTTGGTGTCCCAAAGTCTTGGTATCAGTCTTCTTTACCATGCCCCAAGCATGTATGAACCTTCGTCGGTAATTCTGGAGATCGTGATTGTAGTCGAACACAATATCTTGGAGAAGCATATCATGTGGACCATCTCTTCGAGCAAAACCAAACTGACGTAAAGCTAGAGAAGGGTTGTAAGAAATACCTCCCCTTATACCAAGGAGTGGCACATTAGGGAATTCTCCACAACGCTCAATGAATGTGAAGTCCTTTTGAGAGAAAAGATTCCAACGTATATCTGAATGAGAGAGTGACATTAGCCTTTGAGACCATCTCAACCTTTGTTCGTTCTTCAAAACTGATGGAGGAAGGTGCGAAATAAACCACCTGGAAAGTAACGGTATGCAACACATGAGAGTTCCTTGTCTCTTAGTAGTACGAGTGTGGAGAGAATGTAGGATGTCTCCAAGTAAAGTAGGCACAGGATTGCGGGTAAGAAACAACTTGATGGCGTTGACATCTATAAATTGATCCGAGTTAGGGAATAGAACCAAACCATAGATTAGCAAGGCCACAATGTCTTCAAATGCATGGAAACTCATAACTTTGAGGAATTCTCGGGCTTTCTTAATCAGGAACTTAACTCCGCTTCTGGTTTCCCAATTGGCTTCAATGTCTGAGCGCTTCAGGTGTAAGGCGGATGCGATGTCTTCGTACCTAGGAACCTTTTCTAGACCGGTGAATGGCATTTGGTCGAGGATAGGTATCCCAAGTAGCTTAGAGAACTCTTCCAAGGTAGGAACTAACTGATAATCTGGGAATGTAAAGCAATGGTGCTTCGGGTCGAAGAACTGGAATAGGACATGCATCACACATCTTCTTCAAAACCGGAGATAACCAAGTCAAGTAGATAACCATGTCTTTTGATGAACTGAGCATGATCAGGAATTTCTGAAACCAATTCTTTGAGCTGAGAAGGTATACCCATGAAGTTGATTCGGATAGTCTTTCTAGAAGCCATAATCCCTACAAAATAGAGCAAAGATAAATCCCTAGGTCCTTGAAATAGTTAGAAATGATATGCAATGCAAATGATGTCATGTTTGGCACACACAAACAATTCACACAATGAGCCTAGGTTTAAGGCTTGCAAGAGGTATAGGTGATTACCCCACCAAAAGTTTGAGTTGGTTCATCCTTTCCTATAATAGTAACCGGGTTCTAGGAATCTCACATCATTGATCTTTCTCGTAGGCATTTATTTCAATACGACTACCAAGTGGTCGACCGAAAATATCCCAAAAATCTGATCTCAATGAGCGTAGCATCGAGTATCAACCAACCTTGGTCTACACCAAAGCCGGCCATCGCACTACCTTCTAATGGCCAAGATGGGTCAATTAAGGTTCTAAAAGTTTAGTTAGCGCTTGGTGACACCACGCAGAAGCCAAATACTATCCTCAACTTGGGAATGAAGAGTATCAGGACATCCAAAGTGTCACGCTAACGTAGCCATCATGTTGACCGTTTCGATATACGTCTAACGGTCGCGACGATTTATTGCTACTTACCTAAAAGGAAACCCGGATCCGGGTGTAGGATCCCCCATAAATATAATACCCAAGCAACCCTTAAAGATAAAGCAAGCAAGTCAAACAGAAAACCGTAAAGATGATCTAAAAATCCCTAAGGTAATTTTCTCTTTAGGGTGTCTCCCCGGCAGAGTCGCCAGTTCTGTAATACGGTGAACTGACTTTGTAGGATTTTTGTATCGCAAATATGCGGATAGCAAGAGTCGCCACCGACTTTTCTTTTATCCAATTAAGGGAAGGTGAAAAGAACAGGAAAAGTCCTTCGTTAGATTCTGAGTAAGGGAGAAGGTTATGAAAAGGGAAGGTATTAGCACCCCTTTCCATCCGTAGTTATCTACGGGCTCTTAGTTGCTCTTAGATCACTTTTAAAAATTGTGCTTTCTGTGTGTTTGACAAAAATGTTTTGAAAAGGCATTTCGCTTTGACTTTGTAATGATTCATGTAGGAATGTATACAAAGTGTTTGGAAATGTTTCGTTTTGAAAAGAGTTTGAACTTTGATAAAAGTGTGAGGTGTGAAAAGTATTTTGATAGAGCAAGCAACTAAGAGTCTTATTACCTACTCAGAATTGGTCGTTTTCGTGTTGTTTTACGTTCCTTTAGAATAGCGCTATCCATACCATTAGTTGGTAGGTAACTCCATTCATTGGATGTAAGCGGGACATTCGAAGGGACATCGGATGGTCATAGAAAGCAACTTGTAGGAAGTATCCTAGCACATTCTGAGGGACTATCATCATTTTTCGTAGGCGACAATCGAGGGTCAAGATCATGTATTCGGAGGCGACATCGTGGGTCTTATGATCTTTGTATCGAAGGGACTATGATGATATGTTTTGAAGGCAGGTGCTAGAATACCTCTACGTTCGAGGGACATGACCATTTGAATTGTAAAGGCAACGAGAGAATTACCCTAAGGGGTGCGTGTGTGAAGTGTGTTGATTTCGGTGTTTTATCTTGAAAATTAGTGGGCTATGTTCATTTTATCTTGCCATACACGCCTAATTACTAGCGGTTTATAGGGTGCGGAAATTAAAATGCGGAAGTATAAAGATGCGAAAGATAAATCCTACGCTATTACATGGCTTTAGGCGATACATAATTTAAACTTGGAAAATAAAACCCTAATTAAACTATTACATCCCATAAGCAGTTACATTATTTGAAAGAAGAAAACGATAAAAGAAATCGTCCGAAACGGGATAACCTGTGAAAAGATAAGAAATCGGAAAATACGATGAAATCGAATAAGAGGAAAATGTTAGTAAAAAAGCAAATTTTTGAATGAGAAAAATATTTCATGCTGGAAATAACATTAATATGCTAAAATAATTTTTTGGGATTTTTTGGAGATAATTTGATAATTAAAAAACTAATTAAAAGTGATTTAAATGATAAATTAACAATTAAATTAAATATGCATGCAAAAATAATATTTTTAATTTTATAAATTAAATAAACACTTTATGAAAATAATGCAGAAAGAAATATATTTTTTTGATGATTTTTAATGCATGAGAAAAATTATGGAAATTAATTAAAATAAATGCAAAATAAAAGAAAATATAGAAAAATATGAAAAAGGTTGAAGTTTTGTAAAAGAAAGATGGAACCGGTCCTGGGGAGGCTCGAACTCGTGACATTGGAGAGCATCTACCAACAGGAAGCGCTTTAACCACTAGGCCAAGTGTCATCTGGTGTTAGAAAAGCCAAAATCAATTGAATATGAATGATGACGCGTCCTGGGTGTGAGTCAAACCGAGTCAGCACGCGTGGGGTCCATTGACTTATGAACGAACGAATCGGAACGCGTTATCTTGCCACGCCAGCTTCCTCGCCGGTCAACCAAGTCAGCGACGCTGGAGCCCTAGCTCCGGTCGTCTTCTCCGGCAAGCATCAACCTGAAAAGCCTGAAAAATGCATCATTCAAAACGAAACAAGTGCCCAGATCGACTATTTCGATCCTTGCGAGCACGATGGTGCTATCCTCGTGTCCTGAAACGACCTGGATTTTGAGTTTTGAATCTCACAGCTCTTGGAACCCTAATAATGGCAATATGAGTTTTATACGTGAAACCTCACATGTAACACGTCTATCACGATCTAATGAGTGCCCTGAGTGCATACAATCAATCAAAAACAATTAGCAATGCATGAAACATGAAAATCGAAATTAAGAAAGTTTCAAACCGGTGAGAGTTCAAGGGCACGATTCTGGATGGCTAGGCTTCGAGCAAGGATTGCTTTGGACTCCTCGGAGGTCGAGGAACAAGATTGGATGGCTTGTTTGCCTTAAAACTTGCTGCAATTTGAAATTCGATTTTTCCAACTTTGAGAAAAAATTTGGCAAAGTGAGGGCTGTGTATAGGGCTAGGGTTTCGTGTCCTTGCCTTGTGAACTTGCTGGCTATTTATAGAGGGATTTGAGATGGCAAAGAGGAGGAAAAAAGATTTGATCTTGAATGTGCATTTATATTTTTTCAAATAAAATCAAATATTGGAAAAAATTTGATTCTTTTCATCAATGTGAAGGCTAGAACGAAATTGGTAAGAATCATGGGCTATCTTGGACCTCAAGCATGATATAAAATCATTCTCCTTAAAAAAATATCTTATTTTCATATTTTATATAATTTAATTTTGAATTAAATGGTTTAAAATCAAAAAATAAATCAATAAAATAGAAAATTGCCATGGCCAAGCATGTATGGGTCACAAATAATGTCATGAACAATTTTGGATCAAAAGATTATAGGCCCATTTGGAAAATTTGCATTTTGACCAAAATGTCCTTTTGTGCAATTGTCCAAAATTGCCCAACTTCTGAATAGTGTATCTTGCTCAATTTTCCACATTTTTGAGTGTTCTTGGACTTTTTGGAAAGCTCTAAGAGTCCTCTAACCAATCTTTTTGGTCTCATCTCAATTGGAGTTTCCATGCTCAATATATCTTCAAAACAAAATGTTGACTTTTTGTTGACTTTGAAAAGGACCTATAATGTTTTGATTCATACCTTCCAAATGATGCATTTTTTGAACATTCTTGTGAGACATGAAGTTGTAGAGAATTGAATTTCCTTCAAAACAAGAGGTGGTGGAAAAATTTCTGAGAAAGTATGAAGAAGTTATGATCGGTCAAAGTTTGGTTGACTTTTCCTCAAGAAACCTTAATTTGGAAAGTTGACTTTTGAGCAAATCTTGAGTTTTCTTGATGAATCATGATCAACCCTTGATCAAATGATGAATGTAACTTCAAAATGAGGATGTTGACCCAAAATTATGAAGTTTGACTGTATGTTGACCATAGTTGACTTTTTGTCCAATACAATTGATTTTCAACCATCTGAGCAATTGTCTGAGGAAACTTGACTTGTAAGGCTTGAAACTTGACATGGAGAATCTTTGAAGCATATGAGGAGGCATGAAGACCATTAGAGATGTTGGAAGTCCATCTTGATCTGAGAGATACCAAACCCTAGTTTGGGTTGATTGTCTAGGAGAGAGTTTGTCTGATCAACTCTTGAGGAATCCTTGAGTATGGATGTATGAAATGTCTTGAGAATATAGAGGGCAAATTTTGGGGTATGACAGAAAGTCAGAGCAATCGTAGTTCCCACTTATGCTAGTGGAAAGAAACGGGATGTTAGTAAGAGACAGAGACGAATGTCATCTTAATGAAAAATGTATCTAATCTATTTCATTACATACATTTTGAAAATTTGACTGATTAAAATCTTTCGTCGTAAGTTACAGGTATTTTGCTTGAGTGTACAAGCGTTACCACTTACATGTTTAAGAAAGATGTTTGAAAAAGATGATTGAATCTTTTAATTGTAAGCATTGGGTGTTTTTTTTGAAAAGAGTTTGAAAAGTTTTTGATTGTATGTGATGTGATAGATGAGATGCTTCTTCCATAGAGATGATAAACGTCTAAATCTCGAGGAGAAATGGATTGGATTAAAGGGATGCTTTTAAGAAGCCCATGGGTCCTTGTATTGTTAGCCCAAGATGAGGCATTCCGAGGGTCATCGAGGGTCCTTGTATGAAGCTCAAGAGGAAGCTATAGGGTATGGCTGGCTTTGGATTTAAAAGGGATTTCACCAGGAAACCATCCTTTAGGAATTAAGAGCAATTTCACCGGGAAATTATACTCTCTGGGTTCTATACTAACGCGGGTGATTCTTTGTATTGGAAGCCCAATAGGAGGCTGTTAAGAGATTTCCTGTCTCTTTCATTGTATGATGCCCAAGAAGAGAAGGCTAAACTCAATGAGGAGTTCTTTTGAACGAAGCCCAAGAGGAGGCTGACTCAACAGGGGAGTGTTTGGCTTATATGAAGCCTAAGCGGAGGCTGAACTCAGATGAATGAGTTTTCTTATATGAAGCCTAAGAGGAAGCTGAACTCAGTTGAAATGAGTTACCTTGTACAAAGCCCAAGAGGAGGCTAACTCTGTGGGGAGAGTTATCTTGTATAAAGCCCAAGAGGAGGCTAAACTGTGGGGAACCTATTGGTTAGACTAGTTGTTATGTTATAACTAGACAATTATATAAGCAAGTGTGTGTGTGATATGTATTCACAGGAGTTTATGAAGGAAATATAAACAATGCATGATGTTTATTTTACAAGAGTTTATGAAGTATAAACAAGTGTCTGTGAAACGAACGTTCAAAACAGCGCAACTTGATTATTTACAAGTTTTGAATTGTACAAGGAGGTAAATATGTACACGAACCAGTATTTATGTACAAGAGAATGTGGATGTACATAGGAGGGTTGGGACTTACACCATGATGGTGGCCCATTGGTTTAAAAGCAGTTTCACCGGGAATAATGCTCCTTTCAATACCAATGGTATTCAGTGTATACACAAGTGAAGTGAAAACAAACGAGCAAAGTTTGTCTATTCTTGAGTATAAAAAGTATCTGTATTATGTACAGGTAAAAATTTGTATGTATATGAAAAGAATTTGATATGTACAAGGAAAATATGTATGTACATAAAGAATGTTGGTTGGGACTTACACCGTAAGGGAGGCCCATGATCGGTTTAAGAAATTCGAGAGAAAACGAATTCGGTTTTATCGTTTAATCGGATCGATCATGGAAAAAAATGTAAGTTTGATGAAAAAGTTTTGAAGAAATGATTTTGAAAGTGTTTTTGAAATGTGAAGTTTACTTATAAGAAGTTTTGAAAAGAATCGGGATTCGAAAGTTTGAAAAAAAATCACCTTTAAAGGTGTTTTGAAAAGTGCTCAAAGTACCGTTTTCGGCTCGATCAAAATATAATCGGATGAAAGTTTTTTCTGAAAATTTTTGCTCTATCCTAAAATAGATACATTTATTGACAAGTGTACAAAAAATCACCTTAAAATGAGGAGTTTTGATTGGTTTTAAAGAATGTCAAAGTTTGTAAAACAATATGAAAAAAAAATCACAAAGTTTGAAAAAAAATGGTCCCAAGGAGGCTTGAACCCGGGACCTGTTAGGCAATACGTGGCATAGTGACTTAAGAGTGAGCTGGCAACCGTTGGGGCGGCAATACATCCGTGTATTGAAGTCAAACCACATGTTAATATTATATTGGAATTTTTGAATTTGAAAAACAACAAGAACACGCGCGAACTCCATCTTCGTCTTCTTCAATCCTTGTTCAAACCTAGATTCTTTGTTTCTCAATGAAAATGGATGATGTAAACATCAAATTTGCACGAATTTTAACAAGGAACATGATGGTAGTGGTTAATTTCATTTATTTTTGGTTTAACATGGTTGAATTTCTGATGAACACGAAGAACCCTAAAACTGAAAATTCTAATTGAAATCACGTATGGTTGATGATTTTGTCAATTGATTGAGGGTTAATGATCGTGTAGGGTGCAGAAACAAAACGGCCAAGAGTTTTTTTTCAAATGAATCAAAGAATCATGGAGTTGAAGTTCGAGCTCTTACCTGTTGAAGCTGGAATCGAAAACTGGATTTGAGTGCTTCCAGTTTTTGTTTGAGGATTGCTTGAGCTCCAACGGCCTCTATGGAAGATGTATGAGTGGTCTGCACTTCATGAATTCATCTGGATCACTCTACCCAAGTCGACCTGCATATGGCTCAAAATGAAACTAGAAATCGTGGTTAGGAGTGTTACAGATTGTTGTTTATGATCTGCATCATCTCTATGATGTATGTGGATGATGTTTGAATGATTAGAACTCAAGTTGCTCGAGCCAAACCATGAATTCGAATCTTAAGGCAGTTTTGGCAAGCTTATGTGCATAGAATGCAAAATCTGTTTTCCAGCTTGATTAGTGTTGATTTTATGTTATAGACCAATTACATATGCTATTTACAACATGTTAGACACCAAATATCTTATGTTTCTTCACAAATTTTCAAAAGTGCAAGATTTCTCAATTTTCACAATGTTACTTGAATTTTAAGAAAGTAAAGAGAAAGCATGTATTTGCATGGATTTGGTGTGTTTGAATTTGAAAATGATGCCTCTATTTATAGGCCATGAGTTCTGAAAATAATTGAGAAAGTTTGGCCATTGGTAAATTTGACTTGCCTTAGAGGGCAAGGAAGTCTTTTTTGCATTAAATGCAAAAGGAAGCTTCCTTCTTTAACCATGGTGAATTTCCAACTTTGATCCTATCTTATCATAATTATCTCCATCTGATTTTTATCAGTTCTTATCTCATTTTGGCAAGGTGGCATGTGTTCTAGAAGAAGAATATACAAAATGACCTATAATCTTGAAGTTTTGAACTTGAAATCCATGGTTATGGAGCCTTATGTTTCAAAATCAAAAGTATAGCTAGACTCCATAGATTTGAGAGTTCTTGGACATTTTGGAAAGCTTGTTTCAAAGGCTACAACTTTCATGTTTTGAGTTTTTTCCAATTCAAAGTGGAACTATGTGAAAAAATGCCATGAAGTTTGGAAAAAGTACAAAATTTTAACACTTGAAATTTTTTCTAAGTGTTAGAAATTTTGACTTTTCCAAATTCTTTGATTTTTTATGATCATGATGGATCATTTGAAGTATTTTGATGATGGAAAAAGTTTTTTTTTGAAAAAGTTGACCAAAAATCAAAGTTTGATTTTTCTGTGTAGATGAAATTTCATCAGATGTTTCAGAAATTGACTGATGAATTCTGTGAACTTCTGTGATGTTATGAATCCAAAAATTAGGTCAAGATGTTGTATCTAAGATATGAAGATCAATCTCCAACCAAAAAAGTCATTCATTGATCAAAAAATCAGAGATTACTCATGCTCGATCAAAACCCTAATTGGTCGATCCTCGATTGATCAATGAGAAAAGTTGGATATCTGAAGATCAGAGGTTGATGGTTTGATCAAGATAGATCAAATGAGGTGAGTAAAACTCAAACCCTAGTTGGTTGCCTCTTGAATCAGATGAAAATTTGATGAAACCCTAATTTTGACCTGTGAACTCCACACCCGATTAATTCTGTTCTGAACTGTTAGTGATGCAATGATGCAAATGTAAGGTGGTATATTAGGTCAAAAATTGGGGTATGACAGGGATTAAGCCAGGGTGACGAGTCTCCCAATCTCCTTTAATCTGATTTATCACTAAAGTTGAGTCACCATACACATCAAGAATCTTGATTCTGAGATCTATGGCTACTTCAATACCCATGATACAAGCTTCATATTCTTCCATATTATTCGCACAATCAAACCTCAACCTTACTGTGAAAGGAATGTGAGATCCTTGGGGAGTGATGATCACAACACCAATTCCTTTTCCATAAGCATTCACAGCTCCATCAAACACCTTTCCCTATTGGGATTCGGGATCTGTACCTTCTTCATGTAAAGGTTCATCACAATCTTTCATTTTCAAATACATCACATCTTCATCAGGAAAATTAAATTCGACAGATTGGTCAACTTCAACTGGATGATGAGCTAAGTATTCCGCCAACACACTACTTTTGATAGCTTTCTAGGTGCGGTATTCGATGCCATATTCAGATAACAATATTTGCCAATGGGAAATTCTTTCCGTGAGGGCGAGCATCTCAAATATGTACTTGATTGGATCCATTAGAGAGATCAACCAAGTGGTATGATTCAACATATATTGTTGCAGATGTTTCGCAGCCCAGGCTAAAGCACAACAAGTTTTCTCTAGCATAGAATATCGTGACTCAAAGTCAGTGAACTTCTTACTTAGGTAATAAATGGAATATTCATTTCTTCCTGTTTCATCTTGCTGTCCCAAAATACAAACCATGGAGCTTTCTAACACAGTTAGACACATAACCAATTGCCTTCCTTCAAGAGGAGGGAGCAGGATATGAGGCTCGATCAAATATTCTTTGATACTTTCAAATGCCTTTTGGCAATCATCTGGTTATACGCAAACTTTATCCTTCTTCAACGACTTGAAAATGGGTTCACATGTTGCAATCATATGAGAAACGAACCTGGAAATTTAATTCAAACATACAAGGAAGCCTCTGACTTGCTTTTCAGTTCTTGGTGCCGACATATCTTGAATTGTCCTAACTTTATCAGGATCAAATTTAATTCCTTTCTGGCTAACAATGAAACCCAATAGTTTTCCAAACAGGACACCAAAAGTACATTTATTAGGATTCAAATGGAGGAGATACTTCCTCAAACGCTGAAATAAGTTCAACAAGTCTTCTAAATGATCTTCCTCAGTTTGGGACTTGGCAATCATGTCGTCAACATATACTTCAATTTCTTTATGCATCAAATCATGGAATAGGGTCTTCATGGCCCTCTGGTACGTTGCACCAGCGTTCTTCAACCTGAAGGGCTTCACTCTGTAACAAAATATTCCCTAGGGTGTGATAAATGTTGTTTTCTCCATGTCCTCAGGATCCATCTTAATTTGATTGTATCCGAAAAAACCATCCATGAACGAGAACACTTTGCATTTTGCAGTACTGTCCACCAATATATCAATGTGTGGCAAAGGAAAATCATCTTTCGGACTAGCCTTGTTCAGATCTCGTTAATCAACACACATGCGAACTTTTCCATCTTTCTTTGGTAATAGCACAATATTAGCAATCCAATGAGGATAGACTGATGTCACAAGGAAACCTGTGTCAATATGATTTAGAACCTCCTCTTTAATCTTTATCGCCATATCAGGATGAGTTCTTCTTAATTTTTTCTTGATTGGCGGACACTCGTGCTTCAACGGCAAGTGATGCTCCATAATATCGATATCCAAACCTGGCATATCGTGATACAACCAAGCAAAGATATCCACATATTCCTTCAACATCTCAATCAAACGATTCTTCACCTTAGGATGCAGCAATGCTCTAATCTTGACCTCTTTCACGTCCTCATCAGAACTCAAGTTAATAGCTTCCAATGGCTCTTTGTACGGCGGAATCACGTTTTCCTCGCGCTCGAGTAACCGTGAAACCTCTTTAGGGATCTCATCAATTTCCTCTTCTTCATCCACATACACAGGATGTTCAAAGTTGGAAGAGGGCGCGGGGTAATTATTTTCAAAGGTTTTATCAATTAATTTGCACATATGATTATGATCGATTTTAGAAACTGACACATGTGACAAGTGATTATGAAGATTCAATTCAGTTATTATTTTTTTGTGAAAGGTATTTTTCTGATTACCATTTTTTTAAGAAAAAGTAGAAAATAAAAGGCACAATTTGGAATGAAAAACAAACTTTTATTAATGATCTTAAATTTCAAAGCAATAGATGTTTCCCATATAACATAACTTTCACGTTGGGTGAAGTGAAATGATCGTTGTTGGAAAATTTAAACAAGCAAAAGTGAATTACTTTGACACATGAATGCAAGTGTGGATGTCAATAACAGTCCAATAACAAACCTTGGCTCCATGCATCACAAAGATTGGCATTTCCTCTCTAGTCCATCTTCAACAATGGCATTGACTCCTGGAATGGTCAGATCAAGATAACCATCACTTTGGAAAACATTCGGATACTTGACAATGGCAGATCTTGACTTCAACATCTTTTTCCTGTTCTTTGTGGAAACGCCTAGGCCGACGCCATTCTTGTTCACTTTTGGCTCAATAACGTATCCCCAAGCATTGCTAGAACCCTTATGAACCACATTACATGCATACTTCAATGAAGCGATGGAATCCTCACTCCTTTGGACACTGTCAATAGATAAAGCTTGGAATTGCATTCCAACAACGGCTTCATCAACTTTTACTATGGAGAAAGAGGATAAATGAGAAACTAGCATAACTTGTTCTCCTTCCACGATAATCACAGCACCTTCACGGACAAACTTCAATTTCTGATGGAGAGTAGAAGTCACAACACCAGCCTCATGAATCCAAGGTCGTCCCAACAAATAGGTATAAGCAGGAAATATATCCATCACTTGGAAGGTAATTTGAAACAAATACTGGCCAATATGAATGGGTAAGTCCACTTCCTCAATAACAGATTTATGAGAACCATCAAACGCCTTTACAATGATACCATTAGGACGCATCAGCGGACCTTTATATTGGTCCTTTGAAAGGTTACTTTTGGGAATAACATTCAGTGCAAAACCGTTATCACTAAGCACGTTGGACAATGCATAATTCTTGCAATTCATGGAAATATGCAAAGCCATATTGTGATTCTTTCCTTCATCTGGCAACTCTTCATCACTGAAACTCAGATTATTGCAAGTTGTCATATTTCCGACCACATTATTAAAAGTTTCCAGAGGAACATCACAATCAACAAAATCCTGATCCAAAACTTTCATTAGAGACTCTCTGTGAGCTGAAGAACTCATCAACAAAGCTAGGATGGAAATCTTTGACAGTGTCTGCAGCAATTGCTCAACGATCTTATAATTTCTCATCTCGATAATCTTCAACAAATCATCCATTTCTTTCTCTTGAGTTACCCCACTAGTCTGCCCTTTAGCTTTCTTGGGTTCAGCACTAGTTCCTACAATCTTCTTACCATCATCAGTTATCTTTGGAAAAACAGGAGCAAACACACAACTACTTCTGGTCATTCTACTAGCTTCAACAATATTTCCCGCATGAGACAAAAGTTGAATAGGGACCTCAACATTTCCTTCTAAAATGGTGGCATTGTACTTGTATGGTACCGCTTTGTTAGAACTATACGGGACAGGTCCATGCAAGCTAATAACCAAAGGAGTTACTGGAGGCTTGTTGTAATAAGTCACCTCCACAGGAGTGGGAATATCAAAATGTGGCACAATAAAATTCACATCTTCTTCTTCTCTAATCTCATACTCATTGGCAGAGAAATATTCATCAACAAAAACATATTTGTCATTAGATTCATCAAATGATCCTTCAATCATGTTGACTCAATTGTTGAAACCAAACCTGCTCACTACGATTTGAATAATGCCCTCGTCTAGTAGACGGTGAGTATCTATTTTCATAATATCACAACCACGATAATCTGTGCTACATACTGAGCAATCACTGTATTGGTTCACCTCTTGGCCTTTAATGAAATTGAACGCATCGTGCAAGTTGACTAGATCGACATTAGTCTCGTTCACATCAAGGATTTGAGTTTCTCTACGAGGACCATAAATAGCATTCACTTCATTCTCATGCTCATCCTTCAACCTGATAAACTAAATAAGGTTCCTTTCCATCATATCTTGAAGATCACTCTTTATCTTATCACAACCATGGACATTATTATTGCATACATTACAAGCACTATGACCATGGGTGCAATAACCAATTTCGCAAAGAGCCACATGCATCTTCACAAGATCTCCAATGATCAAGTTTACATCATAAACCATGATCTCTCCCTCAATCATATTCACAACATTTCCATGTTTGGGAAACGAATTTTCTTGCACATTAGGACCCATGTCCTTAAAAGACAAAAGTCCATATGTGGCCATCTTTTGCACTTCTGACTTCAAGGGATAACAATTCTCAATACTCTTCCCAAAAGATCCTTGGTGGTAGGAGATCCTTGGTGGTAGGAACAAGTTTGATTGGCTTTGTAGTACCATGGTAAAGGATTTGGAATAGTTGGGGGATCCCTTGGTTGCACCAAGTGCCTTTGAATCAACGTTGGATACAACTCCACATAAGTCACAGAATCGGATCAAAAGGTTCTCTTTTTGGGTCTTTCCCTTGCTAAGATGCTTTGTGGTAAGGGATGGTAGTTGGAGAAACATCGACAATAGGGGTAACAGTAGAAACTTGTTGGTTCTGAGGACGTTTACTAGGGATCCTAGTTCTCCTTTCTTGCACAACAACATTAACATCTTCTTTCTTTTTGAAGAATCCAAAGGATCGCTTCTTAACTCCACACGATCTTTCTTCCTTCGACAATCGTCCTTCTTGGACAACTTCTTCTAGGCGGACTCCCATGCTAACCATTTCAGCAAAATCATTAGGCGCACTGGCCACCATCTTCCTGTAATAGAATGACCCAAAGTCTTCAAGAAAACCTTGGTCATTTCGTGTTCACTTAATGGAGGTATAACCTGCGCAGCAAGCTCACGCCATCGTTGAGCATACTCTTTAAACGACTCCTTATCTTTCTGAACCATTATCCTTAATTGATCATGGTGAGGCTCCATGTACATGTTGTAGTTGTAATGCTTCGCAAAAGCTTCACCCAAATCGTTGAATGAGTGGATATCGTTGATGTATAGATTCATGTACCACCTTAAAGATGCACCGCTAAACTATCTTGAAATAAGTGAATGAGCAGACACTAGTCTTCAGTATGAGTGGACATTATTCTCAAGTACATCATCAAATGATCACGGGGATAAGAATTGCCCTCATACTTCTCAAAATCTGAAACTTTGAGCTTAGCAGGCACTTTCACATTGGGAACTAAGCACAAATCATTGACACTGTCACCAAACAACTCTTTTGCTTTGAGGGCTTTCAGCTCTTTCTGCATCTTGTCAAATTGTTCATGAAATACATCCATTCGATCATAGAAGTCTAAACTTTCACTTGGAGGAGGGAGCGTATTATCAAACTCTTTGTTGAAAACAGGAGTAGCGTGCACCACAAGAGGTGCAGAAACAACAACATGTTGGGCTAAGGAGGTCACTTGAGCATCAGGGTGTTAACCTTCTGTCATGGAATTCTCTAGCATTCCCCAAGGATAACCAGAAGGCATATGGTGTTGGACTGTAGAAACCACTGGTACTGCAGAAATATGAGCATCTTGAACATCCGAGATAACAATTTTTCATTGAAGTGGAATGATACGAGGAGGAGAATGAGGAGGAGGTAGTGGCTGATTCTGAGCAGCCACCAACTGTTCCACCATAGCAGTCAAGTTGGCCATATCGGTCCTCAAGGATATAACCTCTTTTTGTAGCTCGCAATTCTCTTGCTCTAGATTTTCCATCTTCTTTTTAGAGTTAGCTCGAGTGTTATACCGATGCAACAACTTGAAGACTGGACGAAGTAGAGAAACAGATAAGACAATTGGGAGAGTATGAAAATGCAAGAATGTGTGTCATGATGCATGACGTGCAATGCATATGCTTGTTTATTTTTCCTTTTTATTATTCAAGGAACTTAATAAAGACAATTTAATTTGCAAGTATCAAAGTATAACACATTTGAAATACTGAAATAAACTCATATTATTAATAAAATATTTTGAGGATTACAACTCTTCAATACAAGTTTCAACAAACCCAAGTACAACAGAGAGGGAAAAATAAAACTACAAGTCCTAAAGAATCAAATCTGTAGAAGACCCCTCTTCGAACGAACGCTTCCTCTTGAGCTTCCAGATCTCTTCCTTCAGCTGCTCGTTCTCCAACATGTACCTCTCAACAAAAACTTTCGAAGCACCGGACTCGGGAGGAGTGTGAGAATAAATAGGAGAACTAAGAATTGGGCGAACACTAGAAGAAACTAAATCCTCTTCTCTCTCCATCATCTCCACAGCACGACTCTCAAGAATCTCAATCAAATCATCCTTTTCCTTCAACTCTGCTACATGAGACATCCTCAAGATATGATACTTGTTATTCCAAGCTTCCTTCTCTTGTTGCATCATAACCAAAGAAAGCTGAAGATCCTCTATATCATCTGAACCATGAGTAGTAGCTAAGAATAAATCAGCAAAAGGCTCCTCACAAGAATACTGCATCTTCAATTCAATAGCTCTTACTTGCACCCATAGAAGGTAAGGTTCCAAATAAATAGCTCCTCTTTTCCCTAGATTCTCTCTTCCCTTCCTATGAATATGACGCCAAGCTTTCTCTATATCCTTCCTAGCTGAACTGTGGTCTTCACCCTCTATAAGAAAGAAGCCACTCACATTAATACTCTTAGGTTTATCCCTCATCGGATAACCAAACTGAAGACGCACAAGAATAATATTGTAGATAATACATCCCTTTGTACCAAGAAGAGGCAAATCAGGAAAGCTACCACAATTGTCGATAATCTCTACATCATAATAAACCTGATGATACCATACAATATCAGAATGAGTGAGAGTCATAATCTTTGGTGCCCAACATGATCCCCTCCTAGGATCCCAAAGAGCATCAATTATAGGTAAGTGAGAAACAAACCAACAATATAGTAATGGTGCACAATAGATAATCTCTCCTTCTCGACGGAAGTTTCGAAGATGGATAAAATAATAAGTCTCAACAAGAAGTGTGGGAACTGGATTCCCAATCATGAAGATCCTAATAGCATTAACGCCAACAAAGTTGTCAACTTTGGGGAATAAGAACAAACCATAGGCAAGCAAGGAAAAGATGGCTTCAAAAGCCTCCATAATCTTCATATCAGCAAAATAACGAGCTTTCCTCAAAAGAAATGCATCCGGTAATCCTCTGATACACCCCTTAGTAGTCATATTGTCTTCAATCTCAGATCACTTCATATGGGTTATAGCAGCAATCTCATGATACTTAGGCTCATCCTCTAAAACGATAAGAGGAACAGTACTAGTAACAGGTCGACCAAACAGATAAGAATACTCCTCCAAGGTAGGAACTAACTGATAGTCAGGAAAAGTGAAGAAATGGTACAACGCATCATAGAACTGAACCAAGGTATAAATAAGACTGTCCTTCATCTTCATCTTCATCTTCATCAAAGATAAAATAGTTCCATACTTCTTCCGGAAATCCTCTGGACTCTCAATCTCATCAACCAAACTCATCAATCCATCAATCTTAGGTTCCTGGAAATTGTATTTCTGAGTCCTCCTCTGTCCATAATCCATGGTCAAAGTATACCCGAGATATTTCTAAAGCTCAGTCTTAAGTTCCTTGAACAGTTATTTAAAAATATGCGTATGGGTGTGTCATACCCAAATTTTTGACCTAAGATACCACATCATATCATTCACATATGCATCATTTCATCACTAACAATTTCAGAACAGGATAGATCGTGTGTATGCTCCTGAAGCCAAATTAGGGTTTTTATCAAAATTTTCATCTATTCAAGATATGATAAAATTATAGTTTGAGTCTCCGCTCACCTCAAATGATCTATATTCATCAATCATCAACATTTGATCTTCAAAGTCCACCATTTCCTTAAGATCTATCTTGAATCGACCAATTAGGGTTTTGATCGAGGATGGTGTATCATTGACTTTTTGCTCAATGAATGACCTTATTTCTAGGAGATTAATATTAAAATCATCAATGCAAAATTTTGACATAATTCTTGGTTCAAAACATTCTAAATATCATGATTCATCATTAGAGAAAATCTGAATCATCTAATGAAAATTCAACTGTTCAGAAAAGTCAAACTTTGACTTTTGGTCAAATTTTTTAAATCCAAATTTTTTAAATCATCAATACATTTCAAATGATCCATCATGATCATAAAAAATCAAAATGTGTGAAAAAGTCAAGATTGAAAATTTTTCTAACACTTTGAAAAATTTTCAAGTGTTAAAAACATGGTTTTTCATCACTTTCATGTCATTTTTGACCTAGATCCATTTTGATTCAAGAAAAACTCAAAGAATGAAAGTTGTAGATATTGTTACAAGCTTTCGAAATTGTCCAAGCACTTGAAAAAACACTTTGTGTAGCTAGGGTTTTGAAATTGAAACTTAAGGCTCCATAACCATAAATTGTAGGTCATTTTTTAAGATCATAGGACATTTTTTTGCAAAATCTTCCTTCTTGAAGCCTTGTCACCATTTAAGATAGGTAATGGCTTGTAAATATCATATGAGAGTGATTAAGATAAGAATAATATCAAGTTCAAATTTAACCATGGTTAAAAAAAGATTCCATGTGCATTTATGGCAAAAATGTCTTTCTTGCCCTTTAAGGCAAGTTGAAATTTCAAGCCAATCCTTGCCATTGCTTGCCAAACTCCTTTTACTATAAATAGAGGTCACTACTTCACTCTCAAATCACACCAAAGTATTATAAACCAAGCTTTCCTTCTTTCTTTCTTGTTTTTCAAGTTTCAAGTTTCTAAGTTGGAGAAAT
The DNA here is from genome assembly GCA_021764765.1 of Vicia sativa. Taxonomy (NCBI): domain Eukaryota; kingdom Viridiplantae; phylum Streptophyta; class Magnoliopsida; order Fabales; family Fabaceae; genus Vicia; species Vicia sativa. The sequence continues at coordinate 65,556,741 of CM038796.1, read as the reverse complement.
TGCAAAACTCCAAGCCTTGCAATTTCTGAGCAATCCTAGGCTTCAAACACTTTCTAAATATCATTAGAAATTTGTTGAAATCCTTAAGCTAGCACAAAAACTAGCCAAACACATAATTGCCTCCGAACTCCATAAATTGCAATTTTGAGCCTTAACATCAAAACTTCCATCCACTCGTGCATATCTAAATTTTTTACTTCAAACACCTTCCATACACTTCATATGAGTGATCCAAGTACTCATCACTGACCTGTAACATCTCCAATACCAAATTCGAAACTCACTCTAAGTGGCTGCAGTTGGACTTGGGTGGAACGATCCAGGCCATTGCAATTCAAGCTAAGCATCCAGATACCTTCCATAGGGTCCAGTGGAGTTATAACAATCATCAAAACGCAACTGGAAACACTCTAAGAAAGAATCAGATTCTCACTTGAAGAGGTAAGTTGCTCAACTTTGAACTCTTTAATTTCTGCCTTCCAGTTTAAAAATTGCTTGGCCATCTTGTTTCTGCACCTTCACTGATCATAAACCCTCAATCAATTTCACAAATCATGGTCCATAGACGAGTACATATTGATTCTTAGAATTAGGGTTCATCTGTCTTAGTTCAAAATTAATCTTCTTAAGCTCAAAATAAATGAAATTAAACACCACCATTATATTCCTGGGTTCAAAACGAGCAAGTTTGATGTTTACAACTTTTAATTTCATTAAGAAATGAAGAATCCATGGATTGATGAAGGTTGGAGAAGATGATGTTCATGCGCGCGTTTTTCTGTTTATTTTTCAAATTCAAATAATTCGTTTATAATATTATTAATTGAAGTGAAATAAATAAACCGATGTATAGCCACCCTAGTGGTAGTCAGCGGGTTTTTCATGTCCTTACCATGCCATAGGCCTAGGATTCGAATCCCCCTGGGACCTTTTTTTCAAATCTTTTTTCAAAACCTTCTAATTTCGTTATTTTCAAACATTTTCAAAACTTGTTTTTAAATATAATCAAATGGAGGCGTATAAATGACAAGTCAAGCACATGGCTCAGTGGTAAAACTTTTCACTTCTAAGCCAAAGGTCCTGAGTTCAAACCTCCTTAGGACCAAAATCAAAATTCTTACTACTTATTTTCTTCACATTTTCTATCCAACTTCAACATTTTCAAAACTCAATCAAAACTTCTCATTTTGAGATGATTTTTTGCACACTTGTCATTTAATACACCTATTTTATGATTATGTCAAAAAAAATCCAAAAATATTTTCTTTTTGATATATTTTTATAAGGTCAAAAATTAGACGTTTTTAAGTATTTTTAATACTTTTCAAAAATGTTTTCTTTCCGATTTTCAAACCTAATATTTTTCAAAACCTTTTGTGAATACACTTCACTTTTCAAATCATTTTCAAAACTTTCAAAAACATTTCAACTGACTTATGCACCTCTTTTCCATGATCAATTCGATTTGAAAATATAAACTGAACTAGGTTTTTTCCTCGAATTTCCTTCGAATTCTAAATCAAATTGATCATGGGCCTCCCTCACGGTGTAATTCCCAACCATTTTATGTACATATTTATTTCTTTGAACATATCAACCCTTTTTATGTACATATTTATTTCCTTGTAGATATCCACCCTTTTGTGTACATATTCAATTCCTTGTACATATTCAATCATCCTTGCAAATATTCAAGTATAACAAACTTTGTTTGTTGGTTTTCATCCGCTTGTTTATACACTGATTCCATTGGTATTAAGAGGAGTATTGTTCCCGGTGAAACTGCTCTTAAACCAATGGGTCTCCCTTAAGGTGTAAGTCTCATCTCCTTTGTATATATCCAAGTATACTAGCTCATCAGCTCGTTTTAAACACTTGGTAATATTTTCACACATCATTTGTATATATTCAAGTCACACTTGCTTTATTTGCTTATTTTATAACTTGTTTATATATTTACTTCATAAACTCCTATGAATACACAAAGACACTTTATCATATATACTTTTTCATATACGTGTTCATTTATAACACAACAACTAGTACAACAACTAGGTTCCCCATAGCCTTATCTTGGGCTTTGTATAAGACAACTCACCTGTTGAGTTAGCCTTCACTTGGGCTTCATACAAGACAACTCCCCTGCTGAGTTAGCCTCCTCTTGGGCTTCGTTCAAAATAAATCCCTCATTTAGTTTAGCCTTCTCTTGGGCATCATACAAGAAAGAGATCTGGAAATCTATTGCAACCTCCTATTGGGCTTCCAATACAAAGAATCACCTTCACTATGATAGAACCCTAAGAGTATGATTTCCCGATGAAATCAGTCTTGAATCCTAATAGGATGGTTTCTTGGTCAAATCACTGTTAAAGTCGAAGCAACCCATACCCTATAGCTTCCTCTTTAGCTTCATACAAGGACCCTCGATGACCCTCAGAATGCCTCCTCTTGGGCTTACAATACAAGGACCCACAAGCTTCCTAAAAGCATGGCCCTAATCAATAATAAATTTATACTAGATATTTAGACATGTATCATCTCTATGGAAGAATTATCTCATCTATAACATCACATACACATCAAACTTTTTCAAATCAACATCTCTTTCAAACATTTCTTTTTCAAACACTTTTTCAAACAAAACATCTTTTACTTGTAAGTGGAAACGCTTGTACACTCAAGCAAAACGCTCAATGCTTACAATGAAAGATTCAAACATTTTTCAAACATCTTTCTTAACTTGTAAGTGGTAACGCTTGTACACTCAAGCAAAACACCTAATACTTACAATTGAAGATTTAATCAATCAACTTTCAAAAATGTATGTGATGAAATAGATTAGATACATTTTTCATTAAGATGACATTTGTCTTTGTCTCTTAATATAACCCTTTTCTTCCACTAGCATAATTGGGAACTATGATTTCTCTGACTTTCTCAACCTCCCTTTGAGAATACGGAGGCATAAGGTCTCATCCTTGGCGAGCATACTTTTTCTCCCTCAAACCAAACAAACCTTAGTTTCCCTTAGATCCGAGCTACAGATGCTCTAATTCCCACTAGGGGATATGTATGCAGAGGATCCCAATGATCTTTGCGAGCATAATAAAAAAAAATTAGGATCCTACCTAACCTACCTTTCTTAAAACCCAAAGGAGAAACTTTCCCGAAATAAAGTAGCAAATAAAACACACAAACATACAAAAATATGCATAAAAAAGTTCTTGTAGAAGACTATAGATATATAGGGTGCTAATACCTTCATTTTATATAACCAACCCCCTTACCTAGGTCTCTCCCCAATGCGTTGCGTCTAGTTCACGCTAGTCACATCGCATATCATTATTTATTTAGGGTATTTCAACTTCCCATTTTTCCATCTTCTTTTCTTATTTGGAATTCTGATTCGATTGTTTTGAGCCTCAGATTCGAATTCTGATTCGAATTCTGAGTAAATTGTTTTGAGCCTCAGATTCGAATTTTGATTCGTTTCCCTCATTCATTACTTTTTACCGCTAACAGAAAAATGGAGACTCTGCTGGGGAGTACCAAGCTTTCTTTGTTTTCAAAAAGAAAAAAAGGGGTTAAGCTTCATTTGTGCACATGTTTGGTTTTTTATTGTGTGCTTGGTTCTGTTACTCGCAATTTCATCTGATGGAAAAAATCCTAACCCGGATTTAAGAAACATTTTAAGAATTAGGTGGGGGTATAGTCCTATTGACTTACGAGAAGTCTCATTACTCACTAGGTTAATTTGAGATCCCTCGCTCAGTGGAGGTTGTCTTGGGGGTAATTGTGTTTAGCAAGTTAATTGCGAAGACATTTTTGCTTTCAAGGGAACTAGTGAAGCTGAGTGGCTGTAGAACACATAACCCATCCTTGCCATTTAGGATGTAGTGCAGAAGCTATTCAGGTGTAAACTTGGATTAGTTGTCATGTGAGACTACGATCATACGAGTTTTTCTTGAAAAATATTATTGGACTACAAGTAGTTAGCTAATCCGATAATATTTCAAAGAGAAGCGTTGAACCTGTATTATCAGTAGAACATGTTTTGCAGGTGAATAAACCCTTAGAACTTACCCACATTTGGTTCTTATCGTTGGCCTCAGGCTTGTGACTTCAAACGTTTGAACGTGTGTATAACCACTAACCATGTTTGTATCTTTGTGATATTCATGCATTCAGTCAAAATTTCCAAAGAATTTAGAGATTTTTCTTTGCAAACGTTTTAGGTTAGAGGGATCGATGTAAGAAGAAGATATACCAAGAGATACCGTTTTAGGATTCCTGATGTGGAAAAGTTAAAAGAGTTATAATCCTTGGTAGAAGATCCCTCGGATTTCAGAAAATGCTATGGAGCTCTTTTAACTATCTTTAACACTAACGTTGATGAAAGACTTCTTAAAACTTTGGCTCAATTTTACTATCCAGTGTATCGCTGTTTGACTTTCCCTGATTATCAGTTGATGCCTACTTTGGAAGAGTACGCACATATTTTAGGTATCTCAGTGTCTGGAAAAGTGCCCTTCAATGGTTTGGAAGCCATTCTGAAGCCGCAAGTCATTGCAGCGATGACTCATTTAAGGAAATATGAAATAGACAAAAACATGACTACCAAAGGAAATATCTTAGGACTAACTTCAAAGTTTCTAATGGAGAAGGCTTTTAATTTTGCCGAAGTCGGTAGCATGGTAGCTTTTGAAGCTATTTTGGCTTTGCTCATTTATGGGTTGGTGTTGTTTCCCAACGTCCTAAGTTTTGTTGATATCAACGCCATAAGGATCTTTTTGATTGAAAATCCCGTTCCCACATTGCTTGGATATGTGTATTTCTCAATTCATCATAGGAATCGTCAAGGAGATGGAATTATCCTGTGTTGTGTGTCTTTGATGTTCAAATGGATTGTCTCACACTTGCCTAAGTCTCCGATCTTGCGAAAAAATAAAAATGGTTGACATTGGTCTCGAAGACTCTTGTCTCTTACTAATGACGATATTCATTAGTATATCTTGGCCTACAATGAGATGAAAATCATTGAAAGATGTGGAGAGTTTGCCAACATACCTCTCATTAGTACAAAAAGAGGAATTAACTACAAAATTTTAACGAAGCTTTTGCTTTGTGAAAAAAAAAATAGTTTTTAAAACTAAGGATTTAATTAAAGTTAAAAATGATTAAACTAGACGATAAAAAATATATTTAAATCAACTTTATATTGTAAACCATATTCCATCATTTACTATTTTCATTTTCATTTTAGTTATTATTTAATTTTCATTAGAAATAGAGTAAATTTAAATTTAAACTTTTTAAATTTATTATCAATATTTAATAAGATTTAATTAATAATTAAAATTAAAATTTATGAGATTTAAAACTAAAATTAAAATTAAATACAATTATTTGATTGTGTATGTAATAAAATATAAAATTGTAAATAACGTAGTTTATTTGAAGATAGTTTATATTAAAAATGCTACAATAAAACTTGTTTTTTTTTGGGTAAACTCTTGTTATTCTTTTTATATATAGGTATACTTATAAAAACATTACTATTACGCATTGGTTTTCCATATTTTATATTTATTTATATTGTTGTAGCTGTAACACGGTGAACTGACTTTGTAGGTTTTTGTATCGCAAATGTGCGAATAGCAAGAGTCGCCACCGACTTTTCTTTTATCCAATTAAGGGAAGGTGAAAAGAACAGGAAAAGACCTTCGTTAGATTCTGAGTAAGGGAGAAGGTTATGAAAAGGGAAGGTATTAGCACCCCTTTCCATCCGTAGTTATCTACGGGCTCTTAGTTGCTCTTAGATCACTTTTAAAAATTGTGCTTTCTGTGTGTTTGACAAAAATGTTTTGAAAAGGCATTTCGCTTTGACTTTGTAATGATTCATGTAGGAATGTATACAAAGTGTTTGGAAATGTTTCGTTTTGAAAAGAGTTTGAACTTTGATAAAAGTGTGAGGTGTGAAAAGTATTTTGATAGAGCAAGCAACTAAGAGTCTTATTACCTACTCAGAATTGGTCGTTTTCGTGTTGTTTTACGTTCCTTTAGAATAGCGCTATCCATACCATTAGTTGGTAGGTAACTCCATTCATTGGATGTAAGCGGGACATTCGAAGGGACATCGGATGGTCATAGAAAGCAACTTGTAGGAAGTATCCTAGCACATTCGAAGGGACTATCATCATTTTTCGTAGGCGACAATCGAGGGCCAAGATCATGTATTCGTAGGCGACTTCGTGGGTCTTATGATCTTTGTATCGAAGGGACTATGATGATTTATTTTGAAGGCGACGGTGCTAGAATACCTCTACGTTCGAGGGACATGACCATTTGTATTCGTAAAGGCAACGAGAGAGAATTACCCTAAGGGGTGCATGTGTGAAAAGAGTGTGTTGATTCAGATTCATGTTATCTTGAAAATTAGAGTGAGATATGTTTAATTTTATCTTTCCATACACGCCTAATTACTAGCAGATTATAGGGTGCGGAAATTAAAATGCGGGAATATAAAGTGCGGAAAGATAAATCCTACGCTATTACATGGCTTTGGGGCAGATGCATAATTTAAAATGCGGAAAATAAAAGCCCTAATTAAGCTATTACATCCCATGAGCAATTACATAATTGGAAAAAAAAGAAAACGATAAAAAGAAATCGTCCGGAACGAGATAACCTGTGAAAAGATGAGAAATCGGAAAATACGAGGAAATCGAATAAGAGAAAAATGTTAGCAAAAATAATGATTTTTTAAATGAGAAACATATTTCATGCTGGAAATAACATTAATATGCTAAAATAATTTTTTGGGATTTTTTGGAGTTAATTTAATAATTAAAAACTAATTAAAAGTGAATTAAATGATAAAATAGAAATAAAATCAAATATGCATGCAAAATAATATTTTTTAATTTTATAAATTAAATAAACATTTTCTGGAAATAATGCAAAAAGGAAAATATTTTTTGGTATTTTTTAGTACATGATAAAAAATTGTGAAAAGAAATTAAAATGAATGCAAAATATTAAATAAAAAAGAAAATAGAAAAATATGAAAATAATTGAGTTTGTAAAAGAAAATGCAAAAACCGGTCCCTGGCCTATTCGAACTCGTGACCCTGGAGGGTATCCACCAACAGTCTGCGCCTTAACCACTGGGAAAAGTGGCATCTGGTGTTTTAAAAGTTGAAAACAATAGAATATATGTGTAAACGTGTCACTGATATTTGAAAACCAAACACAGTCAGCGCGCGGGCCCCAACTTGAGTACGTGAACGAATCAGATGTCACGATCGTGCCACACATGCAGTCAAGAAGTCAGCGTCGGAGTCAGCCACCGAAACCCTAACGTCGGTCATCTTCTCCGGCGAGTTGATTTTTGAAAACCTGCAAAATAACTAAAATCAAAGCACAAGGATAACCCTACCCCCCTTATTCGACCTCTACGAATTCAATGGTGGTATCCATTTGTGTTGAATCGGCCTGTGTAATGAGTTTCGAAGAAAACGATGAAATCTGCCCTAACAATGGCAAACCTTCATCCTAGCGTTAAACCTTACATGTTATACGTCAGACATGCTCTAATAGATCCCGAACTCAATCAAACAAACAAAAGCGAAAGAATGCATGGATTTTGAAATCAATTTCAAGAAAAACAAACGGTGAGAGTTCAAGGATGCGATCCGCTGGCTTGATGTGGGATTGATTCGACTCACAGGATCCTCAAGAACAAGATTGGATGGATGGTTTTGGCTGAGAAGGGCTGCAAATCAAAATCGATTTTCACCAATTCTTGAAAAAATTTGGCAAAGTTTGGGTTGTTGTAAGGGCTAGGGTTTCGTGTGGCTTGTGATACGACTTGGCTATTTATAGAGTGAATTAGAGAGGAAAAAGAAGGAAAAGATTTGGTTTTGAATGTGCATTGAATAATTTTCAAATAAAATCAAATTTTTGGAGAAAATTTGATTTTCTCTTTAATGTAAGAGCAAGCACGAAATTGGCATGTATCATGGGCTTCCTTGGACCTCAAGTTTAATATAAAATCACTCCTTTTGGAAAAACATCTTATTTTCATATCTTATATAATTTAATTTTAAATTAAATGGTTTTAAATCCAAAAATAAATTAATAAAATAGAAAATTTCCATGGCCAAGCATCAATGGGTCACAAATAACATCATGAACAAGTTTGGATCATAAGATTATAGGCCCATTTGGAAAATTTTGCATTTTGACCAATATCTCCTTTTGTGCAATTGTCCAAAAATGTTCAACTTCTGTATAGTGTATCTTGCTCAATTTTCCACATTTTTGAGTGTTCTTGGACTTTTTGGAAAGGTCTAAGAGTCCTCTAACAAACCACTTTGGTTTCATCTCAATTGGAGTTTCCATGCTCAACATATCTTCAAAACAAAATATTGACTTTTTGTTGACTTTGAAAAGGACCTGTAATGTTTTGGTCCATTCCTTCCAAATGAAGCATTTTTTGAACATTCTTGTGAGACATGAAATTGTAGAGAATGGAATTTCCTTCAAAACAAGAGGTGGTGGAAAAATTTCTGAGAAAGTATGAAGAAGTTATGCTCAGTCAAAGTTTGGTTGACTTTCCACTGAGAAACCCTAATTTAGAAAGTTTGACTTTTGAGCAAATCTTGAGTTTTCTTGATGAATCATGATCAAACCTTGATCAAATGATGAATGTAACTTCAAAATGAGGATGTTGACCAAAAATCATGAAGTTTGACTGTATGTTGACCAGAGTTGACTTTTTGTTCAATACAACTTATTTTCAACCATCTGAGCAATTGTCTGAGGAAACTTGACTTGTGAGGCTTGAAACTTGACATGGAGAATCTTTGAAGCATATGAGGAGGAATGAAGACCATTGGAGATGTTGGAAGTCCATCTTGATCTGAGAATTGTCAAACCCTAGTTTGGGTTGATTGTCAGGAGAGGTTTGTCGATCAACCCTTGAAGAATCCTTGAGTATGGAGGTATGAAATGTCTTGAGATGGTGGAGGGAAAATTTTGGGGTATGTGCCCTGTTCAATCTTCTTGTCTTGGAAGGGTTAGATTGGCATGTTCGCCTTCGTGACACGAGGTAGAAGATGATTGAACACTCGAGTACACCTGAAAATTTGCACTCGCGGTTGGTTGATGATGCGGGAATGGGCTTATAGATTCCATCTGGAGAAGTTGGAGACTTCGCTGGGGAATGAGTCGCACGCTAGACTTGGGATTGTTGATAGGAGAATTGACGGGGATGGGCTTAGGATGCCATCCGTAAAGGTCGGTGCTGAGGAGTGAGCCGTACGCTAGGCTCTGTAGATGTTTCTGGAAGTGAAAGGGGATGGGCTTAAGATGCCATCCAGAGGGAGTCGTACGTTAGAATTCGTGCTCCACTTTGAATGAAGTTATTGGTTTGTATTGGTTTTTAACCAAATATGCAGCATTTTGAAAGTGGAGAAATGTTGACAAGTAGTCGGAGATGGGCTTAAGATGCCATCCAAGGCAACTGAGTCGTACGCCAGACTCTGTAGTTGCTGTTGATAATAAGAGAGAGTCAGAATACATCTTCGTGCTGATTATCACGACAGATAATAGTTGGCAAAATGTGGATAGCTTCTGTTGTGCACGGGTATTGATCCACTTGTTATCGGAGGATAACTGTGATCGTTCGGATAGTTTTCCGTCGGATTGGGTATTAATCACGGATCGTTGTCGGAGGACAACAAGGGCGATCGTTCGGATAGTTTTCCGCCGGATTCGGTCTTAATCCGGACCAGTTGTCGGAGGACAACTAGGGTGGTCTTTCGATAGTTCTCCGTGGATTCGGGTATTAATCTTGGACCGATTTGCGTAAGTGATTTTTCACTTTTTTGAGAAAACAAGAGAAACTTTGATAGAATATTGTTAGTCTTATGCAAGGAATGATGCATGACGATGTGTATGAATGACATATGCATATAAGAGAAATGTATGAATGATAGATGTTGTGGTATTTCAAAACATATCCATCTTGAAGAAGATGCGGATGTTCTGCTTGGAGGATTTCTGACTTCTGTTTGGGGACGGAAACCCTGAGAAGAAAGAAAACTTTGATTCCTCCGGTGCACTATCTGACCAAGTCTTGGGCCTAGATATTGTTGAGGATGGTAGAGATCGAGAAACACGTTGTTGAGGATCTCATACATAGACCTATTTGGGAGAGTGGGAGGTACTCTGGGGATCTTGCGCGTAAATCCTGCTGGAGAGTGTTTGATAGTTGCTGAGAGACCGAGTTAGAAGGATCTGGGGGCCCGTTGTAATATCTAGCTGGGGAAAAAGGATGTAGGTTTCCTCCGGTGCACTACCTTACAAAGTTTCAAGTCTGGATACTGCTGCTGTCGGGGAAAAGGGGAATGTTGAGAGACACCTTGTTGGGGATAAATACCTCGGCTAGGGGATGAAATGTTATTGCTCGAAGATGGGTGTGGCCCGATTAAGTTGAGTGGAATCACTGCTTGGGGGTCCTCCTCTTCTTTGCTGGGGAAGGTTTTGTGGTGAGTGACATCTCTGTGGGGATCATGCTCTATGGGGGAAATGCATTGGTGACTTTCGTCGTCATCTCAATTCCTAGAGCCTGTAGCAATTACTTTCGTATGTTCACTTTTCGCATGTTTGTGAATAGATTTTTATTGTTAGATGCATATAATCATTCAAAGCAAACGTTGGACTTTATGCAAACAACAATAGCAAAAATTGTAAAGAAAGAACTTGTATTTATTTGAAAGGTGGCGTATGGCCAAGTAGTTTGTATACACGAAAAGTAAAAAGCTATGCGGAAACAATCTCGTTAAGTTCCAACGATGCTAGTACTCATATATTTCAACTATCTCATCTCCTTGATGCAAGTAGAAAGTGAGTAGACTAATTGTCGCCATTTGAATCTTGAATGCTGATAGTAGTCTGTAGATAGGTGATCTGGACGAGACATAGTCGTACGCTTAAATCCCTAACTTTTTCCTAGACCGCCCTTCGGGTTTCATCTACCAGATACCCTTTTTGCCCAAGTCGCCTTTTCAGGTTTTCGACTTGCCGGGTGTACATGTTTTGTATATATCCTTAACTTTTGCCCGAATCCTTTTGGTTCGCCAGGATGCCCTTATTTTTGCCTAGGTCCGTCGACCTAGCGGGTCTCTTTCATGCGTAGTATTTTTTGACTATGTCTGGGTTCACAGGGTGTGGGAAGTCTTCACCATCCATGGTGCTAAGTATCATAGCTCCAGGAAAATCTTTGACTACAAACGGTCCCTCGTAGGTGGGATTCCATTTGCCCCTGGGATCACCTTGTGGAAGAATGATGCGCTTGACTACTAGATCACCGACTTGGTAGACTCGGTGTTTGACCTTCTTGTTAAATGCTATGATCATCCGTTTCTGATAGATCTGTCCATGGCAGATGGATGCGAGTCGTTTCTCATCAATCAAGTTAATCTGGTCAAGGCGAGTCTGAATCCAATCGTCTTCGCCTAACTCTGCGTCTTGGAGGACTCTGGTTGAGGGAATCTGAACCTCGATGGGTAGGACCGCTTCCATACCGTACACAAGAGAGAAGGGGGTTGCCCCTGTCGATGTCCGTAATGTAGTGCGATAACCATGAAGAGCGAATGGTAACATCTCATGCCAATCTTTGTAATTCACTGTCATTTTCTGTATAATCTTCTTAATGTTCTTGTTGGCTTCCTGCGCCATTCATCTTAGGTCGATAAGGAGAAGAGTTGTGATGCTTGATCTTGAACTGCGTGCAGAGTTCGGTGATAATCTTATTTTGAGATTGGAGCCATTATTCGTGATAATCCTTTCGGGAGTGCCATATCGACCAGATAAGATTATGTTTGATGAATCGAGCCACAACATTCTTGGTAACGATGAAAGCGAGCTTCTACCCATTTGGTGAAATAGTCAATTGCCACAAGGATGAAGCGATGTCCATTGGAAGTGTGGGCTTGATTTCTCGATCATGTCAATGCCCCACATTGCAAAAGGCCAAGGAGCTGTTAGAACATTTAGAGTACGGAGGTACGTGCACTTTGTGCATATATCGGCATTTGTGACAAGATCGAGCGTAGCGGTGACAATCGACTTCCATGGTGGACCAATAGTTGTTCTCGAATCTTCTTAGCCATCGTATGTCCACCGGTGGGTACCAAATGCGCCGTGTAACTCTTCCATGTTATGTTCCTTTGTTTTCCGGTCTACAGTAGATAGCACAAATCGTGATTGCGCTTGTATAGGATGCCGTTCTTGAGGAAGAATTTGGATGCAAATCTTCTCAAGAATTTCTTATCGTTTGGATGCCCTGCGGGATATTCACGAGTCTCAAGATACCTCTTCACGTCGTAGTACCAAGGTTTCTCTCGTATCAAGCTCATAACAATACGGTTCGTCGAACTTCTCGATGATGATCAGGGAGCCTCGTTGTCCCACCTAACCTTGAACATAGACGACATAGTAGCGTCAACAATGATTCTCTTCTCGTGGAATGTGATTGAAAGTGATCTCTTGAGTAAGGAATCAAACTCGAACATGCTCTCGATATGGAATGAGATTCGGATGCTTCAGTATCCCACTCGCTTAATCGACGATCACCAAAGCCGAGTCTCCATATACTTGCAAGAACTTGATTCTTAAGTCAATAGACTTTGATACCCATGATGCACGCTTCGTATTCGGCCATGTTGTTGGTGCAACTGAAACATAATCGGGCGGTGAAAGGCGTGTGTCCGCCTGTAGGAGATGTAATGATGGTGCCAATGCCATTGCCAAGTGCGTTTGAGGCTCCATCAAAGACCATAGTCCATCGGGATCCTTGTTCAGGTCCCGTGCGGGCACAGTTCTTCTGTCGATGACTAGTAAAACAAATTCGAACTGCATAGACTGATAGTCATCTACGGCTTGATGAGCCAAATGATCGGCTACTACACTCCCTTTGATTGCTTTGTAAGAAGCGTACTGGATGTCATACTCGGTCAAGATCATTTTCCATCTTGCTATTCTTCCAGAGAGAGCTGGTTTCTCAAATATGTATTTTATCGGATCCATCTTGGAAATCAACAAAGTAGTGTGAGTCAACATATCTGTCTTAGTCGGTGACGAGCAGCCAAAGCGTTGCAAGTTTTCTCAGCTGTGAGTATCTTGTTTCACGGTCGGTAAACTTTTGCTAAGGTAGTATATTGCATACTCTTTTCGACCTGACTCGTCATGTTGCCCCAACACACCCATTGAGTTCTCTAACACTGTCAAGTACATGATAAGAGGTCTTCCTTCGGCGGGCGGCATCAGGATGGGAGGATTCTGTAGGTACTCCTTGATTTTGTCAAAAGCGACCTGGAAATCGTCATTCCATTCTACCACTTTATCTTTCTTAAGTAACTTGAAGATTGGCTCACAAGTAGCAGTTAAGTATGCAATGAATCTGGCAATGTAATTCAATCGGCCCAAGAAACCTCTGACTTCCTTCTCGGTGCGGGGAGCTGGCATTTCTTGAATAGCCTTAACCTTGGCGGGGTCAACCTCAATACATTTACCACTGACAACAAACCCTAGGAGTTTACCGGATCTGACTCCAAAGGTACACTTGTTAGGATTAAGTCTCAACCTGTATTTCTTCAATCTATCAAACAGTTTCTGCAAATGATCAAGATGTTCTTCTTCAGTCTGTGATCGAGCTATCATGTCGTCGACGTAGACCTCTATCTCGTGATGAATCATGTCATGAAGTATTGTCACCATAGCACGCTGATAAGTGGCGCCTGCGTTCTTCAACCCGAACGGCATAACCTTGTAGCAGAAAGTGCCCCACTGTGTAACAAAAGTAGTCTTTTCCATGTCTTCAGGAGCCATTTTGATCTGATTGTAACCGGAGAAGCCATCCATGAAGGAGAAAACCTTATGCTGAGCGGTGTTGTCAACCAGAACATCAATATGAGGAAGTGGGAAATCGTCTTTCGGATCTCTGTAATCCACACACATTCGTACCTTGCCATCCTTCTTGGGCACAGGCACCACATTAGCTACCCACTATGGATAAGAAGTAACAGCTAAAAAACCGGCGTTGAACTGTTTCATAACTTCAGCTTTAATTTTCTCTGACATCTCAGGACGCATGCGACAACCTACATTTCACCGAGAAAACCTTCTTTTGTCGGCAATCGGTGTACCACAATATCAATGTCCAACCCTGGCATGTCTTCATATGACCAGGAAAAAACCTCAATATAGTCTCGTAGCATCTGAACCAACCTTTCTTTAACACTATTCTCAAGACCCGCTCCTATCTTGATCTCTTTTCATCTTCATCGACCCAATTCACAACCTTAACTGCTCTTCGTGTGGCGTATAACTCGTTCTTCTTCTTGTAGCGATCGACAAGTTCTCCGGCACTTCACAATCCTCCTCACTTTCGTCTTGGCTTGGTAGATCGAATTATCAAGTCATATTTAGCAATAGCATAGCTGTTATCAACGAGATTCGGAGTGATTTTGCAGTGTATCATGTGGGTGTGTGTAAGAAACACATAGCTTTTTGAAGGGGTGATAAAGTAAAAGAAAGAAAACAACAATTGAATGCAAAAGTCCAACGATTAGATTGAATGAAAATATGCAAATGACAGATAATAACCCTCACAAACGAGCCATGATGCCCCGGGCAAGGCACTAGGCTTTAGAGTTTATCGTTCAGAACATAAAGAAATACGAAAAGCAAAACAAAACAAGAGCAATTACTCCTGACTAAAGGAGATTGGTATGAGCGTCTTGATCTTCCAATTGTTGAGCCTTATGCGGGTTGGGAAGATCCACTTGCCGATGTCGAGATCGTTGTCGTCGTCTTCTATAGCATGGATTCCACTTTGGCTGATGCGGAAAGGAAGCTGGCCGGTACGTTCGCGGCGTATTGTCTTCTGACCTTTGATGGTGAAGCCTAAACCAGTCTTGTCAGATTTGAAAGGAAGATCAGGGAGCTGACCCCAAATAGAACTACCTCCTTCCTCCACTGCAGCTTGAGCATCTTTCGTGAGGCCATCCTAGGCGGAACTTTAGCAACCGGGGTGGAGGAGAGTCGGCGTGACTGGAATTGTTTCAAAAGCTTGAGGGAGTCTCGAGAATTCACCCTCCACCTCGAGGTATCGGAATGTAGATGATGACCATATATTCCTCTTCACCATATCTTGTAACAACCTTCCCTTTCACGGTACTTGACCGATGCAAGGTAGAAGTATGACTTTGCCCATGTATCCAAGGCGTCCAAGTAGGCAAGAGTGGACGGATGTCCATGACAGAAAGTGGAGTCAAAGTCGGGAACCGACTTTGTGGCGAATGAGCTCTCAAGCACTTCGCTTAGAACCATCAAAAGCTCTCACAATTATATCCGGGTCTCGGAACCAACCCTTGATATCAAGTCGATCAAAAGCGGTCTTGGAAGGATATTAGGCGAACCGGTATCCACCAAGACATGAGATAAGGTAGTACCTTTGCATTCGATAAATGTGCAAGGCTTTGTTGTGTTTCCTTAGAATCAAATCGACATCGGAGAAGCCTAGGCCGTTGTTGGCGGCCGGGCTAGCAATACAAACTTCAATGGTTAGTAGTAGTGTCTTGCGATGCGTGAGCATTCTTGAAACTTCACTAAGGCGTTAGCATGAGCCTCGAGCACAAGAGTAGAGCAAGCATGGAGATCTTGGACGGAGTCTGTCCCAACTGTTCCACAACATTGTAGTCACTCTTTTTGATGATCTTCAGAATTTCCTCCATTTCTTGTTTGGAGGTGTCTTCAGTAACTTCCTTTGGTACTTCTGGTTGAGTAGGGTGAGTCACTGACTCTTTCCCTCTAGCTTGGGGAATGGATTGAATAGCTGGAATGCGAGCTGGAGTCGCGGTGTCTTTTGGAGGAGAGATTTGGAGAAAACCCTTAGGTTCGATCACCTTACTTGATCCGGTGATGTTGTCAATGTCAGGAATGGTAGCTTCAACTGTAAGATCTTCAATAGTCAGAGGGTCTTGCTTGACGCCATGATAGTAAACATCAGCTCCATAATTCCAAGGGATAGCCTTGTTAGAGGAATATGGAACTGGTTTGGGAGAAGTAATGATGAGAGGTGCCACTCTAGGCACAAGATCAGCAGAGGAAATCCTTATGGTGTTAACATCAGCATGGTCTTCTGGGAAATCGTCACCCCATCCGGTCACTTTAACATCTTCAATAGGAATCTTGTAGCTTTCAGGAACAGTGTACTTCACCATGTAGTTGTACTTTCCACTTGGCTGCCCCAAGGTATCCCACACAGATGGTGCAGTTTCGTTCACATCTTCGATCTTCAGTTTAGACATATCTTCACACAGCTTCTGCACAGGTGGTTTTAGAAATAGTATCTCACGGTTATCCATCATGCCGAACACGTCTTCTCAACCAAGCACAACCATCAGTGCGAGATGGGCACCAACGACAATTCTGGGCATCACGGGTTGACACCGCTTGTAGCAAATTCTTCTTAACAGTCATCAGAGGAATGGTCAAGTCATGTATGTTGAAAACATAAGTATCATCGCCAACAGCATTGGAACTCTTGTCATGGTTAGGCATAGGTGCGTTGATCACATTCGAGTCTCAAGGAGGTCAAACTCAATGCTTAGCTTCAATCATGTCTTGAATCTTGTTCTTCAGAGCCCAACAGTCATCAGTGTTATGTCCAGGGCTATTGGAATGGTAAGCACACTTAGCATTAGGATTGTATCTCGGAGAGGAAGTGTTGATGTTTTGAGGAGGATCCCTCAAGGTGACCAGCTCTGCTATCAACATGTGTTGCAAGGTTTGCAACAATGGCATGTTGCTCTTTGTAAGCTGCATCTTCGTGGGCGTTAAGCTCGCGTTGTCTCACCGAGTTGTCTTGATGTAGGATTGGAGATCACAACTGCCCCCACAGATTGAGCACGGTCGGTCTTGGCTCGATTTTTCTGACCATACACAGCATTAGTTTCTTTCTTACCACCAAAAGATCTCTTTGCAGCATTTGAAGATGTCTCTATCTGAATCTTTCCACTTTTGATACCAGCTTCAATACGCTCTCCTGTCAATATCAACTCGGTGAATCCGGTGAAGAGTTTCAATCGGATGATTGAAGAATGGGCTGTCGGTGTTCCCATGAACATATCAACCAACTCCCTATTGGACAAAGGTGGTTGAACTCTGCCTGCTAGATCTCTCCATTTCTGAGCATACTCTTTGAACTTCTCATCGCGACCCATGGACATGCTCTGTAGCTGCATGCGAGTGGGTGTCAATTCAGCATTGTACTCATACTGCTTGTAGAAAGCATTTGCTAATTTACTCCAGGTACGGATACGGTCATTCTCTAGCTGATAATACCACTCCAGCGAGTTAGGACAAACTCTCTTGAAAATAGTGCATCCATAACTTTCATCATCGGTGTGGGGTTGATCTTTGAACATAGGACTTCAAATGCACCGGACAAGACATGCCATCATACTTGGCAAAGTTGGAACTTTGAACTTAGGAGGAATCACCACACGGGGACAAGGCTCGGATCATCGAAATTTAACCGGACATCTTGGGTTTTCCACGACATTGGTCTTGAGTTGTTTGTACTTGTCATCTTCATCAGAGTACTGGCTATGGTCAGAGCGATCTTCTCCCTCCTTCTTAGGCTCACGCTGGTCATCTTCATTACCCTCGACACTCCCCTCATTCTTGACACTTCCTTCAGAGAGCTCTATCCGACTGACCCTCTTAGGACCACCTTTGTAGCATCTGCCCATGTTGAGAAGACCAACAACCTTCTTCTTTCTGTTGATGAGCTTCTTCAGATCCTCTTGGCCTTGGACCAAGCTGGTGAACATCTGTTGGAACCGAGCATTCGAGCACAGGAGATCTTTGTTAAGAGCCATTTCTGCTAAAATAAATAGCGAGCAAATGAGAAAACCAATCTTCAATGTACTTGTGATGCAATGTTATGTGTCATACCCCAAAATTTGCCCTCCTACTTCTCAAGACATTTTATACATCCATGCTCAAGGGTTCCTCAAAGGTTTATCAGACAAAAACCTCTCCTAGACAATCAACCCAAACTAGGGTTTGGTATTTCTCAGATCAAGATGGACTTCCAACATCTCCAATGGTCTTCATGCCTCCTCATATGCTTCAAAGATTCTCCATGTCAAGTTTCAAGCCTCACAAGTCAAGTTTTCTCAGACAATTACTCAGATGGTTGAAAATCAGTTGTATTACACAAAAAGTCAACATACAGTCAAACTTCATAATTTTTGGTCAACATCCTCATTATGAAGTCACATTCATCATTTGATCAAGGGTTGATCATGATTCATCAAGAAAACTCAAGATTTGCCCAAAAGTCAAACTTTCTAAATTAGGGTTTCTTAGTGAAAAGTCAACCAAACTTTGACTGAGCATAACTTCTTCATACTTTCTAAGAAATTTTTCCACCACCTCTTGTTTTAAAGGAAATTCAATTCTCTACAACTTCATGTCTCACAAGAATGTTCAAAAAATGCTTCATTTGGAAGGTATGGATCAAAACATTACAGGTCCTTTTCAAAGTCAACAAAAAGTCAACTTTTTGTTTTGAAGATATATTGAGCATGGAAACTCCAATTGAGATGAAACAAAAGAGGTTAGTTAGAGGACTCTTAGAGCTTTCTAAAAAGTCCAAGAAAACTCAAAAATGTGGAACATTGAGCAAGATACACTATTCAGAAGTTGGGCAATTTTGGACAATTGCACAAAAGGAGATTTTGGTCAAAATGCAAAATTTTCCAAATGGGCCTATAATCTTTTGATCCAAACTTGTTCATGACATTATTTGTGACTCATAAATGCTTGGCCATGACAATTTTCTATTTTATTAATTTATTTTTGAATTTTAAACCATTTAATTCAAAATTAAATTATATAAAATATGAAAATAAGATATTTTTTCAAGGAGAGTGATTTTATATCATGCTTGAGGTCCAAGGAAGCCCAAAATACATACCAATTTCGTGCATGATCATTCATTTAAGAGAAAATCAAATTTCTTTCAAAAAATTTGATTTTATTTGAAAATCATTGTTGAGTTTGAACGTCCAAATCGCGTGATGCCATGACTAGGGTTTTGGAACTGTTGAGTTTCGAACTGATAGCTAGAGGCACTTTCAGGAAAAACTGATACCAGCATTGGACTCAGAAGGGTCGATTTAGGGGGATAGGGTGTTCTTTTTCTGTTTATTCATCGTATTTCGCAGGTTTGAGAAATTGAATGGCCGGAGAAGACGACCGGAGCTAGGGCTCCGGCGTCGTGGACTCCTTTGACCGGCAGCGAGCGTGCGTGGCGTTTCTGGGCAATCCGATTGGCTCTCTCATTCAACCTGGGGTCCACGCGTGCTGACTTGTTTTCAAACACATCTAGGACGCGTCATCACTATATTGAATTGATTTTGTCTTTTCCAACACCAAATGCCAAGTGTCCCGGTGGTTAAAGGCGTGGTGTGCAAAGATACTCCTCCACAGTCACGAGTTCGAGCCTCATCAGGACCACTTTTGTTTTTCTTTTCACAAACTCAACCTTTTTCTTATTTTTCCATATTTTCTTTTTATTTAATATTTTTGCATACATTTTAATTAATTTCAACAATTTTTTATCATGCATTAAAAAACACCAAAAAATATTTTTCTTTTTGCATTATTTCCAGAAAATGTTTATTTAATTTATAAATTAAAAAATATTATTTTGCATGCATATTTAATTTTATTTCTAATTTATCATTTAAATCACTTTTAATTAGTTTTTAATTATTAAATTATCTCCAAAAAATCCCAAAAAATTATTTTAGCATATTAATGTTATTTCCAGTATGAAATATTTTTCTCATTTAAAAATTATTACTTTTGCTAACATTTTTCTCTTGTTCGATTTCTTTGAATTTCCCGATTTCTCATCTTTTCACAGGTTATCTTGTTTCGGACGATTTCTTTTATCGTTTTCTTTTTCCAATTATGTAATTGCTCATGGGATGTAATAGTTAATTAGGGCTTTTATTTTCCATGCGTTTAAATTATGTATCGCCCCAAAGCCATGTAATAGCGTAGGATTTATCTTTCCGCACTTTACATTCCGCATTTTAATTTCCGCACCTTATAAACTGTTAGTAATTAGGCATGTATGGCAAGACTAAAATTGAACATAGCTCACTCTAATTTTCAAGATAACATGAATCGAATCAACACACTTTTTCACACATGCACCCTTAGGGTAATTCTCTCGTTGCCTACGAATTCAAATGGTCAAGTCCCTCGAACGTAGAGGTATTCTAGCACCGCTGCCTTCAAAACAAATCATCATAGTCCCTTCGATACAAAGATCATAGACCCACGATGTCGCCTCCGAATACATGATCTTGACCCTAGATTGTCGCCTACGAAAAGTGATTATAGTCCCTTCGAATGTGCTACGTTACTTCCTACAAGTTGCTTTCTATGACCATAACGATGTCCCTTCAAATGTCCCGCTTACATCCAACAAATAGAGTTACCTACCAACTAATGGTATGGATAACGCTATTCTAAAGGAACATAAATAACACGAAAACGACCATTCTAAGTAGGTAATAAGACTTTTAGTTGCTTGCTCTATCAAAATACTTTCCACACCTCACACTTTTGTCAAAGTTCAAACTCTTTTCAAAACGAAACATTTCCGAACACTTTGTATACATTCCTACATGAATCATTACAAAGTCAAAGCGAAATGCCTTTTCAAAACATTTTTGTCAAACACACAGAAAGCACAATTTTAAAGTGATCTAAGAGCAACTAAGAGCCCGTAGATAACTACGGATGGAAAGGGGTGCTAATACCTTCCCTTTTCATAACCTTCTCCCTTACTCAGAATCTAACGAAGGTCTTTTCCTGTTCTTTTCACCTTCCCTTAATTGGATAAAAGAAAAGTCGGTGGCGACTCTTGCTATCCGCACATTTGCGATACAAAAACCTACAAAGTCAGTTCACCGTATTACAGAACTGGCAACTCTGCTGGGGAGACACCCTAAAGAGAGAATTGCCTTAGGGATTTCTAGATCACCTTTATTGCTTTTTGTTTGACTTGTATGCTTTATCTTTAAGGGTTTCTTGGGTGTTATATTTGTGGGAGATCCTACACCAGGATCCGGGTTTCCTTTTAGGTAAGTAGCAATAAATCGTCGCGACCGTTAGACGTATATCGAAACGGTCAATATGATGGCTACGTTAGTGTGACACTTTGGATGTCCTGATACTCTTCATTTCCAAGTTGAGGATAGTATTTGGCTTCTGCGTGGTGTCATCAAGCACTAACTAAACTTTTAGAACCTTAATTGACCCATCTTAGCCATTAGAAGGTAGTGAGATGGCCGGATTTGGTGCAGACTAAGGTTGGTTGATACTCGATGCTACGCTCACTGAGATCAGACTTTTGGGATATTTTCGGTCGACCACTTGGTAGTCGTATTGAAATAAACGCCTACGAGAAAGATCAATGATGTGAGATTCCTAGAACCCGGTTACTATTATAGGACAGGATGAACCAACTCAAACTTTTGGTGGGGTAATCACCTATACCTCATGCAAGCCTTAAACCTAGGCTCATTGTGTGAATTGTTTGTGTGTGCTAAACATGACATCATGACATCATTCGCATTGCATATCATTTCTAACTATTTCAAGGACCTAGGGATTTATCTTTGCTCTATTTTGTAGGGTATTATGGCTTCTAGAAAGACTATCCGAATCAACTTCATGGGTATACCTTCTCAGCTCAAAGAATTGGTTTCAGAAATTCTCGACCATGCTCAGTTCATCAAAAGACATGGTTACCTACTTGACTTGGTTATCTCCGGTTTTGAAGAAGATATGATGCATGTCCTATTCCAGTTCTTTGATCCGAAACACCATTGCTTTACATTCCCAGATTATTAGTTGGTTCCTACCTTGGAAGAGTTCTCTAAGCTACTTGGGGTACCTATTCTTGACCAAATGCCATTCACCGGTTTGGAAAAGGTCCCTAAGTACGAAGACATTGCATCAGCCTTACATCTTAAGCGCTCAGACATTGAAGCCAATTGGGAAACCAGAAGTGGAGTTAAGGGTTTACTTCCCAAGTTCTTAATTAAGAAAGCCCGAGAATTCCTCAAAGTTATGAGTTTCCATGCATTCGAAGACATTGTGGCCTTGCTAATCTATGGTTTGGTTCTATTTCCTAACTCGGACCAATTCATAGATGTCAACGCCATCAAGTTGTTTCTTACCCGCAATCCAGTGCCTACTTTACTTGGAGACATCCTACATTCTCTTCACACTCATACCATCAAAAGACAAGGAACTCTCATGTGTTGCATACCGTTACTATCCAGGTGGTTTATTTCGCACCTTCCTCCATCAGTTTTGAAGAACGAGCAAAGGTTGAGATGGTCTCAAAGGTTAATTTCACTCTCTCATTCAGATATCCGTTGGAATCTTTTCTCTCAAAAAGATTTCACCTTCATTGAGCGTTGTGGAGAATTCCCTAATATACCACTACTTGGTATAAGGGGAGGTATTACTTACAATCCTTCTCTAGCTCTACGTCAGTTTGGTTTTGCTCGAAGAGATGGCCCACATGATATGCTTCTCCAAGATATTGTGTTCGACTACAACCATGATCTCCAGAATTACCGACGAAGGTTTATACACGCTTGGGGCATGGTAAAGAAGACTGATACCAAGACTTTGGGGCACCAGAACTCCATTCCTTGGGAACCTTACCTCAAATGGGTGAGAGCTCAAGCTCAAAACCTCATAATGCCATTCACGCCTGTTTTACCAGTAATTATGGAACCTGTTGCTATAGGTGACGAATCCTATATTATTCTCCATCCTGACATGCCTACTGATTTTGAAGACTTGAAGAGATCTTAGATTCAGCTTAAAGAAGAAAGGGATACCTTTGAAGCTCAGTGTTACGCAAGCGAGAAGAAGGTACTAGAGTTGACAAAGCTACTTCACGAAGAGCGGAACATCAGTGCCTACCTCGGCACCAAGAGGAAGCGCCCATGGGAGACTTAGAGCTCTCGGATTTATATGTTTTCTTTTATTGTTTTGAACTATCTTTTGTACTTAAAAAGAAAATTAATAAAGAGAGAACTAATAAATGTTTGTTCGTTGCTTGTTTAACAAATTTAAATCTCTAAGTTCCTTGAAAACATTGCATTGCATTCGCATAAACATTGCATATCATAGCATAAAATTGCATCACAGGTACATTGAAGATTGGTTTTCTCATTTGCTCGCTATTTATTTTAGCAGAAATGGCTCTTGAACAGTCCGTCAAAGATCTCCAGGCTCAGAATGCTCAGTTCCAGGAAATGTTCACCAGCTTGGTCCAAGGCCAAGAAGATCTGAAGAAGCTCATCAACAGAAAGAAGAGGGTCGTTGGTGTTCTCAACATGGGTAGACGCTACAAAGGTGGTCCTAAAGTGGTCAGCCGGATAGAGCTCTCAGAAGGAAGTGTCAAGAATGAGGGGAGTGTCAAGGGCAATGAAGAAGGCAGCCAGCGTGAGTCTGAGAAAGAGAGAGAAGATCGCTATGATCATGACCAATACTCTGATGAAGATGACAAGTACAAGCAACTTGAAGACCGTCTGAATGCTGTGGAAAATTTGAAGATGTCCGGGCTGAATTTTGATGATCTGAGTCTTGTCCCGGGTGTGGTGATTCCTCCTAAGTTCAAAGTTCCAACTTTTGCCAAGTATGATGGCATGTCTTGTCCTAAGGGTCAGAAGATGATACGCCGCGAACGTGCCGGCCAGCTTCCTTTCCGCTTCAGTCAGAGTGGAATCCATGCTATAGAAGACGACGACTACGACTTCGACATCAACCAGTGGATCTTCCTAACTCCAGACAATGGGCTCAGCAATTGGAAGACTGAAGACGTCATACTAATCTCCTTTAGTCAGGAGTAATTGCTCTTGTTTTTGTTTTGCTTTTCGTATTCCTTTATGTTTTGAACAATAAACTTTGAAAGCCTAGTGCCTTTCCCAGGGCATCATGGCTCGTTTGTGAGGGTTATTATCTGTCATTTGCATATTTTCCTTCAATAAAATCGTTGGACTTTTGCATTCTATTTTTTCTTTCTTTTACTTTATCACCCTTCAAAAGCTATGTGTTTCTTACACACCACGTGATAACTGCGAGAATCACTCGAATCTCGTTGATAACTATGCTATTGCTAAATATGAGTTCGATAATCCGATCTACCAAGCCGAAGGCGAAAGTGAGGAAGATTGTGAAGTGCCGGAGAACTTGTCGGGCTGCTGGAAGAAGATCGAGTTATCTGACCACACGAAGAGCATGTTGAGGTTGTGAATTTGGTCGATAAAGGCAGAAAAGAGATCAAGATAAGGCGGGTCTTGAGAGCGGTGTTAAAGAAAGATTCGGTGTTACGAGATTATATTGAGGTTTTTCTTGGTAAATGCGAAAACATGTCGGGTTTAGACATTGATATCGTGGTACACCGATTGCGACAAAGAAGGTTTTCTCGGTGAAAGAAGTTTCGTCGTGTCGTCTGAGATGTCAGAGAAAATCAAAGCCGAAATTATGAAGCAGTTCAACGCTGGTTTCTTAGCAGTTACTTCCTATCCATAATGGGTTGCGAATGTGGTACCTGTGCCTAAGAAGGATGGTAAAGTACGAATGTGTGTGGATTACAGAGATCTGAACAAAGCGAGTCCGAAAGGCGATTTCCCACTTCCTCATATTGATGTTCGGTTGACAACACCGCTCGGCAAGGTCTTCTCCTTTATGGATGGTTTCTCCGGTTACAATCGGATCAAAATGGCTCCACGAAGACATGGAAGACTACTTTTGTTACACAGTGGGGCACTTTCTGCTACAAGGTTATGCCGTTCGGACTGAAGAACGCGGGCGCCACTTATCAGCGTGCTATGGTGAAATTATTTCATGACATGATTCATCACGAGATAGAGGTCTACGTCGTCGACATGATAGCTCGATCACAGACTGAAGAAGAACATCTTGATCATTTGCAGAAACTGTTTGATAGGTTGAAGAAGTATAGACTGAGACTTAATCCTAACAAGTGCACCTTTGGAGTCAGATCCGGTAAACTCCTAGGGTTTGTTGTCAGTGGTAAAGGTATTGAGGTTGATCCTGCCATGGTTAAAGTTATTCAAGAAATGCTAGCTCCCCTCACCGAGAAGGAAGTCAGAGGTTTCTTGGGCCGATTGAATTACATTGCCAGATTCATTGCACACCTAACTGCTACTTGTGAGCCAATCTTCAAGTTACTTAAGAAAGATCAAGTGGTAGAATGGAATAACGATTGCCAGATCGCTTTTGACAAAATCAAGGAGTACCTACAGAATCCTCCTATCCTAATGCCGCCCGCCGTAGGAAGACCTCTTATCATGTACTTGACAATGTTCCAGAACTCAATGGGGTGTGTGTTGGGGCAACATGACGAGTGCAGTCGAAAAGAGCATGCAATATACTACCTTAGCAAAGCGTTTACCGGTGAAACAAGATACTCAACTTGAGAAAACTTGCAACGCTTTGGGTTGGGCTGCTCGACTAGGACGATATGTTGACTCACACTACCTTCGATTTCTAAGATGGATCCGATAAAATACATATTTGAGAAACCAGCTCTATCGGAAGAATAGCAAGATGGCGATGATCTTGACGAATCGACATCCGTACACTTCTCGAGCGATCAAAGGAAGTGTAGTAGCCGATCATTTGGCTCATCAAGCCGTAGATGGCTATCGGTCTATACAATTAATTTCGGACGAAGATGTTTTGCTAGTTACTGATTGCGAAGAACCGAGGCCGGACGAAGGACACGAACAAGGATTCCGATGGACCATGGTTTTGATGGAGCCTCAACGCACTTGCAATGGCATTGGCGCCATCATTACATCCGCTACTGAGGACCGCCTTTCACCGACCGATTATGTTTGATTGCACAACAACATGGCGAATCTGAGCGTGCATCATGGGTATCAAAGTGCTATTGACTTAAGAATCAAGTTCTTGCAAGTATATGGAGACTCGACTTTAGTGATCGATCGATTAAGGCGAGTGGGATCGAAACATCCGAATCTTATTCGTGTCGAGCATGTTACGAGTTTGATCCCTACTTGAAGAGATTACTGGACACATTCCGCGAAGAGAATCGGTTGGCGGCGCATTAGCTACTATATCGTCTATGTTCCAGTCAAATGGAACAACGAGGCTCCCGGATCATCATTGAGAGGTTTGAAGAACCGGTATTATGAGCTTGATACGAAGAGAAACCTTGGTTCTAAGTGAAGAGGTATCTTGAGACTCGGGAATATCCGAGGGGCATCATCAACGATAAAGTTTTTGAGAAGGTTTGCATCCAAATTCTTCCTCGACGGCATCTTATACAAAGCAATCACGATTTGTGCTTACTTCTTTGTGTAGACCGGAAAAATGAGCGTATCATGGAAGAGTTACGAAGCGCATTTGGCACCACTCCAGTGGACATACGATGGCTAAGAAGATTTTGAGAACAGGTTACTATTGGTCCACCATGGAAGCTGATTGTCACCGCTATGCTCGATCTTGTCACAAATCCCAGATATATGCAGACAAAGTGCACGTACCTCCAGTACCTCTGAATGTTCTAACAGCTCCTTGGCCTTTTGCAATGTGGGGCATCGACATGATCGGAGAAATCAAGCCCACAACTTCCAACGGACATCGTTTCATCCTTGTGGCAGTTGACTATTTCACCAAATGGGTAGAAGCAGCCTCGTTTGCATCTGTTACCAAGAATGTTGTGGCTCGATTCATCAAATATAATCTTATCTGTTGATATGGCACTCCCGAAAGGATTATCACAAATAACGGCTCCAATCTCAACAATAAGATGATCACCGAGCTCTGCACGCAGTTCAAGATCAAGCATCATAACTCTTCTCCTTATCAGCCAAAGATGAATGGCGATGTGGAAGCCGCCAACAAGAACATCAAGAAGATTATACAGAAGATGACAGTGACGTACAAGGATTGGCATGAGATGTTACCATTCGCTCTTCATGGTTATCGCTTTACTGATCGAACATCACGAGGCCCCTTCTCTCTTGTGTGCGGTATGAGCAGTCCTCCCATCGAGGTTGATTCCGTCAACGGAGTCCTCCGGGGCGGAGTTAAGCGAGCGATTGGATCGGACGCCTTGACGGATTAATTTGATTGATGAGAAGCGGCTCACATCCATCTACCATGGACAGATCTATCAAGCGAATGATCGAGCATTTAACAAGAAAGTCAAGCACGAGTCTACCAAGTCGGTGATCTAGTAGTCAGCGCATCATTCTTCCACAAGGTGATCCCGGGGAAAATGGACTCGAGGGACCGTTTGTAGTCAAGTCGGTGTTTTGGCGGAGCTATGATACTTAGCACCATGGATGGTGAAGACTTCCCACACCACGAGACATAGTCAAAAATACTACGCATAAAGAGACCCGCTAGGTCGGCGGACCTAGGCAAAAATAAGGGCATCTGGCGAACCAAAATGGTTGGGCAAAAGTTAAGGATAAATACAAAACATGTACACGGCAAGTCGAAAACACGAAAAGCGGCTTGGGCAACAAAGGTATCGGTGAAAACCCGAAAGGGCGGTCTAGGAAAAGTTAGGGATTTAAGCGTACGACTATGTCTAAATCGGATCACTTTCTTCAGACTATCGTTCAAGATTCAAATGGCGAAAATCAATCCATTCACTTTCTACTGACAGCAAGGAGATGAGATAGTTGAAATATATGAGTACTAGTGTCATACCCCAAAATTTTCCCTCCACCTTCTCAAGACATTTCATACATCCATACTCAAGGATTCCTCAAGGGTTGATCAGACAAACCCTCTCCTAGGCAATCAACCCAAACTAGGGTTTGGTGATTCTCAGATCAAAGTGGATTTCCAACATCTCCAATGTTCATCATGCCTCCTCATCTGCTTCAAATTTTCTCCATGTCAAGTTTCAAGCTTCACAAGTCAAGTTTCCTCAGACAATTGCTCAGATGGTTGAAAATCAGTTGTATTGGACAAAAGTCAATGTGGTCAACATACATCAAACTTCATGATTTTTGGTCAACATCCTCATTTTGAAGTTACATTCATCATTTGATCAAGGGTTGATCATGATTCATCAAGAAAACTCAAGATTTGCTCAAAAGTCAAACTTTCTAAATTAGGGTTTCTTAGTGAAAAGTCAACCAAACTTTGACTGAGCATAACTTCTTCATACTTTCTCAGAAATTTTTCCACCACCTCTTGTTTTGAAGGAAATTAAATTCTCTACAACTTCATGTCTCACAAGAATGTTCAAAAAATGCTTCATTTGGAAGGTATGGATCAAAACATTACAGGTCCTTTTCAAAAGTCAACAAAAAGTCAACATTTTGTTTTGAAGATATATTGAGCATGGAAACTCCAATTGAGATGCGACCAAATATGTTGGTTAGAGGACTCTTAGAGCTTTCCAAAAAGTCCAAGAACACTCAAAAATGTGGAAAATTGAGCAAGATACACCATTCACAAGTTGGGCAATTTTGAAGAAGTGCACAAAGAGAAATACTTCTAAAAATCAAAATTTTTGCAAATGGGCTTACTTTTTCTTTATCCAAACTTGTTCCTCATGCAATTAGGAATATCCAAGTCTAATGCCACGAATTTTTATTTTATTTTTCTATTTAATTTGGAATTTATTCATTTAAATACAAATTAAATTCAAAAATAAAGTATAAAATCAAAATTAAATGCAAATTTGATTTTTCTCTCTTCCTTGAGATCCAAGTAACTCAATAAAGCCAACAAATTTCGAAATTTGGTTGGATATGGCAAGATTTGATTGAAAATTGATCAAAAAGATGGAAATTTGATTTGGTACAAAATCAAATATGTTTTGCATTGATTAGTGATTGATTCTTTTTCAAATCAACTCTGAATCCATCTACTATATATATACAACACATGCCACACGAATTAGGGTAGAAAAACTGGCTTGAGAAACCCTTATTGAAGCTCAAAAAACCGTGCTACACAAGCTACTAGCAGCCATCGATCTAGTGGTTTTCAATTGCTTTTGAGGATTCAAACACATTGCTTGGCATCCTTGGAAGCATTCCAGACCCTCACATTGCTCAAAACCATCCAGAATCAAAGAATCCGAATTCGGTTTGTTCAAGAAAAATTCAAAATCGTATTTCAATTATCATGCATTTTTAACATGTTTTATTGTTGTTTTTGTGATTAGTGAGAAATTTGCAAGCGATCTGGGCAGGTTAATTGCATTTCCATGGCCTGGAACTCGATATGCCATAACTTGGGTTCCTGAACACGATTTAGGGTTTCCCTTAAATGGAAAAATTAGACCACGAGACTGTTACCATTGCATTCGGAATGATGTCTGGAATCGAACCATGGTCTTAGAACTTATTTATATTACTTGTGTATGATTTTTGATTTTGCCAGGGTTGTAGCGTCGAGCCAAGGCCGACGCTGAGTTTTCAAAAATTTGAATCGGAGAAGATGAAGTCTGGCGCGAGTTTGATGCAACCAGGGGACGACGCGTGCTTGTAATCCATTCGCTCCAACTTTCAAACACGTGGGCGCGTTGGTTCAGATGGTCAAGGCATGGCATTGTGAAAGCAGGGTCCTGGGTTCGATTCCCACCAGGACCATCTGTTTTTTTCAACTTTTACAAGTTTACATTTTTCCATATTTTTCATATTTAATATCTTACATGCATTTTAATTAATTTCCATAATTTTTCTCATGCATTAAAAATCGTCAAAAAAATATTTTTCTTTTGCATTTATTTTCATAAAATGTTTATTTAATTTATAAAATTAAAAAAATATTATTTTCCATGCATATTTAATTTTATTCATAATTTATCATTTAAATCACTTTTAATTAGTTTTTAATTATTAAATTGCATCCAAAAAATCCCAAAAAATTATTTTAGCATATTAATGTTATTTCCAGCATGAAATATTTTTCTCATTCAAAAACTTGCATTTTTGCTAACATTTTCCTCTTATTCGATTTCATCGTATTTTCCGATCTTCTCATCTTTTCACAGGTTATTCCGTTTCAGACGATTTCTTTTGTTTTCTTTTTCCAATAATGTAATTGCTCATGGGATGTAATAGTTTAATTAGGTTTTTATTTTCCGAAGTTTAAATTATGTATCTGCCCCAAAGCCATGTAATAGCGTAGGATTTATCTTTCCGCACTTTACATTCCCGCATTTTAATTTCCGCATCTTATAAACTGTTAGTAATTAGGCGTGTATGGCAAGATAAAATTGGACATAGCTCACTCATAACTTCAAGATAAAATACTTGAATCACACACTCCTTTCACATGCATCCCTTAGGGTAATTCTCTCTCGTTGCCTTTACGAATTCACATGGTCAAGTCCCTCGAACGTAGAGGTATTCTAGCACCGTTGCCTTCAAACAAATCATCATAGTCCCTTCGATACAAAGATCATAAGACCCACGATGTCGCCTACGAATACATGATCTTGACCCCGATTGTTGCCTACGAAAATGATGATAGTCCTTCGAATGTGCTAGGATACTTCCTGATTGTCTTCTATGACCATCCGATGTCCCTTCGAATGTCCTTTACATCCAACGAATAGAGTTACCTACCAACTAATGGTATGGATAGCACTATTCTAAAGGAAGGTAAAACAACAACGACCAATTACGAGTAGGTAATAAGACTTTTAGTTGCTTGCTCAAATCAAATACTTTTCACACCTTACACTTTTGTCAAAGTTCAAACTCTTTTCAAAACGAAACATTTCCAAACACTTTGTATACATTCCTACATGAATCATTACAAAGTCAAAGCGAAATGCCTTTTCAAAACATTTTTGTCAAACACACAGAAAGCACAATTTTAAAGTGATCTAAGAGCAACTAAGAGCCCGTAGATAACTACGGATGGAAAGGGTGCTAATACCTTCCCTTTTCATAACCTTCTCCCTTACTCGAGAATCTAACGAAGGTCTTTTCCTGTTCTTTTCACCTTCCCTTAATTGGATAAAAGAAAAGTCAGTGGCGACTCTTGCTATCCGCACATTTGCGATACAAAAACCTACAAAGTCAGTTCACCGTATTACAGAACTGGCAACTCTGCTGGGGAGACACCCTAAAGAGAGAATTGCCTTAGGGATTTCTAGATCACCTTTATTGCTTTTTGTTTGACTTGTATGCTTTATCTTTAAGGGTTTCTTGGGTGTTATATTTGTGGGAGATCCTACACCAGGATCCGGGTTTCCTTTTAGGTAAGTAGCAATAAATCGTCGCGACCGTTAGACGTATATCGAAACGGTCAATATGATGGCTACGTTAGTGTGACACTTTGGATGTCCTGATACTCTTCATTTCCAAGTTGAGGATAGTATTTGGCTTCTGCGTGGTGTCATCAAGCACTAACTAAACTTTTAGAACCTTAATTGACCCATCTTGGCCATTAGAAGGTAGTGAGATGGCCGGCTTTGGTGCAGACTAAGGTTGGTTGATACTCGATGCTACGCTCATTGAGATCAGACTTTTGGGATATTTTCGGTCGACCACTTGGTAGTCGTATTGAAATAAACGCCTACGAGAAAGATCAATGATGTGAGATTCCTAGAACCCGGTTACTATTATAGGACAGGATGAACCAACTCAAACTTTTGGTGGGGTAATCACCTATACCTCTTGCAAGCCTTAAACCTAGGCTCATTGTGTGAATTGTTTGTGTGTGCTAAACATGACATCATCGCATTGCATATCATTTCTAACTATTTCAAGGACCTAGGGATTTATCTTTGCTCTATTTTGTAGGGATTATGGCTTCTAGAAAGACTATCCGAATCAACTTCATGGGTATACCTTCTCAGCTCAAAGAATTGGTTTCAGAGATTCCCGACCATGCTCAGTTCATCAAAAGACATGGTTATCTACTTGATTTGGTTATCTCCGGTTTTGAAGAAGATATGATGCATGTCCTATTCCAGTTCTTTGATCCGAAACACCATTGCTTTACATTCCCAGATTATTAGTTGGTTCCTACCTTGGAAGAGTTCTCTAAGCTACTTGGGGTACCTATTCTTGACCAAATGCCATTCACCGGTTTGGAAAAGGTCCCTAAGTACGAAGACATTGCATCAGCCTTACATCTTAAGCGCTCAGACATTGAAGCCAATTGGGAAACCAGAAGTGGAGTTAAGGGTTTACTTCCCAAGTTCTTAATTAAGAAAGCCCGAGAATTCCTCAAAGTTATGAGTTTCCATGCATTTGAAGACATTGTGGCCTTGCTAATCTATGGTTTGATTCTATTCCCTAACTCGGATCAATTCATAGATGTCAACGCCATCAAGTTGTTCCTTACCCGTAATCCTGTGCCTACCTTGCTTGGAGATATTCTGCATTCTCTCCACACTCGTACTACTAAGAGACAAGGAACTCTCATGTGTTGCATACCGTTACTTTCTAGGTGGTTTATTTCGCACCTTCCTCCATCAGTTTTGAAGAATGAACGAAGGTTGAGATGGTCTCAAAGGTTAATGTCACTCTCTCATTCAGACATCCGTTGGAGTCTTTTCTCCCAAAAGGACTTCACTTTCATTGAGCGTTGTGGAGAATTCCCTAATGTACCACTCCTTGGTATAAGGGGAGGTATTACTTACAACCCTTCTTTAGCTCTACGTCAGTTTGGTTTTGCTCGAAGAGATGGTCCGCATGATATGCTTCTCCAAGATATTGTGTTCGACTACAACCACGATCTCCAGAATTACCGACGAAGGTTCATACACGCTTGGGGCATGGTAAAGAAGACTGATACCAAGACTTTGGGGCACCAAAACTCCATTCCTTGGGAACCTTACCTCAAATGGGCGCGAGCTCGAGTTCAAAGAAGAGAGGGATACCTTTGAAGCTCAGTGTTATGCAAGTGAGAAGAAAGTGCTAGAATTGACCAAGCTACTTCACGAGGAGCGAAGCATCAACGCCTACCTCGGCACCAAGAGGAAGCGCCCATGGGAGACTTAGAGCTTTAGGATTTATATGTTTTCTTTTATTTGTTTGAACTATCTTTTTTACTTAAAAAGAAAAAGAATAAAAAGAGTACTAATAAATGTTTGTTCATTGCTTGTTTAACAAATTTAAATCTCTAAGGTTCTTGAAAACATTGCATTGCATCCGCATAAACATTGCATATCATAGCATAACATTTCATCACAGGTACATTGAAGATTGGGTTTCTCATTTGCTCGCTATTTATTTTAGCAGAAATGGCTCTTGAACAGTCTGTCAAAGATCTCAGGCTCGAGAATGCTCGGTTTAGATGTTTACCACTTGGTCCAAGGCCAAGAAGATCTGAAGAAGCTCATCAACAGGAAGAAGAAGGTTGTTGGTCTTCTCAACATGGGCAGACGCTACAAAGGTGGTCCTAAAGTGGTTAGTCGAATTGAGCTCTTTGAAGGAAGTGTCAAGAAGGAGGATGAGCAAAGTGACAAGGGTGATGGCAAAGGTAGTCAGCATGAGCCTGAGAAAGACTATGATAATGGCCAATACTCTGATGAAGATGACAAGTACAAACAACTTGAAGACCGTCTGAATGCTGTGGAAAACCTGAAGATGTCCGGGCTGAATTTTGATGATCTGAGTCTTGTCCCTGGTGTTGTGATTCCTCCCAAGTTCAAAGTTCCAACTTTTGCTAAGTATGATGGCATGTCTTGTCCTAGTGCACTTGAAATCCTATGTCGAAGATCAATCCCCCACTGATGATAAAGTTGTGGATGCATTATTTTCAAGAGTTTGTCGAACCGGTTGGAATGGTATTATCGGCTAGAGAATGACCGTATCCGTACTTGGAGTAACTTAGGATGCTTTCTACAAGCAGTATGAGTACAATCTGAATTGACACCCACTCGCATGCAACTACAAAGCATGTCTATGGGTCGTGATGAGAAGTTCAAGAGTATGCTCGAAATGGGAGATCTAGCAGTGAGTTCAACCACCTTTGTCCAATAGGGAGTTGGTTGATATGTTCATGGGAACATTGATGGTCCGTTCTTTAATCATCGATTGGAAACTCTTGACCGATTCACCGGTCGATCTTGACAATGACGCATTGAAGGTGGTATCAAGAGCGGAAGATTCATGTAGAGACATCTTCAAATCTTTGCGAAGAGATCTTTTGGTGGTAAGAAAGAGTTAATCTGCATATGGTCGAAAAGCCGAGCCAAGACCGACCGCTCAATGTGGGGGTTGTGATCTCAATCCTACATCAGCAAAACCTCGGTAGACAGCGTAACGAGCAACGCCACGAGGCAGGTTACAAGATCAACATGCCTTTGTCGCAAGCCTTGCAACACATGTTGAAAGCGGGCGATTACCTTGGGATCCTCCTCGAATGTCAACACTTCCTCTCCGAGATACAATCCTAATGCTAAGTGTGCTTACCATTCCAATAGCCCGGACATAGTCGATGATTGTTGGGCTTTGAAGAACAAGATTCAAGACATGATTGAAGCTAAGATTGAGTTTGACCCTCCTGTTGAGACTCGAATGTGATCAACGCGCCTATGCCTAACCATGACAAAAGTTCCAATCTGTTGGGAAGATACTTATGTTTTCAAAATAGATGACTTGACCATTCCTCGATGTTGTTAAGAAGAATTTGCTACAAGCGGTGTCAATCGGGATGCCGAGAATTGTCGTTGGTGCCCATCTGCGCTGATGGTTGTGCTTGGTTGAGAAGACGTGTCCGATGCATGATGAATAACCGTGAGATCTATTTCGAAACCACTGTGCGGAAGGCTGTGAAGATATGTCTAAGTTGAAGATCGAAGATGTGAATGAAGCCGTACCATCTGTGTGGGATACCTTGGGCAGCCAAGTGGAAAGTATGATTACATGGTGAAGTACACTGTTCCTGAGAGCTACAAAATTCCTATTGAAGATGTTAAGCAACCGGATGGGGTGACGATTTCCCGAAGACTATCTGATGTTAACACTAAGGATTTCCTCTGCGATCCTGGCCTAGAGTGGCACCTCTTATCATTACTTCTCAAGACCGGTTCCATATTCCTCGACAAAGCTATTCCTTGGAATTATGGGCTGATGTTTACTATCATGGCGTCAAGCAAGACCCTCGACCATTGAAGATCTTACGTTGAAGCTACCATTCGACATCGACAACATTCGGATCAAGTAAGGTGACCGAACAGGAAGAGTATTCTCGAAATCTCTCCTCCAAAGGACTGCGACTCAGCTCGCATTCCATTCAACCCATTCCCCAAGCTAGAGGAAAGAACAGTGACTCATCCTGCTCAGCAAGTACCAAAGGAAGTTCACAAGACACCTCAAACAAGAAATGGAGGAAATTAGAAGATTATCAAGAAGAGTGACTACAATGTTGTGGAGCAGTTGGGACGAGACTCGTCCAAGATCTCCATGCTTGCTCTACTCTTGTGCTCTAAGGCTCATGCTACGCCTTAGTGAAGTTTCGAAGAATGCTCATGTACCGCAAGACACTACTTGACCAATTTGAAGTTTGTATTGCTAGCCAACAACGGCCTAGGCTTCGTGATCGATTTGACTCTGCGGAAAGAAACACAACAAAGCCTTGCATCTGTTGAATGCAAGGGCACTACATTATCTCATGTTTTGGTGGATACCGGTTCTCTGAATATCCTTCCAAGACGCTTTTGATCGGCTTGATATCGAAGGGTTGGTTACGAGACCGGTGACATAATTGTGAGAGCTTTTGATGGTTCTAAGTGAGCGAGACTTGGAAACTCTCTGCTGTTAAAGTCGGTTCCCGGACTTTCGACTCTACTTTCTTTGTCATGGACATCCGTCCGCTTACTCTTGCCTACTTGGGGCCCTTGGATACAAGGGTACCCTCTACCTTACATCGGTCAAGTACCCGTGAAGGGAAAGTTGTTACGGTATGTGGTGAAGAAGAATATATGGTCGATCATCTACACCATTCGATACCTCGAGATGGAAGGTGAATTCTTGAGACTCCTGTCAAGCTTTTGAAACAATACCCAGTCATGCTGTGACTCTGAGACACAAGCTCCGCCTAGGATGGCCTCGTGAAGGATGCTCAGTCGCGGTTGAAGAAGGTGGTAGTGCTATTTGGGGACACTCCCGATCTCCTTTCAAGTTTGACAAGACTGGTTTAGGCTTCACCATCAAAGGTCGGGAAGATGATCGCCCGTGAGCGTGCCGGCCAACTTCCTTTCGCTGGACGACCCAAGTGGAATCCAATCTGCTTTACAGAGTAATTGCTGGATCTTTCAATAATGTTGTTTTGGATGAACAATCTTAAAGCCTGTGCCTTGCCCGGCATCATCTTTATGAGGGATGTATCGTGGTTGGACTTTTAAAATTGGTTTGCTTCACCTGTGTTTCTTGGACACCTCACGTGATCTGGGTTGATAACGTTGATGCTATTGCTAAATATGACTTGATAATCCGATCTACCAAGCGAAAGTGAGGAAGATTGTGAAGTGCCGGAGGAAACTTGTCCGACTGCTACAGCAAGAAGATCGAGTTATACAGCCACACGAAGAGCAAGTTGAGGTTGTGAATCTGGGTACTGACGAAGACAGAAAAGAGATCAAGATAGGAGCGGGTCTTGAGAACAGTGTTAAAGGAAGGTTGGTTCAGATGTTACGAGACTATATTGAGGTTTTTGCTTGGTCATACGAAGACATGCCGGGTTTAGACATTGATAGTGTGGTACACCGATTGCCGACAAAAGAAGGTTTTCTCCCAGTGAAACAGAAGGTTCGTCGCATGCGTCCTGAGATGTCAGAGAAAATCAAATCCGAAGTTATGAAGCAGTTCAATGCTGGTTTCTTAGCTGTTACTTCCTATCCATAGTGGGTTGCAAATGTGGTGCCTGTACCTAAGAAGGATGGCAAGGTACGAATGTGTGTGGATTACAGAGATCTGAACAAAGCGAGTCCGAAAGACGATTTCCCACTTCCTCATATTGATGTTCTGGTTGACAACACCGATCAGCATAAGGTTTTTTCCTTCATGGATGGTTTCTCCGGTTACAATCAGATCAAAATGGCTCCTGAAGACATGGAGAAAACTACTTTTGTTACACAGTGGGGCATTTTCTGCTACAAGGTTATGCCGTTCGGACTGAAGAACGCAGGCGCCACTTATCAGCGTGCTATGGTGACATTGTTTCATGACATGATTCATCACGAGATAGAGGTCTACGTCGACGACATGATAGCTCGATCGCAGACTGAAGAAGAACATCTTGATCATTTGCAGAAACTATTTGACAGACTAAAGAAGTACAGGTTGAGACTTAATCCTAACAAGTGCACCTTTGGAGTCAGATCCGGCAAACTCCTAGGGTTTGTCGTCAGTGGAAAAGGTATTGAAGTTGACCCCGCCAAGGTTAAAGCAATTCAAGAGATGCCAGCACCCCGCACCGAGAAGGAAGTCAGAGGTTTCTTGGGCCGATTAAATTACATTGCCAGATTCATTGCACATCTTACTCCTACTTATGAGCCAATTTTCAAGTTACTGAAGAAAGATCAGGTAGTGGAATGGAACGACGATTGCCAGATCGCTTTTGACAAAATCAAGGAGTACCTTCAGAATCCTCCCATCCTGATGCCGCCGAAGGAAGACCTCTTATCATGTACTTGGCGGTGCTAGAGAATTCAATGGGGTGTGTGTTGGGGCAACATGGCGAGTGGTCGAAAGAGCATGCAATATACTACCTTAGCAAAAGTTTACCGCGTGAAACAAGATACTGTGACTTGAGAAAACTTGCGCTTTGGCTTGGGCTGCTCGCCGACTAAGACAGATATGTTGACTCACACTACCTTGTTGATTTCCAAGATGGATCCGATAAAATACATATTTGAGAAAACTCTCTCGGAAGAATAGCAAGATGGCAAATGATCTTGACCGATACGACATCCGATATACTTCTCGAGCGATCAAAGGAAGTGTAGTAGCCGATCATTTGGCTCATCAAGCCGTAGATGACTATGAGTCTATGCGGTTCAATTTCAGATGAAGATGTTTTACTAGTTATTGATTGCGAAGAACCAGGCCCAGACGAAGGACCTGAACAAGGATCCCGATGGACTATGGTCTTTGATGGAGCCTCAAACGCACTTGGCAATGGCATTGGCGCCATCATTATATCCCTTGCAGGCGGACATACTCCTTTCACCGCCAGACTTTGTTTCAGTTGCACTAACAACATGGTGAATCTGACGTGCATCATGGGTATTAAAGCGCTATTGACTTAAGAATCAAGTTCTTGCAAGTGTATGGAGACTCAGCTTTAGTGATCAGTCAGATTAAGGGCGAGTGGGATACGAAGCATCCGAATCTCATTCCATATCGAGAGCATGTTTTGAGTTTGATCCCCTACTTCGAAGAGATCACTTTCAATTACATTCCACGAGAAGAGAATCAGTTGGCAGACGCATTGGCTACTATGTCGTCTATGTTCAAGGTCAGATGGGACAACGAGGCTCCCCAGATCATCATTGAGAAGTTTGACGAACTAGCATATTGTTATGAGCTTGATACAGAAGAGAAACCTTGGTACTATGACGTGAAGAGGTATCTTGAGACTCAGCAATATCCCGCAGGGGCATCTGTCAAGGATAAGAAGTTTTTGAGAAGGTTTGCATCCAAATTCTTCCTCAACAACGGCATCCTATACAAGCGCAACCACGACTTGTGCTTACTCCGCTGTGTAGACCGGAAAACGGCGGAACGTATCATGGAGGAGTTACACGAAGGCGCATTTGGTACCCTCCTTGGTCGTCGATGGCTAAGAAGATTTTGAGAACAGGTTACTATTGGTCCACCATGGAAGCTGGTTGTCACCGCTACGCTCGATCTTCTCACAAATGCCAAATATATGCAGACAAAGTGCACGTACCTCCAGTACCTCTGAATGTTTTAACTTCTCCTTGGCCTTTTGCAATGTGGGGCATTGACATGATTGGGGAAATCAAGCCCACAGCTTCCAGTGGACATCGTTTCATCCTTGTGGCAATTGACTATTTTACCAAGTGGGTAGAAGCAGCCTCGTTCGCATCTATTACCAAGAATGTAGTGGCTCGATTCATCAAGCATAATCTTATCTGTCGATATGGCACTCCCGAAAGGATTATCACAGATAATGGCTCTAATCTTAACAATAAGATGATCACTGAACTCTGCACGCAGTTCAAGATCAAGCATCACAACTCTTCTCCCTATCGGCCTAAGATGAATGGCGCAGTGGAAGCCGTCAACAAGAATATCAAGAGGATCATATAGAAGATGATAGTGACTTACAAGGATTGGCATGAGATGTTACCATTTGCTCTTCATGGTTATCGCACTACAGTACGGAGATCAACAGGGGCAACCCCCTTCTCTCTTGTATATGGTATGGAAGCAGTCCTACCAATCGAGGTTCAGTTACCCTCGACCAGAGTCCTCCAGGACGCAGAGTTAGGTGAAGACGATTGGATCCAGACTCGCCTTGACCCGATTAATTTGATTGATGAGAAACGACTCGCGTCCATCTGCCATGGACAGATTTATCAAAAGCGAATGATCAGAGCATTTAACAAGAAGGTCAAACACCGAGTCTACCAAGTTGGTGATCTAGTAGTCAAGCGCATCATTCTTCCACAAGGTGATCCCCGGGGCAAAAGTTAAGGATATATACAAAACATGTACACCCGGCAAGTCGAAAACCTGCAAAGGCGGCTTGGGCAAAAAGTATCGGTAGGTGAAAACCCAAAAGGCGGTCTAGGCAAAGTTAGGGATTTAAGTGCGACTATGTCTCGTCCAGATCACCTGCTTCCAGACTACTACTATCAGCATTCAAGATTCAAATGGCGAAGATCAATTCACTCACTTTCTACTGACAGCAAGGAGATGAGATAGTTGAAATATATGAGTACTAGCATAGTTGGAACTTAACGAGATTGTTTCGCATAGCTTTTTACCTTTACAAACTACTAGGCCATACGCCACCTTTCAAATAAATACAAGTTTTCTTTCTCTTTACAATTATCACTGTTGTTGTTTGCATAAATGTCCAACGTTTGCTTTGAATGATTATATGCATTTGACAATAAAAATCTATTCACAAACGTGCGAAAAGTGAACATACAAAAGTAATTGCTACAGGCTCTAGGAATTGAGATGACGACGAAAGTCACCAACATTTC
Source organism: Vicia sativa (assembly GCA_021764765.1). Classification (NCBI taxonomy): domain Eukaryota; kingdom Viridiplantae; phylum Streptophyta; class Magnoliopsida; order Fabales; family Fabaceae; genus Vicia; species Vicia sativa. The sequence continues at coordinate 65,516,384 of CM038796.1, read as the reverse complement.
CCCCGCAGAGCATGATCCCCACAGAAATGTCATTCATTACAAACCTTCCCCAGTGGAGTACGCGTCGGTCCCCAAGCAATGATTCCACTCAACTTAACCGGATTACGCCTGTCTTCGAGAAATAACATGTCATCCCCAGCCGAGGTATTTATCCCCAACAAGATATATCTCAACAATTCCCCTTTTCCCTGACAGCAGCAGTATCTAGACTTGAAACTTGGTCAGATAGTGCACCGGAGGAAACCTACGCCTCTTATCCCTCAGTCAGAGATTCTAACGGGCTCCAGATTCTTCTAACCCGGTCTCCCAGCAACTACCGAATACGCTCCAGCAAGATTTACACACCAAAATCCCCAGTAGAATACCTCCAAGATTCTCCCCAACAGGATCTGTACACAAGATCCTCACAGCGTATCTCTACCGTCCTCAACAATATCTAGGCCTGAAACTCGGTCAGATAGGGCACCGGAGGAATCAAAGTTATCTTTCTTCTCAGGATCTCCATCCTCAAACAGAATTCAGAAATCTCCAAGAAGAACTTCCGCATCTTCTTCAAGATGGATATGTTTTGAAATACCACAACATCTATCATTCATACATTACTCATAAAAGTCATAATTTGTGCATATGTCATTCATACGCATTGTCATGCATCATACTTTGCATAAGACTAACAAATATTCTATCAAAGTTTCTCTTGTTTTCTCAAAACAGTGAAAATCACTTGGCATAAGCGGTCGAATTAAGACCAATCGAGACGGAAAACTATCGAAAGACCTCCCTAGTTGTCCTCAAACAAGCGGTCCGAGATTAAGACCGAATCAGACGGAAAACTATCGAAGACCGCCCTAGTTGTCCTCCGACGCGGTCGAGATTAAGACCGAATCAGACGGGAAAACTATCACGAAAGACCGCCCTAGTTGTCCTCCGACGGTGGTCCAAGATTAAGACCAGAATCAGGCGAAAACTTCTCGAGCGACCGCCCTTGTTGTCCTCCGACGGATCCAAGATAATGCCGAAGCGGCGGAAACCCTATCGAGCGATCACGAGTTATCCTCCGATAGCAGGCGGTGGATCAACACCGATGCACAACAGGGAAGTTATCCACATTTTGCCAACTACTATCCCCTCAGAGTAACCTGCACGAAGATGTATTCTGACTCCTCCTTATTATCAGCAGCAACTGCAGAGTCTAGCGGACGACTCGGTTGCCTTGGATGGAATCTTAAGCCCATCTCCGACTACTTATCAGCATTTCTCCACTTTCAGAATGCTGCATATTTGGTTAAAAACCAATACAAACCAATAACTTCATTCAAAGATGAGCACAAAGTCTAACGTACGAATCCTTCCAGATGGCATCTTAAGCCCATCCCTGTCAGTTCTCCTATCGACAATCTTGAGTCTAGCGTACGACTCATTCCCCAGCGAAATCTCCAGTTTCTCCAAATGGCATCTATAAGCCCATTCCCGCATCATCAACCAACAGCGAGTGCAAATTTTCAGGTGTACTCGAGTGTTCAATCATCTTCTACCTCCAGGTCACGAAAGGCGAACATGCCAACCTAACCCTTCCAGTACAAGAAGATTGAACAGGGGCAGCTGTCATACCCCAAAATTTTCCCTCCACCTTCTCAAGACATTTCATACATCCATACTCAAGGATTCCTCAATGGTTGATCAGACAAACCCTCTCCTAGACAATCAACCCAAACTAGGGTTTGGTGATTCTCAGATCAAAGTGGATTTCCAAAATCTCCAATGTTCATCATGCCTCCTCATCTGCTTCAAATGTTCTCCATGTCAAGTTTCAAGCTTCACAAGTCAAGTTTCCTCAGACAATTGCTCAGATGGTTGAAAATCAGTTGTATTGGACAAAAACTCAACTGTGGTCAACATACAGTCAAACTTCATGATTTTTGGTCAAAATCCTCATTTTGAAGTTACATTCATCATTTGATCAAGGGTTGATCATGATTCATCAAGAAAACTCAAGATTTGCTCAAAAGTCAAACTTTCTAAATTAGGGTTTCTCAGTGAAACGTCAACCAAACTTTGACTGAGCATAACTTCTTCATACTTTCTCAGAAATTTTTCCACCAACTCTTGTTTTGAAGGAAATTTAATTCTCTACAACTTCATGTCTCACAAGAATGTTCAAAAAATGCTTCATTTGGAAGGTATGGATCAAAACATTACAGGTCCTTTTCAAAAGTCAACAAAAAGTCAACATTTTGTTTTGAAGATATATTGAGCATGGAAACTCCAATTGAGATGAGACTAAAAAGGTTGGTTAGAGGACTCTTAGATATTTCCAAAAAGTCCAAGAACACACAAAAATGTGGAAAATTGAGCAAGATAAACCATTCACAAGTTGGGCAATTTTGAAGAAGTGCACAAAGAGAAATACTTCTAAAAATCAAAATTTTTGCAAATGGGCTTACTTTTTCTTTATCCAAACTTGTTCCTCATGCAATTAGGAATATCCAAGTCTAATGCCACGAATTTTTATTTTATTTTTCTATTTAATTTGGAATTTATTCATTTAAATACAAATTAAATTCAAAAATAAAGTATAAAATCAAAATTAAATGCAAATTTGATTTTTCTCTCTTCCTTGAGATCCAAGTAACTCAATAAAGCCAACAAATTTCGAAATTTGGTTGGATATGGCAAGATTTGATTGAAAATTGATCAAAAAGATGGAAATTTGATTTGGTACAAAATCAAATATGTTTTGCATTGATTAGTGATTGATTCTTTTTCAAATCAACTCTGAATCCATCTACTATATATATACAACACATGCCACACGAATTAGGGTAGAAAAACTGGCTTGAGAAACCCTTATTGAAGCTCAAAAAACCGTGCTACACAAGCTACTAGCAGCCATCGATCTAGTGGTTTTCAATTGCTTTTGAGGATTCAAACACATTGCTTGGCATCCTTGGAAGCATTCCAGACCCTCACATTGCTCAAAACCATCCAGAATCAAAGAATCCGAATTCGGTTTGTTCAAGAAAAATTCAAAATCGTATTTCAATTATCATGCATTTTTAACATGTTTTATTGTTGTTTTTGTGATTAGTGAGAAATTTGCAAGCGATCTGGGCAGGTTAATTGCATTTCCATGGCCTGGAACTCGATATGCCATAACTAGGGTTCCTGAACACGATTTAGGGTTTCCCTTAAATGGAAAAATTAGACCACGAGACTGTTACCATTGCATTCGGAATGATGTCTGGAATCGAACCATGGTCTTAGAATTTATTTATATTACTTGTGTATGATTTTTGATTTTGCCAGGGTTGTAGCGTCGAGCCAAGGCCGACGCTGAGTTTTCAAAAATTTGAATCGGAGAAGATGAAGTCTGGCGCGAGTTTGATGCAACCAGGGGACGACGCGTGCTTGTAATCCATTCGCTCCAACTTTCAAACACGTGGGCGCGTTGGTTCAGATGGTCAAGGCATGGCATTGTGAAAGCAGGGTCCTGGGTTCGATTCCCACCAGGACCATCTATTTTTTTCAACTTTTACAAGTTTGCATTTTTCCATATTTTTCATATTTAATATTTTACATGCATTTTAATTAATTTCCATAATTTTTCTCATGCATTAAAAATCATCAAAAAAATATTTTTCTTTTGCATTTATTTTCATAAAATGTTTATTTAATTTATAAAATTAAAAAAATATTATTTTCCATGCATATTTAATTTTATTCATAATTTATCATTTAAATCACTTTTAATTAGTTTTTAATTATTAAATTGCATCCAAAAAATCCCAAAAAATTATTTTAGCATATTAATGTTATTTCCAGCATGAAATATTTTTCTCATTCAAAAACTTGCATTTTTGCTAACATTTTCCTCTTATTCGATTTCATCGTATTTTCCGATCTTCTCATCTTTTCACAGGTTATTCCGTTTCAGACGATTTCTTTTACTGTTTTATTTTTCCAATAATGTAATTGCTCATGGGATGTAATAGCTTAATTAGGGTTTTTATTTTCCGCAAGTTTAAATTATGTATCTGCCCCAAAGCCATGTAATAGCGTAGGATTTATCTTTCCGCACTTTACATTCCCGCATTTTAATTTCCGCATCTTATAAACTGTTAGTAATTAGGCGTGTATGGCAAGATAAAATTGGACATAGCTCACTCATAACTTCCAAGATAAAATACTTGAATTGACACACTCCTTTCACACATGCATCCCTTAGGGTAATTCTCTCTCGTTGCCTTTACGAATTCACATGGTCAAGTCCCTCGAACGTAGAGGTATTCTAGCACCGTTGCCTTCAAACAAATCATCATAGTCCCTTTGATACAAAGATCATAAGACCCACGATGTCGCCTACGAATACATGATCTTGACCCTCGATTGTTGTCTATGAAAAATGATGATAGTCCCTTCGAATGTGCTAGGATACTTCCTACAAGTTGCTTTCTATGACCATCCGATGTCCCTTCGAATGTCCCTTTTACATCCAACGAATAGAGTTACCTACCAACTATGGTACGGATAGCACTATTCTAAAGGAACGTAAAACAACACGAAAACGACCAATTCTGAGTTGGTAATAAGACTTTTAGTTGCTTGCTCAAATCAAATGCTTTTCACACCTTACACTTTTGTCAAAGTTCAAACTCTTTTCAAAACGAAACATTTCCAAACACTTTGTATGCATTCCTACATGAATCATTACAAAGTCAAAGCGAAATGCCTTTTCAAAACATTTTTGTCAAACACACAGAAAGCACAATTTTAAAGTGATCTAAGAGCAACTAAGAGCCCGTAGATAACTACGGTTGGAAATGGGTGCTAATACCTTCCTTTTTCGTAACCTTCTCCCTTACTCAGAATCTAACGAAGGTCTTTTTCTGTACTTTTTACCTTCCCTTAATTGGATAAAAGAAAAGTCGGTGGCGACTCTTGCTATCCGCACATTTGCGATACAAAAACCTACAAAGTCAGTTCACCGTATTACAACTAGCATAGTTGGAACTTAACGAGATTGTTTCCGCATAGCTTTTTACCTTTCTTGTGTACAAACTACTTGGCCATACGCCACATTTCAAATTAATACAAGTTATTTCTCTTTGCAATATTTTGCTGTTGTTGTTTGCATAAAGTCCAACATTTGCTTTGAATGATTATATGCATTTGACAATAAAAATCTGTATACAAACATGCGAAAAGTGAACATACAAAAGTAATTACTACAGGCTCCAGGAATTGAGATGACGACGAAAGTCACCAAAACGTTCCCCTGCAGAGCATGATCCCCGCGGAGGTGTCACTCACAACAAACCTTCCCCAGAGGAGTATACGTTAGTCCCCGAGCAGTAATTCCACTCAACTAAATCATGTTACATCAGTCTCCAAGCAGTAACGATCAATCCCCAGCCAAGGTATTTATCTCCAGCAAAATATCTCTCAACAATTCCCCTTCTCTCCAGCAGCAATGTCCAGACTTGAAACTTGGTCAGATAGTGCACCAGAGGAAACCTACATCTTTTATTCCCCAGTCAGAGATTACAACGGGCTCCAGATTCTTCAACCCGGTCTCCGGCAACCACCAAATACTCTCCGGCGATTTACATAAGATCCCGGTAGTACCTCCTAGATTCTCCCCAACAAGGTCTATGCACAAGATCCTCAGTGGCGCATCTCTTGATCTCTACCAACCTCAACAATATCTGGGCTCAAGACGTGGTCAGATAGTGCACCGGAGGAATCAAAGTTTTCTTTCTTCTCGGGGTCTCCATTCCCAAACAGAAGTCAGAAATCCTTCAAACAGAACATCTGCCTCTTCTTCAAGATGGATATGTTTTGAAATACCACAACATCTATCATTCATACATTTCTCATAAAGTCACAAAAAATGCATATGTCATTCATACACATCGTCATGCATCATTCCTTGCATAAGACTAACAATATTCTATCAAAGTTTCTATTGTTTTCTCCAAAATAGGTGAAAGTCACTTCTGACGCAAACAGGTCCAGGATTAAGACCCGAATCCAGACGGGGAAACTATCTGAACGACCGCCCTAGTTGTCCTCCGACAACTGGTCCAGGATTAAGACCCGAATCCAGACGGGAAAACTATCTGAACGACTGCCCTAGTTGTCCTCCGACAACTGGTCCAGGATTAATGCCGAAACAGACGGAAAACTATCGAAACCGCCCTTGCTGTCCTCCGACAGCGAGATCCGAGATTAAGACCGAATCCGGAAAACCCTATCCGATCCAAGTTATCCTCGATAGGCAGTGGATCAATATCCGATGCACAACAGGGAAGTTATCCACACTTTGCCAACTACTACCCCCCAGAGTAGTCAGCACGAAGAACTATTCTGACTCATTCTTATTATCAGCAGCTACTGATGCGTCGACTCGATTGCCTTGGATGGCATCTTAAGCCCATCTCCGACTACTTGTCAACAGCTCTCCACCTTCAGAATGCTGTATATTTGGTTAAAAAACCAATACAAACCAATAACTTCATTCAAAGATGAGCACCAAGTCTAACGTACGACTCCCTCCGGATGGCATCTTAAGCCCATCCCCTTTCACTTCCAGAAACATCTATAGAGCCTAGTGTACGGCTCACTCCTCAGCACCGACCTTTCCAGATGGAATCCTAAGCCCATCCCCGTCAATTCTCCTATCAACCATCTCAAGTCTAGCGCACGACTCATTCCCCAGCGAAGTCTCCAAATGGCATCTGTAAGCCCATTCCCGCATCAACGATAGCAGTGCAAATTTTGGTTGCGGTGTTCAATCATCTTCTACCTCCAGGTCACGAAAGGCGAACATGCCAATCTAACCCTTCCAGTACAAGAAGATTGAACAGGGGCAGCTGTCATACCCCAAAATTTGCCCTCCTACTTCTCAAGACATTTTATACATCCATGCTCAAGGGTTCCTCAAAGGTTGATCAGACAAAAACCTCTCCTAGACAATCAACCCAAACTAGGGTTTGGTATTTCTCAGATCAAGATGGATTTCTAACATCTCCAATGTTCATCATGCCTCCTCATATGCTTCAAAGATTCTCCATGTCAAGTTTCAAGCCTCACAAGTCAAGTTTTCTCAGACAATTGCTCAGATGGTTGAAAATTAGTTGTATTAGACAAAAAGTCAACTGTGGTCAACATACAGTCAAACTTCATAATTTTTGGTCAAAATCCTCATTATGAAGTCACATTCATCATTTGATCAAGGGTTGATCATGATTCATCAAGAAAACTCAAGATTTGCCCAAAAGTCAAACTTTCAAAAATTAGGGTTTCTTAGTGAAAAGTCAACCAAACTTTGACTGAGCATAACTTCTTCATACTTTCTCAAAAAATTTTCCACCACCTTTTGTTTTAAAGGAAATTCAATCCTCTACAACTTCATGTCTCACAAGAATGTTCAAAAAATGCTTCATTTGGAAGGTATGGATCAAAATATTACAGGTCCTTTTCAAAGTCAACAAAAAGTCAACTTTTTGTTTTGAAGATATATTGAGCATGGAAACTCCAATTGATATGAAACCAAAGAGGTTGGTTAGAGGACTCTTAGAGCTTTCTAAAAAGTCCAATAACACTCAAAAATGTGGAAAATTGAGCAAGATACACTATTCATAATTTGGGCAATTTTGGACAATTGCACAAAAGGAGATTTTGGTCAAAATGCAAAATTTTCCAAATGGGCCTATAATCTTTTGATCCAAACTTGTTCATGACATTATTTGTGACTCATAAATGCTTGGCCATGGCAATTTTATATTTTATTAATTTATTTTTGAATTTTAAACCATTTAATTCAAAATTAAATTATATAAAATATGAAAATAAGATATTTTTTCAAGGAGAGTGATTTTATATCATGCTTGAGGTCCAAGGAAGCCCAAAATACATACCAATTTCGTGCATGATCATTCATTTAAGAGAAAATCAAATTTCTTTCAAAAAATTTGATTTTATTTGAAAATCATTCAATGCATTCAAAACCAAATCTTTTTGCCTTATTTTTTCTCTCTCAATTCACTCTATAAATAGCCAGCAATATGCCAAGCAAGAGAAAAAACCCTAGCCCTTACAACAACCAAAACTTTGCCAAATTTTTTCAAGAATAGTTGAAAATCGAATTTTTATTTACAGCCTCTCTCAGCCTCTTTCAATCATCCAAACGTGTTCAGGGGGTAAGATTGAGTAAGAATACATCTTTATTATGGATCAAAGCAAGCAGAATCGAGACATATACATGCATACATATTCAATTCTTTTTTGATTTTGCACTTTTATTATCTGCTCGTTTCAATTGATTCTAATGCTTTTATTGTGTTCATGAGACTCCATATACATGATCTGGGCAATCGTTGTTGAGTTTGAACGTCCAAATCGCGTGATGCCATGACTAGGGTTTTGGAACTGTTGAGTTTCGAACTGATAGCTAGAGGCACTTTCAGGAAAAACTGATACCACCATTGGACTCAGAAGGGTCGATTTAGGGGGATAGGGTGTTCTTTTTTTATTTATTCATCGTATTTCGCAGGTTTGAGAAATTGAATGGCCGGAGAAGACGACCGGAGCTAGGGCTCCGGCGTCGTGGACTTCTTTGACCGGCAGCGAGCGTGCGTGGCGTTTCTGGGAAATCCGATTGGCTCTCTCATTCAACCTGGGGTCCACGCGTGCTGACTTGTTTTCAAACACATCTAGGACGCGTCATCACTTATATTGAATTGATTTTGTCTTTTCCAACACCAAATGCCAAGTGTCCTAGTGGTTAAGGCGTGGACTGTGCAAAGATACTCCTCCTGGTCACGAGTTCGAGCCTCATCAGGACAAGTTTTGTTTTTCTTTTCACAAACTCAACCTTTTTCTTATTTTTCCATATTTTCTTTTTATTTAATATTTTTGCATTCATTTTAATTAATTTCAACAATTTTTTATCATGCATTAAAAAACACCAAAAAATATTTTTCTTTTTGCATTATTTCCAGAAAATGTTTATTTAATTTATAGAATTAAAAAATATTATTTTGCATGCATATTTAATTTTATTTCTAATTTATCATTTAAATCACTTTTAATTAGTTTTTAATTATTAAATTATCTCCAAAAAATCCCAAAAAATTATTTTAGCATATTAATGTTATTTCCAGCATGAAATATTTTTCTCATTTAAAAATTATTAATTTTGCTAACATTTTTCTCTTGTTCGATTTCTTTGAATTTCCCGATTTCTCATCTTTTCACAGGTTATCTTGTTTCGGACGATTTCTTTTTATCGTTTTCTTTTTTCCAATTATGTAATTGCTCATGGGATGTAATAGCTTAATTAGGGATTTTATTTTCCGCACGTTTAAATTATGTATCTGCCCCAAAGCCATGTAATAGCGTAGGATTTATCTTTCCGCACTTTACATTCCCGCATTTTAATTTTCGCACCTTATAAACTGTTAGTAATTAGGCATGTATGGCAAGACTAAAATTGAACATAGCTCACTCTAATTTTCAAGATAACATGAATCTGAATCAACACACTTTTTCACACATGCACCCCTTAGGGTAATTCTCTCTCGTTGCCTTTACGAATTCAAATGGTCAAGTCCCTCGAACGTAGAGGTATTCTAGCACCGTTGCCTTCAAAACAAATCATCATAGTCCCTTCGATACAAAGATCATAGACCCACGATGTCGCCTCCGAATACATGATCTAGACCCTCGATTGTCGCCTACGAAAAGTGATGATAGTCCCTTCGAATGTGCTAGGATACTTCCTACAAGTTGCTTTCTATGACCATACGATGTCCCTTCGAATGTCCCGCTTATATCCAACAAATAGAGTTACCTACCAACTAATGGTATGGATAGCGCTATTCTAAAGGAACGTAAATAACACGAAAACGACCATTCTGAGTAGGTAATAAGACTTTTAGTTGCTTGCTCTATCAAAATACTTTCCACACCTCACACTTTTGTCAAAGTTCAAACTCTTTTCAAAACAAAACATTTCCGAACACTTTGTATACATTCCTACATGAATCATTACAAAGTCAAAGCGAAATGCCTTTTCAAAACATTTTTGTCAAACACACAGAAAGCACAATTTTAAAGTGATCTAAGAGCAACTAAGAGCCCGTAGATAACTACGGTTGGAAATGGGTGCTAATACCTTCCTTTTTCGTAACCTTCTCCCTTACTCAGAATCTAACGAAGGTCTTTTTCTGTACTTTTTACCTTCCCTTAATTGGATAAAAGAAAAGTCGGTGGCGACTCTTGCTATCCGCATATTTGCAATACAAAAACCTACAAAGTCAGTTCACCGTATTACATTATGCTATGATATGCAATGTTTATGCGAATGAAATGCAATGTTTTCAAGGACCTTAGAGATTTAAATTTGTTAAACAAGCAATGAACAAACATTTATTAGTTCTCTTTTTATTAATTTTCTTTTTAAGTACAAAAGATAGTTCAAAACAATAAAAGAAAAACATATAAATCCGAGTGCTCTAAGTCTCCCATGGGCGCTTCCTCTTGGTGCCGAGGTAGGCGTTGATGTTCCGCTCCTCGTGAAGTAGCTTTGTCAACTCTAGTACCTTCTTCTCGCTTGCGTAACACTGAGCTTCAAAGGTATCCCTTTCTTCTTTAAGCTGAATCTAAGATCTCTTCAAGTCTTCAAAATCAGTAGGCATGTCAGGATGGAGAATAATATAGGATTCGTCACCTATAGCAACAGGTTCCATAATTACTGGTAAAACAGGCGTGAATGGCATTATGAGGTTTTGAGCTTGAGCTCTCACCCATTTGAGGTAAGGTTCCCAAGGAATGGAGTTCTGGTGCCCCAAAGTCTTGGTATCAGTCTTCTTTACCATGCCCCAAGCGTGTATAAACCTTCGTTGGTAATTCTGGAGATCGTGATTGTAGTCAAACACAATATCTTGGAGAAGCATATCATGAGGACCATCTCTTCGGGCAAAACCAAACTGACGTAGAGCTAGAGAAGGGTTGTAAGTAATACCTCCCCTTATACCAAGTAGTGGTACATTAGGGAATTCTCCACAACGCTCGATGAAGGTGAAGTCCTTTTGAGAGAAAAGACTCCAACGAATGTCTGAATGAGAGAGTGACATTAACCTTTGAGACCATCTCAACCTTTGTTCATTCTTTAAAACTGATGGAGGAAGGTGCGAAATAAACCACCTAGAAAGTAACGGTATGCAACACATGAGAGTTCCTTGTCTCTTAGTAGTACGAGTGTGGAGAGAATGCAGAATATCTCCAAGCAAGGTAGGCACAGGATTACGGGTAAGGAACAACTTGATGGCGTTGACATCTATGAATTGATCCGAGTTAGGGAATAGAATCAAACCATAGATTAGCAAGGCCACAATGTCTTCAAATGCATGGAAACTCATAACTTTGAGGAATTCTCGGGCTTTCTTAATTAAGAACTTGGGAAGTAAACCCTTAACTCCACTTCTGGTTTCCCAATTGGCTTCAATGTCTGAGCGCTTAAGATGTAAGGCTGATGCAATGTCTTCGTACTTAAGGACCTTTTCCAAAACGGTGAATGGCATCTGGTCAAGAATAGGTACCCCAAGTAGCTTAGAGAACTCTTCCAAGATAGGAACCAACTGATAATTTGGGAATGTAAAGCAATGGTGTTTCGGATCGAAGAACTGGAATAGGACGTGCATCATATCTTCTTCAAAACTGGAGATAACCAAATCAAGTAGATAACCATGTCTTTTGATGAACTGAGCATGGTCGGGAATCTCTGAAACCAATTCTTTGAGCTGAGAAGGTATACCCATGAAGTTGATTCGGATAGTCTTTCTAGAAGCCATAATCCCTACAAAACAGAGCAAAGATAAATCCCTAGGTCCTTGAAATAGTTAGAAATGATATGCAATGCGAATGATGTCATGATGTCATGTTTAGCACACACAAAAAATTCACACAATGAGCCTAGGTTTAAGGCTTGCATGAGGTATAGGTGATTACCCCACCAAAAGTTTGAGTTGGTTCATCATGTCCTATAATAGTAACCGGGTTCTAGGAATCTCATATCATTGATCTTTCTCGTAGGCGTTTATTTCAATACGACTACCAAGTGGTCGACCGAAAATATCCCAAAAGTCTGATCTCAATGAGTGTAGCATCGAGTATCAACCAACCTTCTGCACCAAAGGCCATCTCACTACCTTCTAATGGCCAAGATGGGTCAATTAAGGTTCTAAAAGTTTAGTTAGTGCTTGATGACACCACGCAGAAGCCAAATACTATCCTCAACTTGGGAATGAAGAGTATCAGGACATCCAAAGTGTCACACTAACGTAGCCATCATGTTGACCGTTTTGATATGCGTCTAACGGTCGTGACGATTATTGCTTACCTAAAAGGAAACCGGATCGGTGTAGGATCCCCCACAAATATAATACCCAAGCAACCCTTAAAGATAAAACAAGCAAGTCAAACAAAAAGCAATAAAGGTGATCTAGAAATCCTTAAGGCATTCTCTCTTTTTAGGGTGTCTCCCCGACAGAGTCGCCAGTTCTGTAACACGGTGAACTAACTTTGTAGGTTTTTGTATCGCAAATGTGCGGATAGCAAGAGTCGCCACCGATTTTCTTTTATCCAATTAAGGAAGGTAAAAGTACGAAAAAGACCTTCGTTAGATTCTGAGTAAGGGAGAAGGTTATGAAAAGGGAAGGTATTAGCACCCCTTTCCATCCGTAGTTATCTACGGGCTCTTAGTTGCTCTTAGATCACTTTAAAAATGTGCGTTCTGTGTGTTTGTCAAAAATGTTTTGAAAAGGCATTTCGCTTTGACTTTGTAATGATTCATGTAGGAATGTATACAAAGTGTTTGGAAATGTTTCGTTTTTGAAAAGAGTTTGAACTTTGACAAAAAAGTGTGTGGTGTGAAAAGTATTTTGTTTGAGCAAGCAACTAAAAGTCTTATTACCTACTCAGAATTGGTCGTTTTCGTGTTATTTTACGTTTCTTTAGAATAGTGCTATCCATACCATTAGTTGGTAGGTAACTCTATTCGTTGGATGTAAACGGGACATTCGAAGGGACATCGGATGGTCATAGAAAGCAACTTGTAGGAAGTATCCTAGCACATTCGAAGGGAGTATCATCATTTTTCGTAGGCGACAATCGAGGGTCAAGATCATGTATTTGTAGGCGACTTCGTGGGTCTTATGATCTTTGTATCGAAGGGACTATGATGATTTATTTTGAAGGCGACGGTGCTAGAATACCTCTACGTTCGAGGGACATGACCATTTATATTCGTAAAGGCAACGAGAGAGAATTACCCTAAGGGGTGCATGTGTGAAAAGAGTGTGTTGATTCAGATTCATGTTATCTTGAAAATTAGAGTGAGCTATGTTTAATTTTATCTTGCCATACACGCCTAATTACTAGCAGTTTATAGGGTGCGGAAATTAAAATGCGGGAATATAAAGTGCGGAAAGATAAATCCTACGCTATTACATGGCTTTGGGGCAGATACATAATTTAAAATGCGGAAAATAAAATCCCTAATTAAGCTATTAAATCCCATGAGCAATTACATAATTGGAAAAAAAAGAAAACGATAAAAAGAAATCATCCGGAACGAGATAACCTGTGAAAAGATGAGAAATCGGAAAATACGAGGAAATCGAATAAGAGAAAAATGTTAGCAAAAATAATGATTTTTTAAATGAGAAAAATATTTCATGCTGGAAATAGCATTAATATGCTAAAATAATTTTTTGGGATTTTTTGGAGTTAATTTAATAATTAAAAACTAATTAAAAGTGATTTAAATGATAAAATAAAAATAAAATCAAATATGCATGAAAAATAATATTTTTTAATTTTATAAATTAAATAAACATTTTCTGGAAATAATGCAAAAAGGAAAATATTTTTTGGTATTTTTTAGTGCATGATAAAAAATTGTGAAAAGAAATTAAAATGAATGCAAAATATTAAATAAAAAAGAAAATAGAAAAATATGAAAATAATTGAGTTTGTAAAAGAAAATGCAAAAACCGGTCCCTGGCTGATTCGAACTCGTGACCCTGGAGGGTATCCACCAACAGTCTGCGCCTTAACCACTGGGACAAGTGGCATCTGGTGTTTTAAAAGTTGAAAACAATAGAATATATGTGTAAACGTGTCACTGATATTTGAATACAAAACACAGTCAGCGCGCGGGCCCCAGCTTGAGTACGTGAACGAATCAGATGTCACGATCGTGCCACACATGCAGTCAAGAAGTCAGCGCCGGAGTCAGCCACCGGAACCCTAACGCCGGTCATCTTCTCCGGCGAGTTGATTTTTGAAAACTTGCAAAATAGCTAAAATCAAAGCACAAGGATAACCCTACCCCCCCTAATTCGACCTCTACGAATTCAATAGTGGTATCCATTTGTGTTGAATCGGCCTGTGTATGAGTTTCGAAGAAAACGATGAAATCTGCCCTAACAATGACAAACCTTCATCCTGGCGTTAAACCTTACATGCTATACGTCAGACATGCTCTAATAGATCCCCTGAACTCAATCAAACAAACAAAAGCAGTCAAGAATGCATGGATTTTCGAAATCAATTACAAGAAAAACAACAAACCGGTGAGAGTTCAAGGATGCGATCTGGGCAGCCTGGGCTTGATGTAGGGATTGATTCTGACTCCTGGGATCCTCAAGAACAAGATTGGATGGATGGTTTTGGCTGAGAAGGGCTGCAAATCAAAATTCGATTTTCACCAATTCTTGAAAAAATTTGGCAAAGTTTGGGTTGTTGTAAGGGCTAGGGTTTCGTGTGGCTTGTGATACAGCTTGCTGGCTATTTATAGAGTGAATTAGGATAGGAAAAAGAAGGAAAAAGATTTGGTTTTGAATGTGCATTGAATAATTTTCAAATAAAATCAAATTTTTGGAGAAAATTTGATTTTCTCTTTAATGTAAGAGCAAGCACGAAATTGGCATGTATCATGGGCTTCCTTGGACCTCAAGTTTAATATAAAATCACTCATTTTGGAAAAATATCTTATTTTCATATTTTATATAATTTAATTTTGAATTAAATGGTTTTAAATCCCAAAAATAAATTAATAAAATAGAAAATTGCCATGGCCAAGCATCAATGGGTCACAAATAACATCATGAACAGGTTTGGATCATAAGATTATAGGCCCATTTGGAAAATTTTGCATTTTGACCAATATCTCCTTTTGTGCAATTGTCCAAAAATGTCCAACTTCTGTATAGGGTATCTTGCTCAATTTTCCACATTTTTGAGTGTTCTTGGACTTTTTGGAAAGCTCTAAGAGTCCTCTAACCAACCTCTTTGGTTTCATCTCAATTGGAGTTTCCATGCTCAATATATCTTCAAAATAAAATGTTGACTTTTTGTTGACTTTGAAAAGGACCTGTAATGTTTTGGTCCATTCCTTCCAAATGAAGCATTTTTTGAACATTCTTTTGAGACATGAAGTTGTAGAGAATGGAATTTCCTTCAAAACAAGAGTTGGTGGAAAAATTTCTGAGAAAGTATGAAGAAGTTATGCTCAGTCAAAGTTTGGTTGACTTTTCACTAAGAAACCCTAATTTAGAAAGTTTGACTTTTGAGCAAATCTTGAGTTTTCTTGATGAATCATGATCAACCCTTGATCAAATGATGAATGTAACTTCAAAATGAGGATGTTGACCAAAAATCATGAAGTTTGTTGTATGTTGACAGAGTTGACTTTTGTCCAATCTGATTTTCAACCATCTGAGCAATTGTCTGAGGAAACTTGATTTGTGAGGCTTGAAACTTGACATGGAGAATCTTTGAAGCATATGAGGAGGCATGAAGACCATTGGAGATGTTGGAAGTCCATCTTGATCTGAGAATTGTCAAACCCTAGTTTGGGTTGATTGTCTAGGAGAGGGTTTGTTTGATCAACCCTTGAAGAATCCTTGAGTATGGAGGTATGAAATGTCTTGAGATGGTGGAGGGCAAATTTTGGGGTATGACAGTAGCCAAATTGATAATTTTACTCTGATTTTAAAAAATATATACAGGTTAATTATTTTCATATGAATTAAATATTTTATTGATAAAAATTTAAATAAGATAAAAATGAGCTCTCTATAGTATTCCATTTGTTTCAAAATTATAGTCGTTTTAGCAAATAAATTTTATTTCAAATTGATTCTCGTTTTCATTTTTTAATCACTCCGTAAAAGACCTTAGACAGCGTTTTTTTTTACTTTTGGCAGCGCTTTAAAGCGCTGCCTAGGCCTAAGCTGCTATAGGTTTAGGCAGCGCTTTGTTTCAATGCAAAAGCGTTGCCTAAGGTGACCCTTAGACAACGCTTTTTTAGGCAAAAAAGTTGCATATTGTTTACTTTAGGCAGCGCTTTTGAAAAACAGTGTTGCCTAAGGGCCACATTAGGCAGCGCTTTCTTAGTCAAAATAGCTACCTAAGGTGCCCCTTAGGCAGCGCTTTTTGTAGTCAAAAAAGCTGCATATGTTTACTTTAGGCAGCGCTTTTTTTCAGAAGCGCTGTCTAAAAGCCACCTTAGACAGCACTTTCTTAGTCAAAAGCGTTGTCTAAGGTGGCTTTTAGGCAGCGGTTTTTTCCAAAAGCGCTGCCTAAAGTAAACGAATTTTTTTATATATTTGATATATTTTTTCATAAATATGTAATTCCATAAACCTGTAATTCCATTACAAATATCATATTATCATTATTGGCCTTTAATTTATTTCAACAAACAAGCCTTTATAAACATAGGCATTGTAATCAAAAATATATACACCATTATAAACAAGCAATCCAAAATATGTACACTATTAATCAAAAATATATACATTATATTATAGTTCAATATACAAATAAACCATTTGTTACAACATAATCAAAATCAACCCTAACATATAACCTAACTTTTCTTAACACTTTTCAACTACGAATACCTTATATGATTCTTTGCTCAATAAAATATTCACACAATTCCTCCTTGATTTCTTCCAACTAATTTTTCGTGTAATAAGCACACTTGTATTCATCAAAGTACTACATAACAAAAACATAATATGAATGATTTAGTTAAAAGTAATAAATTATAAGAAAAATCCAATAAATAATAAAACAAATTCTTAGTTATAAATTCATACCGTGATTGAAATCTCTATTCAATTCAACAGAATGATTCCTCTCATAAACTCAAAACGAAATATCCGCAATCTATATCGTTTCGCTGTTCAACACACTACATAGAAAAACAAATAAGAATATATAGTTGTCTTGTTTTATCATGTAGCATAACTATTATAAGCAAAATTGTGGAAATTAATATACCTGCACTTTGATCCAAGTAATGTTGCTTGATTTAGACCGTGGTACCCGAGCTTCTCTTTGAGATCGGAATACTTGTATTTCTCTAACAAAATAAAAATATATATTTAGAACAATGTCACATAAATAATTAAATATATAAATACACACAAATATTTAGAACAATCTCACTTACATATCAATCATTAACTTCATATCCGGATAATTTGTCCAATCACCATCAACCGAATTCAGATAATAGACTACTTCTTTTATAGGATCCATAGCAACAAACAACCAATGACTTCTATAAATTAAAACAAAAGTTTAGATGAAAATTTTCTACGCAGAAAATACAAAGATTAAAATGAACTTAGAATGAAAATATAACCCTGTAGAAATAGTATTATACGCCAAAGATACAAGTTTTCTGTACGGCTGGCCATGAATCTCTCGACTAAGTGCTCTCTTACTAAATTCGGATCGTTAACAATTGTCCGTCCGTTGACACGGGAGGAAGACACAAAATGGAATTTGTTTGACAATTGATTTTCGCGCATCAATTTGTCATACAAGAACCTTAAATAAAAACATAATAAACATTAGACTATTTTCATTGAAATGTGTAAATAAATTGTTCAGATCACATTACCGGATATATATATATATATATATATATATATATATATATATATATATATATATGTACAACGCCGACGCCTAATTCTGTATGCTGCAAAATCTCTTCCACGTCCTCTTTTGCAGTTGTTTCGGTGCTAAAAAAACCAAAGATACCTTCCTCCATATCCATTTGACGAATAGCATCATTCATCAAATCTGATGTTCCCACTAGTGTTTCGAGACACATCCGGAATTAAGGTACTATTTTTCTTGACACCGCTCTTGGAAGATCCATTTTCATGTTGGGTACACTACTAATTTTTTGGCTCACTTGTTGTGACTCTTGAGCAGGTACCTAAAAATCATATAACTTTGGTAAATTATAAAATCAGGCAGTTTTTGAATTCAAATCGTAGAATTAACACTTTCAACGTACCTCTTTTTGCGATACAATAGACTCGTTGTGCCACAAAATCCCTTTATCCTTAGGTGTGGGTTTTGTAGGAGTCTAAAATTACCATGTAAAAAAAATTAACGTAATGGTTCAGAATTGACATTTGAATACTTAAAGATTCATAATGGTTTTCAACATACCTGGTTATCTATGATAATGAGGTCTGAGGGTCATGCAACAAACGATCCTATTGCATTTCGCAGCAAGATTGTCTCTGAGACAATGTCAGGTATTGGTAGCAAGACATCCAGATATAATGCAATATTAACTGATACTTTTAGATGTCCATCAGGGAGCGGTCTATGGTGAAGTAAATCTCCTATATTATGCACTTTTCCCTTCCCGACTATGCGATAATTCGGTGACGACAAATATAGCTGACAAGAAGAAATATAAGTCGGTGTGTGTGTGTGTCTATATATATATATATATATATTAAATAAATTACACAAATTTAATTTCATAATTATATATATTACCTTAGGAAATTTCGTTTGAAAATCACAATTGATACTATTTTTCTCACTAGTATCCCTGATCCTTAAACCTTGCCCTTGTGTCTGACGTCTTTCTTTATCCTTTTCCAGCTCAAAAATTATAGCCTTTAACTTTTCTAGCTCCTCCATCACTTCTTTGTTGCTATGAACATTCCCCTTTTTCTTGATACCCAAAGTTGTTGGAGTCACCCTAAATCCCTTACCCTTCACACGGCCGGAGTACTCAGGAACATTTAACATTCGACTAAGTAAGCTCCTGAAATCATGATCTTCGCCTAGAGTTAAAGATTTATATAGACTCTCCTGAAATTCATATGCGTATCGAAATTAGTCGTGATTAAGAAGCATGAATTATTTGTATTAATTCAAGGAATAACAATATACTTACACATTTCTAATAAACTTTTGCACATCTTCCTTAACAACTCCATCCTTGCCAACACGGGCAACCCGCCACAAAACATGTTCCGGAAGAGATGTTTCTTGACTTTTTTCCTCATCCAACAACACGTCAAGAGAAATAAAGTAGTATTAAGATCAAGAATATAACACATGAGAAATAATAACATCAAGTATATCATAGAATTTAACAAGTACTTATTATTCTTTGTTGTAAGCGTGAATATCTCGTACGCCCCTTTTTGTATGGATACGACGGACTTGATGCTCTTTCGGTATTTACCGCACTCACAGCATGAAATTAAATCATGCTCAATAAAATTATCTCGAACTAAGTTTTCTCAAACCATAAACAAGTTAATAATCACAAGGTATACAATCAAAATGAAACTTATATGATGCACATGAACAATTCAAGAACCAAGTAATCGATCATTCAATAATTTCAAATCACAAATGAAACTAAAACCAAAGAAACTCAAGTTATTATTCAATTCATATTCAAAACATGGAAAATCAAATTCAAAGTAAGTTCTAAACCCCTAAATCCGGGCAACAATTACCTAAATCAAATCATGCTCAATGAAATTATCTCAAACTAAGTTCGCTCAAACCATAAACAAGTTAATTATCACAAGGTATACAATCATGATGAAACTTATGTGATGCACATGAACAATTCAAGAACCAAGTAATCGATCATTCAATAATTTCAATTCACAAATGAAAGTAAAACTAAAGAAACTCGAGTTATTATTGAATTCACATTCGAAACATGGAAAATCGAATTCAAAGTAAGTTCTAAACCCCTAAACCAAAATTCGGGCAACACCTGCCTAAATCCAGTCACACCCAATGAAATTATCTCAAGGTGTGTATTGAGCTAAACGATCTATTCCATCTTTCATTTAAGTAAGTCATTAGCGACCTCACCATTTTTCTTGATAAATATATAGCATTGTAACAACTATTCAACAACATATTAACCTATAAATTGGATTCTAACTAAATAGAGAACTTAGATTTACAAATCCATTCTAGGTAAAGAACCTAGAATCATAATCCTAAGGCTCTTTAATCATAATTCTAAAAACATTTGAGATATACCACATCAATTAAATTATCTCTTTTAGCTAATCTACAAGATAAATTCATGATATCATCTTTCAAGTGTTTTATATTCCATCTAGCGAACAAACAATTAACATTCTAACAAAACCTATTTTAATTACAGTTTTTCTAAATTTAAAACCAAACTCACACCCTAGTATTTGCAAGTATATAAAGTTTCCTTATAACATAATTTTTTAAATATCAAATTGTTAGTAGTTACTAGTTAGTATTTTCTAGTATGCCCATTATACATTATTTGAGGTACAGCAGAGAGAGATTATGCCTAATGAAGAAGAAGCTATATACCTGATATGCTTGATTAAAGATCGACAAAGAAGTTGACAAGAAGCTAGAGTTGTGAGTGTTGCAAATTGAGAGCTACAGAACGAGAGTTGTGATCTTGAGCTGAAATAACTAGCACAGTTCACAGTGAGCAAGTAAGAATGAACAAATGAAATTCATATTCACAGTGAACCGAAAATAACAACATACAAACTATGCAACAAACTATCAATCGGTTTCAGTGCCACAATATGAATGCTATCAAGAAATTTATATTGCAGGAACCATTTGATACACATATCCTCATAAGAACATCACACATTCACACTCAAAATTACAGTGAAGGAGGAAAGGTCTTATTATGAAAAATAACTGGAATTTGTAACAATGCTTACCTTGCTACTAATCGAAAATCAGTTTGAAAAGCAATGAAGAACCAGAATCAGAAACAAACCCTAAAACAGAAGAAAACAAAACCAGTCATCGATAAAACTAAGAGAGAAAAAATAGATTGTGAAAGTAAATAGGATTATGGCAGTGTTGGTGTACAGTGGGAATCAAAGCTGTTTTCGGAGGAGAAGTGTTGCAGAGAACAGAGGAGAAAGTTTGTTGCAGAGAACCGAGGATAAGGGTAAAGCTGAAGGTGCTAGAGCTGGAAACGATGAAGGGGAAACGATGATATATGGCTGGAAATAATGAATGTCGTCGCTGAGGAAGGGGTTTGAAGGGCGGTGGTTCGAAGTTGATTAAGGATGATGGTTCGAAGATGATTAAAGGTTGACGTGATGAGGATGAAAGAAGGTTTTGTAGAGAAAAAGAAGTGAAATCGTATTGCAGAGAAACTGGAGAATGAAATGAAAATAGGGTTTATGGTTTATTTTTTATTTTATTTTAAAAAAAGACCTTAGACATCACTTTTTCAGAAAGCGCTGTCTAAGGGGGCTCTAAAAGCGCTTTAAAAAAGCGTTGTCTAAACGGGTGCCTCTAGCAGTGCCTTTTGAAATAACCTTAGGCAGCATTTTTTGAAAAGTGCTTTCTAAGGGGGTCTTTTAGCAGCGCTTTTATAAAGCGTTGTTTAAAGTAATCCTTAGGCAGCGCTTTTAAAATCGCTTTTAAAAAGTGCTATCTAAAAGTAACCCTTAGACAAATTTCTTCTAACTTTTTCGTGTTTTTTTTAAGTTTTAGGCAGCGCTTTCTTGAAAAAGCGCTACCTAAAGTGTGTTGTCTAATCTAATTTTTAGCGTAATGAATATAATATTGATTATTATTTTTTCAATTGTATTTTTAAATTTTACTCTGTGCACTACTCTCAATATATTTAATAAGATTAATTTTATAAAAGTACAATATTTTATTATAATATTATTATATTTTTTAATTTGTGTACGAAAACTTTAAACCAACATATTTTGAATAGAAGGAAAGAGCAATGTTATTCTTTTCTAGGTAAAAAATGGTGGATTAATTTACAACTTCAATACAGCTAATTATTTTAAAGTTGTTAGAGGGACTGAATATCTGACGTGATTTGTAACAAATATATCATCAAATCCAGTATTATTTTTTACAAACAAGATATTAAATTTGGTATACTATTACAAAAGTCTAATTATAAAATAGAAATAGTTTTAATAATCAATTTTTTATTTATTTATTTGCAAAAAAAGAAAACTTTCTACTGTTGAATATATTTGCAAAAAAAAAAACTATCTACAGTTGAATATATTAAATAAAAAATCATTGAATATTATTGTTTTATAGGTTTTTTTTTTAATGATATTAGAAGATCATTAATCTGTATTATTAAAAAATCTATTAAAACATAGGATATTATCAATTTCTTTTCGAATTTTCTTAATACATAAGAGTATGAGGTTGATAAAATGATATTAAAGTAAATCACTTTTTTATATTGTCTAAAAAAATAATAAATAAACAATCACAAAATCTGAAAAGAGTGAAATATTCTAAAATAAAGTTTCATAAAAACATTGGCATGATGTGCTTCCTCCACTATAAATTAATCTTCCCATAGACCCAATCCATTTCAATTTTTATATTCTTTTGTGAAATCAACATATTAGTACTAATTACTAAATACACAATGGAGGTGAAGATTGTTTTTGCTGTGGTCATCTTAGCTGCCATAAGCACTGTTCTTGCTCATGATAACCACCATCATGTTGAGGCCCCCGCCCCAGCTCCAGGACCAAGCAGTGGTGCTGGTTCTTTTGGTTCAGTCTTTGGTGCCTCTCTTTTATCCTTTGTTGCCTACTACTTGAATTTCCATGCATGAGACACATGGGTGTTTGTGATTTGAAATAGATAAGGAAGTAGTTACGTTGTTTGATTCTAATTAATAAGAGGTGTTTGTGTATTTTCTATCATGTGATGTAGCCATTATAATTGTATCGCCAAGAAATAACTTCAATTTAAAATTTTTGTTTTGCGTTTATTTTTAAGTTTTTAATACACATCAATGTGGAGCATGTCATGAAACGATATATAGTTGTCTCCTACTTTGAATACACTGAAATTTTGTTTGAGAATTTGGAGGATAGGAAAGGGAAGTCTTAAAATAAATGTAATGGAATGAATTGAAGGAAATCTGTCTGAAATTTTTTTTCTTCATATAATATAAAATTCTTTTAATTTTATGGAATTTATAAATTGTATTGGATTAAAATTCTGGGAGATTTTAGATGAGTTCTCCGAATTCAAATTTTTTTTAGTAATCAAGATATATTAGTAAATGAGAATTACGAGATCTCAACATCCGATTATAATAAAGTACGAGTAGAAAATTTGGCAAAGAGGTAAAATTACAAACCAAGAGAAATTACGTTAAGTAGAACAAAGGTTCTTTGTTGAACCCGTAGAAATTACATTTGAAATGTGTAATTTTATCCACAAATGACCATCTTCAAACTAGAGCTTTGATGTTCCAAATGACATCAAGAACGTTCCAATCATCATTACAAAAATAATTTTATTTCAAACCAACCAAAGATTTCAAGTTGTCACCATTTAAATGCAACCTGGCTTTATGAATATTTTGTTGCAAATTGTGATTATATTTTAAAATTTTAAATAATTTTGATAAATATGAGAAAATATTTATACAAGTGCTTTCAAACATCCAATGCATTAAATACAAGTATTTTTTAACAAAAATTCAATGCATCAAATATTTATACAAGTGTTTTCAAACATTCAATGCATTAAAGAGTGTCCCATGAACACTCGTTAGCATTTCCCTTATTATTAATAATAAATATTATTTTTATTTAATTTATGTAACTGTTTCACTTGACTTAGTCAAAGTCATTAAACCGATTTATCTCTTACTTATATAACAACTATCCTATTTTTGGATAGAGGAGAAATATAGAAAATCTTAAAGTAAAAAATCTTTTGTCTTTCTTTTCTTCTTCTTTCTAGTTTTCCTGATTACATCTTTCGGTTAAAGTTTTTCTTGTTATTCTGATACGTCAGATTCTTATTGAAAATCCGGAAAAAAAACTGTTGAATTCTGGAAAATTTACGCTTATGAGACTGATAAATTTTTAAGAACAGTGTACTTACACGGCTCATGTTTTCGTAATAGTTTATTATTTTGCAGTTTCAATGATTCTTATTATGTGAAGAGATGGTCGAGCTATATTAGTAGTCAAACTTATAATTTATCTGATAAATTGTGTAAAATTGATGATACTTACTCTCTCAAAATATGCACCTTATTTTTCTTATTTGATAGATATAATTGAAATGAAATCTCTTGGAAATAACGTTCAGATTTATCATACAACTTTAAAAAAACTAGTTTTAAAATATATATATATATATGCAGTTATTTATAGTGTTAGTAAAAATGGAGCCGAAATCAAATCATAAATGAGCATGTGGTCTAGTGGTAAGTCCTTTATTTAAAGTTGTGTGGTTGAACATTAGTTCAACTCTTGCTTAATTTGTCACTTGGTTTTAAAAAAGAATGAAAGAAAACGCCATCGCTATTATACTCCATTAAAAAATTAATCAGAGGCACTAGATAAGATGTATTAAATGTAAGGAATATTGAATGGTTGTTAATTCCAAATATATTGTTTTAAAAAAATAATAATTGAACATTAAATGATTATTGTCTGATTCCTAAAATAACACAATGTAGAATATTATTATACATTAAATATTTAATTGATTATATTAATATGTTTAAAATTTTTGTTTTTAGTTTTTCTTTAAAAAACTGAAAACTAAATAAACTAAAATATAAAAACACTGGAAAAAAATTAATAATAAAGTATTGTATAAAAATAAAGGGTAATATAATAATTATAAAAATTCATAGTCAAATCCATCTCTATTCTTTATACACTTATAGCATTCAAATTAACTAGGGAAAGAAAAAAATAGTGATTTATAATTAAAAAGTTGCAAGCATTGGAAATGAAATTTAAATGAGCAACAACGGTATATTGTGCATTATCAGCATTAAATGAAAATGGAAACTAATGATATCTAAGGTTCAATTTTAATTTATTATAATTTAAAAAATTGTTGTATTAATTAAACCTTTTAATAATCTCTATCTTTTAGTAAATTTATGTTGTAATTAAAGACCCTTAACCCGTGTTATTGGGGCACTGATTAGCATTCCCCTAAAAATAAATAAATAAATATATATATATATATATATATATATATATATATATATATATATATATATATATATATATATATAAAAAGTAAGTATATATAATTTTATCTGATAAAAAGTTGTCGTTTGAAAGTCATTCAAGCAGATCTATAAACTTATATAATAAATTTATGTTTATCATCATGGATAGTATTGTCATTTGAAAATCATATACAAATAGACATCTATAGTAAACTCATAAGAGAATTTATTTATATCTCCATCGAGATGATATTATTGTTGGAAGTGATGTAACTTAGATATCTAACCAGACCTGTGTATAATGGATGCAGAGACCTGTGTATAATGGATGTAGAGATCAAGTTATTGTTATATACTTGAGTATATGATATTGATTGACTCAGAGACATCTTAATCAATATTTATTTATAGGAGAAAATACATGTTTTCCTAATTTGTGTATAAAGTAGCTACGAAATAAAGAGGTAGTATCCTCTATTTATGTGATGTCAGATCAAAGTGATCTTAGTCGATCCTCTAACAATATCCCTAGGAAGAAATTGATTTGTGAACACATCGAGGGTAATTGGACATAAGCCAGTTGAAACTAAGAAGTGATGGAAACTCAACTTTTGTGATTGGAGATCCAATGAAAAAGGTTCATATGGGTAAGAACAAGTCACCTGTTAGTTATGCTAGCACTATGTAATATCCTATTCCTTTAAATCAATTCTTAATAGCAAATTATATTTATTTAGTTTCTAACTAGAGGGCAATTTGGCCATTTTGGTTTGGTTGAGGGACAATTTGGTTATTTGCTAATTAATTAAGACAATAAGGAGGTGTTTGGCTAAGTCATTCCCACTTTTCATTGTTTCAAATTAGAAAAATAGAGATAAAGGAAGAGGAACCGCAGAAAGGAGAAGAAGAGAGTGAGAACTCCAACCTTAGGTCCACCCAACCTTGCATGCAAACCCAAATTCGTTATCCTTATCATATTCCTAACAAGATTCTGAAGCTTTCTCTACTTCTAATCCAAGGTGAGTCTCATAGTTAGAGACTTGGGGAAAATTGGGTTTTTGTGAAAAACTTAGGGTTTTAGGGATTTGAGAGTAAATGTTGTTGCATGCATGTTTCTAATGTTGATTTGTATGTTCCATATTTGTTTTTCGTGCTTGACTATTGTGGGTGTACTATTGGAAGAGAGAAAATGGAGGTTTTGGACTCTATGACAGTTCTGCTTCAAAACTGAGTTCTGCAGAATTCGCAGACGGCACTCTGCGCGATAATCGGGCTTAGCGCGTCCTTCTGATTTCTGAAAAAATATTAAAGCCCCATGTCACGCTTATCGCGACCAGGGTCGGGCTTAGCGCGAAACTCTCTGCCCGACGCCCCTTTTTCTTGGTTCATGGGAAGTGGTCTTGGACCATAACCTTGTCCAACAACTTCATTAGTCTTAGAAAACTCTTGTGGGTATAGAACAAGAGGAAAATCGGGATCTTCACGATTTTTTTATTCAGACGACTTTTGGCAAGTGACACTTAGACGTCTCGTATCGGGCACGTAACCCTTGAATGAGGATTCTAAATTACGACTCTAGCATGTCGAACTTCTCTAATGTCGAGGAAGTGATTTGTAAGGTAATGAAGTTATTCCATCCAAATTATTCATGATATGTATGTGTAACAAAATGAGTGTCATAATATTTCATGTATTGATTGTGGTTCAATATGTTATATTGGCTTGAAAGATGCTTTGTGAACCTTGATTTCTCGTTGTTCCGGTAGAGCGTTCGGATGATCAGTTTTGTAAACCTGACTTGGTTGAATATGATTGAATCAGAGTAGAACCGAACTACTAGGTGGTAATTCCATTTTTTCTCACTTGGTGTGAATGCACCATTGGTAGCCCGTGGGGCGGTTTTATGATATGTTTACCATGATTTCTCTTTTGGCTATTGTGCCTGTTATATATACATATATATATACGTATATATCCCGCGTACCTGAGCTACCATTTCAGTGTGCTTATGGGGGTCTCTCAAGGCATTTCCCCATTTGCCGTAACATGCTGGCGTGATTGGTATTGGTAAGTGTGTGATGCCATGTAGGCAATGTCACAATGGATTACTTGCCATCTAGTGACATAAAGTAGACAATGTCACTAGGCTTTCGCACGGTGAGCTTGTGCGTCGATAAGGCGTACTGCACTTGCCGTAAAACACCGACGCAAAAAAGATGAATGCCATTACAATGTTCTTCTGAGGGTCTCTCATGGCGTGCCTCACTTGCCGTAACACATTGGCGTGCTTGGTTATGGGGTTGTGATGCCACATAGGCTATGTCACAACGGTAACTCATCTCGGATGAAATCCCATGTAGGGATGATCTGGATTCATCAAGTGGTGTGTTTGTGCAAGTCTCTTGACATATAGGCACTCGTGTACTCACCGAGGGTACATGGAATAGGTAGCCTAGATAGATGGGTATAACTCCTAGATTCCTCACACATGGGTGTGGGTCTACATATTGTGTATTCTGTTACTTCTGTGTTGTTACCCCTTGGATAGTTATGGAACTTCCAACGGTGGTGTTATCACTTATGTGTATTTGTACCGAGCCGTGAGGCGAACCCCGGATTTGAGGCGAATCCATTTGATGCATGTGCCATGTAGAACCGAGTGAACCCGTAAGATAGGGAGGCTCACCAAAATTTATTAATCTCACCCCATTTCAATTATTATTTTTCAGGTAGCTCGAGGCAGGATCGTGGAAAGGGTAAGATGGCTTAGCTTGCGACGATGTTTCATTGGCGATGTTCTGTCTCCTTTTGTATCTTTCCTCTTATGTACCTTTTTGGATTATTTATTAGTACTACTTTGGGATTTGTATTATTTTGGCCATGATGATTTCGGCAAAAATTTGTAACCTGTACTAATACTTACCTATGTTCCACTACTTATGTATGACCGTTTTATGTACCATTTTAATTTCATATGCATATATCCTAGGCAATGTATGTGTGGGGTGTTACACACTAAAAATTATTTGAATAATTTTTGTTTGCTTCATTTTCCTATGGTGTAAGTGAGAAAGTGCTAGACACTGCATTATTGAGAGGATACGTTTATGTAGCTTTTAATGAATTTCATATCTTTATTGGTGGTGTATGATTTACAGCATACACTTGATGAAATCACCTATATAAGTGTTGAGTGGGGCGCTTGTATGAGATATTGGCAAAATCTCTAGAGCACTCCTGAAAATAATCAGGCACGTGCATGGCCTATTAGCACACCACAACGTTAACAACAAGAACTGTGGGGTGTGATGTCAATGATATACCTCTACATACGCTAAGTGAATTTGATTCATATAACTTTCTACACCAATTTCATTGTATGTTAAGTACTACCATTCTATGACTAGTTCATATAACTTCCTACACTAGTTTAATGCATCACTTTCATGATGTTAGTTCAGTAATTTTCTTTAACTTTTCTTTTGAACTTTTTAAATATGTGGCAATTGTTGCGAATTGTGATTATATTTCAAAAGTTTAAATATTTTTGATAAATATGAGAAAATATTTTTTAAATATAAATTATTATTATTATTATTAACAATTATTACTTTCATTTAATTTGTAATTTATAACCGTTTTACTTGATTTAGTCAAAGTCATTAAACCAATTTATCTTTTTCAACTGGATTTGAGCCTTGAAAACATAACAAACTGCTGCTAAAATTGCTCCACAATATTCTCCAAAACAACTCCAAGATATTCTCCACAAATATCTCCATATTGTTATAATAACAAATAGAGAATCAACAACTCTGCAACAGATTCTCCTATAAAGTCTCCCTAATATATCTCCACAATAAGGGGCTCCAAGTAGTAATAAGTAAGTTATTACAATTCTACAAAAGATTCTCCTTAGGAATATTCTGCTTCATAATAGAATCCAATCTGCCAGCTCAAACAAGATGTTGTGACATTTTCTTCGACATGTTGTTCCAGTTGTTAAAACATTTCAACACAACATGTTTCTTCATTAAATATAACTTCAACTTGTTTTCTCCTTACAAGTTACAAATCCTATTTAATCTATTGCTGCTAAATTAGTTTTACCAAACATAAAGTCAATCCTAAAAATAGAGAATCAACAATCTCCCCCTTTGGCTTATTTTGGCTAAAATTAATTTACACAACCTTTGTATTACAAAAGCATATTAGGACATCAGTCTTCAGTCTTCTTTTATAATATTTCAAACTCTACATGTGACAGTCTTCAGTCTTCTTTTATGATGTCGAAACATCACACTAGGACATCTTTCTGGCAGGTCCAAATCCAATGTTCTCTTTCTTTTAAGGATCCCACGGATCACACAAAGTTTATCTCCCTTAAAAGTTGCTCTTCAGAGATAGCATAACATAACCACTTGTCCCCCTTTTTAGCCATAATAAGACAAAGGCTTGTTGAAGGAGAACTCGCTATAGCACCAGAAACATAACATTTAGGAACCATCTTCACAAAGAAGTAGAAATATTGAGGCCCTGATGCACATGAGGAAGAATATACTAAATACTCCCCCTCAAACTGAGAACTATGTTACGACACAGAATGACACAACATCCTCGTTTAGAGTATAAGAGGAAACACACTAACAGAAGCAAACACTTGAACTATCCATTTAAAGACATAGAGAACCAGACCTCTATATTGGATAACTTAGAACACAAGACACAATTTGTGTTCATAACTAAAAAACAATACACGAAATAGAAGCTTGCACAAACTGCAAGAACAAAACGACTCAGAATAGGACATCCTATTCAACATCTTTGCAAAAAAAGATGCAAAGAGTGACCTCAGACTTAACAACATCTAAACACTACCCTTTTTCCCTATGTTTTCCACAAGTTGACAAGCATAACCTTCACAAACTCTAAACTTACCCATATCCGAACGAAGGACATGAGATAAAAATAAACGAAGATACAACAAAAGTGAAGGAAAGAAAAAGAAACAAAAAGACACTCTATATACCTGAGAAACCATGTTGATTAATTCCTCCTTCCGATCATTACATTTACTAGTAGTTGTAGATACTAGTAAAGTCTTCAGACTAGAATAGTAGCCATGCATTTCCAGAGCATACTACTTTAAACAAACTTAGAATCTTCTTATTCTAATCCAAAGATAGAACTGTCACTTCTGAATGAGGTGATAGAATATCAAGATGCATAGTCCCGAGTCTCTTCCACAAACTATCATCAACAATGATGTTGCAACATTATTTGGGACACCATCAACTTTACTACAGAACCTATCAGCTTTGGTTCTGAGATTATAATATAACTTCTTCTTCAAGACTTTGTCACTTCAGCACATAGTAGTATACACTCTCCTTTACTTCAGCTAATGAATAATCTCCCCCTTGACATTAGTTGGTCATCAACATATATACTAGTTGCGCCTTTATACAATAGCACTAGACAAAACATATTCCACAGTTTATAATTAATAATTAACAATAGACAATTGCTCTCTAATTTTCCAGTTCCTCTTCATACAGACAGTTGCTTCTTCAAAAATACTTTTGCTTCCCAATGATACTTTTGCTCCCCCTTAATATTAGAAATCTTCCTTTTTGGCTTCTAAGATGAAGCTTACCATATATTGTTACCCCTCCTGAGTTATACAAAATAAGGACATTTGATGTTGATCCTTATAGTGCTTGAAGCGTTCTTTATTTGGACTTGCCACAGTTTCCAAATTAGGAATCTTTAGTTTACTTGTTTCACAAGTTTCAGATTGCCACACTCTGTAACTTGTAATATAAGAAACCTCATAGTTAACTATGTGTATAACTAGTTATAAGTCTTCAAGAGATAAGTCTGAACCTTATCATCTTTCTTCAATCTCTGGTGTCTTCAATAGTTGTGATGTTACATCTTTATGTAGAACATTCTCTTTTATTCATCACATACTTCTTCTCTTCTTGATTCATATTTCCATACAGTAAACACAAATATCTAGCTCGAATCAAGATATTTGACAACATTTATATGCATCTCTTTAGATTGAAACAGTTCTTCAAATAATCACCAGATACCATTGCCACACATCCTTGACTTGTAAAGATAAAAGTGAACTTTAATATTGATATTTAGTTCACACTAGGCCATGAATTCTTCATACAGATACTCAGCTCCTGACAGAGTATATGAATCTTGAATTTAGGATGCACATCTAACATGTACTAAGTCTCTCGTCAGAGTACTTACTAGTTTGTCAGTTAGAATTAACTACTCACACTAGATTATTTTGACTAATTACATCTTCACACTCACTTCTACTTCCAGGAAATAAAATATAAATTCAAAATTGAAAACTTTAAGATGATGTTTTGACATCTGTTACAACATCATCCATTATAGTTCTGGGGGTAACATCCATAATTCCTACTTTAGGGGGGAACACAAGAAGCACTACAACTGTCAACTTTACATCCAAGCAATTAACATATCAAGGAAAAATGTCATCCATGCCTCAATAGACTTTTCTTCAGAATTTCACTTCTGATTTTGAGATGATGGATGCCATAGTCTGCACTTACATAGGAGATTCCCTTACCTAGGTTTCTGGAACAGACTTAATCATGTCATAACAAAAAAGTATGCAGATTATTTCAAGATAATCAACCTTCCTTGATTCATCTTGACAGTACCCTTCCTGGACAGTATTTAGGGCAGTCAACATTCAAGACCATATTTTACTATGGTTGAGACACAGTATTCAGCTCCAAACTATTCTATGGTCATGAATAACTCTCCACATATTTGGTTCCTTTGATCAGAAGGATGAACCATATATAAGCTCATCTTGATATCACATAAAGGGATTGAGGGGTATACCTTTATGAGTCTCTTACTTGTACTGAGCTTGACTTCTATACTCCCATAAGCTTAGGTTAGAAATAAACAGACATATAGAGTATAAAAGCTTGTTGATCGTGTCATGATCAACTAATACAGATGTCTCCTCTTTCATATCAGGATCAGGTTCCAAACATACGTACTAACATTATATTTGTTTAGCACCCAAAACATTTATTCTTCAACTGGTAGTTGCATACTAGTCACAATGTTCTAACATCCTGTAGAACATCAGTTCCATATCTTTGGAACATAAAATCCTTGATAATCTTCAAGGTCTTCAAACAATTTGCAGATGAATATGAGAGTCATTGATCAATTGATGTTCATCAGCTTTAATAATCCATGCCTTTATAAGTGTACTTGAGAAAGATCTCAAGTATGTTTGACAATTTTACTATAGCTGTAATAATCTGCCATAGATTTTGTTGATAGAATAACCCTAGGATCCTTCTCTCACTATAGGGGTTGCATCAAAGGCTATGCAGTGGAATATAGCCATACTTCAACAGAATGTACATAATTCTTACTCCATAATTTGATTGTAAGCTTGACACATAAGGATTGAAAATAAATCAACCCTACAATCTGCTTGCTTCTTCATCAAGCAACAATCTAGACCCAACCAAAATCCTGACCATGTGGTAATGCATAAACACAAGGATTACCTTATCAATGTCTTCACTCCCATATGAAGGTTTTGATAATTCCTATCTCTGTGCTGAGGCTAAACAATACAATCCAAACTCTTCACTCCCGCATGAAGTCTTTGAATTTAACTTTCTTGTTCCAGCATCTTCTTCAGTCAGGTTGGTCTAGTTCTTCACAAATAGGTTCATCCTCCACTTCTAAGGACCATACAATATTAACACTCCTTGTTCAAAAAATATTCTACCTTGTGCACAACTAGAAATTATCCCTCATGGATCTCATCCAAAAACTAACAGGATGCCTGCTCTGATACCAATTGAAATTCTGGTGAGGCCAGACTCAGGATGTCGTGACATCTGATCCGACATTACAAAACAGACAAGGTAGAACATACAATTAAAAGCAGGAAACAAAAATAACACAGAGAATTGATAACCCAGTTCGGCTCTAACTAACCTACGTCTGGGGGCTTCCAAGCCATGGATGAAGTTCATTATCAGCAGTATTAATTCGGAGGGAAACCTCCCTATTTACACTCCTCACTTAATCAAACTACCCAATGACCCCTTCTACCTAAGATACCATATTTAGATATGAGAACCTCCGCTCACTCCCTCAGTATCACACACTGTGACACTAAAATAGTTTGAAGATACCACACTTCAAACACAATACAAATCTGTAACTCAAGTGACATAAACCAACTAAGACGAAAAGCAATATGATTTTAACTTATGACACACCTTGGAGTTACTTCACAGTTTCCTCCAAGAACATAACACCTTCTTACCTATAGGATTTAAGGTGTACATATGGTGACCTTCCCACAATCCGGGAGGTTCACTCTACAGACTCAACCCTAAAAACTACATTATATTTAATCACGGATGGTGTCGAACTTAGGTTATAGAGCTTATATTTGTAACCTATTACTCAACTGAATTTGAGCCTTCAAAACATAACAAACTGACATAACAAACTATTGCTAATATTGCTCCACAATATTCTCCAAAACAACTCCAAGATATTCTCCACAAATAACTCCATATTGTTATAACAACAAATAGAGAATCAACAACTCTGCAACAGATTCTCCTATAAAGTCTCCCTAATATATCTCCACAATTTGGGCTCCAAGTAACAACAAGCAAGTTGTTACAATTCTGCAAAAGAATCTCCTTAGGAATATTCTGCTTCATAATAGAATCCAATATGTCATCTCAAACAAGATGTTGTGACATCTTCGACATGTTGTTCTAGATGTTGAAACATTTCAACACAACATGTTTCTTCATTAAGTAGAACTTCAACCTGTTTTATCCTTACAAGTTATAAATCCTATTTAATCTATTGCTGCTAAATTAGTTTTACCAAACATAAAGTCAATCCTAAA
Organism: Vicia sativa; assembly: GCA_021764765.1. NCBI lineage: Eukaryota > Viridiplantae > Streptophyta > Magnoliopsida > Fabales > Fabaceae > Vicia > Vicia sativa. The sequence goes on along the minus strand of CM038796.1, from coordinate 65,482,041 downwards.
AATAGAGAATCAACAAATACTACCAACTTCCCGATGTACTTAGTAATTAGCAATACCTTCAGGTGAAACTTGTCTAAGTGCAGTATCACGTAGAAACTACTTCCGAATAACTCCGTAATAGTCCCTACACTACCCCTAAAAATTCCATGATGGGTTAAGGGTTCTACGTTTGCTCAGCTTCATGGACTCTTAGGTCGAAAGTATTCATATCTTTCCGATCGCTCGGCAAACAAAATACCACAATCGAGGAGGTCTCCACTGAGTGGGGGGTCTCATGTCTCTGTAACACCCTTCTAAATACCTCGTGAATAATATAAATAACTCAGAGTTAACATGTCATCAAGGGCATCACAATTGATTTAAAAATATAAAATTCCAATACATATGCCATGCTTAGCTGAGGAACATAATTTAATCAACACATGTTTAACACAGCGGAATTATTTATTCAAAACTTGGATAATTTAAAATATCAAATACCACCAAAAGGTTAACACCTTAATCCATCAAATAATTATCCAACTAAAAAAATTAAATAATTTAAGAGTTTAATAGTAATTCTAAATACAAACATCCCCCAGTGTTACAAGACCAGAGCATGACACTGACACGCGATAAAATAAAAGCACAGCTCTACGAGCTATCCTCACCAACTCTTAAGCCTTTAAAGATTCAATCTGAAATCATCAAAGTAAGAGTGAGACTACATCATAATTAACATGCATTATAAATTCATAAAATAAATAGAACTTCATAAGCTATTACTTCACCCTATTTAGCATAATAGACTCAATCCTTCATTCCACAAACGCACAAGTCATGAACATGCATCAAACACAACAACCGAATTATAACACTGGAAACCATCCTATCATGTTATAATACATACAAAATGCAATGCAAGACTCTATGCATGTGGTACCAAAAGTGAACTAAGTCACACAATGATCCATAATCACCCGGATACAGTTACATTGATTCGTCCATAATCACTCGGACATGAATCCAGCCTCACCACCCATAATTACCCGAGAACGGTTATTGGCAATACTCATTAATTCCACACAATGCGAATTAGCTACCACCAGAATGTATATGCATGCACATCATAAAAGCATGCAACATTCAACACAGGTTATGATAACATCATACATCATAAACCATCATCAATCCAAAACATGATAACCATCATTTATCATGTACGTCACCAATATCATGTTATGCAAAGACATTACTCATCAATTAATAATTCTATCAAAAACATAAGCATACAGCCATCGATATGCACACATACATCATCACAAAACAACATACCATTGCCTACCCATCAAGTGTACAAAATACGAATAACCACAAGTCGAAAAATCAATACTTTTCAAAATAAAATCAAGTTACTATTATTTTCTTCATTTTATAAAATAGAGTATTTAATTTAAAAAACAACGTCCAAAATGGCGACTAAAACAGACTTACGGTTTGAAAGTTATGAATTTTTAAAGTTTAATATTTTTCAAAAAGTAACAATGGGAACGGGTTCCTCCAGGGGGGAAACGGGTTCCCACACTCATGTGAAAACACACTGCTGGAAAATGTACTAGGAACCCGGGTTCTCTTATAGGGGAACCGATTCCTAGACCCAAAAAATCTCATTTTTAAGCAAAATACACAATGGTAACCGGTTCCCCCACAGGGTAACCGGGTTCCACGACCCCTGTAGCAGAAAATCACAATTTTGACAGCATTCTTCATTTCCAATCCATCCAATAGTTTCAATTACGAACCCATACACAATTAACACCTAAACACATCCCAATACATGATTACAATGCCATAACAACACACCACAACATCATACAACAACTCTATAACACCAATTGCATCAAGAATGTCAAAATCATGCATTTAGGGTCAAAACTCATAAACCTAAAAATTCTAAATTGGGATTCCTAATATCTTACTTTATTCTACCATTATCAAAACTCATAATATATTATAATTAGAGCAATCACCCCTTACCTTATCCAATTGCTTGAATCCCTCTTGAGCTTTAGGTTCCTCTTCCTCTTTTGTCTTCTTTTCTTTTCACGTATGATTCCTCTTCTCATTTTTTCCCAATTCCTTTTTCTTTCTTATTATTCCATTATAATAATAATAAAATAATAATTAGAGGCTTTTATTCCATACACCCCTCTCCTCTACTAATCACCACATAAGCCCAATTCTTTTTCTTCATTTATTTTCCAATAATTCTAATATTCCAATAGTTCCCAAAAATCAAATTTTAATTAATTAAATAATTAAAATTTCAATTTAGTAATAATTGAAAATATGGGGTGTTACAGTCTCCTTCTTCGGGATTACTCCCTAAAAGTTAACATGACTATACCGCATGTCCTATCTTAGATTTTTCCGAGTCCGGGTATAGGAGTCGAAAAAGAAGATCACCAAACACCTCTGAAAACTAGAAAGATCCAAACAAACAAGTACAATATATATAAAAAAATATAGCACATATATACAAATAAAGAAAAATAGGGTAAACCCACTTAGAGATGGTGCAACAATAGGTCAAACATCCCCAGCAGAGTCGCCACTTTTCTATAGCGGCAAAATCTATGAGTATAAGCCATTGAATTGACTTAACTCAAACATTAACAAAAGAGTCGCCACCGCGCTTTTATTTTATCCAAAGAAATCCTAACAAATAAAGAGATCAGAGATCTAGGGCCGGGGTTAGTTATGCAAACCCAAAGCATCAACGCTACTTCATAGGAACCTTTTTGAAAAATTGTATATGTGTGCTAAAAAAAAAGTATATGTACAAAATGAATGGTGGGGTGAGGAAAAAAGTGTTTTTTTTTACAATTTTTGGTTTGATAGAACATCCAATGATTTCCATACCTACATACCAATAATGTGCAATGTTGAAATCAAAATCCAGTAGTTCAGGTAAAAAAGACCAAAATTGTGTGTTGGTTCATTTTAAAAAAATGTTAGTTTAGAAAAGCCAGAAAGAGCTCAAGAAGTTTGAGTGAGGTTAGATGTTTTTTAGTCTTAACAAAAGAAAAGTCAAAGTATTATTAAATGGATTGAAAGTTTATTAAGAAAACAAGTTTGAAAATTCATGGACCTAAGTCCAAGTTTTTTATGAAAGCGGTTCGAGTTTTGAAAACAAGAATCCTTTGAAAAAGAGGGAAGACTTTGAAAATTAAAGAATATAGGAGGAGATGAAGAGGCTAACCGAAGTGCATAAAGAAAAAGGTAAGGGTAAATAAAGATCTAACCAGGTGAGAAAACTAGTACTTGACATCAAGAGCCAATATCATATCTCATCCTTCGAATTACCAAATAAGCAACAAATAACCAGACAAAAAAACCAAGCTTCAGATCAATCAATGCCTTAGGTGAACTCTTGTCTCAAGAAAAGAAACGGACAAAGTAACGGTTGTATTTGGAGGAAATCCACTCTTAATGAAGTATAACAGAATAACCTGCATACAAAGATAATAACCAAGCAAGACAGAATAACACCAAGGGCACAAAATTCTCCTAGCTGAGGTAAGGGTCCTAATCCTAAGTCCAAATATCAAACTCCAAGCATAAGGATAGTAACCAAGTCCAATTAAAAGTCTTTTATGTTCAATTTGAATTATTAAGTATTTTGGAAAAGGAAAACAAAGCTCAAGTGAGTAAAATTCAAAATGACAAGAAAATAAAGTGCTCAAGTGAGCAAAGAAGAAAAAATGACATGAAATGTAAAATGCCAAAATTAAAGTGCATAAAAGTAAAGAGCATAAAAATAAAAGCGGAAATAAAGAGCATAAAATAAAAGACAATTAATAAAGGTTAGCAAGGTGTCCATCTTGAAACTTGCGCATGAAGATTTGCCAAAAGCTTGATAAAATCAATGCGACCACACGACAAGTTTCAATTGCTTTTTGTCAAGTATATCACCGGTTTTGGAATTATTACATCACTTGATCAAAGATGATTGAGGATTTCAAATGGACAAGGTTAGTGGAAACTTGGCAGAAGCTTGATTAAAAAACTCAACGCGACCACGCGATAAGCTCCATAGGTGTTGAACCAAAATCAAAGCTCAAGTCACCTTTTGGGGCTTATGTTTGAACATTAAAGTTCATGCCACCAATTGATCACTTTTTTCGAATCGGGACAAAAGAAAAATAAGATGGAGAAGAAGAAACAAGTTACAAATTCAACAATGCATATGATGAATTTACCCGGTCTTACTTCGTTAAAATCAATCAACTTCCTTGGTGGATTTGGTTAAGAGACCTAACAACACCCAAATTCCAGTGATGTTGAAGAAGTCTATGACTCCAAATAAATCCAAAATCAGCAAAGCAAAAAAGAATTAAAAGTGATTTTAATAATAAAATAAGATACAGTTTGAAATTAGGTTATTTAATTGGAATTTATTGAAGAAATACATAAATAGTATTCATACATCAAAATAAAATTCCAAGAAAATTACCTAAAGTCAAACACAAGTGCTGACAATTTTTTAATATACAAAATTATTTTTAAAATAAAGGAAAAATGGTGAAATAAACCATAAAAATAGCAAAATCAGAAATAAAAATAAAATGAGGTCACCAATATTTGTCAAATGACCATTGGATCCTTTCATAATTTTTCTAGAATTTTTAAATGTCAAAAAGTATTTTAAAATATTTAAAAAAACATCAAATAAAAGAGAAAAATCATAAAAAATACCAAATCTGAAAATAAAATTATGAAAAAATAAAAATCAGAAAGCAAATATTTTTTTGAATCTTTTCATAATTTTTGAGTCAAAAATGGATTTATATGATTTTTTGAAATTTAAAACATTTGAAATATAAAATCAAAAAATAAAAATAAAAGCAAAAAAATATGGACGATTAGATCAAAGTCAAAACGCGTTAGTAATCACATCCAATGGACATGGCGCGCTGTGCTTGATATGGACCTCCTTGGTTTTCACACCGGATCATGAATTAAAATTAAATTAAAAAAATAAAACAAGGAAAGATATCACGCGTTGGATCGAGTCTGACTCACAAAAGTAATCAGATCCAAAGGCTCCTATTACGTGTGCACAATAAGGTAATATCACCGGATTTAATTCAAAAAAATTACATGTCAAGTCCTCATTGGTTGAAGACAGACACGTAGGTCGTCTTCAACCTCCAGCCAGCATCCATACACGATTCTCAAACTTTAAAATCAATGCACATAAGATGTATCCTTGGATTCGTCTCTTCAACACGATCTCAACTACATGCTCACGAATAATTTATTTACACTGAGTGAAGATAAATTTGGAAAAAAAACTCAAATAATAACGAGCCGAGTTTGATGAAATTCTCAGTCAATACTTGATGAAAACAAAAATGGTGAAGATCACAAGGATCAGGGAAATGAGGAAAATATAATAGAACTTGATTTGACATGATTTGATGAAGATTCCTACCTGAACGAAGTTCACTTTCAGAGCTCTGAAACTGGACTTGGATGACACGATTCAGGGAGCTTCAAGGCACGATTCTTGTTCTGTTAGCTTCAGGGAGCTTCAAGGCTCTGAAACATGTTGTAAATTTTCTGATTCGAAGCAAAACTGGATGTCATGGAGTTCCTTCAAACATGTATAACTCATTGCTCAGGGACCTTTATGACATAACCTTGGACTCTTTGGAAAGCTGGGATTACATACTTTTCAATGCACTTGGAAAGGTAGCATTTGGAATCTTGGATAAAAATTTATGATCATTTGAAATCACCAAAAACAAACTGACTTTTTCACACTTAGAAAAATTTCTAAGTTTGGCAAAAAATGACTCATAATTTTTTCATTCCAAACACGGTCTTCCACTCAACATTTGCTTTTTATTTTCAAAAATGATATGAATTATACCTATCAAAGAGAGTTTTGCAAAAAGAAACATCCAAAAACTCCAGAAATTGAGAAATTTATGGCCTTGTGAAGTTGATGAAAATTCATTAAATGACCTATAATCTTTTGACTTCTCCAAGTAACTTTCAAAAAATTTCAATCTTCACAACTTGTATGGAGATAAATTTCATATCTTCAAGATTGTTATGCAAAAAGAATGACCTCAAGGTGATAAATGATGATCAAGATATGATCTCTTGAAGTTGATTGACCAAAAATTGAGGAATCCATCAATGACTTGTAATCTTTTGACCTCTTAGGCAAATTTCCAAGCATATTATTTTCCTACCAATTGAACTAAGTTGTATTAGACATCCTTAAGTTCATTGTGAAAAAAGAATGGGCTCAAGGAGACATGGGATGACCAAGTTATGATCCTTTGTAGTCATACAAGATAAATGAAGTATCAATCTAGAGAGTTGGCAATCATAGACCTCCAAAACAATCTTCTCATCAATTAAACTCCTTGACTCAAAGCATATTCATATTAGAAGTCCTTTTAAGAATCAAATGACTCTGAAATCATCCACAAACTTCATATAAACACCAAGATATGGTCCCCAAGAATCCAAAACCCCAATTTCAAAATGGATGGCCATAGAATGGAGAATTCTTCAAATTTGATGATCTTTTTCAAGCATGAAGCATATACTCAAGATGATAGTCCATGATATATAATAGGAGAAGTCTTAAATGACAGACAATACTTTCAAAATATTTGGGAATTGAAGAGAGAATACATGGAAATAAACACATGAACCTATTGTCTCCTTGAATAAGAGACGTGTTCACCATTCACCTACAACATTTAGAGAGTAAAGTGTACACATATCATTGTTATCCAAGTATCAATCATCACATACAAGAAATAAACACATTCGCAAGGTGCTTGGTGAACTCCTATGAAAAAACCCAAAAATAGGAGACAAGAGAGAGAGACCATTTGTGATCTTTGTACAATGCAATAGTATGAAGTATTAGAGAATCTTAGGGGAGAAAATTGGGGGTATAACCCAGACGTATTGTGAGCTTTAAACTCTGCCTTCCCAAAACAATACAAGCTATTCAATTCCTCTATGAGATAAATCCTAAAAACTTTACTATCAGTTTCCACATGTACCGAATCCCATATAATTAAAGAACATGGAACTATAACCAATATCCTTGCTACGTCTATTTGAGATTTGTTCGACATGTTGTCGTCAATGCAAATGAAAGAGCTAAAAGAATCTTCCAGAAACAAATAAATCAATGTTCCAAGCATGACGCAGTACCCCTATTGCTCTAACCCATACATTTCTTTTGCTAGCCAGTATCTCTTCTTTCCATGGCATAAGCTCTTCAAACCATTGATTCCACCATCCATTACCATCTACAATAATAATTGTAATCTGCCCTTGATTGATTCTTCCACCAAACAAACACCAATCCCTAATGGTGTCACTTTAATCTCGTTGTATCACTTCCTCTCGAAATTTAATTGCAAATTGAACTCTAAAACTGATGCCTTTAGCTAACCTATAAACATTTTGAACCACCTTTCTAAATCCTCCACATTAGATTGGTACTTTAGCGAGATATCGTCTTCAAATATGTTCTCCATGCCATCACGCCCTACCGTTTGAGCATAAGAATGTTGACCCATCACTGTTCTGACTTCGAAGCCATTCCCCTTTTACGAACTAGCTGACAAGGTTGTTTCCCCACCCTCCCGTTTCCCTTTATATCCTTCTTGAAAAATGGTCTGGACCTCTCAAACCTAGGGATGTTGGCATGAATCTTCTTATCCTCTATGATTACATTGTTAATTCTTACGACCAAAATCCTTGTCTCCTCCAGTTCTTTGAATTGAGAAAATCTAAATCTCTTTCCAATGTTGTTCATTCTTGGCGAGATGCTCACTTCCACCACCGCATCGACGCAACCAAAAAGATCATACAGGTCTTAGGCTTTAATTCTATATGGGAATTCTGAAATGTAAATTGAATCTAAATGATCAGGATCCTCTATATCCTCCTTCGAGAACATCAAAAATGTATCCTAAGAGTTACCCAGATTTTTGAAATGCTTCCTTCCCGCAACAAACCATTTTTGACCATCGGACATAGAGGCCGACTGTCGTGACTTCTAGTGAGTAGCCAAAACTTTCTCTCTCTTAAAATACAAAGAAGATCTCTGAATTCAATCTATATTGTTTGTAGCATTAAATTATATAACATTTAATTAAAAAACACATAAATGTCTTCTACAATGATTACATATTTTAAAAATTATGGAATAATTTTCTCATTTTTAGTATTTTTAAGAATATTAATTTTTTAAAACAAAAAATTAAAAGTGTATTTTAATTTTTATTATAAGCATCATTTAAAAAATAAAATATATTCTTAAATATTACTTTTTTGAAGACAAAAAATATACTTTTTGTCTAAATAAAATCATATAAATGTGATATATATATATATATATATATATATATATATATATATATATATATATATATATATATATATATATATATATATATATATATATATATATATTTCTCAGATAAAATTTTAAAATAAATATTAAACACTTCAATGTATGAAATATACACATAAATTATACTATCATTTTTTTATATACATGTATATAAGGGACATTTATTATTATTATTATTATATATATATATATATATATATATATATATATATATATATATATATATATATATATATATATATATAATTTTATTGGAATCCACGTTCTCATCATCAGTGGGAATGCTTACATGAAAATATGGAAATTATTATTTTCTTTAGAATCTTTATTTTTAAAAATAATAATTTTCAATCTTATAATAAACATGAATACACTCTCATTTCTTATTCATATTTTTTTAAAAAATATTTCTAAACTTAAAGCAAAAACCTTTCAAATTTATTGTGTTAGATGTGAAAGTAATTGCCTAAACTATGTTTAATTAGGTGAGTGTTTTTTTACAGGTAAAGATTAATTCATTTTATTAAAAATAATATTTTGAATATATGTTAGAATATTAATAAACTTATGAAAACTAGTAAGAGATGAAACCACCCGTTCTAGAGCATGAACAACTTCATTAGTTTGTTTTCTGACGAACTTAACATGAGAGTTCTTAAAAAAGAGAGTCATCGGTCTATTATAATCACCAATAATAGCTCCAAAATTCAAGTCATTAGGCTTTAGAGAATTCACATTACCCACAACTCGCTTTGCATCTAATTTGAAATCCATTTTGTCATAACTTAGATTATGAACCCACTTTAAAACTGTCAGAAGGCCTAGAGCTTCTTTGATAACAACATCAGTGCAAGGTAAAATATGTTCTGGCTGCAATAAAATGGCACGCATCATCTCTAATATAGGCACCTATGTCTACCATATCATAAGAAAATGAAGCATCAATATTGAACTTGAGATGACATGACGATGGTTTACACCACCTAACAACATTTGACGGAGGATTAATAATCTCTATGCTTCAGCGATAGTGTTGAGCATCTCTTCATCCAACCAACAATTAGGATGCTCGTTGACAAATTAAAACAGAAGATTCTTCCACAGAATTCCAAATATGATTATTTCTCCCTTTCCAAATGCTCCACATTATTACGGACAAAATCACATGGTGGTCATGATTTGAAACCTACAAAAAGGAAAAAATTACAAAAGCAAACAACCCTCCATTGTTACTAATCTACTACAACAAAATCCAAATACCCACTTTTTCTCAACACTTAATGCTTTTGGGACACTGGAAGAATATATGATATGTATTTTCCTCGTTATTATTACAACTGACACAGTTAGCAGGACAAATAACCATTTGTCAAAAAGTCTCTATCAAGTAGGAACACAATTTATACACAGACGATACAAGAAATTCTTAACTCAAGGAGAAGTTTTAATGTTCAACAATAGATTCCATGTCTCACTAATCCTAAAGTGAGAAGTATCAATAGCATCATTGATGCAGTATCTATAATCACTACGAAATGAGAATTTTTTATTTGTTTCACACTTTCCATGCAATTTATCATTTTTCACCGAAATAAAAGCAGACTGCTTTGTACGTTCTGCGCAATTTCTGCCCCTACAAGCGACAAGATCAAAGTATGATTCCATTGCTTGCCATTTGGAATCAACAAATTCAAGACTCTAAGGTTACTCATAACTAAATTGTTTGGCCAAGGATTATCTAGAGAAGTTCCATCAAAAAGCCAATTCTGATCCTAAATTGAGATATTCTATCCTGACCCTATGCTCCATTTGAGGCCTCCCTTCACCACAAATTTAGAACTCGAAATATTTCACCACATATAACTAGGATTATGGTCAATATTAGAGTTAAGATAATCACTATTAGGAAAATACATGGCTTTATAAAGATAGAAAATAAGAGTATCAGGATTAGTCATAGTTCTCCAAGCTTGTTTGCTTAGCATCACATAATTGAAGGCAATGGTATTCTTAAAACCCATATTTTCTTAGCATCGCATAATTGAAGGCACTGGTATTCTTAAAACCATTCCCCCATCACTTTTTGGCATTGACAAACAATCCCAAGAGAACCAGTGTATGGCTCTAGCTCTGTCTCTTTTATTACCCCAAAAAAACAAATTCATCATCTTCTAAATCTCATTAATTAAAGAAGAAGGAAGTAAAAAAGGCTCATAATGTAAGTCGGGATAGACTGCAACACAAATTTAATCATTGTTTCCCTCCCAGCTTGAGATAAACTTATACTACTCCAAGAATTAATTTGTCTCCATATTATATCTTTAGTAAACTTAAAGGTTGTTATCTTGTTTCTTCTGAACATGGAATGAAGACCAATATACTTACCATTAAGGAGGTAGCCATCAATTCCTAGTATTAGGATCAACATTCCTACTACAAAAAAAAAACTTGTACTTTTGGAAATTAATCGCTTGTCCAGAGGCTTCCTCATACATAACAAGAATATCCTTCATAAACATTTGTCTCTTCACTATTAGCTCTAAAGAAGAGAAAGCAATCCTCGCCGAATAGAAGGTGAAAGATGATAGGAGCATTCCTATAGATTTTAATACCATGAGTACCACCTCTATTTTTTACTTTTCTGATAACACAATAAGACCTTCTGTACAAAGAATGAATAAATACAGAGATAAAGGGCCCCTTCCTCAGCCCGCGTCCAGGAGCTATCGGATAAACCATATTACCATTCATAATCATGAACACTCCACGGTTTCAACACAAAGCATAAACCACTTAATCCATTTCTGACAAAAACCCATAGTAGTGAGAATTTCCTTCAAATACTCTCAACCTATCATATCATAGGCTTTACTAATATCTAGCTTAAGAGCTATACTTTACCTATGGTTTTATTCGTCATATGATGAACCACTTCAATGGAAGCCATAACATTATCCAAGATAGATCTTCCGGGAACAAAAGTTGATTGAAAATTTGGTGCACTTTCCTAATATTCTCTGGAGTCGATTTGCAAGGACTTTCGCTATCACTTTGTAGAGAACATTACGAAGAGCAATTAGTCATCATTCCTTCATAAAAGTTTGATTATCACACTTAGGGATGAGAGCAATATTAGTTTTATTGAGACTTTCTAGGAAAGTACCAATTTTAAGCCAAGTGCAACGTGCATTTAAAATATCAGTACTACACGTGTCACAAAACTGATGATAGAAATCCGGGTTATACCCATCAGGACTATGACTTTTATTTCTTGCATAGAGAAAACAATATATTTAAATTCTTCAAAGGAGAAACCAACAATCAACATGTTATTGGGTGACTGTTAAATATCAAACAATATGTATATTTTTTTCTGTTAGAGATGATGTATAGTGTAATACCCTAATTTTCCCAAGGAAATAATTAAATAAATCATAAAAAAATTAAAATAATTCATCAATTAGGATCTAACCTTCATATATCACACATGACCATATACTGAGAAACACAACACATAATTACTTATTCATCATGTTTTAAACTTCATTGCATTTATTGACAGCGGAAAACGTCAATAACAATCATTCTCAACTCATCATTTAGTCCGAAGGCCCTGTTCAAATTTAGAAAGTAGGCCTAAATTAAGAAAAACTAACACTTTACAATTTTTGATTCTACACCTACTTTTCTGAAAAATGGGTATAAAATTATATATGCTTGAAAATGAATTAAGATTTTACACCTATTGTTTAAAAATTAGGTGTAAAATGTGTTGTTTTTGTAATTAAAAATAATAATTGGGCCTCAAAATGTTGGGGCCCCAGTACTGCAGCCCTTGCTGTGCCTGGGGAAGGTTGGCCCTGGATAAATATTATCTTTCAAAATTCAACATAAAACATCAATTAAATTCAACCAATGGAGTTCTATAATAGTTTACTCCCAACATAAATAAAACAAACGGAATTACCTTAGTGTTACATATCAGAGCTGACACCGACTCAATCTACGAAATATGAGATAACTCCTCAGCTAACCTCAACCTTGAGCTACTTCAGATTAACGACACGTTACCAATACAAAGGCAACATTCAAACAGAAGGGGTGAGATATCGTAACAATATAAAAGAAAGCATAATAAGGAGTATATAGCAATTCAATTACACATAATCATACTTCTTTACCTCACACATTTACTACATTCATCGTAACCACAAGATGCATCATATACAATTAAGTATACAACCAACGCATGATAACCATCATAATGCAAATCATACTTATTCCACATCAAAATCATTAAGTTAACTAACAGTATAATGCAACGCGACCGACTCCCAGACTCAATGCATGTGGTACCAACTAATGGAGCATAAGCTATCACCATAATGCCAAATAGGGCAGTAATAGAGCATAATCCCTCACCATCTCGCCAATTCAGGCCAGCAATTGGGCATGATCCTTCATCAAGAAAGAATGAGACACCGACATGTAACAACATAATTATATAATTACATAGCATAAGCCCTCAACATTATGCCATTCCAGGCCAACAATAATATCATCATCACCATGCAACATACTATGCAATTCATACATACATCATTCAGATAAAAATGCAATTCATCCAACACAAACACTCAAGACATAAGCCTTTAACATAAAGATAATTCACCTACTGTTATCAAATTTTTTTATCATGTTGTAGAAAATATTTTTACCTTTTCAACAATTAAAATGGCGTGTCAAACAGACACATGAGTCACAAGTTACAAAGTTTATAAGTTTTGGAGAATTTGTCACCAAATGGTGTTCTCCATTAGCATGTAGTACAAAAAAAAATCAGTTTTTGGCCAAATGACGTTCTCCATTAGCACACAATGTAACACCCTTTCTAATTTACCCGCGATTTATATAATTTTAATCAGAGTTTTAAACACATAACAAGAGGCGTCACAATTTAATTAATTTAAATAACCAAAAACAGTAATCATGCCTTTACTGAAGAACTTATCAAATAAAACGGAAACACGGATTATGTTTAAATAGCGGAAATATAACATAAAAATCCGGAATACTTCAATCAATAATTGTTTTCAAGACATAAACCAAAGTATAACAAAACAGCCAGTTTTAAATCCATAAAAATTCCAATCAAACGTTCCCCAGTTTTACAACTACCAGAGCATGACACTGACACGCGGACTAACTAAGTAGCACAACTCTAAAAGCTGTCCTCACCAATTCCCAAGCAGCTAATCACTTCGAATCTGAAATCATTAAAGTAAGGGTGAGATTTCATCAAAATTAAGATGGCGTTATACATTTCTCAAGAACAATAAAACAATCAATTCATTATTCACCCTTATTAACAGCATTAGCATACGATTCGCAAACACAATCCAAACATACATTATGCATACAGCAACAATTAAATGCAATTGAAACACTGGAATTCATCCTAACATGTTACAATCACATATGCAATGCAGACTCAAATGCATGTGGTACCAATCGTGAACCAAGTCCACACCCTGTTCCTCTTACACTTCGGAAACAGCGTCAATTCAATGATTCGCCCATACATCACCGGGTCAAGAATCTAGCCTCACTACCTATGTCCATTAGGTAAGTTTATTGGCCCTGCAAGTTCAATTCCACATAATGGGAATGAACCATTACCAAATGCTCATGCATGCACATCAGAAGCATGCAACAATTCAAAACATGGAACATGAACACACATCATTATTCCAATTATAAATCAATAACAACAACAGCATCTGGTACAACAATCATAACATCAAATGTTAATCACAATCTATAAAATTAACATTCTGCACAATTATTCAACACCTGAACCATAAATTTTCAACGAGTTCTGATTACGGAAGCTAAATTAATCCTTCCAGATTTCAATTATTAGTGTTGAAAATATTTCCATTAAGTAGTACTCGTTCTAAGATTTCCAACGATACCAACTACGCCTAAATCGGAGCTACGATTAAAAAGATATGATTAAAATCGTTTCAGAAAAATTATGTCCACTCCAACACAGTATGCATCGATGCATAAGGCTATGCATCGATACATAATTAGCTTGTATCGACTCAAAATTTCTATGCATCGATGCATAGCATAAAATTTCATCACCTTTAAAAATTTCTTCAGTATGTGTCGACACATACGCATTATGTGTCGATGCATAACTCCCTTGCATCGATCCATAACTCTTTTGCATCGATACATGGCCCTGATTTTTCTTCTTATGAATCGATGCATGGCTTTTCCAAGCTTCTGGTTTTCCAAATTTTCACAGCATGCATCGATTCATATCCTCTTGTGTCAACCCATACATGTTGATCTTCATCAAAAACCCCGATTTCTCTACTGTTACGAATTTCCATTAATTCTAATCATCACCAAACAACATACTATCACCAAAACAAAATTAATTCATGAAAATTCACATATTTTGATTATAGGAATATGTTTTCCAATTAACCTAGAATCATTCCACATCAATCTAATCTTTCTTAACAATTCCAATTATGGTTTTACGTCGGATTATAACATTAGGGCATATTCAATTATTTGAATCTGAGATTCATAACGGATTGAATTATTCTATCGATCATCGAAACCTATAAGGCATAATAATCAGATTCAATCCCCCCTTACCTCGCGATGAATCTTCGAATTCTCAGCGTTTGGCTTTTTCTCCTCTTTCTCTTCTCTTTTCCAATTTTCACGTAGAATGCAAATCCTTATTTCCTTTCCTCACTTGTTCCTTTTATTCCTTTATTTATTCCTTTTTATTTGCCAAATAATAGAAATATATTATTTAGGTTTTAGTAGAGCTTTTTACTCCACACACCTCCAATTCAACCTTACACCCCCAACCTTCCTTTATTTAAATTGAATAATTAAACTCATTAAGCCAAAAATATTAATAATTAAATTTCTAATTATTTAATCCTTGAATTAATTTGGGGTGTCACACACAACAGTAGAAAAATGTAAAATCGGTGTTTTCTTCACTTGCAACCCCAAAATCCCAATTTCTATACCCAAAACCGTGGATCACGATTCATAGATCATACACATACATTAACCATCATTCCATTCTTTATCACACCATCAATTTGGGCCAATTTCATCAAAATCAATCACAAATTCAACAACAATTCATCAAAATGTGAACCTTAAAATAAGATAATGAAAACTCAAGAACATATAACTATGGAACCTAATCACTACCATTCTCCACCATTATGTAATCCCTTATAGAGTTATAACTCTTCCCTCACCTTTGGTTAAATATTTTAGACCTCTACCGTGAATTCTCTCTTGCTCCGAATACGATAGCATCCTCTTCTCTCTTTCTCGTTCTCTACTTCTCTTCTTTTCTTCACAAAATGTTATGATTTAACTTCTAATTTCTCTCTTATGACTACTTAACCCCTTGGACCCCTAAATTCATATTTTAACTTTTCCCTTTCTAATTAAATAATTATTTAATCTAATATAATATTACTATTATCCTATTAATCTAATAATAATAAAAATAAAATACACACTAGTCTTTTCATCACACCCCATGGTTCTATGGTTTTGATCATACACTCCTAATACCTTAATTTTTTATAACATCTAAGCTAGTAAACTTTCGTCAAATCACAATGACACATCTCATCGCTCATAAAACACACACAACAACATAGCATTCATATACTTGCGTAATTAAAAATAATCTAAATTAAAAAGTGGTGTTACATATAGACTATAGTCACTAGCGAAATCATTTAAGTAATTACTAATGTAAGGTTGTCTTTGATTATAATAATCTAAATTTTAAAAAATATATTAATAATATGTTCATTCTTGTATCATTGGGTTGGTATGTATTTGCTAAAGTGTAAATGTGTGATAATCCTTAATAAATAAGGATTGTCAGAGGCTTTAATGTTGTTGTGATATTGAGAACTGATTCACATGAAGTGGGAAGTTATCTGAAGGAAAATTGCGACTTAAAATTGCAGCGGAAAATGATTTTCCTTTGTGATCCTTACGAATTTTCATGGTCAGTGATAGAGTATTTTTACCTCTTGTGGCGATTTGGATTTCTGACGTTGTGATCACGAACATTGATGAAGAACAACGTCTCTACTCAGTCCACACAAACAGTTTGCTTCTGATCACAGTGCTAGCTGCTCACGAACGGAAGCTTTGAGTGAGAGAGTGAACGGAATCTCGGCAGGGATTCAGGACCGAATTTTCATCAAGTGAAAAGCTTTATCACAAGGTTTCTATTTATAAGACCACAAGTGTGGGCTACAAGCTAAAAGCCTAATAAAGGCTGTAAACTAAAAGCCCAATAAAGCACATGAAAATCATACATTATGATGTATCACGTATCACTTAAGCATGTGGTACCTTACCACGTTCTGTATTCCACTTAAGTACACCGTACCCTACGATGTTCCTTATTTACACTATCTCTCATTAATTTGTCCTTATGTATGTGACCCTGTAGGTTTCCGCGACGTTGGCAATTATATTAAATCACATTTAACATAATAAACAGTGAGCGGTATCTAGCAACACATCACTGCTACCCAAGTCACGAAAATGTCATGTGATATGACAAAACCTTTCTATGATAATACTTGTGTGTATAATTACCCTTTTTCCCTTATGTCTATATTGAACACAAGGCATATACTGTGTCATCCTTGTCCAGATCAATATTGGGCCCTCAGACATTTATCCCGTTACGCGGGATAGGCAAATTCCATCTAGGTCACTCATGTCCCTCAGCATGCTTTGTGAAGTACCCATCAACTGTCTTTATGATCATCCAGTTACGGATAACGTTTGATCAGCAATAAAGCACTTGACTCTACATCTAGGGTCCATAGTGATTTCAGGTCGAAGGGTGGTATGCACCACTTATCACCATGAGAATAACTTATGACACTTTGCATAACATTCTATGTAGTATTCTCATAGCAGGTCAATCCAGTATAAATGTTACTCCTAATATTTATACCTATGTCAAGACTTGATAACTCCTTATCCATGATCCATGAGATGTGATCATTAGTCTATCTTCATAATAATCTTAATGCTTTAATGTTATCCCACTTCACAATAAATCTCGATTATGGATACTTTAAGAATAGTGTCCTTGTGTTTAATGGATCTCATGATTAAGTCATACTTAACATTGCATTAAACAGAATAACTATTCTAGGGACTTTATTATTTTCAAAAAGCAAACATAATAAAGAAAAGCCTTTTATTATTAATAAATAATTCGATACAAGTACCAAAAGTTATTGGCCTCTAGGGCACACCAACAATCTCCACTAGCACTAGAGCCAATCGGGCATACCCTAATGCCCATAGATCTAGTATGGCCATCATGTTTACTGCGTGCAAGAGGCTTTGTTAGTGGGTCGATGACATTGTCAAGTGTTGGTACTCTGCATATCTTCACATCTCCCGATCGATTATCTCTCGAATGAGGTGATAACGCCTAAGTATGTGTTTGGATCTTTGGTGAGATCTGGGCTCCTTAGCTTGTGCGATAGCACCATTGTTATCACAATAGAGATCAATGGGATCCACAATGCTAGGGACTATGCCAAGTTCACTAATGAATTTCTTGATCTAATGACTTCTTTTCTGCATTTGAGGCGACAATATACTCGACCTCGGTTGTAGAATCGAAGCTGTTTCTTGCTTTGAACTCTTCCACTCAGCGCACCATTTAAGCAAAACACATAACAGTTGCGATCTAAAGTCATCCTTATCGGTCTGGAAGCTAGCATCAGTGTATCCAATTATAGCAAGCTCTTCCTGTCCTCCATATATCAAGAATGAGTCCTTAGTCCTTCTCAAGTACTTAAGGATATTCTTGTGACCACCGATGAGCATCACTAGGATCAGATTGGTACCTACTCGTTGCACTTAAAGCATACGAGACATCTGGTCGAGTACATAGCATGGCATACATGATAGATCCTATTGCAAATGCATATGGAATCTTATTCATGCGATCCCTTTCTTCCTTCGTTGAAGGGGATTGTGTTTTTGATAGACACAGGCCATGTTGCATAGGAATGAATCCCTTCTTGGAATCATGCATATTAAGCGTCTCGACACTTTATCTATGTATGTACTCGACTTAGGCCAGCGGTTTTGTGATCTATCTCTATAGATCTTGATTCCTAATATATAGGTGCTTCACCAGGTCCTTCATAGAAAAGCATTTCCACAGCCAAGTTTTTACTTGTTGCAAGGTAGGGACATCGTTTTCAATAGTAATATGTCATCTACATATAATACTAGGAAGGCGATCATGCTCCCATAACCTTCTTGTAGACACAAGGCTCATCTTCATTCTTGATGAATCCATATTGTTTCTTGTTTCATCAAAGCGAAGATTCCAACCGGAAGCTTGCTTTAACCCATAGATTGATCACATAAGCTGGCATATCTTTTGGGATTCTTACGGAATGTTAAATCCTTGAGGTTGTGTCATGTACACATCCTCTTGAAGGTTCCATTTAGGAAAAATTTTTGACATCCATCGCCATATTTCATAATCATGATCTGCGGTGATTGCAAGTAGAATCCGAAGATTTAAGCATTGCAAGCTGGAGAAAAGGTTTCATCATAGTCAACCCATGAATTTGTTTATAACCTTTTGCAGATCTTGCCTTATAGGTATGTCGTTACCATCCATGTCGGTCTTCTTTTAAAGACCCACTTGCATCCTATAGGATTAACTCCTATATGTGGCTCTACCAAGTTCAAACTTGGTTAGTGTACATGGAATCCATTTGATTTCATGGCTTCTAGCCACTTCTTCGAGGACCGATAATGGCCTCTTGGTAGGTCCGAGGCTCATCTTGATCCATGAGCAATACATCGCCTTGACCATTTATAAGATATCCATATCTATCGGTTGGTGGCGTATCTGTTTGACCTATGTTGGTCTTGTTCTCTTTGGAGGGTTGTTCTTCCACAACTACTTGTGTTTCCTGCTCCAATTCCTCCATAGGTGTATCAATGCTTTGTGATTCTTGAATTTCATCAAGCTCTACTTTCCTCCCACTTATTCCTTTGGAAATAAAATCCTTTTCTAAGAAAACTCCAGTTCGAGCGACAAACACTTTTCCCTCAGAAGGATTATAGAAGTAATATCCTCTTATTTCTTTAGGATACCCCACAAATAAGCATTTGTTAGATTTGGGCTCAAGCTAAGTTGAGATCTTCCGTTTCACATAAACTTCGCAACCTCAAATCTTCATGTAAGACATATGTGGTTTCTTACCACTCCATATCTCATATGGTGTCTTTTCAACGTTTTTGGTAGGAACACAGTTAAGTGTTTAAGATGCTGTCAACAGAGCATGTCCCCAAAAGGAGTTTGGAAGATCGGCGTGACTCATCATGGATCGGACCATGTCCAACAAGGTTCGATTTCTTCTCTCAGATACGCCATTCCATTGTGGTGTTCCAGGAGGAGTAAGTTGGGATATAATCCCACACTCTTTAAGTGGTCATCAAATTCTAGGCTTAAATATTCACCACCTCGATCTGATCGAAGAACTTTGATATTCTTACCTAGCTGGTTTTGTACTTCATTCTTAAATTCCTTGAACTTTTCAAAGGTTTCAAATTTGTGTTTCATTAAATACACATAACCATATCTACTGAAATCGTCAATAAATGTGATGAAGTATTGAAAACCTCCTCTGGCAGGTATGTTCAGTGGTCCACATACATCAGTATGTATGAGTGCCAAAAGATCATTAGCCCTTTCACCTTTTCCTGTGAATGAGGATTTTGTCATCTTTACAATTAAACAAGAATTGCATGTCTCATATGATTCATAATCAAATGAGTCCAAAAATCCATCTTTATGGAGTTTTGAAATGCGCTTCTCATTTATGTGGCCTAAGCGACAATGCCAAAGGTAACTTGGATTTAACTCATTAGGTTTAATCCTCTTAGTATTAATGTTATAAATTGGCATTTCAAGATCAAGGATATACAATCCATTGTTCATTTGTGATGTAGCATAGAATATATCATTCAAATAAATAGAGCAACAATTGTTCTTTATTATGAATGAAAAACCAAACTTGTCCAAACAAAAAACGAAAATAATATTTCTGCTAATTGCAGGTACATAATAACATTTCTCTAACTGAATTATTAAACCACTAGGTAAAGTTAATACATAAGTTCCAACAGATAAAGCAGCAACCTTTGCTCCATTGCCAACTCATAGATCAACTTCACCTTTTGCCAATTCTCTACTTCTTTTTAGCCCCTGCACATTGGTACAAATGTGAGAACCGCATCCAGTATCTAATACCCATGATGCGGAAGTAGAAAAATTAATTTCTATAACAAAAATACCTGAATTTGAAGTCTCTACTCCATTTTCTTTATCTTCCAGGTACTTTGGGCAGTTTCTTTTCCAATGTCCTGTCTTACCGCAATGGAAGCAAGTGCCCTCTTTTGCTATTCCTCCACTAGGCTTCAAAGCAAGAGCGATAGGTTTGGGTTTGGCAACAACCTTGCCTTTCCCTTTACCAACCTGCTTAGTGGGCCTTTTGTTCAGCTTCTTTCCATTACTGATCATCAGAATGGACTTCCCTTTTGACTTCATATTCTGCTCAGTAGTTCTTGTTAGTGTTTTAAGTTGGCATTATTTTTGGTAAAACTAGACTATAGCAATGTCTTGATAAATGTCATGACATTCAGAGTTTGAAGATAAATCCTACATGACAAGGATGCTTAAAAGTACATTTCGGATCGGAAGCAAGTCTTGAAATTCTAGAAGTTTGGTGATGTCATATGAGATGTGATGACATTAATGTGACATTCTTACTCTAATCTGTTTTTCCTGAGATTTTTCAGGAAGTTTGTTGAGCTGTTTTATTATTGTTATATGTTATTAGATTACATGCTCACGTAGCTAAATTGGTTAATCTTAGTTAAACCTAAATTGGTTGTTGAAAAGACCAAGTTTTAGGATTAATTAAGTGAACCTAGCTATCTTTATGGAAGCCCAAAACTGAAGTTTCAGAACTGCTTCTATAAAAGGAAAAGATCCCTTACACTGCTGTTGCGCCTCTTGAAATGTATTGAAGATTTAGCAGGTTGTATTTTTGTGTAATTCTAGTTACTCTTGTGAGCCAAGAAATTATCAATTGATAAGTGCCTTGGACTAGGATTTGGTTGTAAGGGTAGTTTATCACTCAAATCTTTGAAGCACGAGTGTTGTGTCTCTTGATTAAAGCTTTGAAGCAAAATCAAGTTTGCTTATTGAAGAGTGTCTTCACAATTCAATTAATCAATAGGTTGATATCCTTTGTTGTGATTGAGGGGAGTAGTAGGAACTCGGTCTAAGTAGGACTTAGATTGAAGTTGCATTGGGTAGGTTTAAGTGAAGGAGATAAAGGTTGGTTTATTCACAATTAATTCTACTAATAGTGAATTTCCTCCACGGCTTGGTAGCCCCGGATGTAGGTGTAGTTACACCTTTGACGGGTAAACAAGTTATTGTGTTCTTCTTTGTTTGAATTCTTGTGTGAATTGTTAACAGAGTGTCAAATACTGTGTCATAACATTCTCTGTGACATCACGTATCTGCTGCCAGGAATTTCAATTGGCATCAGAGCAGGCACCCTGCCTGTTATTTCTAGGTGAGATCTAGGGATAATAGTTTTTGGCGTTATGGATAAGGAAGAAGGATTTGGAGGTAGACCACCCATACTGGATGGATCTAATTATGACTACTGGAAACCTCGTATGGTTGCCTTTTTGAGATCACTGGATATTAAAGCTTGGAGAGCTGCTGACAAAGGATGGAAACACCCCACCCCACCAAGCTTGAGAAAGATGGGACTTCTGTCTTGAAACCTGAGGAAGAATGGAGCAAAGAAGAAGAGGAGCTAGCTGTAACACGGTGAACTGACTTTGTGGATTTTTGTATCGCAAATATGCGGATAGCAAGAGTCGCCACCGACTTTTCTTTTATCCAATTAAGGGAAGGTGAAAAGAACAGGAAAAGACCTTCGTTAGATTCTGAGTAAGGGAGAAGGTTATGAAAAGGGAAGGTATTAGCACCCCTTTCCATCCGTAGTTATCTACGGGCTCTTAGATCACTTTAAAAAATTGTGCTTTCTGTGTGTTTGACAAAAATGTTTTGAAAAGGCATTTCGCTTTGACTTTGTAATGATTCATGTAGGAATGTATACAAAGTGTTCGGAAATGTTTCGTTTTGAAAAGAATTTTGAACTTTGATAAAAGTGTGAGGTGTGAAAAGTATTTTGATAAAGCAAGCAACTAAAAGTCTTATTACCTACTCGAATTGGTCGTTTTCGTGTTATTTACGTTCCTTTAGAATAGCGCTATCCATACCATTAGTTGGTAGGTAACTCTATTTGTTGGATGTAAGCGGGACATTCGAAGGGACATCGGATGGTCATAGAAGGCAACTTGTAGGAAGTATCCTAGCACATTCGAAGGGACTATCATCATTTTTCATAGGCGATAATCGAGGGTCAAGATCATGTATTCGGAGGCGACATCGTGGGTCTTATGATCTTTGTATCGAAGGGACTATGATGATTTGTTTTGAAGGCAACAGTGCTAGAATACCTCTACGTTCGAGGGACATGACCATGTGAATTCGTAAAGGCAACGAGAGAGAATTACCCTAAGGGGTGCGTGTGTGAAAGAGTGTGTTGATTCAAATATTTTTATCTTGGAAATTAGTGGGCTATGTTCAATTTTAGTCTTGCCATACACGCCTAATTACTAGCAGTTTATAGGGTGCGGAAATTAAAATGCGGAAAGGTAAGGTGCAGAAAGATAAATCCTACGCTATTACATGGCTTTGGGGCAGATACATCATTTAAACTTGCGGAAAATAAAAGCCCTAATTAAAATTATTACATCCCATAAGCAGTTACATTATTGGCAAAAAGAAAACAGTAAAAAGAAATCGTCCGAAACGGGATAACCTGTGAAAAGATAAGAAATCGGAAAATACGATGAAATCGAATAAGAGGAAAATGTTAGTAAAAATGCAAATTTTTAGATGAGAAAAATATTTCATGCTGGAAATAACATTAATAAGCTAAAATAATTTTTTGGGATTTTTTGAATGCAATTTAATAATTAAAAACTAATTAAATGTGATTTAAATGATAAATTAGGAATAAAAATAAGCATGCATGCAAAATAATATTTTTTAATTTTATAAATTAAATAAACATTTTCTAAAAATAAATGCAAAAAGAAAAATATTTTTGGTATTTTTAAAATGCATGATAAAAATTGTGGAAATAAAATAAAATGAATGCAAAAATATTAAATAAATAAGAAAATATAAAATATGAGAAAAATGCAAAGTTTGTAAAAGAGAAAACAAATCTGGTCCTGGCAAGGTTCGAACAGGGGACATTGGAGAGCATCTTTGCACCGCTAGCGCCTTAACCACTAGGCCACTTGGCATTTGGTGTTGGAAAAGTTGAAATCAATTCAATAAAAGCGATGACGCGTCGTGGATGTGTTTCAAAACAAGTCAGCACGCGTGGACCCCAGGTTGAATGAGAGAGCCAATCGGATTGCCCGAAGCATCGCGCCGCCTTGCGGTCAAAGAGTCACGGCGGAGCCCAACTCGGTCGTTTTCTCCGACCGTTCAATTTCTCAAACCTACAAAATCGATGAATAAGCGGAAAGAACACCTATCCCCTAAATCGACCCCAGGTCCAATGGTGGTATTGGTTTTCTCAAAGCCTTTAGCGATCGATTCGATTCAAGCAGTCCTTGAACCCTAACAATGGCAATATGGATTCTGGACGTTCAAGCTTGCATGTAAAGGTTCAAACATGATCTAATATGCATCCTGAGTTCAAATAAACACAAAGAAAACATTATCAATGCATGAATTTATGAAATCGAATTTGAGAAAAATTCAAACCGGTGAGAGTTGGATAACGCGATTCAGGGCGATTTGGCTTCGAGTATGGATTGTTTTTGATTGCTGGGAACCTCTAGAACACGTTTGGATGGATGGCTTTGGCTGAAAGCGGCTGCAATTAAAAATTCGATTTTCAAGATTTCTTGAAAAAATTTGACAAAGTGAGGGTTGTGTATGGGGCTAGGGTTTCGTGTCCTTGTCTTGTGAACTTGCTGGCTATTTATAGAGGGATTTGAGAGAGGAAAAACAAGGCAAAAAGATTTGATTTGGAATGCATTCAATGATTTTCAAATAAAATCAAATTTTTGAAAGAAATTTGATTTTCTCTTAAATGTATGATCATGCACGAATTTGGTATGAATTTTGGGCTTCCTTGGACCTCAAGTTTGATCAAAATCCAATCATCTTGAAAAAATATCTTATTTTCATATTTTATATAATTTAATTTTGAATTAAATGGTTTAAAATTCAAAAATAAATTAATAAAATAGAAAATTGCCATGGCCAAACATTTATGGGTCACAAATAATGTCATGAACAAGTTTGGATCAAAAGATTATAGGCCCATTTGGAAAATTTTGCATTTTGACCAAAATATCCTTTTGTTCAATTGTCCAAAATTGCCCAACTTCTGAATAGTGTATCTTGCTCAATTTTCCACATTTTTGAATGTTCTTGGACTTTTTGGAAAGCTCTAAGGGTCCTATAACCAACCTTTTTGGTCTCATCTCAATTAGAGTTTCCATGCTCAATATATATTCAAAACAAAAAGTTGACTTTTTGTTGACTTTGAAAAGGACCTGTAATGTTTTGATCCATACCTCTCAAATGAAGCATTTTTTGAACATTCTTGTGAGACATGAAGTTGTAGGGAATGGAATTTCCTTCAAAACAAGAGGTGGTGGAAAAATTTCTGAGAAAGTATGAAGAAGTTATGATCAGTCAAAGTTCAGTTGACTTTTCTCAGAGAAACCCTAATTTAGAAAGTTTGACTTTTGAGCAAATCTTGAGTTTTCTTGATGAATCATGATCAACCCTTGATCAAATGATGAATGTAACTTCAAAATGAGGATGTTGACCAAAAATCATGAAGTTTGTTGTGGGTTGACCACGATTGACTTTTGTCAATCTGGTGATTTTCACCATCGAGCAATTGTCCGAGGAAACTTGACTTGTGAAGCTTGGCGGACATGGAGAACATTTGAAGCATATGAGGAGGCATGATGAACATTGGAGATGTTGGAAATCCATTTGATCGAGAATCACCAAACCCTAGTTTGGGTTGATTGTCTAGGAGAGGTTTGTCGATCGACCCTTGAGGAATCCTTGAGTATGGATGCATGGAATGTCTTGAGAAGATGGAGGACAAATTTTGGGGTATGACAGCTGCCCCTGTTCAACCTTCTTGTACTTTGGAAGGTTAGATTGGCATGCGTGCCTTTCGTGACACAGGTAGAAGATGATTGAACACTCAGTACACGAAAATTTGCACTCGTGGTGACAGGGAATGGGCTTCTGGATGCCATTTGGAGAAGGTAGAGACTTCGCTGGGGAATGAGTCGTATGCTAGACTCGAGAATGTCGTCTGAATAGGAAAATTGATGGAGATGGGCTTAAGATGCCATCTGGAAAGATCGATGTTGGGGAGTGAGCCGTACGCTAGGCTCTATAGATCTTGATAGTGGAAGGAGCATGGAGATGGGCTTAAGATGTCATCCGGAGGAGTCGTATGTTAGACTTCGTGCTCATCTTTGAATGAAGCTATTGGTTTGTATTGTTTTTTTAACCAAATATGCAGCATTCTGAAAGTGGAGAAATGTTGACAAGTAGTCGGAGATGGGCTTAAGATGCCATCCAAGGCAGGCGAGTCGTCTTGAGACTCTATAGTTCTTTATTAATAATAAGAATGAGTCGAGAATAGATCTTCGTTTGACTACTACGAGGAGGTAGTAGTTGGTAAAATGTGGATATCTTCCTGTTGTGCATCGGTGTTGATCCTTGGTATTATCGGAGGATAACTTGTGATCGTTCGGATAGGGTTTCCGTCTAGCTTGGTATTAATCTGGATCCGTTGTCGGAGGACAACGAGGCGGTCGTTCGAGATAGTTTTCCGGTGCGGATTCGGGTCTTAATCACGGACGGTTGTCGGAGGACAACTAAGGCGGTCTTCGATAGTTTCCCATACGGATTCGGTCTTAATCAGGACGGTTTGCGTCGAAGTGATTTTCACTTTTGGAGAAAACAAGAGAAACTTTGATAGAATATTGTTAGTCTTATGCAAAGTATGATGCATGACGATGTGTATGAATGACATATGCACAAATTATGACTTTTATGAGCAATGTATGAATGATAGATGTTGTGGTATTTCAAAACATATCCATCTTGAAGAAGATGCGGATGTTACGCTGAGATTTCGACTTTTGAGGATGGAGATCACGAGAAGAAAGATAACTTTGACTCCTCGGTGCACTATCGACCAGTCTTGAGGCTAGATACTGACAACCTGTTGGGGAGGTGGGAGGTACTCCCAAAATTTTGCGCGTAGACCGCCATGGTAGTTGTCGGAGAGCGGGTTAAAGAGTGGAGCCGTTGGAATCTCAAAAAAAAAATGTAAGTTTCCTCCGAGCCACCGCCAATGACGGGTTGGGACACTCTGGAAAAAAAAGACATCCGGGGAAACCATACCTCGCGAAAGTAAGTGGAATCCTTCACGCGGAAATCCTCTCTGTTGGGGAAAATTTTGTGGTGGTGACAAAATCGCCACCGTGGGAATGCCGCTTCGTCATCATCATTCCACGCTTTATGCCACCGTGCCACTCATTCAAAGCGTTGTTGCATTATGCCCAGCAATAACCATCGCCCGCAAAATTAAACTTTATTTATTTGAAATGTGCATGCGGTTTATACACAAGAAAAGTATAAAGCAATCTGTTCAAAAGTTCAACTATGCTAGTACTCATATATTTCAACTATCTCATCTCCTTGCGTCGGAAAGTGAATGGACCATTTTACGCCATTTGAATCTTGAATCTTAAGTATGCAGTAATGATCCGGAAAAACATAGCGTGCGCTTAAATCCCCTAACCTAAACCGCCCTTTGATTTTAGTCTCTAGAATACCACACACCGCCGCCACATTTCGACTTGCCTTAATGTACATGTTTTATACCACCTTTTAACACCACCGCGAAATACCATATTTTCAGTCACACCGTCTCTGTATTTTTAACTATATACTGCGTTCACGAGGTGTGGTCGTCGCCATCCATGGTGCTAAGCATCGCACTCGCCGATCTATCTTGACTACAGCCCTCCGTGGTGGGGTCCATTTCCCACAATCATCTTGTGGGAGAATGATCGCTTGACTACTAGATCCAACTTGGTAGACTCGGTGCTTGACCTTTGTAGAAACCTACGATCATTCGATTTACATAGATCATCATGCGAATGGATGCAGCTTCATTTCTCGCCAGTCAGCCTTCGATCCAGCCTTCACCATCTATCACAAAGACTACAATTGAGACCTCTCCAGCACTTTCACCACATACCAGAAAAAAAAGGTCCCTGTATGTTATCTTTAGTCGTACCGCCACCATGGCCATCTTTGTATCTGCCGCCATCTACATACCATCTTCATAATCGCTACTTGTTGGCGCTTCCACCGCTTCATTCATCTTAGGCCGAAAGGGATGTGATGCTTGATCTTGACGCGAGTTAGGTGATCATCTGTTTGTTGATTTGGCCGTTATCTGTGATAATCCCGTACCATACCAAAGATAAGATTATGTTTGATTAACCACAACGCTTCCACAGCAAAATACGCCACCTACTACCCAGGTAAAATAGTCAGCCACAAGGATGAAGCGATTACGTTGGCCAAAGCTTGATTTCTCCGATCATGTCAATGCCCCGCACCATTGCGCCAAAATCTTGCATGCAAAATAACGCCATGGCCATCGGCTTTCCGGCCAAACCAATAGTGACTATTCTCCATCTTCTGCCATTTATGTATCATTGTAGTACCAAATGCCGCCACAACTCTTCCATGATACGTTCTGCTTTTTTCCGGTCTACAGTAGATAAGCACAAATCATGGTTGCGTTTGTATAAGATATCTTGAGGAAGAATTTGGATGCAAATCTTCTCATGAACTTCTTATCGTTGACGATGCCTGTAGGATATTCACGAGTCTCAGATACCTCTTCACGTCATAGTACCAGGTTTCTCTTACGTATCGCTCATGTAATCTATTTGGTTCGTCAAACTTCTCAATGATGATGCGAGCCTCGTTGTCCCATCTAACCTTGAACATAGATGACATAGTAGCCATAAATGCATAGTGATTCTCTTCTCGTGGAATGTATTGAAATTAATCTCTTGATAGGGGATCAAACTCGAACATGCTCGATATGGAATAAGATTCGGATGTATTATCCCACTTATAATCATTGATCACCAAAATTGAGTCTCCATACACTTCTAAGAACTTGATTCTTAAGTCGATAGCGACTTTACCCATGATGCGCTTAGTATTCAGCCATGTTGTAGTGCAATTGAAACATAATCTGGTGAAAGGCGTGTATGTCACGCGGATGTAATGATGGCAATGCCATTTAAGTGCGTTTGAGGCTCCATCAAAGACCATAGTCCATCGGGATCCTTATTCGGGTCCTTCGTCTAGGCTGGTTCTTCCTGATCGATGACTAGTAAAACATCTTCATCTGGAAATTGAGCGCATAGGCGGATAGTCATCACGGCGATGAGGCGAAATGATCGGCTACTACACTCCCTTTGATTGCTTTACGAAAGTGTCTTTGGATGTCATATTCTTGGTCAAGATCATTTGCCATCTTGCTATTCTTCGGAGAGAGTGGTTTCTCGAATATATGTATTTTATCGGATCCATCTTGAAATCAACAAGGTAGTGTGAGTCAACATATCTTGTCTTAGTCGTGAAGCACCCAAAGCGTTGCAAGTTTTCTCGGTATGTGAGTATCTTGTTTCACGGTCGGTAAACTTTTGCTAAGGTAGTATATTGCATGCTCTTTCGGCGGACTCGTCATATTGCCCAACCACACCCATTGAGTTCTCTAACAACATCGGTACATGATAAGAGGTCTTCCTTGGTGGGCATCGGGATAGGAGGATTACTAGGTACTCCTTGATTTTGTCAATCGATCGGAAATCGTCGTTCCATTCCACTACTTGATCTTTCTTTAGTAACTTGAAGATTGGCTCACAAGTAGCGGTTAGTGTCAATAGATACGGCAATGTAGTTGATGGCCGAAAACCTCGACTTCCTTCGGTGCGGGGGAGGCGGCATCTTGAATAGCTTTAACCTTGGCGGGGTCAACCTCAATACCTTTACCACGACAACAAACCCTAGGAGTTTTCGGATCGACTCCAAAAGTGCACTTGTTAGGATTAAGTCTCGACACATACTTCTTGACCTATCAAGCAGTTTCTACAAATGATCAAGATGTTCTTCTTGATCGTGATCGAGCTATCATGTAAATCGGCGTAGACCTCTATCTCGTGATGAATCATGTCATGAAATAATGCCACCATGCGCGATAAGTGGCGTCCGCGTTCTTGATCGAGCGGCATAACCTTATGGCAGAAAGTGCCCACTTGTTGTAACAAAGTAGTCTTCTCCATGTCTTGAGAGCCATTTTGATTTGATTATAGCAAGAAACATCCATGAAGGAAAAACCTTATCTTGGCGGTGTTGTCAACGAACATCAATATGAGGAAGTGGGAAATCGTCTTTCGGACTCTTTGTTCGGATCTACGTAATCCACACATTCGTACCTTGCCATCCTTCTTAGAGTACGAGTACCATTATTACTTTGTGGATAAAGTAACTGCTAAGAAACCGGCGTTGAAGCGCTTCATATGGCTTTGATTTTCTCTACATCTCGGGGCCATGCGATGACCTTATTTTCTTTGAGGAAAACCTTTTTTGGCCATCGGTGTACCCAATATCAATGTCCAACCACTGGCATGTCTTCGTATGACCAAGCAAAACCTCAATATAGTCTAGTATCTGAATCAATCTTTCTTTAACAACATTCTCAAGACCGCTCTATCTTGATCTCTTTACATCTTCATGTTTTAATTCACCCTCGACTTGCTCTTGTGTGGTGTATAACTCGTTCTTCTTCTGTGGCGATCGGACAAGTTCTCCGGCACTTCACAATCTTCCTCCTTTCGTCTTGACTTGGTAGATCGGATTATCGAAGTCATATTTAGCAATAGCATATTTGTTATCAACGAGATTCGGAGTGATTACTGCGATGTATCCGTGGGTGTGTGTAAGAAACACATAGCTTTTTGAAGGGGTGATAAAGTAAAGAAAAGCAACAATTGAATGCAAAGTCCAACGATTTTATTGAATGAAAATATGCAAATGAGGATAATAACCCTCACAAGCGAGCCATGATGCCGGAAAGGCACTAGGCTTTCAAAGTTTATTGTTCAAAACATAAAATGACGAAAACAAAACAAAATAATTACTCATCTAAAGGAGATTGGTATAGCGTCTTGATCTTCCAATTCTGAGCCATTATGCGGTTGGGAAGATCCACTTCTGATGTCGAAGTCGTGGTAAATCGTCTTCTATAGCATGGATTCCACTCTGGTGTCACGAAAAGGAAGTTGGCCGCATGTTCGCGGCGTATCATCTTGACCCTTGATGGTGAAGCCTAAACTAGTCTTATCAAATTTGAAAGGAAGATCGGGGTTGTCCCCAAATAGAACTACCTCCTTCTTCAAGCTTGACTTGAGCATCTTTCAGAGAGCCATCCTAAGCGGACTTGTGTAATTCGGGGAGTGATAGGAGAGTCGCCAGGCATGACTAGAATTGTTTCAAAAGCTTGACGAGAGTCTCGAAGAATTCACCTTCCATCTCGAGATAGACGGCATAGATAGTGACCATATATTCTTCTTCACCTGCAACAACAACCTTCCCTTTCACGGGTACTTGACTTCGATGTAAGGTAGAATGTGGCCCTTGCCCGTATATCAAGGGCAGAAGTAGGCAAGAAAATGTGGACGGATGTCCATGACAAAAGTGGAGTCAAAAGTTTGGGAACCGACTTTGTGGAGATAAGCTCAAGTCTTTGTTAATTAGAACCATCAAAAGCTCTCACAATAATGTCAGGGTCTCAGAACCACCCGACATCAACCGATCAAAGTAGTCTTGGAAGGATATTCGGGCGGAAGGTATCCACCAAAACAGAGACAATGGTACCCTTGCATTCAACAGAGATGTGCAAGGCTTTGTTGTGTTCTTCCGTGAAGTCAAATCGACATCGGAGAAGCCTAGGCCGTTGTTGGCGGCCGAATACTATCAAACAAACTTGAGTCGGTGGTAGTGTCTTGCGATGCGTGAGCATTCTTGAAACTTCACCAAGGCGTTAGCATGAGCCTCGAGCACAAAAGCAAAGCAAGCATGGAGATCTTGGGCGAATCTGTCCCAGCATTCCCAACATTGTAGTCACTCTTCTTGATGATCTTGAATTTCCTCCATTTCTTGTTTGGAGGTGTCTTGACAACCCTTTGGTACTTACAGTTGGCGAGATGAGTTCTTGGTTCTTTCCCTCTAGCTTGGGAATGGATTGAATATTTGGAATGCGGTGAGGTCGCAGTGTCTTTGGAGGAGAGATTTACGGAAAACCTCTTCGGTTACGGTCACCTTACTTGACCTTGGTGCGTTGTCAATGTCGGGAATGGTAGCTTATGTAAGATCTTCAATGGTGGAGGGTCTTGCTTGCGCCATGATAGTAAACATCGACTCCATAATTCAAGGAATAGCTTTATCGGAGGAATATGGGCTGGTCTTGGAAGTAATGATGAGAGGTGCCACTCAGGCACGGGATCGTGAGAGAAAATTCTTATGTGTTAACATCGACATAGTCTTACGGAAATCATCACCCATCCGGTTGCTTTAACATCTTCAATAGGAATTTTGTAGCTCTCGAGAAGATGTACTTCACCATGTAATCGTACTTTCCTTGGGCGCCCCAAGGTATCCCACCTGATGGTGCGGTTTCATTCCATCTCGATCTTGACAGACATATCTTACACGCACGGTGGTTTTAGAAATAGTATCTCATTATCCATCATGCCTTGAACCGTCTTCTCAACCAAGCACAACCATCGGTGCGGATGGGCACAAGCAATTCTACGGGCATCTGGATTGACCGTTCGGCAAATTCTTCTTAACGGTCATGGAGGAATGGTCAGTCATCTATGTTGAAAACATAAGTATCCTCACCATGACATTGGAACTCTTGTCATGGTTAGGCATAGGGCGCGTTGATCACGTTCGGTCTCAACAGGAGGATCAAACTCAATGCTTAGCTTGATCATATCTTGAATTTGTTCTTGAGCCCAACGATTTGTCGATTATGTCCTGGGCTATTTGGAGTGAAGCACACTTAGCATTAGGATTGTATCTCGGAGAGGAAGTGTTGATGTTTTGAGGAGGATCCCTCAAGGTAATCAACTGCTTTCAACATGTGTTGCAAGGCTTGCGACAATGGCATGTTGATCTTAAATGGCTGTCTTGTAGTGCGTTACGGCTCGCAGCGTTGTCTGCGAGGTTGTCTTGATGTAGGATTGGAGATCTGGCTGCCCTGATTGAGCAGCGGTCGGTCTTGGCTCGGCTTTTCGACCATACACAACATTGGCTTCTTCTTACCACCAAAGATCTCTTTCTTGCATTTGAAGATGACTCTACATGAATCTTCCACTCTTGATACCGGCGATCGCTCGCTGTCAATATCAACTCGGTGAATCCGGTGAAGAGTTTCAATCGGATGATTGAAGAGCGGGCTGTCGGTGTTCCCATAAACATATCAACCAACTCCCTATTGGACAAGGTGGTTGAACTCTTGCTGCTAAATCTCTCCATTCGAGCATACTCATTGAACTTCTCATCACGACCCATAGACATGCTTTGTAGTTGCATGCGGTGGGTGTCAATTGACATTGTACTCATACTTCTTGTAGAAAGCATCTAAGTTACTCCAATCGGATCGGTCATTCTCTAGCTGATAATACCACTCAATTGAGTTCGGACAAACTCTCTTGAAAATAATGCATCCACAACTTTACATCATCGGTGTGAGGATTGATCTTACATAGGACTTCAAATGCAACCGGACAAGACATGCCATCATACTTGCAAAAGTTGGAACTTTGAACTTGGGAGGAATCACAACACGAGGACAAGACTCGGATCATCAAAATTCACGGACATCTTGAGTTTTCCACAGCATTGAATGGTCTTCAAGTTGTTTGTACTTGTCATCTTCATTGAATCTTTATCATTATCATAGTCTTTCTGGGTTCATCTCGACTACCTTCATATCACCTTGTCCTTTGCTCATCCTCCTTCTTGACACTTCCTTGAGAGCTCAATTGACTAACCACTTTAGGACCACCTTTGTAGCGTCTGCGTGTTGAGAGACCAACAACCTTCTTTTCCTGTTGATGAGCTTCTTGGATCTTCTTGGCCTTGGACCAAGTGGTAAACATCTCTTGAAATTGAGCATTACGAGCTTGAAGATCTTTGTGAATTTGTTCAAGAGCCATTTGCTAAAATAAATAGCGAGCAAATGAGAAAACCAATCTTCAATGTACAGTGATGCAATGTTATGCTATGATATGCAATGTTTATGCGGATGCAATGCAATGTTTTCAAGGACCTTAGAGATTTAAATTTGTTAAACAAGCAATGAACAAACATTTATTAGTACTCCTTTTATTCTTTTCTTTTAAGTACAAAGATAGTTCAAACAAATAAAGAAAACATATAAATCCTAAAGCTCTAAGTCTCCATGGGCTTCCTCTTGATGCAGGGTAGGCGTTGATGCTTCGCTCCTCGTGAAGTAACTTGGTCAACTCTAGCACTTTCTTCTCACTTGCATAACACGAGCTTCAAGGTATCCCTTCTTCTTTTAATTAATCGGGATCTCTTCAAGTCTTCAAAATCGGTAGGCATGTCGGGATGGAGAGCGGTATAAGTCGTCACCTATATGAGTTCCATAATTCTTGGTAAAAGCAGGCGTGAATGGCATCATGAGGTTTGAGCTCGAGCTCTCACCCATTTGAGTAAGGTTCCCAAGGAATGGAGTTACGGTGCCCCAAAGTCTTGGTATCGATCTTCTTTACCATGCCCAGCGTGTATGAACCTTAAATCGGTAATGCGGAGATCGTGGTTGTAGTCGAACACAATATCTTGGAGAAGCATATCATGTGGACCATCTCTTGAAAAAAACAATGACGTAGAGCTAGAAGGGTTGTAAGTAATACCTCCTTATACCAAGTAGTGGTACATTAGAATTCTCCACAACGCTCAATGAAGGTGAAATCCTTTTGAGAGAAAAGATTCCAACGAATATCGAATGAGAGAGTGACATTAACCTTTGAGACCACTTCATCCTTTGTTCATTCTTCAAGCGGTGGAAGGTGCGAAATAAACCACACGAAATAGTATACAACACATGAGAGTTCCTTGTCTTTTGATAGTGCAGTGTGGAGAGAATGTAGAATATCTCCAAGTAAAGTAGGCAGGATTGCGGGTAGAAACAACTTGATGGCGTTGACATCTATGAATTGATCGAGTTAGAAATAGAACCAAACCATAGATTAGCAAGGCCCAATGTCTTCAAATGCATGGAAACTCATAACTTTGAGGAATTCTCGGGCTTTCTTAATTAGGAACTTGCAAGTAAACCCTTAACTCCACTTCTAGTTTCCCAATTGGCTTCATGTCGGCGCTTAAGATGTAAGGCGTCACGATGTCTTCGTGCCTTAGGAACCTTTTCAAACGGTGAATGGCATTTGGTCAAGAATAGGTACCCCAAGTAAGCTTAGAAACTCTTCAAGGTAGGAACTAGCGATAATCAGAATGTAAAGCAATGGTGTTTGGATCAAAGAAGCAGAATAGGACATGCATCATATCTTCTTCAAAGCAAGAATAACCAAATCAAGTAGATAACCATGTCTTTTGATGGGAGCATGAAATTTCGAAACCAATTCTTTGAGTGAGAAGGTATACCCATGAAGTTGATTCGGATAGTCTTTCTAGAAGCCATAATCCACAAAGCAGCAAAGATAAATCCCTAGGTCCTTGAAATAGTTAGAAATGATATGCAATGCAGATGATGTCATGTTTACTTTGCACAAACAATTCACACAATGAGCCTAGGTTTAAGGCTTGCATGAGGTATAGGTGATTACCCCACCAAAAGTTTGAGTTGGTTCATCTGTCCTATAATAGTAATCGGGTTCTAGGAATCTCACATCATTGATCTTTCTCGTAGGCGTTTATTTCAATACGACTACCAGTGGTCGACAAGAAAATATCCCAAAGTCAGTCTTAATGGCGTAGCATCGAGTATCACCAACCTTAGTACGCACCAAAGCCGACCATCTCACTACCTTCTAATGGCCAAGATGGGTCAATTAAGGTTCTAAAAGTTTAGTTAGTGCTTGACTACGAAGCCAAATACTATCCTCAACTTGGAAATGAAAGTATCAGGACATCAAAGTGTCACACTAACGTAGCCATCATGTTGATTTGATATCGTCTAGCAGTCGCGACGATTTATTACTACTTACCTAAAAGAAACCGGATCGGGTGTAGGATCCCAAAATATAATACCAGCAACCCTTAAAGATAAAGCAAACAAGTCAAATAAAAGCAATAAGGTGATCTAGAAATCCTAAGGTATTCTCTCTTTAGGGTGTCTCGGTAGTCTTGATTGTAACACGGTGTGACTTTGTAGGATTTTATATCGCAAATGTGCGGATAGCAAGAGTCGCCACCGACTTTTCTTTTATCAATTAAGGGAAGGTAAAAAATAGGAAAAGACCTTCGTTAGATTACGAGTAAGGGAGAAGGTTATGAAAAGGGAAGGTATTAGCTTTTCGTAGTTATCTCTGGCTCTTAGTTACTCTTAGATCACTTTAAAAATTGTGCTTTACGTGTGTTTGACAAAATGTTTTGAAAAGGCATTTCGCTTTGACTTTTAATGATTCATGTAGGAATGTATACAAAGTGTTAGGAAATGTTTCGTTTTGAAAAAGTTTGAACTTTGACAAAAGTGTGAGGTGTGAAAAGTATTTTGATAGAGCAAGCAACTAAAAGTCTTATTACCTACTCGAATTGGTTTTCGTGTTATTTACGTTCCTTTAGAATAGCGCTATCCATACCATTAGTTGGTAGGTAACTATTTGGATATGCGAGGACATTGAAGGGACATCGGATGGTCATAAAAGCAACTTGTAGGAAGTATCCTAGCACATTCGAAGGACTATCATCATTTTAAGCGACAATCGAGGTCAAGATCATGTATTAGGCGACATCGTGGGTCTGATCTTTATCGAAGGGACTATGATGATTTGTTTTGAAAACAGCGGTGCTAAATACCTCTACGTTCGAGGACTTGACCATTTAATTAAAAACACGAGAGAAATACCTAAAAGTGCATGTGTGAAAAAAGTGTGTTGATTCAAATATTTTATCTTGAAAATTAGTGGGCTATGTTCAATTTTAGTCTTGCCATACCGCTAATTACTAGCGATTTATAGGGTGCGGAAATTAAAAGCGGAAAGTAAAGTGCGGAAAGATAAATCCTACGCTATTACATGGCTTTGGCGAGATACATAATTTAAACTTCACGGAAAATAAAAGCCAATTAAAACTATTACATCCCATATGCATTACATTATTGGAAAAAGTAAAAAAAATAAATACAGAATAACTTTGAAAAATATAAAAAAATGAAAATCGAATAAGAAAAATGTTAGTAAAATGCAAATTTTTAGAATGAAAAAATATTTCATCTTGAAAATAACATTAATAAGCTAAAATAATAATTTTAGGATTTTTGGATGCAATTTAATAATTAAAAACTAATTAAATGTGATTTAAATGATAAATTAAAATAAAATTAAATATGCATGCAAAATAATATTTTTAATTTTATAAATTAAATAAACATTTTCTAAATAAATGCAAAAAAAAAAATATTTTGATATTTTAAAATGCATGATAAAAATTAAATAAAAATAAAGCAAATAATATTAAATAATAAAAAATATAAAAATAGAAAAAATGCAAAGTTTGTAAAAAAACAAATCTGGTCACAGCAAGGTTTGAACGAGGACATTGGAAACATCTGCCAAGCCGCCTGTGCCACTTGACATTGGTGTTGAAAAATGAATCAATTAATAGCAATAGCGTCCCAGATATGTTTAAAACATCGCCACGCGTAACCCAGGTTGAAAGAAAACCAATCGTTGCCACCGCTTCGCTTGCATCCAAAACCCCGCAGCAAAACACTCCATCCTTCTCCGCATTCAACACACCGCTGCCAAATCATAAAAACCACTCCCCTAATAACCCCACCATCCATGGTGGTTTCCACCAAAACGCTGCCATCGGTTCATTAAGCCAATGCCAACACAACAATGGCAAATTACGGCATTCACTTGCATAAAATTCCATATCAGCCATCCCATTGGTTCAACACAACGCATTAACAATCATGGATTTAAAAAATTAAATTAGTAAAATTTAAACCGGCCAGCATTACGCCGTACCATTGGATGATTGCTTGAAACCTCTAAACACATTTGAATAGGCCAACTTTGGAACAATGTCGGTATTCTTAACAAAATTTTAAAATTTCGTATCCTTGCTTAACTTGCTATTATAGTTGAAAGAAAAACAAAAAAAAATGGTTTGAAATACATTCAATAATTTTCAAATAATCAAATAAAAAAATTTGATTTCTCTAATCATTACATCATTGGCATTTTAAACTTCCTTGGACCTCAAGTTTGATCAAAATCCATCATCTTGAATATCTTATATTCATATTTTATATAATTTAATTTTGAATTAAATGGTTTAAAATTCAAATAAAAATAAAATAGAAATTGCAAAACATTTATGGGTCACAAATAATATCATGAACAAGTTTGGATCAAAAGATTATAGGCCCATTTGGAAAATTTGCATTTGACCAAAATATCCTTTTGTGCAATTGTCAAAATTGCCCAACTTGAATAGTGTATCTTGCTCAATTTTCCACATTTTGAGTGTTCTTGGACTTTTGGAATGCTCTAAGAGTCCTAACCAACCTTTTGGTCTCATCTCAATTGGGTTTCCATGCTCAATATATCTTCAAAACAAAAGTTGACTTTTGTTGACTTTGAAAAGGACACATAATGTTTTGATCCATACCTCTCAAATGAAGCATTTTTGAACATTCTTGTGAGACATGAAGTTGTAGGGAATTGAATTTCCTTCAAAACAAGAGGTGGTGGAAAATTTACGAGAAAGTATGAAGAAGTTATGATCGAGTCAAAGTTTGGTTGACTTTTCTCAAAAAACCTAATTTAGAAAGTTTGACTTTTAGGCAAATCTTGAGTTTTCTTGATGAATCATGATCAACCCTTGATCAAATGATGAATGTAACTTCAAAATGAGGATGTTGACCAAAAATCATGAAGTTTGTTATGGGTTGACCACAGTTGACTTTTTGTCAATCTGGTGATTTTCAACCATCGAGCAATTATGGAAACTTGACTTGTGAAGCTTGAAACTTGACATGGAGAACATTTGAAGCATATGAGGCATGATGACATTGGAGATGTTGGAAATCCATTTTGATCGAGAATCACCAAACCTAGTTTGGGTTGATTGTCTAGGAGAGGGTTTATCGATCGACCCTTGAGGAATCCTTGAGTATGGATGCATGGAATGTCTTGAGAAGATGGAGAAA